>FNXX01000005.1:7699093-8899093 GCA_900108845.1 Iljinskaea planisiliqua
CAATGTCTGATTCGAAATATTTTTGCAAAGCATTTTGGGATCTGGGAATTTTACCGACACAGTTTCCCGATCTTTTGCCTTTAGGTCTGTGTTGTCTCTTTAGGAGGAAAGCACGAGTCTTCAAGCATTTAGCAATCTTATGGGTCTAAAGGACTCTGGAGAAAACGAACCTAAACACAAAAGACAAAACCCCAACACCAAAATCGAACAGAAATCGTAAAAGCAAAATCGAAGAGAAAGAAAAGAGACAAACAGAGGAACAGCATTGACTGTAGAAAGAAAATAAAAACAAATATGGTAATTCCATATTCTTCATGCTTGTTCAAATTTTAAAATTTTCTAAAAAGATATATATATATATAAAAACTTAGGAAAAGAAAATAAAAAAAAAAGAAAGAGAAGAAGATTTTACGTGGAAGATTTGGAGAAGAACAAAGATCAATCAACAATGGGAGCAGCTAAGAAGAAAAGAAATCATTATATAAAAATAATTTGATTTTTGTTTAGTTAAATTATTTTCTTTTAACTTATATTATTTAATATAATATATATTAAAAATAAATTAAGATTGTCCAAAAAGGTAATAAAAATAGATCATATTTTTTATTAAAATTTTTATTCATTGTTATTTTATAAAATATATAGAATAAAAAAAAAATTGGATTCAAACTCTAAACTAGGAAAACAAGTTAATTGTTTTGAGGGTGAATTAAGCCAATAACCATATTGGACCATATAACGTAGTGAATAACCATGTAATAATCTGTTGGATGACAACTGTTTTTTTACTCAAAATTGGACGACTGTAACCTTACACGTGTGTGGGTTAAAAAAGATGCGTTAAGAGTTGCTGACGTAACCGCCACATCCTACAATATACTATTGCATCTTTATTATAGACTTCAATAAATATAGTACATATGTCGTTAATGTGAATTGCTTATTTTATTTTCGGCGTGATTGGCAATATTTTAAGTAGAATGTTAGTACACATATTGGAGGGATATACATATGTCTACGAAAAATGTAGATTCCTCCTATTTCATTTTGTGGTCGATACTGCTTCCATCTCTTTTTATAGACTGTTATACATATAGTACATAAGTTGTCAATGTAAATTGCTCATTTAATTTGCAGCGTGATGGGAAAAAGTCCAGCAAAAGATGCACCTGTTGTCGTATGGAAGACCACAACAGGGCATCTTGCAGTAACGCAATAGGAATAGCTAAGTAATAAGGAATAACATTCGGAGGTGGGTCGAGGGAGAAAGTTTTTGAGACCTGCCTGAATAATTGTTCTATCCATCAGAAAACGGTGAGGTGATGTTATGTTCGCCTTTTTGAGTGTATGTAGGTTCCTAGATAGAATTGTATATTCATAAAGTGAGATATACTAAACTATTTATGCTGCCCAATCCATCCACTTAGATAGCATGCATGCATATGCTTAGGATGCTTTGTAAATTATAAAAGCCACGAAGAACCTCCGCTTTGTGTTAAATATGTGGACTGACATGTCATCTATATTTTGCTCCTTTGCATTTCCGAGTCATTGTTGCCCTATACTACGTAGGTATATTAAAGTAGAATAGACCGGAGTAATACAAAGATTATTATGAACGGTCATCGGCAAGGACACCCTAACTTACTCAGACATATAACCTAAGTTTCTGCTAACAAATTACATTTTACATGCTTTGGTACAGAATGTTAAACAGAAATATCCAAATCTTTATAAATACGTCTATAATCTTATCCTTTAATAGTAAGGAAGAAGGGAAAAATATACTACCTATTCTAGTAACGAGATAATTAAAACAAAACTTCCAAAGTAGGTTATAACCAACTACGATACAAATAACTTAACTTAAGCGAGTTAAAAATGTCTTCTTCAATTATTGTAGGCCATAAAGGCTACATCAAAACAAGATCACCATATAGTATAACACAAACAAATGTATAATACACATAGTATAGTATTAAAAAGTCAGAAATAACAAAGTGAAATAAATGCAAATTACAACAACATTACGACGCTACAAATTGTCAATTGGAAGGTGCTGCCGTTGTAACCTGTGCAAATGCATCAATGGCATAGTTCATAGCCGTGGTACGTAGGAGGTGTTGGCACATACGAAGCTTTCCAATGGCATAGAGCTCAAGCAATACAATAGATGTAACATATGATTTAACGTTGAAGTATAGCAATGATCAGTTAATCTGCAGTTCTATACTACACCTAAATGTACACCCCTTTAGAATAGACAATTTCTTACCTGTCATCTCACACATCATTTGAAATCTAGACGGGCGACGACAATTTGAGAAAGGGGACGGTCGCTGTCAACGAAATTCCACCATACTGGCGAATAAGATATGGCAGCATGTGTATAAGTGGTTGCTATGCGACCTCTAGTTTTTGCTCCGTTGCGCATGCGATGTTGCAGTCGAGTACGATAATGCTCATCTGCTGTAAGTCAATGCATACGCCGACATTGACTTATAATATGTATACCAAATCCTATATCATGTTGTACTCGGCCCCACTAATATAGTATAGAATGATTAATATATAGTATAGTTTCAATTGTCATATATATCGCATACACCACCAAATAGTATAGTATATACACCAAATTTTCTATATTGCTTTTACCACGCACATTGTATACATATTATATATAACCATGTAAATCATTACCTTTTAACTCGCCGCACCAACTTTCTTCTTCATCCAATCCCTATCCAATTAAACGACAACCTGTCAATCAGAGTCATAAATTTCATAGATCTATCCAGATGGAAATCAGAAACATGACTTACCACGATGTCTTTTGGAATTGATTTTCCTCTCCGCGAATCACCGTGACAACAGTCTGTCTTCTTCTAGTAATCGCAATATCTATCTACTTTCTTCTCTCTATAATCACACTTTCTCTCTACTCTATCCTCTTTCCAATCTCTTCGATTTTTGAAACTCTTCTTTCCCCTCCAAAAGTTGTGTTGTTTTTCCTTTCTATAATTAATTTATTTTTCATCTTTCTCACTATTGATGCTTCGTAACTGTCACAGCGGTCACGTTTCTTTACTCACGCACATGATAAGGGGTCTTAGTAAATCTTACACATAATACACACTATATCATAGCCAAAGCTTTGTTATGGTTATATATTATGTTTTGGGCTAATTTGCTGAATAACCATAGTGAGTATAAAAATAAAGAATATAGCCATAGTGTTTGAAAAATAAAATTTATAACCATAACCCACTGTGCAATGTCGAAACTGAGCTCTTCATTTAGGCAGAAAATTAGAAAGAGATATTTGGCTGACGTCATACACATTACACATAGTAATCTGACGGGTAAAAAATTACTTATTATTCTTATTCTATTTTTCCAAGTAATAGTACATGAGCATGTAGTACAAGTTTTCTATATACTAAAATAGTCTTTGGTGGTGTTATGAAGAATAAGTGGTGGGGTTTGATTCAGTATATTATTGCATTCTTGAAGGAGTTTAATTTAGATAGTCGGTTGATCATGCATAGTTATCTCATATATGGAATAGTATGCAAATTTTTATTTATAATGGAATGTTGTAATCAGCGAAAGAATTAAATATTTAGTGTATTGTTTATACTATATAATTTTCAACCTTCTATGTTTTTCATTCTATATGAAATGTCGACCCGTGGCTTCAGGCCCGGCCCAAGTGGGTAGGCCAGAGGGGCTTTTGCCCAGGGGCCCAATATATTTTTTTAAAAGTTTGTTATGTGTAAGGGCCCATTTTTATTTCGGTAAGGGACTAATATTTTTCAAAAGCTAATTTAAAATAGGTCCAAATTGTTAAGTTTATATAAATTAAGTCAAAAATACTAAACTTTTAAACTTAAACATGTATTAAAAGCCCAAATTTTTTTTTTCCCCTGGGGCTTTCATATTTAACTGGGCCGGGGCTGCGTGGCTTGTGTTATACATTGAAGAAATGAATAGTATGATCATTCAAAAACATAATATTTTCTATTTAGTCACACATAGTATAGAATATCATCATATACTCTTTCACATAATCTTTAATAATCCAACTTTAAATACAAAATACTCAACTCTAAATAAAAAGTTATAGTCTTAAACATAGAATAATTTTACATTTTATAAGTGAACTACAAAAATAATATAACGAATTCAACATTCTATATAGAAAAATATATATAGAATAGAAGGCATGTGTTTAGTATAGAAGTAAAACGTTTATACACTAAAGTTTATTTATTGATTTTAGTTGTTTTCTGTTTTCAAAACTTTAATTTCTGGTATATTCAGAAAACAGTCTTTGCTTTTTTCAATTGGAAACCAAGTTTGAATCAATATTTTTTTTTAAAATACAGATCAAGAAAGATGTGATGGGGTGAAAAAAAGTTAAAAAAAAAAGAAATAGAAAAAAAAAGATCGAAGATAGTATGATATGTGAGGTAAGGGTATATTAGTAGATATTGTATATTATACACACTATATTCTAACCAAGTAGATGATATGGTTATTTAGTGAATTATAGTATTTTTATGGTTATAGATTCAAATAACCCTTATGTTTTTTTTTTTTTTTATGGTTATACGTTCAAATTACTCTTGTTTTGAATATGTTTTGAATGTGTTTTCTGTTGCCCTTGCTTTCCCAATTACTATTAATAAAAGTCAAAATCAAACAGTACAAATGGTAGGATTGTTTTTGCGAAGACCTGTATTTTCACATGATCAATTAGAGAGATGATTTTTAGGTATTATCTAACTATTACATTTCTATTTCGTCGGAGTTACATATTATAATATATATTTGAAGAAATTTTTTAAATAAACCTCCCCATGAGATTATATTTTGAAAACTATCCTATTTTTTATTTTTATTTTTTAAATATACACTAATTAATAAATGAAATGACTGAATTCTCCAATTTTAAATATTTATAAAATTTAAATTAATAATGTTAACAAAAACATAATTGCATGCATTTGAAAAAATATATTTTAAAAAAAATCCAACAATAATCAGATGTTTACTGATTTTACCTCTAAATAATATCTTTAATATATATCCAATATCATATTTAAGTATATATGTTTCTGGGTATAGAAAATAAAGATAAAAAATAAAAATTATGATAGATAATTCCATAAATCAAAATTTGGATTAACAAAATAGCAAAAGAGGCAAAATAATTATAAATTTACTCATACAAATAACGATCATATATACAAATCTTTTACCTACAATCTCATAAAAATAATTTTAGATATTGACATTATAAAAAATAAATTATAGAATATTGACCTAGTAAGAGTATGTATATAAAAAAAAAAATTGTTTTGTAACGTAGTTGTGTAAACTTGATTTATATCGATTTATAAAACTAAAAATTTATAGAGATAAACTTTAAAATATTCTAAAACTTTTCGTTTAGACATTTCAAAATATTAACATATATTGAACTCAATCTTATAGTAATCTCAAAATAAATAATAATAATTTTAATAACTATTATATTTTAAAAATTAAAGTTCTTTAGAATTTAGTTATTCAAAAGAATAACTTTCAATTAAAATCAGGTTTTAAATATCTTATTACATATGAGAAAATGTAGTTTTCAAAAAATAAAAATGTGTACTTTTCAAAATTTAAATCATAAATACGGTATTTTTCAAATTATTGCTTTATATTTTGTATTTATTTGATTTATTTAATTTGTTTTTATTATTTGGCTTTCAAATAGAAAACAAGGTTTGGTGATAAATTTCTCCAGAAATAGGATTCTTATGCATGAGATTTTGGATTTAAAATTTTTTGGTTAGTTTTTTATTCCACGGTATTACTGGATGATTTAATTTTGAATATTTTAACTCAATAATGAAATTTATAATAAAAGTTAATTGTCTTTTAAAAAATATTTTTGATGCAATTATTGATGAATATACAAAATATTAAAATACGAGTAATGATATAGTTATAAGTTGTACCCATGTATAAAAGTTTTATATATAACTAATTTTTTTTTTATTATGTTATTCTTAAATTTTATATTGCATATATTAACGATTATTGACTAAGTTGTTCTCTTATTGTTAGTTGATAAATTTGTTTTAATAACCATAAAAAAAAAACCAAAATTAATAAATTAACAATTTCTCTCCCTTTTTTCTTTGTATTTCTTTTTTTTAGTTAATTTATTAATTTTAATTTTTTTTTGGTTATATAAGCAAATTCCCCCTCAGTAACTACGGACAAAAAGTTTATGCAAAATGGACCAAAACCTTGTTTTGTCCAAACAATCCGTTTGATCCTTTAGACGAAATTTTTCGATCATCTTCTTAGTTGACTCTTTTTTTTTTCCCTCTCATCTTCTTTAGAATTTCTTCTGCTTGCAACATCTACTGACAGTAACACCCATAACCCACCATTCTCCATATTCTTGTTCATGAACAGAATCAACAAATTGACGTAAAAGCAGCGAGCTTTTTGGCCCCTAAGTCGATGAAACGGTTCATCGCTCATGGCAATGGATTACTTTAAGTCTCGCTTTAGTAAGGTCCTTGCCTTGAAGGTGTTCGATGAAATTTCACAGTGAGTTTACTAGAGTAAGTTGCTCCAGAGAATTCTGTGAAACGACTTGCTTGTTGTTTCTGTCAAAGAAGATCATTGGATTGTTTATTTGTCGATTCCTTCTCTTCATTATTATTAGCTTTTCAGGAGAACTGTGTAGTAGAGTAGATGACTCCAGTCCAAGTCTCTGACTTTGGGTTGATGGGCCCTTCAGAACTGATTTTGAGGGTAATAAGTCAGCTCGGTTTTGCAGGGTTGTCCCTCAAAAGTTCAATCATTTGTTCATCAAGTGAAAAAGATGGAGAGGAAACTGCAAGGAATCGGATTTGATCTCTAGTAAGCTTTCATGGTTTCTTCTTTCGTCTTCTCTTTACAAGAGTGTATTTAACTCATTTGCTCTTCTTCCCCAAATGTGCTAAATTACCTCAGAGAGACTCCAGATTTCTCTTAGTTCCCAAATGTTGAGAAGCTGCTACTGGTAAATTGCAAAAGCTTAGTTGTGGTTCACAAGTCAATTGGGATTCTTCACAAAAAGCTGGTATTGTTAAATCTGAGCAGTTGCATTGAGCTTGACGCTCTCCCTGAGGAACTCTATAAGTTGAAGTCACTGGAGACTCTCCTTCTCTCGGGCTGCTAAAAAGTTGAGAGATTGGATGATGCTTTAGGGGAATTGGAATCCCTGACAACTCTTGTTGCAGATTTTACAGCTCTAAAGGAAATCCCCTCTTCGATCAATCCCCTGTTCGGTCAAAGTTTGAACAGGATCCGTTACAGGCAGTTGTACATTACAAGCGTAATTCGTTGGATGGGGACAATGGGGTTAAATCAGACCTATACGCTTGTAGCTTTTTCCCGGACATCTCCAGGTATGAACCTTCTTGATGTAATCTAAAGGAACTTCAATCAGTTGTTTACTCTTATCTAAGCTTTACTATTCCAGGAAGCAGAAAAATAATCAACCAGTCGTGGAGAAAAGCGATGGTAGACCTCGCAGGCAAGTAGATGGCCAAAAATAATACGTCTGCATTAATATTTCTTGTAAGTAGTTCAGATTCTTGTTTGATCTTTTACTGATTTGGGTTTCAGGAAAATGAGAATGGGTCTGAGGAAAATATGATAATAACGTATTCGGAAGTAGAATTTGTATATGCAACACAAATAACTTGTGGAGTGCAAATCGAACTTCGTAACTCTTGTTAATAGGAAGAAACTTTATTCTTGTCAATCCTGCAACTGATTTACCTGATGTGACTATCCACTGGAATTTGTGGAGCTCAAGTTGATTTCTTTCTTCACTTATATGGTTTTGTTATTGCATCGTTAGATTCAGTTTTGATTTTAAGAAACTCTAATAGGTTGAAGACATGACTGGAAACTCTTGTTCTCTCATTCTGCTCTAAACTTGAGATGTTTCAAGAAGCTTTAGAAGATATGGAAATAGATAGCTACTCCTATTGAATCTTTCATCAATCATCCAAACACAAGAAAGTGAAAGAGGATCACTGGATGAGCTTGACTACATGCATTCTGAATGTTGGTAAATTGAATTTGCTAGAATCTTTGTTTATGTCGAATTTTATAGAGGTGTATTGTTATGCAATTCGTCTGTTAGTTTTGTTCTTCTGTTATGTTTAAGTAAACATGAATTTTTATAAAATACTGCTCAAGTCAAATAAAATCAACTCTACAACGATGGTAATAGGAAAGTATGATCGAAACAAACACTGACCAAGAATAAGTCGAAAGTGGCTAAAAATCTGAAACCAAAACAGAAAACAAATGCTTAGTGATGGGGTTGGGGTTTGAAAGTCTGTAACCAGTTGTTGAGGCGGTCCATAGCCGACAAGTCCACCTTCTTGGGAAAATTGGGGAAAGTAACAGCTTTGGGTAGTGGTCCCACCACCACTCGAAGCTTAAGCCCAGCCTCACAATAACCGGACTTTGAGGTTATGAAATAATGAACTCCTGGTTCTGTGAGCCTAACAAGATCGTGTCCTGTCTTGTGCACGGCCACAGGAGACGTTGGGTCGCAGGTTAAGAATTCAAGATCACCGCTGATTTCGTAGACGTCGTTGACTTGGTTGGCATACTCGAAAAGCAGATTATCTCCAACATGAAACTGTTTCTCCTCACTCCACTTGTTATAGAAGTCACTCTCATAGACTTTCCATCCTCGTGAGTCTCCCACCTTGTAGGTCTTTCCGACAGGAAGGATCTTGCTCGGTGCTGGTGGAGGAACCGGACGTGAAGGGTCATGGATGACAAGAACTTCCAACTTCTGTCCCCGTACGCATTCAGCTTGATTTGAGGTGATGAAGTAGTGAAAACCTGGTTCCGTGAGAGTCACGACATCGTGTCCTGTGTTATAGACGGCTTTAGGAGAAGAATAGTCGCATAGCTCGTATTCCAAAGAGCCAGAGACTTGAGTAACGTCGTTGATGCGGGGATCGTATTCGAAGACGAGAGAATCTCCCACGTGGAACTCCTTATAGTTGGCCTCGGCCCAACCGTAATAGACGTCGTCCTTCGCAGTCCATCCCTCGGAGTCTCCCACTTTGTAGATCCTCGCCGAGCAGCAACCCAAGAGCATCAAGCTCATCATCACAACCAACACCAAACTGAAGATTCTCCCTCTTGACGCCATTATCTATCGAACACGAACAACAAAGATCACAATTACGATCGAAGAAACAAAGTTTTGGAATCAGATCTAACGATGAATGTGTGGATGAGACAAAGGACAATACCCGCACTCCTTCTTTTATAACGAAATTAGGGGGCTTGGCGCAAAATCTCGTTTTCCGCCAAAATCACAAAATTTCATTTTTTCGCCAAAACCGTAAAATCTTATTTTCCACCAAAACCGCAAAATATTATTTTCCGCCAAAACCACAAAATCTCGGTTTCCCACATTAAAAATCGTAAAATCTCATTTTCCGCCAAACCCCCTAATTTCGATTTCCCACCAAAACCGCAAAATCTTCTTTTTCCACCAAAACCGCAAAATCTTGTTTTCCGCCAAAGCCGCAAAATCTTGTTTTCTTCCAAAAACCGCAAAATCTCATTTACTTCCCAAAACCGCAAAATCTCATTTTCTCTCCAGAAACGCAAAATCTGATTTGCTCGCCTGAACCACAAAATCTCGTTTTCCCGCCTGAACCGCAAAATCTCGTTTTCCCGCCTGAACCGCAAAATCTCGTTTTCCCGCCTGAACCGTAAAATCTCGTTTTACTGCCAAAACCGCAAAATCTCGTTTTACCCACCAAAACCACAAAATCTTGTTTTCCGCCAAAACCGCAAAGTCTCGTCTTTCCGCCAACTTCACAAAATCTTGTTTTCCCGCAAAAACCGTTAAATTTTGATTACCCACCAAAACCGCAAAATCTTGTTTTTCCACCAAAACCGCAAAATCTCGTTTCAAAAACGCAAAATATTGTTTTTCCACCAAAACCGCTAAATCTCGTTTTGCCGCACAAACCGTTAAATTTCGATTCCCCACAAAAACCGCAAAAATGTTGTTTTTCCGCCAAAATCGCAAAATCTCGTTTTTTTTCCAAAACCTCAAAATCTCGTTTTCTTCCTAAAACCGCAAAATCTCATTTTCTCCCCAGAACCGCAAAATCTCGTTTTTCCGCCAGAACTGCAAAATCTCGTTTTTCTCGCCTGAACTGCAAAATCTCGTTTTTCCGCCTGAACCGCAAAATCTTTTTTTCCCGCCAGAACCGCAAAATCTTGTTTTCCCGCCTGAACCACAAAATCTCATTTTACCGCTTGAACAGTAAAGTCTCGTTTTTCCGCCAAAACCGCAAAGTCTCGTTTTTCCGCCAACATTGTAAAATCTTGTATTTCCGCCAAACCATAAAATCTCATTTTCCCACCAAAACTGCAAACTCTTGTTTTTCCGCTAAAACCGCTAAATCTCGTTTTTCCGCAAAAACCGTTAAATTTTGATTATCCACCAAAACCGCAAAATCTTGTTTTTCCGCCAAAACTGCACAATCTTATTTTCCACCAAAACTGCAAAATATTATTTTCCGCCAAAACCACAAAATCTCGGTTTCCCACATTAAAAATCGTAAAATCTCATTTTCCGCCAAACCCCATAATTTCGATTTCCCAGCAAAACCGCAAAATCTTGTTTTTACGCCAAAACCGTTAAATTTTGATTACCCACCAAAACCGCAAAATCTTGTTTTCCGCCAAAGCCGCAAAATCTTGTTTTCTTCCAAAAACCGCAAAATCTCATTTACTTCCCAAAACCGCAAAATCTCATTTTCTCTCCAGAAACGCAAAATCTGATTTGCTCGCCTGAACCACAAAATCTCGTTTTCCCGCCTGAACCGCAAAATCTCGTTTTCCCACCTGAACCGCAAAATCTCGTTTTCCCGCCTGAACCGCAAAATCTCGTTTTACCGCCAAAACCGCAAAATCTCGTTTTACCCACCAAAACCGCAAAATCTTGTTTTCCGCCAAAACCGCAAAGTCTCGTCTTTCCGCCAACTTCACAAAATCTTGTTTTCCCGCAAAAACCATTAAATTTTGATTACCCACCAAAACCGCAAAATCTTGTTTTTCCGCCAAAACCGCAAAATCTCGTTTTCTTCCCAAAACCGCAAAATATTGTTTTTCCACCAAAACCGCTAAATCTTGTTTTCCCGCAAAAACCGTTAAATTTCGATTACCCACAAAAACCGCAAAAATTTTGTTATTCCGCCAAAATCGCAAAATCTCGTTTTCTTCCCAAAACCACAAAATCTCGTTTTCTTCCTAAAACCACAAAATCTCATTTTCTCGCCAGAACCGCAAAATCTCGTTTTCCCGCCAGAACAGCAAAATCTCATTTTTTCGCCGTAACCGCAAAATCTCGTTTTCCCGCCTGAACCGCAAAATTGTTTTTTCCTGCCAGAACCGCAAAATCTTGTTTTCCCACCTGAACCACTAAATCTCGTTTTACCGCTTGAACAGTAAAGTCTCGTTTTTCCGCAAAAACCGCAAGTCTCGTTTTTCCGCCAACATTGCAAAATCTTGTATTTCCGCCAAACCATAAAATCTCATTTTCCGACCAAAACTGCAAACTCTTGTTTTTCCGCTAAAACCGCTAAATCTCGTTTTCCCGCAAAAACCGTTAAATTTTGATTATCCACCAAAACCGCAAAATCTTGTTTTTCCGCCAAAACCGCAAAATCTCGTTTTCTTCCCAAAACTGCAAAATCTCATTTTTTCGCCAGAACCGCAAAATCTCGTTTTCCCGCCAGAACCACTGAAAGATTATGCGGAATAGATAGAGAGAATGAGATAGTTTCGTTTAGAACAAGAAAGAGAGAAAGAAGAACCAAACAGATTTCATTGAGGCCAAAGAGTCTAAACGTTTACAATGATAATACACAAGCTTATAAAGGAAAGAACTCTGGCAAGAAAATGCCAGAGAATCTAGTGACTAATGAGACGCGTCATAAAGTAAGGGGACAGACAGCATCTTCGGTCAAAAAGGAGATAGGGACGGCTTGACCAGCTGGCCTTATCCACAAACGGTCATGACCAGCTGGCTCGTCTTACTTCTAGGAAGCTTCCTATGAATTTCTTCCTTGTCTTCTTGCGCCCGGGCTTTGCACGACGCCCTCAACCTTTAAGAAGCTTCTCGGGACGTACGGACGTGCTGGAACGTCCGGCCTTGTACGGACGGTGAGGCCGGCCTAGTACGGACGGTGAGGCCGTACAGTACGGATACCCGGACATTGCACATTTCTTGAAGTCGCCTAAGAGCTTCCCGGGACAGAACGGACGTGGTTGTACGGCCGGCCTTGTACGGACGGTGAGGCCGTACAGTACGGACGGTGCGGCCGTTCAACCAAAGGTCAACACTCCCCCTCAAGCTAAGCACTCTGGAATCACCCTAGAATGCTTAGCTTGGAATGCCCATGAAGATGCACCTCGTTAAAAACCTTAACAGATAAAACCCATTGGGAAAAACTCTGTTTAAGGAAAAGAGTATGCACTTCATGAGCAGGGAAGCGCTTACCTCCGGGCCAAGCTCACTAGGCCGAGCTTGCTGAAGATGTGATCACACACCTTTGGTCTTGCGGCCTTCGTGAATATGTCGGCGAGCTGATCCTCACTTCTTGTGAAACACGGAAGAATTGTCTCGTCCATGATCTTTTCTCGCACCTTGTGGCAGTCCACCTCTATATGTTTGGTGCGTTCGTGGAACACCGAGTTTGAAGCAATATGAATGGCCGCTTGGTTGTCGCAGTGCATCACCATGGGTGTGGTTTGCTGAATGTCAAGGTCGGCCAACAAACTCTTCAGCCAAGTCAACTCATTGGTCAGCTTCCTCATGGCCCGGTATTCTGCTTCGGCTGTTGAACACGCCACCACCTTCTGCTTCTTGGTCTTCCAAGTCACCATGTTGCCTCCAACGAATGTGCAATATCCTGTTGTGGACCTCCTGTCCATTCTATCTCCAGCCCAGTCAGCGTCGCAATATCCAACGATCTCGGTGCTTGCATTCTTTCCCATCCAGATACCGTGGTCTAAGCTCCCCCTGAGGTATCTGAGGATTCTTTCAACCATGGACCAGTGATATTTCGTAGGATTCTTCATGTGCTGACTGACCTGGTTCACACAAAAACACAAGTCAGGTCTATTAAGTGTTAAATAGATTAACTTACCAACTAGCTTGCGGTATAAGGCAGGGTCTTCAAAGAGCTCATCCTCCTTCTCCCCCTCTCGATTGACCTTGTAGCCATCTTCAAGAGGACTCACAGCCGGCTTGACTTCCATTGTACCTGTCTCATTTAACAGATCAAGAACATACTTTCTTTGGGAAAGAAAGAGGCCATCAGTACTTCGACATACTTCAATACCCAAGAAATATTTTAGTTCACCAAGATCTTTAATATCTAAAGATACTTGAAGAGAGGACTTGAGTGCGAGGATACCTGCCTTGTTGTCTCCAGAGATGATCAGGTCATCTATATAGACGACAACAACAACTATACCTTGGGAGGATTTATGGGTGAATAGGCTGTGATCAGCTTCAGATCGCAGGAACCCAAGATCCCACAATGTGCGGCTGAGCTTGTGATACCAGACTCTTGGAGACTGTTTGAGACCGTAGATGGCCTTCCTCAGTCGTAGCACTTGGCCTGGGTCAATAGTGTCTTCAAGACCCGGAGGCGGCTGCATATACACTTCTTCTTCAAGGTCGCCTTATAGGAAGGCATTCTTAACGTCCATCTGCCACAACTCCCAAGATAGGTTAGCAGCTAAAGCTAAAACAACTCTTACCGTGGGTAGTTTGGCCACTGGGGCGAATGTGCCTTTGTAGTCATTCTCATACGTCTGGGTGAAGCCACGAGCCACCAGCCTTGCCTTATAGCGATCAATGTCTCCATTGGTCTTGTACTTGATGGTGACCACCTTCTTGCCCTTAGGAAGAATCGAAGCATCCCACGTGTGGTTCTTTTCCATCGCACCAACCTCAGCCGCTACTGCATCCCTCCATTGTGGACTGGTCATTGCTTCCTCGTACGTGGATGGGATGACCTCAGCTTTGATCTTGGTGAGGAAGGCAATATGTTCAGATGGCAAGAGGGCAAGGGAGCACACAGCTTCGATTTCCGGATGAGCTACAGCCTGGCTGTTGAAGTAGACACGAGAACTTGTTGTTGAAGTTGAGCTTTCAGGAGCCTCAAACCCTAGAACCTTCCGGCCCCTCATGACTCGTCTTCGGACAATAGGAGCTGGCTCCTGGTCCACCAAAGGTTGAGTGTCCGAAGTTGTCTGGTCGCTGACTGGAGCTCTACCCTGCGGTTCTCCTTCCTGGATTACCACCTCAGGCTCCTCTTCATACGTAGCCTTAGTTTGGACCTCCTCTTGAGGTTCTTCAGTTTGCTCCCCCTCATGGGTAGCACCGGTTTGATCCTCATCTTGAGGTTGATCTCCTTCTGGAGGAATTATATGTGGAGTAGCCGGTTGAACGACCGGTTGTTGGTCCTTGTTGTGACCAAGGTGATCTAAGAGGAACCTCAAAGTTGTGGCTCGGTCAGAGGATGATTGTGCTAAGTTCTTCAAGCTATCCCAGTCTTTTTCCATATAGAAGCCTTGATCTTCCAAGAACTTAACATCTCTGGAAATATAGGTCCGGTTGTTGGTAGGATCGAAACACTTGAATCCCTTTTGTGTAGTGGAGTAGCCAATGAACATACACTTCACACTCTTTGCATCAAGCTTGGTTCGTTGTATTCCTGAGGCTAAGACAAAACAAACACACCCAAACACTTTGAGATAATCAATTGAAGGTTTGGACTTATTGAGTACCTCGAATGGAGAGGAGTTGTTAAGGACTCTGGTTGGAGTTCGATTGATCAAGTAGCATGCAGTCATTACTGCATCTCCCTAGAATCTCTTAGGAACATTGGTATGGAACATCATGGACCGGGCCACCTCCATAAGATGTCTGTTCTTCCTTTCAGCGACTCCATTTTGTTGTGGAGTATATGGGCAGCTTGTTTGATGCACAATGCCATGCTTAGCTAAATGATCTTTGAACTTGTGATTTATGTACTCTCCTCCATTATCTGTTTTTAAAACTTTCAATTTGGCTTTAAACTGATTAGTCACATGGTTTTGAAAGTTTATGAAAGCATCAAACACTCTATCTTTAGAAGGAAGCAAAGTTATCCAAGTATACTTCGATTTCTCATCTATAAATGTCACGAAATATTTGTTACTATCCCTAGACATGCAAGGAGATGTCCAAACATCTGAATGAACTAAATCAAAGCAATGTTCATAGATAGATAATGACTTTGGAAAAACCGATTTGCAATGTTTACCAAGGATACAAGCTTCACAACTAGAGTGATCAAAAGAAACTTGAGGTAGCAACAATTTTAAAGCACGAAAATGAGGATGGCATAATCTAGCATGCCACAATTTATTCAGACCAACAGATAAACAAGAGGAAAACGAGACAGGTTTGACATTGCTTGATGAAGTGTCTTCCAAAACATATAGATCATCCTTAGTTCCACCTTGTCCAAGCAATTGCATAGTGTCAATATCCTGAAATTGTACACGGTTAGGCCCAAAGATAACATAGCAATTTAAATCATTTGTTACCCTTTTGACCGACAATAAGTTGGATGTGAACTTAGGCATATACAAGGCCTTAGACTGCTTATCAAATAACCTAAGATCTCCAATTCCACTAACTGCAACCTTATCACCATTTGCTATAACTACACTACCTAAGGCCGGTTTAATGTTGCTAAGAAGCTCAGGATTGCTAATCATATGATGTGATGCACCTGAGTCTACAACAAGTGAGTTACATGATCGAGTTCCAATAGATTTACTAGGCCTAGTCATTGAGAAATAAGTTGTACCAGACTCCTTTAGGTTGATGATGGATTTGATAAGAGCCTCCAGGTCCGACTTCCTTACGAGGTCATTGTCCGGTCCTCTGGCTCCTCCATGAACCACCATAGCTAGCTCAGATCCCTCCACTTGAGCTTGGCCATTAGCTGCTGAGGTTGACCCCTGAGTGTCTACCGCTTCAGTAATGTTGGCCCTTGCTTCCTTGAACTTGGCCGGCTTGAGGTGTGGATGGAGTATCCAGCACTTGTCCTTGTTGTGACCTTTCTTCTTGCAGTGGTCACAAATCCAATTCCTACGGTCCTCTGACTTGGAGTAGGTCTTGTTGGTAGCGTGAAACAGGCCTTTGTTCGCAGTTGGAAGTTCCCCTGTTCCACCAAATAACTCAAGTGATCATTGCTCTTTCTGAATCTGCGAACACACCTCTTCAAGGCAAGGAAGCTTATCTGCTCTGAGCATATGCTTGATAAGGTCGTTGTAAGAGGAGCTAAGGCAGAGCAACAGAGCAAACACTTTGTCTTGTTCCCTTCGGTCATCAATACGACAGGGTCTATAGTTGCTGGTCTTAACATGTCAAGTTCTGCCCATAGTGACCTGAACTTGCCAAAGAACTCATTGAACTCCATATCTGCCTGAGAGAGATTGTTGATGGACCGCTTCACTTCAAATACTCTTGTGAGGTTTGAGATGTTACCGAACACATTTTTGAGGGTTTCCCAGAGCTGCCTTGCTGTTTCGCAGTATGAGTACGCCTCTAGGATAGACAAGTCAAGCGACCCCTGAAGAATAGCTAGGACCGACTGATCTTCTTGAAACCAACGTGTGTCTTCTACACTTGGTGGGTTTTTGACACTCTCATCTGAGTCTTCAACATGGCTCCAGACACCTTGACCACAAAGGACAGCCTTGGTGGTTCTCGCCCAGAGCAAGTAGTTGCTTCCTCCTTTGAGGATGACCGGTAGCTTTGTAAACTTCGTGTTCTCCATGAATTTTAAAAGGAAAACTTGAGAGATTCTGAGGTGAAGAGATTAAGCAGGTGAATGAGAAAGAGAATCGAACCAGAGATAAGAGAATAGACACCAGAACTAGCAACCTGGCTCTGATACCATGAAAGATTATGCGGAATAGATAGAGAGAATGAGATAGTTTCGTTTAGAACAAGAAAGAGAGAAAGAAGAACCAAACATATTTCATTGAGGCCAAAGAGTCTAAACGTTTACAATGATAATACACAAGCTTATAAAGGAAAGAACTCTGGCAAGAATATGCCAGAGAATCTAGTGACTAATGGGACGCGTCATAAAGTAAGGGGACAGACAGCATCTTTGGTCAAAAAGGAGATAGGGACGGATTGACCAGCTGGCCTTATCCACAAACGGTCATGACCAGCTGGCTCGTCCTACTTCTAGGAAGCTTCCTATGAATTTCTTCCTTGTCTTCTTGCGCCCGGGCTTTGCACGACGCCCTCAACCTTTAAGAAGCTTCTCGGGACGTACGGACGTGCTGGAACGTCCGGCCTTGTACGGACGGTGAGGCCGGCCTAGTACGGACGGTGAGGCCGTACAGTACGGATGCCCGGACATTGCACATTTCTTGAAGTCGCCTAAGAGCTTCCCGGGACAGAACGGACGTGGTTGTACGGCCGGCCTTGTACGGACGGTGAGGCCGTACAGTACGGACGGTGCGGCCGTTCAACCAAAGGTCAACAACCACAAAATCTCATTTTCTCGCCTGAACCGCAAAATCTCGTTTTCCCACCTGAACTGCAAAATCTCGTTTTCTCGCCTGAACCGCAAAATCTCGTTTTCCTGCATGAATCGCAAAATAACTTGTGGAGTGCAAATCTAACTTCGTTACGCTTGACTCAGTGGAAAAAAAAATCACAGAATTATTACTTTTAAAAAATCAGAAAAACAAAGTAAATAACCGTAACATCCCATGAATCTATATAAGCAATGAACTATATACTTTCAAAATAAATAGTATATCGGAATTAAATATTTATTCATTTATTTATAGATAACATTTATATTTATATAAATTATTAATAATAAAATAACAAATGCATATCTTTTATACATTAAAGATAAGGAAATCAATATTTTTTTTTTTTGCTAATTTATCATCACTGAGATTATTTTAGGAAGTTTATTATTATCTTTTTTCAAATTCGTTTTTAATAAATAAAGATTACCTAAACTAAATCTTAACAATAGTCGACAAAAAAATGCTATCAATAAATAAAATAATTATGGATATTCAATTTAATTAATAAAATATTATATTAATGAGAAGATTTTATTAAAAGATTTCCAATATAAATGATTTGGATTTCTCTTCAAATATAAATATATTTAAGTGAAAAAAAGTTCAACTTAATTTCAAAACTTTCATAAAAAGCTAAGCAAAATATCTTATAATCAACAAATTTCCCTTACTATATATCATGTCATTGCATTAAGAAACACATTTTTTTTTTTAGTTTTAGATAATTTATTTGTTTAAATTTATTTTCAGAATACAGATGTAAGTAACATACAATCTCTATTGATGTTTTTATCTACAAAAATATTTCACAATTTTGCTTCTGTTTTTGTTTTTGTTACTACTAATACATCAATGTTTCTAAAAAAAATTATTTTTATTTTTCTAAGTGATATTCATGGAGTATACTTTGAAAATTTTGAATTTTTGTTTTATAACAGTAAGTAATTATTATATCTTTTATATTTTATAAAATTAACATATTTCTAATATAATTTAAATTATAGAAAAATATATAGAACTTACAAATTTCTAAAAGCTATCACTAATTTATGAAATTTTATTTTTGGAGTGATCCATAAATATGTATTATCCAGATTAAGCGTTTTTTTTTTTGTAAAATAAGTTAAATTTTTTTGGTAATTTTAGATTTCTCTAACTTGTTTGAATACATCCTATCAAGACTAAGAAAAAAGAATTAAAAAAGATATTATCCCGCGCAAGCGCGAATCAATTATTAGTATATAATATTTCTCAAAAGTATTAAACAACACTAGAACAACTGGTGGATATAACAAAAGTATTAGTCAAACCATCAAAGTATTACATAGTAAATCAATATAGCGAAAATTTTGGTATTTTTCAATTTTGTAATGTTGGTAAAGACCGAAATGGGCATCACTCATAGTATCACTTCAAGATTTTAAACAACAATTGATCTAGATCTATTTCTCATACATTTCAAGAAAGTGTAGTGTGGGTCACCTCTTCAGAGGTTTGTAGTCGAGGACGTCTACATGGTGGTCTTCTAGCTAGTGTTTGTGGTGGATTGTCTTCGCCAATAGCAGCTCCACATGATCCTGAGGGCGGAGTGCTTTATCTCCGGACCCATTTTACCACCTATATATAATTGGGATTAAATTAAATGATTGATATATTTTCACATCCTTAACTTTACTGATATGAGATATATGTATATATCTTTCCAAATTTTGATTTACATAGCTTACTTAATCATAGTAATAGACAAGAATATTGTTAAATTATGTAAAGATTTTTTTTTCAACAAAGATAAATGATCTAAAACCATTCAGCTAACTAATCCAATGGTACATAATTAACATTAACCATTGTTGAAAAAAAAGTCCGAGCACTAAATTTTATATATGTTTCATGAAATCACTTTTGTTAACAAAATAAAAGAAAAATCGAAAATGGTACATGGGTGTAGGGAAGCTAGTGTTGTAAAGCTGTCCTCTATGATTTTTTTTTTTCTTAGTAGTCGACGCTACCTTAAACCTCTTGTACTTTATTAAGTCTCCATTCACAACGTCGCTAGAGATATTTCACTTTACTTTACGTACGTTTAGAAACTCCATATGTGTTTGATCGATCTTGAATCCTCTTTAGAATCTTTGTGAACAAACGAATTTTATAACCCAGTTTACAACCGTAGTTGCTACGTCTAGAGAGAGTCGGTATTCTCAACGATCCACTATCGTTACCGGAAACAGTCTCCCACATGGCACTTATTAGCTAATTCTAATCCTTCGTCCTCTTGTACATATATGAACCGAAAGTAAAACGGAGGAAGAAGAAGAAGTGAACACACGAGAAAGGTAACTCACACAACCTCTTGCTATTTTGTTATCTCTCTCTTCCTTGCTCACACTCTGTTTCTCGATGACGTTGTTGCAGGGTGTTAGGAGAAGGAAGACGAAGACTTTATACCCGAGCTGCTTGGGCTTGAGTCACGAGATTGAGGAAGACGCGGCCCAATAAGCCCAATAGGCCCAACTGTTGATGACGATAGAAGACACTTAGCCCACAGTACGAATATGAAAAAACCGGAAAAAGATGTAACGGTATTGGTTGTGATGCTCTTGATATGTGAACTGACCTGGTGTTGTAGCTCCTACAAGACCGGTCACAAAGAATAGGCAAAGAAGAAGACGAAGGAGGAACATGTGCTGTCTTCATTGCCATTGCGCTCTTTTTATTTTAAATAACTATTGATATATAAATTTTCACATTTTGATGCATAATCTACAATCAATTACCTAATTGGTGTACTTGCCACTTTTTCAATTTCCTCTTCCCGCGTTACGACTTTCACATGTTTTTTGTTTTGTTTTGCACATGTATGAACAATAGTTTTGTTCTGTTGTTTTATGGCCAACGATAGTCAACAAAGTAAACTTGAGAACCCGTATTATGATACGAGTGAACATAATTGAAATACAATATCTTCGATTTGCGTCAACCATCATATAATAATTTTAATATTTTCAAATTGTCTTTTTTTCGTAACGACTAGTCATAATGAAATGGCCAAAAAAAGTCATTCGCCAGCTATGTGCAGAGTTAACATTGATATGGAATGTAGCATGATGTGTATATAAATATTTCTTCTGATCTTTACATATTAAAGTTACATTGAAATCCCAAGAAAACATCAAATTTCTTCTTCTGCTTCTATGTGTATATTATCTCATCGGCAATATTGATTCTATACGCACCATAAATTAGGTCAGTACATTTCTCCTAATTTGTGATATATAAGTGGAAAAACTCTTGTGAATTGGTTAGAGTATATTTTTAATATTTTTGATACAAGTTCTAATATTTGTTCTCTGATCTCCAAACAATTGAAAGTTATTTTGTCTTCTATCATTGGTTTCTTACTTTTATAATTATTAAACATATCTTCAGCCGTTTTGATTGTTAAGAAATTGTGAATGGAGAATTAATAAATTTGAAATTGTTATTAAACTTAAACATATCTTCAGCGTTTGAGATTTTTATCAAATAGGAATAGAGTTCCATGCAACCCAAGAGAACTGTTGTCACAAAAGAACTAGGTTTCATGCGTTCCATACCCGATGGAGATTACAAATGAGTGCATAATTGCTTCCATTTAGGAGCACAATACAAGTTAACGACCTTCTTTCTTTTGGTGGTTCTATCTAGTCTTTCACTCATGATTAAAGGACTAGAAATTCTTATTATTTTATTAATGCTCTGCTCCAATTCCAAGTGAAATCTCTAATAGAGTTTATAATCGCAAATGGAAGCACTAATTCGGACAATGTCAGATATCTTAACTGTCACGAGAGATTGATTGTTAATATTTGAGACATATTGTACGAAATTACTCAAATTAACACAGTTTTCAGATTAGTTATCGGTTTTCTAAAATTTTATAAATAATAAATTAATCTTATATAAATTTTGTAAGCCTTTTCTATTATCATAATTTAAAGACATATTCCATATTTTTTAGATGTGTTGGTATTAGCTTTGTAAATTTTTTTACTCTGAAGTAATTTTATGGATGTAAATTCTAACCTAAAAATTAAAATCCAATAAAACGTAAATTAAGGATCTAAAAGTAAAAAGAAAACATTATTAAAATAAAAGATATAGATCAAAGTTAAACACTGAACTTAAGTCTAAATAAAGTGAATGGCATTTTCAAATATTTATGGTCAAAGTCGGCTTAGAATTTAACTGAGAATTTATTTTAAACGTTTTGAATAAAAAATAGCTGAATTCACCAAAATAAATGCTATTAATTTTAAAATCAAACGAAAAAAATGGATGTTAAATATGACTTTAACAAGAGATAACGGAAGACCAATTTTATACACACTTGACATATTCTACTCACTTTTCTCTACTTGTTCATATTGTTCTATGTTTTACAAAAAGGTTGTCAATATTTGTCCACAATTGTTTCTTGATTCTCAGTCATTTCGTTCATATCGCTCTCAAGTTAAAACTCTCTCATACTTGTTTTAAAGATCACTTAATTTTTTGTGTCTCCTAGACAAATCCAATCTTCAAAATTATTCCTAGTTACAAATATTAATAGTTGTAGTCTTTATATCATTAATAATTAGAGTTTGTTTTCATAATTACTGATCATTAGAGGCATATTAGTATGTGGTTGAACAAAAAAAAAACAAATAACTATCAAGAGCCAAACCCATCAAAACTCGAAAAAAAAAATACTATATCATTTATATTTAGAGCTTTTTTTAATAATTACTGATAGAAATCATTGAAGGCATATTAGTCTGTGGGTTGAGAAAAAAAAAACAAAGATTTACCAAGACTCTAAACAATCACAACTCAAAAAACAAAGAAAAAGAATTACCAGGACTTCACTTATGGACCTTTTCCTCTTGGCGATTTAGAAGGCGGAAAATAAATAAATGGAGGTCGAGGAGGCGGATACGACAATGACTTTTGGCCTGCTAATAAATGGACAAGAACGGATCATTAGTTCCAACAGTAATTTAAAACAAAATGATGACATATAGAAGTGCATTCATATAAAACAAAATTACGAAATATCATCATTTATTCTTATATATGATTTCTAGTATATCTGAAAAATCAAATGATGAGCTAATAATATTTATAAAATCCTCGTAAACCTTTAGAGTAAATAAATAAATAGCAGTAAGAAAGCTCTAAGTAAAATTTAAGATTGTAGAAATTGATGGAGATATTATTTAAAGACCTCAAAGAAATATATGAGAATTTTTTTTTTTGTTAAAATATATGAGCTGATATTATAAAATATTTTCTTCTTTGTTCCAAAACACCCAAGTGGTATAGTATGATAATGAGTGTAAAAAAGGTATACTAACGTTCGTAGCGTATGGCTTCGACGACTCCAACTTGAAAAGAGATAAACAAAAGGAGAAGAAGCAAAGAAGGTAGCAGATAAACAGTGCTTGGTGTTTTTGTAGCCATTTAAAGGTAAGTGGAAGACTTAATTTGTCACATTGTTATTACAAGACCGGCCCATTATTTATATAAGCAAACGAAGCATCATTCAATATTTGACTTTTCCCATCAACACAATTTTATCTTCTACGTCAGCATAAGGACTTTCTGCCATGCTTTTTTGTTTTTTCCCCCAAAATTATGCAATAATTGCGATGATGATCGATAGTCAACGTTTACATAGTGATGAAAGTATTGACTCAACCTAGAGAAACCTACTTTCTGAAATTTACACAATAAAAGTCATCTGGCATGTCATCTCGACCACAAATAATGGACCAATCTTTTAGTGACTTTCGCACTAGTGCAAAAAACACCAAAATGTGATGTTATAGCTTTGTTCTAACGATTTACGATTAAAATCTACGATAAATTTTTTATTTGTTTATATGTCACAGCGATATGTTGTAATATTCTGCGATTGATCACAAAATTTTTTAACGATTCATTTTAAAATTTTTTACCAATCACTGCAGTAACAAACACAAACAATAATAATCTGCAATATTTAATCGTTGTAGCAGTCGCAGTTGCAAATCATAAATTACTGCGACATATAAAAGAATATAACATAAATGTTTTAGCCTTCGACTCGCTATTAAAGATGAACGTCTTACGCATTACACACGCATCATGTGTTCGAAATCATGGTCTTGGAGGTTTGGCGTCTACAAAGTTTTCGTTTTCTTGTATTAGGCTTGGCTTCCTCGAAGACTAATTTTCCTATTTGACCTCCGCATGTTGGAGACGGTGGTGTGACTATTGAGGCCACTATATCACCATGAAACTCATATTAGCCCTTAGTATAAGAAAATCATATGACATTAATACATAAAAACAAACTGAAGACATTCCATGGGTTTATATTTCCTCCCTCAAGTCCAAACACTATGTTATTAACTTTTAAGTTCCAATTTTCAAAATCCAATATGATTCAGACTTTTGCTATTAAAGTATACTTTGGTGTAAATAGATTTACTGACCTAGTATGCGGTGAGTAGCTTGAACTTGAGAGGAAAAAGATAAACTTAGAAGAAGCAGAGATAAAAGAAAAGAAATATGTGATGTCTTCGTAGCCATTGTTGAAGAAAAGATAAAAGAATGAAATATGTAATGTCTTGGCAGCCATTGTTGACTCCATCACTTTAATGTTTAATCTAACAACTACTTTTTAATATCAACCAATTGGAAGTTCGGTAGAACTAAATGAATGCGCTATTTTCTAGGTCACAATTTTTTATTGATGTCGTGATTTTATATGTATATTGTTACTGAAGAATAAATCCCGACCCATTAAATAAAAATTATTAAAAAAATTATCATTTAAAAGAAAATTTTACCTGAGTGAAAAAACATAAGCAAAATCGAGTTGCAGTCTCAAATTCACCCGTAATAAATAATACTGAAGTGAATTAACGATTAATTCAAAAAGAATGAATGTTACCATTGATTTTCGTTTATCATTTATTGGCTTTTTTAAAGCAATGATGTAAACTGTTTATTTCATTTATTGGCTCCCGCTAATTTGATAATTTGATAGAAACATTTTTTTCCTCTTTTTGATCAACTGTTTAAAATAGCGTAAACCTTAATCCTAATAACTTCTTTTTTTTTACTATTTCCGATGCTTTTACCATTTGAATCAATAATCCTGAATACATTCTTCTAAGCAGAAATCGATGTACATTGACTCATTAATAACCTAAAAGAAAAAGAAGATCTAAACTATATAAACATGTAGCTAGTTCGATCCCCCAAGGTGTATATACCGTAGTTTACATCATTGCTTAAGAAGGAAATTTTCCTTTGATAAGTTATCTTGGAAGGTTGTGAAACCAGATCCTTGAATTCGTCCAGGAGATACTTTTCCAGTAGTATCTTTCATAGTTTCTAGAAATTTTTTATGCTTTATTTATGGATTATGTAATGCTTTCTCGTTGCACCCTCCTATCTTATCCATTTTTGGGGGAAATGAGTGACATTTTTTACGCTATAGGATGTCTACTTGTCTATTAAAACTCCTGTGTAATGATATATAGACTAACCAGCTCATTTCTTTAACACCAAATTATTGTAGAAGAAATCATAATTTTCAATATGTGTAAATAGTAATAACTTAAGGGTTAGGATTGTCTAGAAACACAGAAGTAAAATGGTCTTTTGTGCAAATATATAAAAGTTTCAGCTAAAAATGAGGTAAATGGAGTGCAGCGAGAATAGAAAAAAAAAATATCGACAAATATTTTCAGTATTGATCGGAGTCTTTTACAAGAATTAAGATAGACTCAAGAGTGTATAGAAAATCTGATGTCCCTATCTTATATCTTTCCTCTTGATTTTGTAACTCGAAATCATGTATAACCTCTCAATTTACTCTATTTAATTTGACATTTAATGAAATTTACTTTGCTGGATTCAACCGTAATTAGTTAAAATATATTATTACTTTTAGTTTGGAGTCAACATAGAATTTGACAGCAAAGATTTGACCGTATCATTCTCTTCATATAATTTTGAACTTAATATTTTATATCATTCAGTATTTTCTATTTGGATAACATTATTGACTCCATTTCAGAATCTTTAATTTATGTTTTATTTGGCTTTAGTTTTTATGCCGAAATTTATACTTCAAACATATTCTTTTAAATTTTCAAACTTTTGATCTCACGTATTGAAATTAATTTTTTTTTTCGTCAATAATATATATATATTAAAGACTGTTCACAAGATCAACATTGTAACAGAGGAATAGAGTAAAAAAATTGCGAAGACACAGGTTCAACAAGAGCTCTTTTAGCCAATACATCAGCACATTTATTCCCTTCACGTTTCTGAAACTGAAAAACTACCTCGTGAAAGAGACCTCACAACGCTTCTATTGTATAGAAATATGGCTGTAAGTGTAGAGTTATATCTTTCTTACGTAACAAGGAAATATGGCTCACGTATTGAAATTATAAAGAGTATTTGTGGTGGATATACATTAACTAAACATAACAGATAACAATAAATTATTAAGTTACCCTGTTAAACAAACTGTTACATTAAAATATAACTTATTACGAAATCACCACATTCAGAAATATTTTTATGTTCTGAGAAAAAAGAACATAAAAGTGATAACAATTACATTAACGTGTTAAAGAAAAAGATTATATGTAAAATTACATATTTATATGATACAATAAATCTTAACATAATACAAGAACATGTAACTTGTTTGTTACTGTACAAGTTTGTCACAATGAAAAATTAAGCTGAATTTTAGAATAAGGTTTATGTCCCTACTGAGCTTAAAATGTAAGTTAGACAAACAATAATTAAGTTACATTGTTAAACAAACTGTAAAAGGTATACTAACATAAGTTAACATGTTACTAAAATATAACTCGTTACAAAATCACCACATCCACAAAAAGGTCTATGTTCTGACAGAAAAGAACATGAAAATTAACAAACAAGTACATTAATTAGTGTGTTAAGGAAAATATTCTATGTAAACTTATATATTTATATGATACAATAAATATTAATATATTACAAAAACATGTAACTTGTTACCGTAATGCATATGAGTTAAATAGACTATAATGTATAGCTGTTATTGATTTGTCTAACCCACTACAAATTCAACTCGTTAATGTAAATATATAGTACGTTAAAAAATAATATATAGTGTTGAAAATACACTTTATTAGATCTATTAATAGTAACTTGTAAGTTAAGCTTTTATGAAAATAATTTTCTAGAGTATGCTTACTGGTAATCTCCACAAAAATAATTTTAAAAACGGATTAATGAATTCTAATTTTCATTCATCATTTTTTTTTTTAAAACCAATACATCTTTCTTAGAATTATTATTATGGTTCTCACCAGACCTTCGCCTAATCTTTACTAGATTTTCACTAAATCTTCATTGGATCTCTACTAGATTTTTACTGAGTATTTTCCTGGGTTTCACTTTCACCGGATCTTTGCTAAACTTTTACAGATTTCTTGAATCTTTACGTATAGAATGAAAGATTAAATCTGCAAAATAAATTCTGGTTTCGGCTTTAAGGAGAGAGAGAAGAAGAAAAAAGAAAGAGAAAAAAAAATGAAAGATAAACGAAGAAAGTTAGATGAATAAAACTCAATAACTTGCTTCAAACAGATGGACAAATATTCTGAATTACCATAATTGATTATTGAAAAAGATTTTTACTTGGCAATCTCCATATCATGTTGTAAAGATATAAAATTAAATTACTCAAGATATCATTTCATCAGTTCATAAACAATATCACATACAGTTCCCAGTATTGGTCATATCTTTCAAGGGACTGAAATATGGCTAATGTATTCTTGGTTTTGGAGTCGAGAACGTCTACATGGTGGTGATCTCCTGGCTAGTACTTCTGATGAACCGTGTTTGGCACTGCCAGCTTTGCATGAATCGGATGGTGGTGTGTGTATGTACGGACCTGTTTCATACCCAAGATATTAAAAAGGATTCATATGAGAGGGAACTTCATGGATTCTTTCATGGCTTCGAACATGTCTCAACTCTGAACCAACCTATCTATTTTAACTTTGTTATCACAATTTCACAATTGCATTGTTGTAATCGTTAATGTTCATTGAGCTTTGTAATGAATATGTTGTCCAAAAAAAAAAGAATATCTGAACCTTTTATGTTTTTGTGGTTTTTTTTAGGGTAGTTGGATTTCTAAAATTTGAATTACCTGATCATCCTAATTTATATTATTATGAATACATATGATATCAGGAATATCCTTGAGCATTGTATGTATATGTTTTGTGAAACTCATTTTCTTTTTATTATTTAAAAACAAAGTTCAAATGATGTCTATGGTTATTTTTTTTTCCTCTTCTGATGAATCTCTCTATGGTTGAAACGAGAAAAAAAAATAAATTTTTTGGCTGAATGATAGTGAATTTTTTGTTCCTCAAATTGTACACCAATTAAGATGAAATAATTTTATTGTTTTTCAAATTGTTTACTATTTAAGATGGAAAATTTTCTATAATTTTTTATAAATGAGTCATACACAATTTTTCATTTTTCATCATATCTTATGAATGAATAAAGAAATTTTTTTTTTTAGGGACAAAAAAATAAAAAATTATTCTGTTAAAAAAAAATTCAATTCATCGAATGAAATTTTATTTATATTTATTTCTTCTTTTATTATTTTTTTTGCTCCTAATAATTGGTAAAGCTTGGATTTGGTGAAAATTCGCATTTTTAAGATGTAGGCAGTATTATTTTTCCACTCACAATATAATATGAGATCATTTGGCTTCATCGCTATTAATTTTCTAGAAAAAGAAAGAAATTGCAAGTGTATCAATGCTGATTCTCTTGATATGCGAACTGACCATTCTGACCTGAAGCTCCTACGAGGCCCATTACAAAGATTAGGCAAAGAAGAAGACGAAACAGACGAGCATGTGTTGTCGTCACCGTCATTGGGCTCTTCTCCTTTCAAATAAATAATAACTGTAGTGTATTATGAGAGAGATTTTACAGAAATCAGCTTCTATATTTTGATGCATAATAAGTTAATGTTATGTAGCATTTAAACTAAATTAAACGCGGTTGGTAAGGTTAAATACATTTCCCATGAAATTTCCACTTGTCGCGATAAGAAGCGACTTTTTTTTTTGTCTTAAATACTTTTCAAACTCCACTATGCAGATGTTTAGTCGAAGAACTTTGTAAACATCTTCCAATTCAAAAAAAAAATTTTTTTTTAATAATGCAATCAGTGGGGGGGGGGAGGTAGGTAGGATATTTCTCTAATAGGGTCAGATTCTAAAAATATAACATTAAACATTATATTTCATATTTCATGTGTGTAATTTGTAAAAACATAACTAATATTATGTGGTTATATGTTTACATTAGTTAAGTCACATGTATATATACAATTCTAGGTGAAGCATGTCCAATTCTCTAGTATTTCGGACTTTTTTTGTTTCATATATTAAATTTTTTTTTTGGTGTCATGTATCTAAATTAAATTTGTATTGGAGTCAAAATTTATTTTATATTGGGGTCAATATAATTATTTTTAAAGCATATAACTTAATATCAAAAATTGATAGGGATCAGCTGACTCCTCTCCCAACATACTGCTTCCTCCCTTGAATGCAGTCTATTCGAAATTTGAAAAATAAATGAATATAAAAACTATTTTTGCGGTTTATAGAGAAAATTACCCACATTAAATATATATATATATATATATATATATTTGTCAACAAATACAAGAAAAACAATTTAAAAAGATTCTGCTACCCAAACGGGAGGTGTATCATCAATATAAACCATTTTCGAAAAGAATGTCTGAACACTCTTTGAGTGATGGATCAGCTTAATGTAAAGTTGCCTCTTGCCGAAGAGCTCTTTCCATTTTGAAATTCTTCAATGTGCATTGAGAAAGCAGGTCATTCCGCCGGAAAAGAGACTATGTTAATCAAGTCAGAACAGTCCGTTGCAAAAACTACTTGATATTGGATAGCATATGTGCACTCCATAGCCTAAATAAGAGCTTCATACTCTGCATGTAATAGGGGTGGTATTGTTGTTCTAAGGGTGAGGAGGGCTCGATGATTGGAACTGAGAATATTCATCGGAGTGTATCTCACATTAACACATATTTATAATTTGATTACTAATGTAACACCTTTTGTAATTATTCTTTTATTAAAAAAAGAAGAAGATAAAATACATAAAATCGGTTATAATTTGGTCAATTACAATAGGAAATATTGGTTTAATATTCTGAAAAACTTTTATAATTTGAAATCTATCATATGTTATTAAAAGTTTGAAAACTAACTTTGTTCCTAAGTCTAAAGACATATATATCATCATTAATTTTTGAAGATAAAATATATTTAATTTTCAAATTATATGTATCTTAAAACATAGTATTTTTATAATATCTATATTTTGTATGTATTAAAAAATTTGGGAAAATAGTTTTATTTTAATAATATTTTTTCTTATCTATTACTATGAATATTTTTAATAAATATACACATATCTATGTATATTTTATTATTTATTGAAAATATTACTAGATATATGTATATCTGGTCATATTTATTATCAATATAGACAAATATATTTTTCTATATATATAGTCTTCTGCATGTTACCACTAAGTCATGTAGTAGGTTTTGCCCATTTTAATTTGACCATTATTTTTATATAATTTTTTTGTAAAATCATATCAAGATGGTGATAAATGAATATTTAGAAATGAGTATCGTAAAATTAAATAATCATAAGTTTTATATAAGTGCGTTATATTTGATCTTAAGAATATTTTTTTAGTTATTATGCTAACTGAAAGATTTTGTTATGTTATATATCCATTTTGTGAGAATTTTTCCTTAGATAATGCTTTTTCTCTTTATTATTTTATTTTTTTTTCCTTTTTTACACTGATTATAGTAGAATTTTGTTTTTCAAAAATGTATAAATACTCAAATTTATCTATCGGTTGTTTTTGATAATTTTAGATGTCAAGAACGTTAGTTTTCAAACTTTTAAATAAAGAGGTTAGATCTCAAAATAATTAAAATTTATGTAATATTTATACAAATTTCCTCATTACAATATTTGTAATTAGATTTAATTTAATATAAATGAATCTAATTTTTAAAAATATACAACTATTAAAAAATTAAATATTATATATACATATATTGATTAGTATATATATATATTTATATTATATGTTATATATTATATAATTCTTTATAATTTGCATATTGTTAATTCAGGGGTGCGATAACATGTTTATTCGAAAATGTGGCCGCCGCAACCGATTATACGGCGGTTTAGCGCTAAGCAGTAAGAAACTGTTGGCATTTTTTCCAAATCAGATGTAAAATCGGAAAAATTAGGTGTTAAGTTTTTCGTATTTTAATAATGGTAATTGAATAACACATGTTAAATATGTCATTTTGATATAAAAAGAGTTAAAATGAAGGTTAGATATTGGAAAAAATAACAGCCGCCATGGTTAGAGTTAGGAAAGTCTATAAAAGAGATGAATCTAAAATTACCATTTTCTTTTTATTTTATAATTAATGAAAAATCTTTTATATAATGAAGGAGTTTCTCTCTCTCTCATGCTTCCACCTCATCATCTTAAAATTGACACATGTCTTTTTTTTTTCTTTTAATTTTTGTCCTAAAAGCATATTTTGCAATTTTACTTTTAATTATTTTTTTATCTGGGTCCATTTACTTTAACACTTATAGGCCCAAAAGCATAAACACATTCCAATAAATACAAGTAGAAAACTATATTCTAAATGTTAACTATAACTAGATCATAAAATATATAAAAATAACAATTTACTTCAAAATAAATAAATGTATCAAAATTATATTAAGAAAAAAAAATTAGTAGATGAAAAATATAATCCACATATACAATGAAAAAGTGATATTTATATAAAATAAATGATACATGACATAAAATAATATATGAATTGAAAAACTTAAATTATATATATAAAAAATTAAATAACTCATGATAATAAAAAAATATATGCTGTAAAAAAAAACTGTATATAGTAAACTATTAAAAAAATCAAACAAAAAAAAATATTATTTTCAACAAAACTAATGTCAACTTAAATATCATAATTTTTTTATATATATCCAAAATTATATATATATATATATATATACTTTTTTTTTTTCTAAAAAATATCTAAAGATATTTTTTAGAAATAAAAATGACCAGGGAAGAAAAAATAACAAATTAATCCATTAATGGATGCAAAACAAGATCATTTGATGACGAATAAAGAGAGATGACATTTTGCTTATAAAATGCACGAAAAATATAAAAAACAAAGGTCCAACACCTTTATATTCTCGATACAACAAATGATATGAGAAACAAAAATCTAAGCTATAAAAACAGAAAATGTTGACGGATTATAAACAACATCATTACATTTGATATAAAATAAAATTAAAAACTAATATTAAGTGAAATGAGATTATAAATGAACCAATTGGAAAAAATTAGAGTCTATATAAATAATAATAAACAAAAATAATATAAAATAACTAATTACTAAAGGAATAAAACTTTATAACTAATTATAACAAAAAAAAATTAACAATAAAAAAAATAAAAACAAAAAACTAAAATTATTGAAAATAAAAACATGGCCCCGCGCATGCGGGGGCTAAAAATTCCTAGTAATTTAAACAATCAAAGAAAAGCTTTGAACTTAGTCCTATAAGGAGGCTATGTAGAAGTAAAACTATTAGATTACCGAACCTATTCATTAAGTCGAGAAAATAAATTAAATATATTTATATTTTTTTTTTACTTATTAATCTAATTATATTAGTTAAAAAAATCAAATACGATAAATAAATATTCTCTAATTTTCTGTTAACTCGTTAGTCATAAATCACACACATTAGATATAGCGTATTCCAAACCTTGGATAACACATAAGATTTCATTTTTCATTTCATGAAAAGTCAAATATCTCCTATTATGGGTCTTTTTTTTTTTTTTTTTTTAAGTCAACTATTATGGGTCTTCGTATTATGGGTCCTATTATGGGTCTTCGTATGGAAAAGATCAAAGGACAAAAGTCTTTGCGGAAAAATAGAAAACGAGTACAAAAAACTCTTTTTGGATAAATAAAGTAAAAAACGCGGTTGATTGGAGAAGTTGGTGGGGTTGTATTAAGCTGATGATTGATTTACTTCTATATATATATATATCTTGAGATGGCCTTTCGTAATGGCAATGTGACAAATTGGACCATAATGGCTTCAAAGTCATCACGTTTAGTTTCTCTCGTTCTATCTTTGATTCTTATGCTGTTATTTGTCTCCTCTCAAGTTTGTCTCACCGAAGCCAAACGCTCTCAACGTTAGTATTTGCACCCACCACTTTCATATTTTGCCTTTTCAGTTTTTAAAAAAAAAAAAAAAAAAAAATCTTTTTTCCTCAAAAAAAAAAAAAAAGTTTTCTGCTGATTTCTGTAAACTTTAATATGTTTAAATGATCTTTCTTTTGTTTTCTGTTTTGTTAGACATATATCATATAGGGATCTTTATATTCATAATTTTATTTTACTTTTGGTCAACAACGAAATTTAACTACTAAAAGTCTAAGACAGTAATTTTTTGTTCGCTCTTCAATATAAAACAAATTAAAAGAAAAAAACTAAAACCCCTATAGAAAATACTACCCTTATATTATACATGATTTTTTATGATTTTTGTAAATATTTATATTTTTCAAAGCCAGATATGATCACACGTATCACCTAATCATTTAGTTGTTGCAAATTATTGAAAGTAATGATTAATTCATATTGTTGTACAGGTAAAATGTCACCGTCTCCCCCAATGCATCCCCCTCCCCCTCGTGTTTATGCTCCCCCTCCCCCTCGTTATTATGTACCCCCTTCTAGATCGCGCAGAGGAAAAGGCCCATAAAAAGCTCATATCGTACATGTATTTGTTATCATTTATGATTTATTTCAATAAAAGTAATTGATCAGTTTGATGATTATGTTTTTACATTATTTGCTTGGGTTGTGATTGATAGCTTTTGATAAAACATATGTAAAATTCAAATTGAGGGCGAAATTGTTAGAAACTATGTCATGTCACAATAGTGGACGATAGACTAAACTTATCGACTAGTCAAATAAAAAATCTCAACAACCATATATTTTTAAATCTAATATATGAAAGTAGAAAAAAACTCTACTACTTCTGCCACATCAGCTCACGAAAATTGGACACCTCATCATCTTTTATTTTCATGCATCTTTCTTCCTCGTCTCCTAATTTTCTTCTCTTCCCGTATATAAATTTAACAATATATACAAATTTAACATTATTTTTTTTCATTTAATTAATTTTAGTTACTAAAATTTCAAATTATAAAAAATATAGAAATGTAATCTCTTAAAATAAATTTTATAAATAATATTTTCAGAGTTTGAAAATTTTATATATAGGGAGTTAGAAAGACAAAGAAGAGAAACTCAAAGGTTTTTCTGTTTTTTTTTTAAACTATGTACATGTGTCAACTTTTAAAGGTTTTTTATGTCTAAATTGAATTATAGCATTTAAAAACTTATATTATAATAAATATAAGAAAATAAATATATGTTCTATGCAAAAAATAAATAAAGAATATATACAAATCTAACATATCTGTAAATATTAATTTTATTTAATTAAATTTTTAGTAACTAAAAATTTCAATTATATAAAAATATATAAATATAATCCCTTAAAATAAAGGTTTAAAATAATATTACCAGATTTTAAAATTTTTATATATAGGAAATTAAAAAAACGAAAAAGAGAAAAAAATGAGAAGATCGGGGTTGTGTTTTGGAAACAGAAAACTAAATAGTGTTTTCACAATAAACTAAGGGTTTGATTGGTTTCCCCGATACCACTCGCAAACACAACTTTTGCATGTGGTAGTGGTTATTAGCATTTGTTGACAATTATAGAAAACACTTTCTACCACTTTATATCGCTACAAACTTCTCAAAATCAAAAGTTGCTTCACTCAAGCGTTTGTGGTTCTGATTGGATACTAATAAAATAATTTTAAAATCAGAATATATATGTAAATTAAAAATTTAAATCTAAATATATACACCAAACTAATTTTTTCTAAATCTAACATTATTCTCCACAAAAAGTAATTTCTCAATATTTTTTCCATTAAAATCATAACTTTTATTAAAACTAAAGAAAAAAAAATATAAATATTATACACATAATATATTATTATTAATTATATTTAATTGATATTTTTATTTTTTACCAAAAGTATTTTATATATTTTTATAATTATATAATGTATTTTTATTGTTAATTTATTGTTTAATCGCTACTGCGTTTATTAATCAATCAATCGTAAATATCCCGCAAACACACCAATTTTCAACCACTGCGTCAGTCATATAAATCTTTTAATAATGCTTAAAACCGCAACCACCAACTTCCGCAAATTCCCGCATCCACACCCACAACCGCTATGTTTAATCCGGTCAAGCTCTAAAACAGGGTTTGAAGATCAATTGGGTGGATTTTGTATAGAGTTAAGTATCAGCTGTATTAGCAAATGAGTTTAATATTCTAGATGAAAGTCTTTAATAACAAAAATAATACAAAATGCTAAATCTAAAAATAAAGTATAGTCTAATGTAATTAGAATTGAGTTTTTTTTTTTCCTTCCATATTTCTTATCTTATTTTATATTTCGAGTTTGTATTTAGCATCCTCATTTATTATATTAGACTAGGTTTTTCACTCACACTACGTGTGGGGTTATTATAATATTTTTATTAAAACTATATATGAGTAATAATATTTACTAAAATATTTTTATATTCATAATACGATACATATATATATATATATATATATATATATATATATATACATATCTTATCTCTTAAATTTACATATTGTCAGTAAATTAACTATTTTAAGTAAATATAATATTAAAAAAATTATAGTTATGTAAACTAAAAATTTGATTTATTATCAATAGTCAATAACTTTTATATTATCTATTTATGTGCTTCAAAATATCTGGTCAATTATTTGGCTACTTTTTAATATGTAAGTTTTTATGTGTTAAAAATCATTTTATTTGTACTATGAATAAAAAATATTTAGATATTAACAAATATTTTTATTTGACATATTTTTCAAAATAAAATTATTCTAACTGTCTCTAATAAATATTTTGTAGTTTATATTTTTAGTTTATATTTTTATTTTATTTAACAACATTATATTCTAAATTTATAATTTTCTATTCATAAATTACACATATATTTTTCATCATATAAACTATTTTTTTTATTTTCTTATGGTTTTAAGAATATAAAATTCTAACTTTTTGTTTAACATCAATATTTTTAATTAATGAGCTCATTAGTTTCTATTTATAAGTTTTTTCTACATATAAATTACATCTTATAAGTAAATTTAAATTATATTTAACTCAAACATTTTAACCTCTAAAATCATCTAGAAATACATAATTGTTGTTTTGAAAAATATTTTCTTGTTTTTAATCGAAGTGATGTTTAAACAACCAAAACTGAATATAATTATTTAATTAAATTATATTTTTTCACACAAATCAAAATCAATATAGTCCTCATTATCTTACTAATTTTATAAATTTCAAATATATACTAAACCAAAATTAAAATTTGAAGTAAAACAGAAGAATCCAATTTAATTATTTTAGATTTTTGAAATTTCTAATTTTTAAAATGGTGATATCTAAATTTTACTTTTCCATGAAAGATAATATATATATATTGGAATACAAAACCTGTTGAAGAATCATAACGAGAAAAAAATTAATATATACATCAAAGTTAGGAGAGTTCATACCTGGATGAACATATAAAAAAATTGGCACCAGAGATGGTGGAGATGCCAGACGATACTCTGGCTAGCTAGAAACTTTGTGATTTATATTATCTTAAGAAGAAGGGATAAAATTTAAAACCATAAATAAAAAATAAAAAACAGTAAGAAAAACCCTATATGCAAACAAATATGGTTAAAAATACTAATATTAAATCCAAAAAGTAATATTCATATTTTTATTTTTATATTTGGTATTAGTGAATTGTAAAAGATGAATGACTGTATATTCTTATCACAAACAAAAGAAACATATGCACTTACATTGTATATATGATAAAATTACTATGAGAATTAGTGAATTGGTAAAAATTATTTTACATTTTGAAATGTGGATACCTAAATTTTTTTATTTTTTCAAAAAATATTTTTTTTGCACTTATTCAACTCTAATCGATATTCATGAGTAATGACATTCAGTTACCATGAAAAATTCTCATCATAAGCTTATGGAGACAAAGCATAAAAGTCACAGAGGCATTTTCTTTGAAACTGCAACCTTCAATAACTAGATTTTTATAGGTTACTCCGTAAAAGTTTACAAAATATTTTTATTTGATATAAAACATATTATATTTAGGGGTTATTCTATATCAATTTTCACAAATTTAAAATTTTAATCATTTAAACTAAAATAGTTTTTTATAAAATAAAATAGTAAAATATATAGTATATTAAAACTATAGATATATATATATATATATATATATATATTAAAATCTGTAATCATATTATATAAAATAATATAAATATAAGAGTAATAGAAATTCTAGAATGTCATCATCTACACCAAAACAAAATCGTGACCACATCTTAAATACCGATTTCTAAAAAATAAAACAAAACATGTTGTTTGTCTTTAGAATGGGTTAATATTTAGTAAACTATATAATACATCTATATTAAAACTAAAACTGTAAACACGTCTAAAACTTTAACATCTATAAATACCTTTTGTCTAAAGGAAAAAAAACTAAATATTAAAAAATACAAATTTAAAAATTGCAAACAAATTAAAAGTTTTAAACAAAGATCTTTTTTTCTATTAAATTAATAAGTTTGCCAGAAAATAACAGTTATGTGCTTTGAAAGTGCGGGTCAAAATCTAATAGATACTTAATTAAGTAAAAATTAGCCAAATTTATATGTGCCAATATACAAACACCACAATTCTTTCCTTTTGTTGGTATGACCCAATATGCTCTCCCGAGATTGGTCTCAGAGGGGAGCAGTTACACGTGGGTTGTCAAAGAGAAGTTCCATACTATTTTATCTTTAACTTATGCGGTTAGTGCTCTAAATTCTTGCATATATTTATGAATTATGATCGCATTTATAACATTTAGTTGAAAAATAGGTTAAATAATTGAGGAACAAACTAGGGTTTACCATAAACATGTATGATATATTGTAAACCCACTACTACAAAGTGATATTTAATTTCAAGTTATTTTAGGGGTTAGACACATTTATAAAATTTGAAACGTAATAAATCGTAAGTATAATGTGCTAATCAATTTAAAATTTCTAACCATAGATCAATTCTAAATTGACTGCAGAGACATCATGGTCTGTGACATATTGACACCCGATAATTTAAGTACTTCAGCTAGAAAGTGTATTACCATGTTCAAACATCAGAACCAAATACTGGTATAAGGAAAAAAAAACTATTTTCACTTTCTTTATGAAGCTTTTCTGGTTCCAACCAGGTCTCATTCCTTTTAGGCATTGCATTTTTCTTTGGACGACTCCTAAAATTTGAATTTGGTCTAGATGAGCTCTTGTTCAGAGAAATAGCTTTCAGAATTGGCTTATATGAAGTTGATATTGTAGATGATGTGGCAATGAGTGAAGATACATATATTTTTCTTTCTTGGAGTACTTCAACAATGTTGATGTCTTTATACTTTCCGGCTTTTGTTTGAATACATTTGGCTTCAAATCATCTCAAGTGTTATCCAGCCTACAACTTAAACTGCACGCCGGATAACACTTAGGATGATTGAAGCTAAATGTCGTCAAACAAAACCGAAAAAGCATAAAGACATCACTTGAAACTGCTTCAACCTCTTTGAAGTACTCCAGAAAGAAGAAGAAATATGTACCTTCAGTCATCACCACTTCATCTAGAGTCTCAACTTCATATGAGCCAACTATTGATGCTCCATTGGAAACCAAAATATAATACAAAAAACTATGGAAGTTATTAAAAATCTAATATATTAATAAAAGCTTCATAATTTATCGATAAAATATTTGTTTTCAAAATTATCAAATAAATCTATGTGCCTATTTTTATTAATAATTTTTGTATTATTTATAAATTTTGTGAGCTATTTATCTTGGTAGTTTTAAATTTATTTAAAAGAAAATAATTTAAACTCATAAGTCAAATTCAATAAAAATTATAGAAAAACTGAGAAAAAATAAGTCACCAGTCAAGATTGAGAAAACCAAAAAATTTACAAACAAAATCAAAAACTAAAAATTCAAGAATGAAATCATAGTCAAAACACCACTAGATCAAACAAAAAGATTAAACTTCAAAACTAATATAATCTCATGTAGCAATTTGTTTTTCATTAAATAATAAAATCGATCAATGAAACGTAAAGAATAGTCAAAACTTTAAAACAAAAATAATTTTATGTAACAAAATATTTCTTCATAAATTATCAGACACGATCATTAAATAGAAAATGAATACCCAAGTAATCAATTTGTTTCGGGCTTGATACCATATTTGATGAGATCCTTCGTAGATCTGAAATTTTTTTATGAAAATTGAATATACTCTATATTCTGAGACAAGTGAAAATAAAAATTGATAGACATGTAGAACTCAAACACATTATGATCAAAATCTAATAATGACATGAAACACCTTTTCCTACCTCAAAGAATAGCACTTGCCTATTCTTTGCTGTTCTATTAGTGAATTATGATTTCTCTTCATCATCATCCTTGAGATTTCACTATGGTACAATTCAGATTCTGCATTGACAATGAAATAAATCAAAGACAAGCTAAAAATCAATCTGAATACGTACGTTGAAAAATCATTATGCGAAGAAAATTTACTGTATATATCTTCTTCTAATTGCTCATCGAGGGTATGAGAGTTCATACCTCGAATGAGGTTTGGCGAATGGGCACTAGAGATGTGGAGATAAGAGATGATACTTCAACCAGCAAGAGGGTGTGTGATTTCAAACCATAAATAAAAAAATGAAAAAATAGGAAACACGCCCTAGATGCAATTAAATATGGTCAAAAAAACTCATTTAAGTATGAAATAGTAATAGTGATATTGTTCTTCTTATATTTGGTAATACTGATTTGTACAAGATATATTTCTTATCACAAATGAAAAAAAATCATGTGAAGTTACATGTAAGATAGGATAAGATTACAGTCAGAAATTTTGGATTGGTCAACTGTTGATTGATTATCACCAAAAAGAAAGGTCAAGTCTTGATTCTTTTACATTTTCCAGATGTTGTTAACTAAAATATTCTTTCTTTGAACAAAAAAAAAAAAAAAAAAACATTCTCTTTCAAAGTAATAACTCCTGAGTTATTCAACTCCAACCAATTTTTTTTCTTTAAGTTTGGTTATATCCAATTAGACTTACTAAACAAAGATATCATATGCAAGATTATAAGTTTTAAACTTTAAACCAATTATTAAAAGGTGAAATAGAAGTGGAAAAACTTATTAATATATATAAATCCTAGATAACCCAAAATTGTTATTTGTTTGATGGAAGCTTTAGTATATGTATATTAAACTTTATATTTAATAGTTGAGGACTGATCAAATTATTTTTCGATTTATTTTTATCTTTTATTAATTTTGATTTGAAAAGTATATTTGCTTCGATCTTTTATCTATTTTAATATATATATATATATATATATAAAAGAGATCAGATATATGTGTATCTACAAAGAAAAATAATAAAAATCAATGTACATTAAAAATAAGCAGCCACTATGTAACTTAATTATTTTTTCAAAAGTATATCTAATTTTTTGGAAAGTAATTGTGGGATGGAAAATATTTGAAGAATAACAACTAAATGGTATTAATATTGTAGAACTACCTTTGAACGATTTTAATCATTTGTTTAATATTTACTGAATAATTTTTTCGTTGGAAAAATATTATATTTTTATTTAAACGTTTAATTTATAAAATATAAACAAATTATAAGATATATGCTTTGAAAGTAGGGGTCAAAATCTAATAGATACTTAATTAAGTAAAATTAGCCAAATTTATATGTGCCAATATACAAACACCACAATTCTTTCCTTTTGTTGGTATGACCCAATATGCTCTCCCGAGATTGGTCTCCGAGGGGAGCAGATACACGTGGGTTGTCAAAGAGAAGTTTCATACTATTTTATCTTTAACTTATGAGGTTAGTGCTCTAAATTCTTGCATATATTTATGAATTATGATCGCATTTAAAACATTTACTTGAAAAATAGGTTAAATAATTCAGGAACAAACTAGGGTTTACCATAAACATGTATGATACATTGTAAACCCACTACTACAAAGTGATATTTAATTTCAAGTTATTTTAGGGGTTAGACACATTTATAAAATTTGAAATGTAATAAATCGTAAGTATAATGTGCTTATCAATTTAAAATTTCTAACCATAGATCAATTCTGAATTGACTGCACAGACATCGTGGTCTGTGACATATTGACACCCGATAATTGAAGTGCTTCAGCTAGAAAGTGTATTACCATGTTCAAACATCAGAACCAAATACCGGTATAAGGAAAAAAAAACTATTTTCACTTTCTTTATGAAGCTTTTCTGGTTCCAACCAGGTGTCAGTCCTTTTAGGCATTGCATTTTTCTTTGGACGACTCCTAAAATTTGAAGTTTGTCTAGATGAGCTCTTGTTCACAGAAATAGCTTTCAGAATTGGCTTATATGAAGTTGATATTCTAGATGATGTGGCGATGAGTGAAGATACATATCTTTTTCTTTCCTGGAGTACTTCAACAATGTTGATGTCTTTATACTTTCCGGCTTTTGTTTGAATACATTTGGCTTCAAATCATCTCAAGTGTTATCCAGCCTACACCTTAAACTGCAGGCCGGATAACTCTTTGGATGCTTGAAGCTAAATGTCGTCAAACAAAACCCAAAAAGCATAAAGGCATCACTTGAAACTGCTTCAACCTCTTTGAAGTACTCCAGAAAGAAGAAGAAATATGTACCTTCAGTCATCACCACTTCATCTAGAGTCTCAACTTCATATGAGCCAACTCTTGATGCTCCATTGGAAACCAAGAAGCTTGGACAGGAAATGAACACTGTTTCTCTACAACAGAACTCGTCTAGACCAGTTTCAAATTTTATGAAGCATCCAAAGATAAACTAAATTCCTTAAAAAAAAAATGAGACCCGGTGGAACCAGAACAGACTCATAGTGAAAATGGCTTCAGATCCTTCTCACCATTTTGACAACTTAAGAAAAAAGTAACCTAACTCCCCCAGAGGAACAAAACTCATATCTAAATCTTTGCATAAACTTGTAGTTTCAGTAGGAGAATCCTCTTTTTCATCTACAATTCTATTACAGTTATTCTAACTAAAGAGTCAAAAGCATCAAAAGACATTAAAATGAGGAGAAATCATTTCATATACCAATCAATACATAAAAAAAAAAAATGGATTCCAACTTAAGATAACTAGATCTTTGAAAATATTACTGAGTTACAAAAAAATAATAATAAAAAATAAAATAAAAAATAGATCCATATATTTTTTTTAGTTTTTTTTCTCTTAATTATTGTCTGATGACTTTCCTTCCAGTTTTGGTTGAATTATTGCTATTTTTACGCATCAACATAGTAAAAGATAAGCTGACAAAAAATATATTAAAATAAAAATAGAAAAAGAACAAGCTGATAAAATAATAACTACTCAAAATCCTACATGTTTAATAAAAGTAGTTTTTAACATTTAAAATATAATACAAAAAATTGTGGAAGTTATTTAAAATCTAATATATTAATAAAAACTTTCATACTTTATCGATAAAGTATTTGTTTTCAAAATTATCAAATAAATCTATGTGCATATTTTTATTAATAATTTTGTATAATTTATAAATTTTGTGAGCTATTATCTTGGTAATTTTAAATTTATTTAAAAGAAAATATTTTAAACTTATAAGTCAAATTAAATAAAAAATATAGAAAAACAGAAAAAAAATAAGTCACCAGTCAAGATTGAGAAAACCAAAAAAATTACAAACAAAATCAAAAACTAAAAATTCAAGAATGAAATCGTAGTCAAAAACACCACTAGATCAAACAAAAAATATAAACTTCAAAACTAATATAATCTCATGTAGCAATTTTTTTTTCATTAGATAATTAAATCGATCAATGAAACGTAAAAAAGTAGTCAAAACCACAAACACATAAAATGAAATTTGAAACTTTAAAACAAAAATAATTTTATGTAACAAAATATTTCTTCATAAATTATCAGAAACGATCATTAAATAAAAAATGAATACCCAAGTAATCAATTTGTTTCGGGCTTGATACCATATTTGATGAGATCCTTCATAGATCTGAAAATTTCTTATGAAAATTGAATATACTCTATATTCTGAGACAAGTAAAAATAAAAATTGATAGACATGTAGAACTAAAACACACATTATGATCAAAATCAAATAATGACATGAAACACCTTTTCCTACCTCAAAGAATAGCACTTGCCTATTCTTTGCTGTTCTATTAGTGAATTATGATTTCTCTTCATCATCATCCTTGAGATTTCACTATGGTACAATTCAGATTCTGCATTGACAATGAAATAAATCAAAGACAAGCTAAAAATAAATCAAAATACGTACATGTTGAAAAATCATTATGCGAAGAAAATTTACTGTATATTATCTTCTTCTAATTGCTCATCGAGGGTAGGAGAGTTCATAGCTCCAATGAGGTTTGGCGAATCAGCACTAGATATGTGGAGATAAAAGATGATACTTCAACCAGCCAGAGAGTGTGTGAATTATATTATATAAAAAAAGAAAGATAAACTTCAAACCATAAATAAAAAAATAAAAAAATAGGAAACATGCCCGATATGCAATTAAATATGGTCAAAAAAACTCATTTAAGTCTGAAATTGTAATAGTGATATTGTTCTTTTTATATTTGGAAATACTGATTTGTACAAGATATATTTCTTATCACAAATGAAAACAAATCTTGTGAGGTTACATATAAGATAGGATAAGATTACACTCAGAAATTTTGGATTGGTCAACTGTTCATTAATTATCACCAAAATGAAAGATCAAGTCTTGATTCTTTTACATTTTCCAGATGTGGTTACCTAAAATATTCTTTCTTTGACAAAAAAAAAAAAAAATAACACTCTCTTTCAAAGTAATAACTCCTGAGTTATTCAACTCCAACCAATTTGTTTTCTTTAAGTTTGGTTATATCCAATTAGACTTACTAAACAATGATATCATATGCAAGATTATAAGATTTAAACTTTAAACCAGTTATTAAAAGGTGAAATAGAAGTGGAAAGACCTATTTAATATATATAAATCCTAGATAACCCTAAATTGTTACTTGTTTGATGGAAGCTTTAGTATATGTATATGAAACTTTATATTTAATAGTTGAGGACTGATCAAACTATTTTTTCGATTTATTTTTATTTTTTATTTATTTTGATTCAAAAAGTATACTTGCTTCGATCTTTTATCTATTTTAATATGTATATAAAAAAGAGATCAGATATATATGTTTCTACAAAGAAAAATAATAAAAATCGATGTACATTAAAAATAAGCAGCCACTATGTAAATTATTTTTTCAAAAATATAACTAATTTTTTGGAAAGTAATTGTGGGATGGCAAATATTTGAAGATTAACAACTAAATTGTATTAATATTGTAGAACTACTTTTTAACGATTTTAATCATTTGCTTAATATTTACTGAATAATTTCTTCTTTAGAAAAATATTATATTTTTATTTGAACGTTTAATTTATCAAATATAAATTATTTTTAGGGTTTAGTTTTATAAGAGCACATTATGGTGTTTTAGATGCTCATATAATAAAATAATATTTTTAAGAAAAACCATCACATTTTGACAAAAATCAGAAAAAATTCGAAAACGATATTTCAAAATAATAGTTCTTTTGGTTGTTAAACTCTATCCAAATTTTACTTTTTAGAAGGATTAAACCTGACTATATTTACTAAGCTCTGATAGCATATGAGCATTATGAATTTTTAACTACAAATCAATTATTTAAAAATTTGAAATAAACAGAAGTAAAAACACTTGTTCTATACAGATAAGTCATAAACAAATTGTAAGTCGATAGTTGTTTGATGGAAGATTTTAACATAATTTTATTAAAATTTAAGCATTAACTTAGGGATGAACAAAATCTTTGTTAGATTTGCTTCAATCTTTTATCCATTTTTATTCGGTAAGTTCTAAGAAAATTGTCAATCATAAAAAGAAAAGTGAAAATTTTTTTTCTCACGGATAAGCCCTAGAAAATGATCGCCTCAAATTCGTGCAATGATAATCTGATGGGTTGATCATCAACCAAAGACCACAATTCGTAAGAACGAGCAAATTGATTAGTTAACAAATGATGGACTGTTGCTTCAGACTATGTGAAGTCAAGCTCCTGAAACAAAACTATAACTCCAAAAAATGAATTCTTAACCGATTTCCATGCATCCACTCAAATACCATCTTTAAACATTTTTAAATTCGACATGAAACAGTTGTGGTTTAAGCTTTTTGCCTGATGTGGAAATTTTCCTTCTGCGTAAAGTCTCGGAGGATATATGTTGTTGCTACTAGAAAAAGCCCTGCCTACAAAAACTAACAAAACTGAGAAAATTTTTTGAATGAGAATAATGAAATGATATGAAGAAGAAGAGACCATGATGAAATACTATATTGAGTAATTAAAATAAGAAGGTAGATAAAAGAAACAAAAAAAAAATTGAATCTAAATTCGACCCAAATAAATAAATTAAAAAAATTCTACGAATATATATCACACATACAGAACAAAATCGACTAATTATGTCAATATAGTTAAGAGTTATGTGTTTTGTTTTCTATACATGCATATGACACACACAGACATAATCGATTAATTATGTCAAAATAGTTAAAAGTTTTGTGTTTTGTTTTCTACACATGTATATGACAGGCACACACAGATCTATTATATGATCTAGTATGTTTCGTACATTTTTAGAGTTAGTTTGGTACATTTTTAGTTGTAGATGTCAATCTAGTATCTTAAGTATTTTTAAGTGTCAGTAATTTAAAGAATTCTACATAATCAGAAATGGAAATGGAGTTCTCCTTTAACTTGAGGGAGAAACAAGTTTCTAAAGATACATAGAAATTACTGAATCACAGTCAATTTGTTCTAGAAAAAGAAAAGTATTATATGCTTCTTCTCCAAAGAACAAATCCTGTGTAGGGTCCATTTGCCAACGAAATGAAAAACCAAAATTAATCTGAAAATCTATTTCCATTTTCCAAGAATTATCGTAGTCCTTTTCCAGCACAGTTCACAAGTGTTATCTGATCATCAAACCGATTGAGACCACCATTTTTATCTTCCAACATAAGATTCGAAAACAAGGCGCTAATCTGTTGACTTATCATCATCATCATGTTCATATCTCTTTTAAGTTTCAAAACCAGAACCAAGAAGCAAACACAATCAATCTCAAGGCGTCTTAATTAGTTTGCCAAGTGATATACGAGCAAAGAGAGACTTTATTGTAAGAGACTTAAATACTAAAAGATTCATGAGAAAACCAAGTGCAGCAATTTTCATTTTGATTCATGGGGAAACCCAACATAGAACATGATCACATGATTCCCACAAAAGTAGAGCAATGTACACGTTTTTAACTAAACAAATGAAAGATAGCTTTTCTAAAGCATCCCATTTAAATAAACGTGATTTGATGCGTCATTAGCATCTCTATTGCCATTTTTCCCTAATCTCTGTATTTTAAATATTTGATATACGCGACTTTTTCAAAAAGAAACAAAGCAATTAATTTGATGTCTTCACTTTTCTGATTAGACTCAAGTCAAAGAGTCAACAACGCTTGTACTATAACTTAAGAGCATTAAGTCTCGATCTATATATACAAGTCACAACAAGTTCGAACACATACCTCCTACAAGTATAAACTAAAATACACTTACATAAGATATACTATTTGTAATCATTATGATAATGAGGTTTAATGTGAATTATTGAAGGCTGTGTTTATGATGTCAATGATCAACTTTGCGATAGCAATTGAAAATGTATTGTTCAAGAAGATGCTTGATGATGGAGTTAACCGGATGGTCGCGACTACCTACCGACTTACCGTCGGGACTTTGTTCTTAACACCTTTTGCCCTTTTTCTAGAAAGGTATGCACATGTGTATATATATGTATTGATCATCCAAAAAACACGAGATATCATCCAATTTTTCTAGATATATCAGTAGAGGTTATCAATAGACAATAGTATTTTTCTAAATGTGTCTTCAATTCAATCAATGCGAGTTTGCAAACATGAAATGTGTCAGTTTATGATTCAGTACTACCAGAATGTAGTTGAATTTTTTTTGCATATAAAAAAAGACTATGTTTTGACATTCATTTCAGTATGTTCTATATATAACTATATTATGCAAATTAATTATCACCCTATAGTATACATATTTGTTGATACAACTGATTAATGTTCATTAAATAAAGCAATATAATTGTCAGGTTAAATTATTGCAGAAAAAATAGGCCGAAGCTCACAGGGAATATATTGTCTCTACTCTTTTTAAGTGCTCTTTTGGTGTAAGTTTATTTATAAAGCCTTAAAGACTCATTTCAACATTAAAAATTAATAGATATATGTTTTGAAAGTGCGGGTCAAAATATAATAGATACTTAATTAAGTAAAAATTAGCCAAATTTATATGTGCCAATATACAAACACCACAATTCTTTCCTTTTGTTGGTATGACCCAATATGCTCTCCCGAGATTGGTCTCCAAGGGGAGCAGATACACGTGGGTTGTCAAAGAGAAGTTTCATACTATTTTATCTTTAACTTATGCGGTTAGTGCTCTAAATTCTTGCATATATTTATGAATTATGATCGCATTTAAAACATTTACTTGAAAAATAGGTTAAATAATTCAGGAACAAACTAGGGTTTACCATAAACATGTATGATACATTGTAAACCCACTACTACAAAGTGATATTTAATTTCAAGTTATTTTAGGGGTTAGACACATTTATAAAATTTGAAATGTAATAAATCGTAAGTATAATGTGCTAATCAATTTAAAATTTCTAACCATAGATCAATTCTGAATTGACTGCACAGACATCGTGGTTTGTGACATATTGACACCCGATAATTGAAATGCTTCAGCTAGAAAGTGTATTACCATGTTCAAACATCAGAACCTAATACCGGTATAAGGAAAAAAAAAACTATTTTCACTTTCTTTATGAAGCTTTTCTGGTTCCAACCAGGTGTCATACCTTTTAGGCATTGCATTTTTCTTTGGACGACTCCTAAAATTTGAAGTTTGTCTAGATGAGCTCTTGTTCATAGAAATAGCTTTCAGAATTGGCTTATATGAAGTTGATATTCTAGATGATGTGGCGATGAGTGAAGATACATATCTTTTTCTTTCCTGGAGTACTTCAACAATGTTGATGTCTTTATACTTTCCGGCTTTTGTTTGAATACATTTGGCTTCAAATCATCTCAAGTGTTATCCAGCCTAGACCTTAAACTGCAGGCCGGATAACACTTTGGATGCTTGAAGCTAAATGTCGTCAAACAAAACCCAAAAAGTATAAAGGCATCACTTGAAACTGCTTCAACCTCTTTGAAGTACTCCAGAAAGAAGAAGAAATATGTACCTTCAGTCATCACCACTTCATCTAGAGTCTCAACTTCATATGAGCCAACTCTTGATGCTCCTTTGGAAACCAAGAAGCTTGGACAGGAAATGAAAACTGTTTCTCTACAACAGAACTCGTCTAGACCAGTTTCAAATTTTATGAAGCATCCAAAGATGAACTAAATTCCTTTAAAAAAAATTAGACCCGGTGGAACCAGAACAGACTCATAGTGAAAATGGCTTCAGATCCTTCTCACCATTTTGACAACTTAAGAAAAAAGTAACCTAACTCCCCCAGAGGAACAAAACTCATATCTAAATCTTTGCATAAACTTGTAGTTTTAGTAGGAGAATCCTCTTTTTCATCTACAATTCTATTACAGTTATCCTAACTAAAGAGTCAAAAGCGTCAAAAGCATCAAAAGACATTAAAATGAGGAGAAATCATTTCATATACCAATCAATACATAAAAAAAAAAATGGATTCCAAGGTAGGATAACTAGATCTTTGAAAATATTACTGAGTTACAAAAAAAATAAAAATAAAAAATAAAATAAAAAATAAAACCATATATTTTTTTAGTTTTTTTTCTCTTAATTATTTTCTGATGACTTTCATTCCAGTTTTGGTTGAATTATTGCTATTTTTACGCATCAACATAGTAAAAGATAAGTTGACAAAAAATATATTAAAAGAAAAATAGAAAAAGAACAAGCTGATAAAATAATAACTACTCAAAATCCTACATGTTTAATAAAAGTAGTTTTTAGCATTTAAAATATAATACAAAAAATTGTGGAAGTTATTTAAAATCTAATGTATTAATAAAAACTTTCATAATTTATCGATAAAATATTTGTTTTCCAAATTATCAAATAAATCTATGTGCTTATTTTTATTAATAATTTTTGTATAATTTATAAATTTTGTGAGCTATTATCTTGGTAATTTTAAATTTATTTAAATTAAAATATTTTAAACTTATAAGTCAAATTAAATAAAAATTATAGAAAAACAGAAAAAAATAAGTCACCAGTCAAGATTGAGAAAACCAAAAAAATTACAAACAAAATCAAAAACTAAAAATTCAAGAATGAAATCGTAGTCAAAAACACCACTAGATCAAACAAAAAATATAAACTTCAAAACTAATATAATCTCATGTAACAATTTTTTTTTTCATTAGATAATAAAATCGATCAATGAAACGTAAGAAAGTAGTCAAAACCACAAACACATAAAATAAAATTTGAAACTTTCAAACAAAAATAATTTTATGTAACAAAATATTTCTTCATAGATTATCAGAAATGATCATTAAATAAAAAATGAATACCCAAGTAATCAATTTGTTTTGGGCTTGATACCATATTTGATGAGATCCTTCATAGATCTGAAAATTTCTTATGAAAATTGAATGTACTCTATATTCTGAGACAAGTAAAAGTAAAAATTGATAAACATGTTGAACTCAAACACACATTATGATCAAAATCTAATAATGACATGAAACACCTTTTCCTACCTCAAAGAATAGCACTTGCCTATTATTTGCTGCTCTATTTGTGAATTATGATTTCTCTTCATCATCATCCTTGAGATTTCACTATGGTACAATTCAGATTCTGCATTGACAATGAAATAAATCACAGACAAGCTAAAAATCAATCCAAATACGTACATGTTGAAAAATCATTATGCGAAGAAAATTTACTGTATATTATCTTCTTCTAATTGCTCATCGAGGGTAGGAGAGTTCATAGCTCCAATGAGGTTTGGCGAATCGGCACTAGAGATGTGGAGATAAAAGATGATACTTCAACCAGCCAGAGAGTGTGTGAATTATATTATATAAAAAAAGAGAGATAAACTTCAAACCATAAATAAAAAAAAATAAAAAAATAGGAAACATACCCTATATGCAATTAAATATGGTAAAAAAACTCATTTAAGTCCGAAATAGTAATAGTGATATTGTTCTTTTTATATTTGGTAATACTGATTTGTAGAAGATATATTTCTTATCACAAATGAAAACAAATCATGTGAGGTTACATATAAGATAGGATAATATTACACTCAGAAATTTTGGATTGGTCAACTGTTGATTGATTATCACCAAAAAGAAAGATCAAGTCTTGATTCTTTTACATTTTTCAGATGTGGTTACCTAAAATATTCTTTCTTTGACAACAAAAAAAATAACACTCTCTTTCAAAGTAATAACTCCTGAGTTATTCAACTCCAACCAATTTTTTTTCTTTAAGTTTGGTTATATCCAATTAGACTTACTAAACATGATATCATATGCCAGATTATAAGTTTTAAACCAGTTTTTAAAAGGTGAAATAGAAGTGGAAAAACCTATTTAATATATATAAATCCTAGATATTCCTAAATTGTTACTTGTTTGTTGGAAGCTTTAGTATATGTATATGAAACTTTATATTTAATAGTTGAGGACTGATCAAACTATTTTTTCGATTTATTTTTATCTTTTATTTATTTTGATTCAAAAAGTATATTTGCTTCGATCTTTTATCTATTTTAATATGTATATAAAAAAGAGATCAGATATATATGTATCTACAAAGAAAAATAATAAAAATCGATGTACATTAAAAATAAGCAGCCACTATGTAAATTATTTTTTCAAAAATATATCTAATTTTTTGGAAAGTAATTGTGGGATGGTAAATATTTGAAGAATAACAACTAAATTGTATTAATATTGTAGAACTACTTTTTAACGATTTTAATCATTTGTTTAATATTTACTGAATAATTTCTTCTTTGGAAAAATATTATATTTTTATTTGAACGTTTGATTTATCAAATATAAATTATTTTTAGGGTTTAGTTTTATAAGAGCACATTATGGTGTTTTAGGTGCTCATATAATAAAATAATATTTTTAAGAAAAACCATCACATTTTGACGAAAATCAGAAAAAATTCGAAAACGATATTTCAAAATAATAGTTCTTTTGGTTGTTAAACTCTATCCAAATTTTACTTTTTAGAAGGATTAAACCTGACTAGATTTACTAAGCTCTGATAGCATATGAGCATTATGAATTTTTAACTACAAATCAATTATTTAAAAATTTGAAATAAACAGAAGTAAAAACACTTGTTCTTTACAGATAAGTCATAAACAAATTGTAAGTCGATAGTTGTTTGATGGAATATTTTAACATAATTTTATTAAAATTTAAGCATTAACTTAGGGATGAACAAAATCTTTGTTAGATTTGCTTCAATCTTTTATCCATTTTTATTTGGTAAGTTATAAGAAAATTGTCAATCATAAAAAGAAAAGTGAAAATTCTTTTTCTCACGGATAATCCCTAGAAAATGATCGCCTCAAATTTGTGCAATGATAATCTGATGGGTTGATCATCAACCAAAGACCACAATTCGTAAGAACGAGCAAATTGATTAGTTAACAAATGATGGACTGTTGCTTCAGACCATGTGAAGTGAAGCTCCTGAAACAAAACTACAACTCCAAAAAATGAATTCTTAACCGATTTCCATGCATCCACTCAAATACCATCTTTAAACATTTTTAAATTCGACATGAAACAGTTGTGGTTTAAGCTTTTTGCCTGATGTGGAAATTTTCCTTCTGCGTAAAGTCTCGGAGGATATATGTTGTTGCTACTAGAAAAAGCCCTGCCTACAAAAACTAACAAAACTGAGAAAAATATTTGAATGAGAATAACAAAATGATATGAAGAAGAAGAGACCATGATGAAATAATACATTGAGTAATTAAAATAAGAAGGTAAATAAAAGAAACAAAAACAAATTGAATCTAAATTCGACCCAAATAAATAAATTAAAAAATTCTACGAATGTATATCACACACACAGAACATAATCGACTAATTATGTCAAAATAGTTAAGAGTTATGTGTTTTGTTTTCTATACATGCATATGACACACACAGACATAATCGATTAATTATGTCAAAATAGTTAAAAGTTTTGTTTTTTGTTTTCTACACATGCATATGACAGGCACACACAGATCTATTATATGATCTAGTATGTTTAGTACATTTTTAGAGTTAGTTTGGTACATTTTTAGTTGTAGATGTCAATCTAGTATCTTAAGTATTTTTAAGTGTCAGTAATTTAAAGAATTCTACATAATCAGAAATGGAAATGGAGTTCTCCTTTAACATGAGGGAGAAACAAGTTTCTAAAAGATACATAGAAATTACTGAATCACAGTCAATTTGTTCTAGAAAAAGAAAAGTATTATATGCTTCTTCTCCAAAGAACAAATCGTGTGTAGGGTCCATTTGCCAACGAAATGAAAAACCAAAACTAATCTGAAAATCTATTTCCATTTTCCAAGAATTATCGTAGTCCTTTTCCAGCACAGTTCACATGTGTTATCTGATCATCAAACCGATTGAGACCACCATTTTTATCTTCTAACATAAGATTCGAAAACAAGGCGCTAATCTGTTGACTTATCATCATCATCATGTTCATATCTCTTTTAAGTTTAAATCAAAACAGGAACCAAGAAGCAAACACAATCAATCTCAAGGCGTCTTAATTAGTTTGCCAAGTGATATTCGAGCAAAGAGAGACTTTATTGTAAGAGACTTAAATACTAAAAGATTCATGAGAAAACCAAGTGCAGCAATTTTCATTTTGATTCATGGGGAAACCCAACATAGAACATGATCACATGATTCCCACAAAAGTAGAGCAATGTACACGTTTTTAACTAAACAAATGAAAGATAGCTTTTCTAAAGCATCCCATTTAAATAAACGTGATTTGATGCGTCATTAGCATCTCTATTGCCATTTTTCCCTAATCTCTGTATTTTAAATATTTGATATACGCGACTTTTTCAAAAAGAAACAAAGCAATTAATTTGATGTCTTCACTTTTCTGATTAGACTCAAGTCAAGGAGTCAACAACGCTTGTACTATAACTTAAGAGCATTAAGTCTCGATCTATATATACAAGTCACAACAAGTTCGAACACATACCTCCTACAAGTATAAACTAAAATACACTTACATAAGATATACTATTTGTAATCATTATGATAATGAGGTTTAATGTGAAATTATTGAAGGCTGTGTTTATGATGTCAATGATCAACTTTGCGATAGCAATTGAAAACGTATTGTTCAAGAAGATGCTTGATGATGGAGTTAACCGGATGGTCGCGACTACCTACCGACTTACCGTCGGGACTTTGTTCTTAACATCTTTTGCCCTTTTTCTAGAAAGGTATGCACATGTGTATATATATGTATTCATCAGCCAAAAAACACGAGATATCATCCAATTTTTCTAGATATATCAGTAGAGGTTATCAATAGACAATAGTATTTTTCTAAATGTGTCTTTAATTCAATCAATGCGAGTTTGCAAACATGAAATGTGTGTGTTTATGATTCAGTACTACCAGAATGTAGTTGAATTTTTTTTTGCATATAAAAAAAGACTCTATGTTTTGACATTCATTTCAGTATGTTCTATACATAACTATATTATGCAAATTAATTATCACCCTATAGTATACATATTTGTTGATACAACTGATTAATGTTCATTAAATAAAGCAATATAATTGTCAGGTTAAATTATTGCAGAAAAAATAGGCCGAAGCTCACGGGGAATATATTGTGTCTACTCTTTTTAAGTGCTCTTTTGGTGTAAGTTTATTTATAAAGCCTCAAAGACTCATTTCAACATTACAAATTAATAGATATATGCTTTGAAAGTGCAGGTCAAAATCTAATAGATACTTAATTAAGTAAAAATTAGCCAAATTTATATGTGCCAATATACCAACACCACAATTCTTTCCTTTTGTTGGTATGACCCAATATGGTCTCCCGAGATTGGGTCTCAGAGGGGAGCAGATACACGTGGGTTGTCAAAGAGAAGTTCCATACTATTTTATCTTTAACTTATGCGGTTAGTGCTCTAAATTCTTGCATATATTTATGAATTATGATCGCATTTAAAACATTTACTTGAAAATAGGTTAAATAATTCAGGAACAAACTAGGGTTTACCATAAACATGTATGATAAATTGTAAACCCACAACTACAAAGTGATATTTAATTTCAAGTTATTTTAGGGGTTAGACACATTTATAAAATTTGAAATGTAATAAATCGTAAGTATAATGTGCTAATCAATTTAAAAATTCTAACCATAGATCAATTCTGAATTGACTGCACAGACATCGTGGTCTGTGACATATTGACACCGGATAATTTAAGTGCTTCTGCTAGAAAGTGTATTACCATGTTCAAACATCAGAACCAAATACCGGTATAAGGAAAAAAAAAACTATTTTCACTTTCTTTATGAAGCTTTTCGGGTTCCAACCATGTCTCATTCCTTTTAGGCATTGCATTTATCTTTGGATTACTCCTAAAATTTGAAGTTGGTCCAGATGAACTCTTGTTCATAGAAATAGCTTTCAGAATTGGATTATATGAAGTTGATATTCTAGATGATGTGGCGATGAGTGAAGATACATATCTTTTTCTTTCCTGGAGTACTTCATCAATGTTGATGTCTTTATACTTTCCGGCTTTTGTTTGAATACATTTGGCTTCAAATCATCTCAAGTGTTATCCAGCCTACACCTTAAACTGCAGGCCGGATAACACTTTGGATGCTTGAAGCTAAATGTCGTCAAACAAAACCCAAAAAGCATAAAGGCATCACTTGAAACTGCTTCAACCTCTTTGAAGTACTCCAGAAAGAAGAAGAAATATGTACCTTCAGTCATCACCACTTCATCTAGAGTCTCAACTTCATATGAGCCAACTCTTGATGCTCCATTGGAAACCAAGAAGCTTGGACAGGAAATGAACACTGTTTCTCTACAACAGAACTCGTCTAGACCAGTTTCAAATTTTATGAAGCATCCAAAGATAAACTAAATTCCTTAAAAAAAAATGAGACCCGGTGGAACCAGAACAGACTCATAGTGAAAATGGCTTCAGATCCTTCTCACCATTTTGACAACTTAAGAAAAAAGTAACCTAATTCCCCCAGAGGAACAAAACTCATATCTAAATCTTTGCATAAACTTGTAGTTTCAGTAGGAGAATCCTCTTTTTCATCTACAATTCTATTACAGTTATCCTAACTAAAGAGTCAAAAGCATCAAAAGACATTAAAATGAGGAGAAATCATTACATAAAAAAAAAATGGATTCCAACTTACGCATCAACATAGTAAAAGATAAGCTGACAAAAAATATATTAATATAAAAATAGAAAAAGAACAAGCTGATAAAATAATAACTACTCAAAATCCTACATGTTTAATAAAAGTAGTTTTTAGTATTTAAAATATAATACAAAAAATTGTGGAAGTTATTTAAAATCTAATATATTAATAAAAACTTTCATAATTTATCGATAAAATATTTGTTTTCCAAATTATCAAATAAATCTATGTGCATATTTTTATTAATAATTTTGTATAATTTATAAATTTTGTGAGCTATTATCTTGGTAATTTTAAATTTATTTAAAAGAAAATATTTTAAACTTATAAGTCAAATTAAATAAAAATTATAGAAAAACAGAAAAAATAAGTCACCAGTCAAGATTGAGAAAACCAACAAAATTACAAACAAAATCAAAAACTAAAAATTCAAGAATGAAATCGTAGTCAGAAACACCACTAGATCAAACAAAAAATATAAACTTCAAAACTATTATAATCTCATGTAGCAATTTTTTTTTTCATTAGATAATTAAATCGATCAATGGAACGTAAAAAAATAGTCAAAACCACAAACACATAAAAAAAAAAATTGAAACTTTAAAACAATAATAATTTTATGTAACAAAATATTTCTTCATAAATTATCATAAACAATCATTAAATAAAAAATGAATACCCAAGTAATCAATTTGTTTAGGGCTTGATACCATATTTGATTAGATCCTTCATAGATCTGAAAATTTCTTATGAAAATTGAATATACTCTATATTCTGAGACAAGTAAAAATAAAAATTGATAGACATGTAGAACTAAAACACACATTATGATCAAAATCAAATAATGACATGAAACACCTTTTCCTACCTCAAAGAATAGCACTTGCCTATTCTTTGCTGTTCTATTAGTGAATTATGATTTCTCTTCATCATCATCCTTGAGATTTCACTATGGTACAATTCAGATTCTGCATTGACAATGAAATAAATCAAAGACAAGCTAAAAATAAATCAAAATACGTACATGTTGAAAAATCATTATGCGGAGAAAATTTACTGTATATTATCTTCTTCTAATTGCTCATCGAGGGTAGGAGAGTTCATAGCTCCAATGAGGTTTGGCGAATCAGCACTAGAGATGTGGAGATAAAAGATGATACTTCAACCAGCCAGAGAGTGTGTGAATTATATTATATAAAAAAAAAGAGATAAACTTCAAACCATAAATAAAAAAATAAAAAAATAGGAAACATGCCCTATATGCAATTAAATATGGTCAAAAAAACTCATTTAAGTCCGAAATAGTAATAGTGATATTTTTCTTTTTATATTTGGAAATACTGATTTGTACAAGATATATTTCTTATCACAAATGAAAACAAATCTTGTGAGGTTACATATAAGATAGGATAAGATTACACTCAGAAATTTTGGATTGGTCAACTGTTCATTGATTATCACCAAAAAGAAAGATCAAGTCTTGATTCTTTTACATTTTCCAGATGTGGTTACCTAAAATATTCTTTCTTTGACAAAAAAAAAAAAAAAATAACACTCTCTTTCAAAGTAATAACTCCTGAGTTATTCAACTCCAACCAATTTTTTTTCTTTAAGTTTGGTTATATCCAATTAGACTTACTAAACAATGATATCATATGCAAGATTATAAGATTTAAACTTTAAACCAGTTATTAAAAGGTGAAATAGAAGTGGAAAGACCTATTTAATATATATAAATCCTAGATAACCCTAAATTGTTACTTGTTTGATGGAAGCTTTAGTATATGTATATGAAACTTTATATTTAATTGTTGAGGACTGATCAAACTATTTTTTCGATTTATTTTTATCTTTTATTTATTTTGATTCAAAAAGTATATTTGCTTCGATCTTTTATCTATTTTAATATGTATATAAAAAAGAGATCAGATATATATGTATCTACAAAGAAAAATAATAAAAATCGATGTACATTAAAAATAAGCAGCCACTATGTAAATTATTTTTTCAAAAATATAACTAATTTTTTGGAAAGTAATTGTGGGATGGCAAATATTTGAAGAATAACAACTAAATTGTATTAATATTGTAGAACTACTTTTTAACGATTTTAATCATTTGCTTAATATTTACTGAATAATTTCTTCTTTAGAAAAATATTATATTTTTATTTGAATGTTTAATTTATCAAATATAAATTATTTTTAGGGTTTAGTTTATAAGAGCACATTATGGTGTTTTAGATGCTCATATAATAAAATAATATTTTTAAGAAAAACCATCACATTTTGAAGAAAATCAGAAAAAATTCGAAAACGATATTTCAAAATAATAGTTCTTTTGGTTGTTAAACTCTATCCAAATTTTAGTTTTTAGAAGGATTAAACCTGACTATATTTACTAAGCTCTGATAGCATATGAGCATTATGAATTTTTAACTACAAATCAATTATTTAAAAATTTGAAATAAACAGAAGTAAAAAACACTTGTTCTATGCAGATAAGTCATAAACAAATTGTAAGTCGATAGTTGTTTGATGGAAGATTTTAACATAATTTTATTAAAATTTAAGCATTAACTTAGGGATGAACAAAATCTTTGTTAGATTTGCTTCAATCTTTTATCCATTTTTATTCGGTAAGTTCTAAGAAAATGGTCAATCATAAAAAGAAAAGTGAAAATTCTTTTTCTCACGGATAAGCCCTAGAAAATGATCATCTCAAATTCGTGCAATGATAATCTGATGGGTTGATCATCAACCAAAGACCACAATTCGTAAGAACGAGCAAATTGATTAGTTAACAAATGATGGACTGTTGTTTCAGACTATGTGAAGTCAAGCTCCTGAAACAAAACTACAACTCCAAAAAATGAATTCTTAACCGATTTCCATGCATCCACTCAAATACCATCTTTTATCATTTTTAAATTCGACATGAAACAGTTGTGGTTTAAGCTTTTTGCCTGATGTGGAAATTTTCCTTCTGCGTAAAGTCTCGGAAGATATATGTTGTTGCTACTAGAAAAAGCCCTGCCTACAAAAACTAACAAAACTGAGAAAATTTTTTGAATGAGAATAATGAAATGATATGAAGAAGAAGAGACCATGATCAAATACTATATTGAGTAATTAAAATAAGAAGGTAGATAAAAGAAACAAAAACAAATTGAATCTAAATTCGACCCAACTAAATAAATTAAAAAAATTCTACGAATATATATCACACATACAGAACAAAATCGACTAATTATGTCAATATAGTTAAGAGTTATGTGTTTTGTTTTCTATACATGCATATGACACACACAGACATAATCGATTAATTATGTCAAAATAGTTAAAAGTTTTGTGTTTTGTTTTCTACACATGCATATGACAGGCACACACAGATCTATTATATGATCTAAGTATGTTTAGTACATTTTTAGAGTTATTTTGGTACCTTTTTAGTTGTAGATGTCAATCTAGTATCTTAAGTATTTTTAAGTGTCAGTAATTTAAAGAATTCTACATAATCAGAAATGGAAATGGAGTTCTCCTTTAACATGAGGGAGAAACAAGTTTCTAAAGATACATAGAAATTACTGAATTACAGTCAATTTGTTCTAGAAAAAGAAATGTATTATATGCTTCTTCTCCAAAGAACAAATCGTGTGTAGGGTCCATTTGCCAACGAAATGAAAAACCAAAACTAATCTGAAAATCTATTTCCATTTTCCAAGAATTATCGTAGTCCTTTTCCAGCACAGTTCACATGTGTTATCTGATCATCAAACCGATTGAGACCACCATTTTTATCTTCTAACATAAGATTCGAAAACAAGGCGCTAATCTGTTGACTTATCATCATCATCATGTTCATATCTCTTTTAAGTTTAAATCAAAACAGGAACCAAGAAGCAAACACAATCAATCTCAAGGCGTCTTAATTAGTTTGCCAAGTGATATTCGAGCAAAGAGAGACTTTATTGTAAGAGACTTAAATACTAAAAGATTCATGAGAAAACCAAGTGCAGCAATTTTCATTTTGATTCATGGGGAAACCCAACATAGAACATGATCACATGATTCCCACAAAAGTAGAGCAATGTACACGTTTTTAACTAAACAAATGAAAGATAGCTTTTCTAAAGCATCCCATTTAAATAAACGTGATTTGATGCGTCATTAGCATCTCTATTGCCATTTTTCCCTAATCTCTGTATTTTAAATATTTGATATACGCGACTTTTTCAAAAAGAAACAAAGCAATTAATTTGATGTCTTCACTTTTCTGATTAGACTCAAGTCAAGGAGTCAACAACGCTTGTACTATAACTTAAGAGCATTAAGTCTCGATCTATATATACAAGTCACAACAAGTTCGAACACATACCTCCTACAAGTATAAACTAAAATACACTTACATAAGATATACTATTTGTAATCATTATGATAATGAGGTTTAATGTGAAATTATTGAAGGCTGTGTTTATGATGTCAATGATCAACTTTGCGATAGCAATTGAAAACGTATTGTTCAAGAAGATGCTTGATGATGGAGTTAACCGGATGGTCGCGACTACGTACCGACTAACCGTCGGGACTTTGTTCTTAACATCTTTTGCCCTTTTTCTAGAAAGGTATGCACATGTGTATATATATGTATTGATCATCCAAAAAACACGAGATATCATCCAGTTTTTCTAGATATATCAGTAGAGGTTATCAATAGACAATAGTATTTTTCTAAATGTGTCTTTAATTCAATCAATGCGAGTTTGCAAACATGAAATGTGTGAGTTTATGATTCAGTACTACCAGAATGTAGTTGAATTTTTTTTGCATATAAAAAAAGACTCTATGTTTTGACATTCATTTCAGTATGTTCTATATATAACTATATTATGCAAATTAATTATCACCCTATAGTATACATATTTGTTGATACAACTGATTAATGTTCATTAAATAAAGCAATATAATTGTCAGGTTAAATTATTGCAGAAAAAATAGGCCGAAGCTCACGGAGAATATATTGTGTCTACTCTTTTTAAGTGCTCTTTTGGTGTAAGTTTATTTATAAAGCCTCAAAGACTCATTTCAACATTACAAATTAATAGATATATGCTTTGAAAGTGCGGGTCAAAATCTAATAGATACTTAATTAAGTAAAATTAGCCAAATTTATATGTGCCAATATACAAACACCACAATTCTTTCCTTTTGTTGGTATGACCCAATATGCTCTCCCGAGATTGGTCTCCGAGGGGAGCAGATACACGTGGGTTGTCAAAGAGAAGTTCCATACTATTTTATCTTTAACTTATGAGGTTAGTGCTCTAAATTCTTGCATATATTTATGAATTATGATCGCATTTAAAACATTTACTTGAAAAATAGGTTAAATAATTAAGGAACAAACTAGGGTTTACCATAAACATGTATGATACATTGTAAACCCACTACTACAAAGTGATATTTAATTTCAAGTTATTTTAGGGGTTAGACACATTTATAAAATTTGAAATGTAATAAATCGTAAGTATAATGTGCTAATCAATTTAAAATTTCTAACCATAGATCAATTCTGAATTGACTGCACAGACATTGTGGTCTGTGACATATTGACACCCGATAATTGAAGTGCTTCAGCTAGAAAGTGTATTACCATGTTCAAACATCAGAACCTAATACCGGTATAAGGAAAAAAAAACTATTTTCACTTTCTTTATGAAGCTTTTCTGGTTCCAACCAGGTGTCATTCCTTTTAGGCATTGCATTTTTCTTTGGACGACTCCTAAAATTTGAAGTTTGTCTAGATATGCTCTTGTTCATAGAAATAGCTTTCAGAATTGGCTTATATGAAGTTGATATTCTAGATGATGTGGCGATGAGTGAAGATACATATCTTTTTCTTTCCTGGAGTACTTCAACAATGTTGATGTCTTTATACTTTCCGGCTTTTGTTTGAATACATTTGGCTTCAAATCATCTCAAGTGTTATCCAGCCAACACCTTAAACTGCAGGCCGGATAACACTTTGGATGCTTGAAGCTAAATGTCGTCAAACAAAACCCAAAAAGCATAAAGGCATCACTTGAAACTGCTTCAACCTCTTTGAAGTACTCCAGAAAGAAGAAGAAATATGTACCTTCAGTCATCACCACTTCATCTAGAGTCTCAACTTCATATGAGCCAACTCTTGATGCTCCATTGGAAACCAAGAAGCTTGAACAGGAAATGAACAATGTTTCTCTACAACAGAACTCGTCTAGACCAGTTTCAAATTTTATGAAGCATCCAAAGATAAACTAGATTCCTTTAAAAAAAATGAGACCCGGTGGAACCAGAACAGACTCATAGTGAAAATGGCTTCAGATCCTTCTCACCATTTTGAAAACTTAAGAAAAAAGTAACCTAACTCCCCCAGAGGAACAAAACTCATATCTAAATCTTTGCATAAACTTGTAGTTTCAGTAGGAGAATCCTCTTTTTCATCTACAATTCTATTACAGTTATCCTAACTAAAGAGTCAAAAGCATCAAAAGACATTAAAATGAGGAGAAATCATTTCACATACCAATCAATACATAAAAAAAAAATGGATTCCAACTTAGGATAACTAGATCTTTGAAAATATTACTGAGTTACAAAAAAAATAAAAATAAAAAATAAAATAAAAAATGGATCCATATATTTTTTTTAGTTTTTTTCTCTTAATTATTGTCTGATGACTTTCGTTCCAGTTTTGGTTGAATTATTGCTATTTTTACGCATCAACATAGTAAAAGATAAGCTGACAAAAAATATATTAAAATAAAAATAGAAAAAGAACAAGCTGATAAAATAATAACTACTCAAAATCCTACATGTTTAATAAAAGTAGTTTTTAGCATTTAAAGTATAATACAAAAAATTGTGGAAGTTATTTAAAATCTAATATATTAATAAAAAATTTCATAATTTATCGATAAAATATTTGTTTTCCAAATTATCAAATAAATCTATGTGCATATTTTTATTAATGATTTTGTATAATTTATAAATTTTGTGAGCTATTATCTTGGTAATTTTAAATTTATTTAAAAGAAAATATTTTAAACTTATAAGTCAAATTAAATAAAAATTATAGAAAAACAGAAAAAATAAGTCACCAGTCAAGATTGAGAAAACCAAAAAAATTACAAACAAAATCAAAAACTAAAAATTCAAGAATGAAATCGTAGTCAAAAACACCACTAGATCAAACAAAAAATATAAACTTCAAAACTAATATAATCTCATGGAGAAATTTTTTTTTTCATTAGATAATAAAATCGATCAATGAAACGTAAAAAAGTAGTCAAAACCACAAACACATAAAATAAAATTTGAAACTTTAAAACAAAAATAATTTTATGTAACAAAATATTTCTTCATAAATTATCAGAAACGATCATTAAATAAAAAATGAATACCCAAGTAATCAATTTGTTTCGGGCTTGATACCATATTTGATGAGATCCTTCATAGATCTGAAAATTTCTTATGAAAATTGAATATACTCTATATTCTGAGACAAGTAAAAATAAAACTTGATAGACATGTAGAACTCAAACACACATTATGATCAAAATCTAATAATGACATGAAACACCTTTTTCTACCTCAAAGAATAGCATTTGCCTATTCTTTGCTGCTCTATTAGTGAATTATGATTTCTCTTCATCATCATCCTTGAGATTTCACTATGGTACAATTCAGATTCTGCATTGACAATGAAATAAATCAAAGACAAGCTAAAAATCAATCCAAATACGTACATGTTGAAAAATCATTATGCGAAGAAAATTTACTGTATATTACCTTCTTCTAATTGCTCATCGAGGGTAGGAGAGTTCATAGCTCAAATGAGGTTTGGCGAATCGGCACTAGAGATGTGGAGATAAGAGATGATACTTCAACCAGCGAGAGAGTGTGTGAATTATATTATATAAAAAGAAGAGATAAACTTCAAACCATAAATAAAAAAATAAAAAAATAGGAAACATGCCCTATATGCAATTAAATATGGTCAAAAACTCATTTAAGTCCGAAATAGTAATAGTGATATTGTTCTTTTTATATTTGGTAATACTGATTTGTACAAGATATATTTCTTATCACAAATGAAAAAAAATCATGTGAAGTTACATATAAGACAGGATAAGATTACACTCAGAAATTTTGGATTGGTCAACTGTTGATTGATTATCACCAAAAAGAAAGGTCAAGTCTTGATTCTTTTACATTTTCCAGATGTGGTTACCTAAAATATTCTTTCTTTGACAAAAAAAAAAAAAAAAAAAAATAACACTCACTTTCAAAGTAATAACTCCTGAGTTATTCAACCCCAACCAATTTTTTTTCTTTAAGTTTGGTTATTTCCAATTAGACTTACTAAACAATGATATCATATGCAAGATTATAAGTTTTAAACTTTAAATGAATTATTAAAGGGTGAAATAGAAGTGGAAAACCCTATTTAATATATATAAATCCTAGATAACCCTAAAGTGTTACTTGTTTGATGGAAAGTTTAGTATATGTATATGAAACTTTATATTTAATAGTTGAGGACTAATCAAACTATTTTTCGATTTATTTTTATCTTTTATTAATTTTGATTCGAAAAGTATATTTGCTTCGATTTTTTATCTATTTTAATATATATTAAAAAAAGAAGTCAGATATATATGTATCTACAAAGAAATATAATAAAAATCAATGTACATTAAAAATAAGCAGCCACTATGTAAATTATTTTTTCATAAACATATATAATTTTTTGGAAAGTAATTGTGGGATGGCAAATATTTAAAGAATAACAACTAAATGGTATTAATATTGTAAAACTACTTTTGAACGATTTTAATCATTTGTTTAATATTTACTGAATAATTTATTCTTTGGAAAATATTATATTTTTATTTGAACGTTTAATTTATCAAATATAAATTATTTTTAGGGTTTAGTTTTATAAGAGCACATTATGGTGTTTTAGATGGTCATATAATAAAATAATATTTTTAAGAAAAACCATCACATTTTGACGAAAATCAGAAAAAATTTGAAAACGATATTTCAAAATAATTGTTCTTTTGGTTGTTAAACTCTATCCAAATTTTACTTTATAGAAGGATTAAACCTGACTAGATTTACTAAGCTCTGATAACATATGAGCATTATGAATTTTTAACTTCAAATCAATTATTTAAAAATTTGAAATAAACAGAAGTAAAAACACTTGTTCTATATAGATAAGTCATAAACAAATTGTAAGTTGATAGTTGTTTGATGGAAGATTTTAACATAATTTTATTAAAATTTAAGCGTTAACTTAGGGATGAACAAAATCTTTGTTAGATTTGCTTCGATCTTTTATCCATTTTTATTCGGTAAGTTCTAAGAAAATTGTCAATCTTAAAAAGAAAAGTGAAAATTGTTTTTCTCACGGATAAGCTCTAGAAAATGATCGCCTCAAATTCGTGCAATGATAATCTGATGGGTTGATCATCAACCATAGACCACAATTCGTAAGAACGAGCAAATTGATTAGTTAATAAATGATGGACTGTTGCTTCAGACCATGTGAAGTGAAGCTCCTGAAACAAAACTACAACTCCAAAAAATGAATTCTTAACCGATTTCCATGCATTCACTCAAATACCATCTTTAAACATTTTTAAATTCGACATGAAACAGTTGTGGTTTAAGCTTTTTGCCTGATGTGGAAATTTTCCTACTGCGTAAAGTCTCGGAGGATATATGTTGTTGCTACTAGAAAAAGCCCTGCCTACAAAAACAAACAAAATTGAGAAAAATATTTGAATAAGAATAACGAAATGATATAAAGAAGAAGAGACCATGATAAAATAATACATTGAGTAATTAAAATAAGAAGGTAGAATAAAAGAAAAAAAAAACAAATTGAACCTAAATTCGACCCAAATAAATAAATTAAAAAAATTCTACGAATGTATATCACACACAGAGAACATAATCGACTAATTATGTCAATATAGTTAAGAGTTATGTGTTTTGTTTTCTATACATGCATATGACACACACAGACATAATCGATTAATTATGTCAAAATAGTTAAAAGTTTTGTGTTTTGTTTTCTACACATGCATATGACAGGCACACACAGATCTATTATATGATCTAGTATGTTTAGTACATTTTTAGAGTTAGGTTAGTACAATTTTAGTTGTAGATGTCAATCTAGTATCTTAAGTATTTTTAAGTGTCAGTAATTTAAAGAATTCTACATAATCAGAAATGGAAATGGAGTTCTCCTTTAACATGAGGGAGATACAAGTTTCTAAAGATACATAGAAATTACTGAATCACAGCCAATTTGTTCTAGAAAAAGAAAAGTATTATATGCTTCTTCTCCAAAGAACAAATCGTGTGTAGGGTCCATTTGCCAACGAAATGAAAAACCAAAACTAATCTGAAATTCTATTTCCATTTTACAAGAATTATCGTAGTCCTTTTCCAGCACAGTTCACATGTGTTATCTGATCATCAAACCGATTGAGACCACCATTTTTATCTTCTAACATAAGATTCGAAAACAAGGCGCTAATCTGTTGACTTATCATCATCATCATGTTCATATCTCTTTTAAGTTTAAATCAAAACAGGAACCAAGAAGCAAACACAATCAATCTCAAGGCGTCTTAATTAGTTTGCCAAGTGATATTCGAGCAAAGAGAGACTTTATTGTAAGAGACTTAAATACTAAAAGATTCATGAGAAAACCAAGTGCAGCAATTTTCATTTTGATTCATGGGGAAACCCAACATAGAACATGATCACATGATTCCCACAAAAGTAGAGCAATGTACACGTTTTTAACTAAACAAATGAAAGATAGCTTTTCTAAAGCATCCCATTTAAATAAACGTGATTTGATGCGTCATTAGCATCTCTATTGCCATTTTTCCCTAATCTCTGTATTTTAAATATTTGATATACGCGACTTTTTCAAAAAGAAACAAAGCAATTAATTTGATGTCTTCACTTTTCTGATTAGACTCAAGTCAAGGAGTCAACAACGCTTGTACTATAACTTAAGAGCATTAAGTCTCGGTCTATATATACAAGTCACAACAAGTTCGAACACATACCTCCTACAAGTATAAACTAAAATACACTTACATAAGATATACTATTTGTAATCATTATGATAATGAGGTTTAATGTGAAATTATTGAAGGCTGTGTTTATGATGTCAATGATCAACTTTGCGATAGCAATTGAAAACGTATTGTTCAAGAAGATGCTTGATGATGGAGTTAACCGGATGGTCGCGACTACGTACCGACTAACCGTCGGGACTTTGTTCTTAACATCTTTTGCCCTTTTTCTAGAAAGGTATGCACATGTGTATATATATGTATTGATCATCCAAAAAACACGAGATATCATCCAATTTTTCTAGATATATCAGTAGAGGTTATCAATAGACAATAATATTTTTCTAAATGTGTCTTTAATTCAATCAATGCGAGTTTGCAAACATGAAATGTGTGAGTTTATGATTCAGTACTACCAGAATGTAGTTGAATTTTTTTTGCATATAAAAAAAGACTCTATGTTTTGACATTCATTTCAGTATGTTCTATATATAACTATATTATGCAAATTAATTATCACCCTATAGTATACATATTTGTTGATACAACTGATTAATGTTCATTAAATAAAGCAATATAATTGTCAGGTTAAATTATTGCAGAAAAAATAGGCCGAAGCTCACGGAGAATATATTGTGTCTACTCTTTTTAAGTGCTCTTTTGGTGTAAGTTTATTTATAAAGCCTCAAAGACTCATTTCAACATTACAAATTAATAGATATATGCTTTGAAAGTGCGGGTCAAAATCTAATAGATACTTAATTAAGTAAAATTAGCCAAATTTATATGTGCCAATATACAAACACCACAATTCTTTCCTTTTGTTGGTATGAACCAATATGCTCTCCCGAGATTGGTCTCCGAGGGGAGCAGATACACGTGGGTTGTCAAAGAGAAGTTTCATACTATTTTATCTTTAACTTATGAGGTTAGTGCTCTAAATTCTTGCATATATTTATGAATTATGATCGCATTTGAAACATTTACTTGAAAAATAGGTTAAATAATTCAGGAACAAACTAGGGTTTACCATAAACATGTATGATACATTGTAAACCCACTACTACAAAGTGATATTTAATTTCAAGTTATTTTAGGGGTTAGACACATTTATAAAATTTGAAATGTAATAAATCGTAAGTATAATGTGCTAATCAATTTAAAATTTCTAACCATAGATCAATTCTGAATTGACTGCACAGACATTGTGGTCTGTGACATATTGACACCCGATAATTGAAGTGCTTCAGCTAGAAAGTGTATTACCATGTTCAAACATCAGAACCTAATACCGGTATAAGTAAAAAAAAACTATTTTCACTTTCTTTATGAAGCTTTTCTGGTTCCAACCAGGTGTCATTCCTTTTAGGCATTGCATTTTTCTTTGGACGACTCCTAAAATTTGAAGTTTGTCTAGATGAGCTCTTGTTCATAGAAATAGCTTTCAGAATTGGCTTATATGAAGTTGATATTCTAGATGATGTGGCGATGAGTGAAGATACATATCTTTTTCTTTCCTGGAGTACTTCAACAATGTTGATGTCTTTATATTTTCCGGCTTTTGTTTGAATACATTTGGCTTCAAATCATCTCAAGTGTTATCCAGCCAACACCTTAAACTGCAGGCCGGATAACACTTTGGATGCTTGAAGCTAAATGTCGTCAAACAAAACCCAAAAAGCATAAAGGCATCACTTGAAACTGCTTCACCTCTTTGAAGTACTCCAGAAAGAAGAAGAAATATGTACCTTTAGTCATCACCACTTCATCTAGAGTCTCAACTTCATATGAGCCAAATCTTGATGCTCCATTGGAAACCAAGAAGCTTGAACAGGAAATGAACAATGTTTCTCTACAACAGAACTCGTCTAGACCAGTTTCAAATTTTATGAAGCATCCAAAGATAAACTAGATTCCTTAAAAAAAAATGAGACCCGGTGGAACCAGAACAGACTCATAGTGAAAATGGCTTCAGATCCTTCTCACCATTTTGACAACTTAAGAAAAAAGTAACCTAACTCCCCCAGAGGAACAAAACTCATATCTAAATCTTTGCATAAACTTGTAGTTTCAGTAGGAGAATCCTCTTTTTCATCTACAATTCTATTACAGTTATCCTAACTAAAGAGTCAAAAGCATCAAAAGACATTAAAATGAGGAGAAATCATTTCATATACCAATCAATACATAAAAAAAAAAATGGATTCCAACTTAGGATAACTAGATCTTTGAAAATATTACTGAGTTACAAAAAAAAATAAAAATAAAAAATAAAATTAAAAATAAAATTAAAAATAAAATTAAAAATAAAATTAAAAATGGATCCATATATTTTTTTTAGTTTTTTTCTCTTAATTATTGTCTGATGACTTTCGTTCCAGTTTTGGTTGAATTATTGCTATTTTTACGCATCAACATAGTAAAAGATAAGCTGACAAAAAATATATTACAATAAAAATAGAAAAAGAACAAGCTGATAAAATAATAACTACTCAAAATCCTACATGTTTAATAAAATTAGTTTTTAGCATTTAAAGTATAATACAAAAAATTGTGGAAGTTATTTAAAATCTAATATATTAATAAAAAATTTCATAATTTATCGATAAAATATTTTTTTTCCAAATTATCAAATAAATCTATGTGCATATTTTTATTAATGATTTTGTATAATTTATAAATTTTGTGAGCTATTATCTTGGTAATTTTAAATTTATTTAAAAGAAAATATTTTAAACTTATAAGTCAAATTAAATAAAAATTATAGAAAAACAGAAAAAATAAGTCACCAGTCAAGATTGAGAAAACCAAAAAAATTACAAACAAAATCAAAAACTAAAAACTCAAGAATGAAATCGTAGTCAAAAACAAAATGTAAACTTCAAAACTAATATAATCTCATGGAGCAATTTTTTTTTCATTAGATAATAAAATCGATCAATGAAACGTAAAAAAGTAGTCAAAACCACAAACACATAAAATAAAATTTGAAACTTTAAAACAAAAATAATTTTATGTAACAAAATATTTCTTCATAAATTATCAGAAACGATCATTAAATAAAAAATGAATACCCAAGTAATCAATTTGTTTCGGGCTTGATACCATATTTGATGAGATCCTTCATAGATCTGAAAATTTCTTATGAAAATTGAATATACTCTATATTCTGAGACAAGTAAAAATAAAACTTGATAGACATGTAGAACTCAAACACACATTATGATCAAAATCTAATAATGACATGAAACACCTTTTTCTACCTCAAAGAATAGCACTTGCCTATTCTTTGCTGCTCTATTAGTGAATTATGATTTCTCTTCATCATCATCCTTGAGATTTCACTATGGTACAATTCAGATTCTGCATTGACAATGAAATAAATCAAAGACAAGCTAAAAATCAATCCAAATACGTACATGTTGAAAAATCATTATGCGAAGAAAATTTACTGTATATTACCTTCTTCTAATTGCTCATCGAGGGTAGGAGAGTTCATAGCTCGAATGAGGTTTGGCGAATCGGCACTAGAGATGTGGAGATAAGAAATGATACTTCAACCAGCGAGAGAGTGTGTGAATTATATTATATAAAAAGAAGAGATAAACTTCAAACCATAAATAAAAAAATAAAAAAATAAAAAAATAGGAAACATGCCCTATATGCAATTAAATATGGTAAAAACAACTCATTTAAGTCCGAAATAGTAATAGTGATATTGTTCTTTTTATATTTGGTAATACTGATTTGTACAAGATATATTTCTTATCACAAATGAAAAAAAATCATGTGAAGTTACATAATTTTAAGTCGATAGTTGTTTGATGGAAGATTTTAACATAATTTTATTAAAATTTAAGCGTTAACTTAGGGATGAACAAAATCTTTGTTAGATTTGCTTCGATCTTTTATCCATTTTTATTCGGTAAGTTCTAAGAAAATTGTCAATCTTAAAAAGAAAAGTGAAAATTGTTTTTCTCACGGATAAGCCCTAGAAAATGATCGCCTCAAATTCGTGCAATGATAATCTGATGGATTGATCATCAACCATAGACCACAATTCGTAAGAACGAGCAAATTGATTAGTTAATAAATGATGGACTGTTGCTTCAGACCATGTGAAGTGAAGCTCCTGAAACAAAACTACAACTCCAAAAAATGAATTCTTAACCGATTTCCATGCATTCACTCAAATACCATCTTTAAACATTTTTAAATTCGACATGAAACAGTTGTGGTTTAAGCTTTTTGCCTGATGTGGAAATTTTCCTACTGCGTAAAGTCTCGGAGGATATATGTTGTTGCTACTAGAAAAAGCCCTGCCTACAAAAACAAACAAAATTGAGAAAAATATTTGAATGAGAATAACGAAATGATATAAAGAAAAGAGACCATGATGAAATAATACATTGAGTAATTAAAATAAGAAGGTAGAATAAAAGAAAAAAAAAACAAATTGAACCTAAATTCGACCCAAATAAATAAATTAAAAAAATTCTACGAATGTATATCACACACACAGAACATAATCGACTAATTATGTCAATATAGTTAAGAGTTATGTGTTTTGTTTTCTATACATGCATATGACACACACAGACATAATCGATTAATTATGTCAAAATAGTTAAAAGTTTTGTGTTTTGTTTTCTACACATGCATATGACAGGCACACACAGATCTATTATATGATCTAGTATGTTTAGTACATTTTTAGAGTTAGGTTAGTACAATTTTAGTTGTAGATGTCAATCTAGTATCTTAAGTATTTTTAAGTGTCAGTAATTTAAAGAATTCTACATAATCAGAAATGGAAATGGAGTTCTCCTTTAACATGAGGGAGATACAAGTTTCTAAAGATACATAGAAATTACTGAATCACAGCCAATTTGTTCTAGAAAAAGAAAAGTATTATATGCTTCTTCTCCAAAGAACAAATCGTGTGTAGGGTCCATTTGCCAACGAAATGAAAAACCAAAACTAATCTGAAATTCTATTTCCATTTTACAAGAATTATCGTAGTCCTTTTCCAGCACAGTTCACACATCAAACCGATTGAGACCACCATTTTTATCTTCCAACTAAGATTCGAAAACGAAGGTGCTAATCTGTTGACTTATCATCATCATCATGTTCATATCTCTTTAAAGCTTAAATCAAAACAAGAACCAAGAAGCAAACACAATCAATCTCAAGGCGTCTTAATTAGTTTGCCAAGTTATATACGAGCAAAGAGAGACTTTATTGTAAGAGACTTAAATACTAAAAGATTCATGAGAAAACCAAGTGCAGCAATTTTCATTTTGATTCATGGGGAAACCCAACATAGAACATGATCACATGATTCCCACAATAGTAGAGCAATGTACACGTTTTTAACTAAACAAATGAAAGATAGCTTTTCTAAAGCATCTCATTTAAATAAACGTGATTTGATGCGTCATTAGCATCTCTATTGCCATTTTTCCCTAATCTATGTATTTTAAATATTTGATGTACGCGACTTTTTTAAAAAGAAACAAAGCAATTAATTTGATGTCTTCATTTATATGATTAGACTCAAGTCGAAGAGTCAACAACACTTGTATTATAAGTTAAGAGCATTAAGTCTCGGTCTATATATACAAGTCACAACAAGTTCGAACACATACCTCCTACAAGTATAAACTAAAATACACTTACATAAGATATACTATTTGTAATCATTATGATAATGAGGTTTAATGTGAAATTATTGAAGGCTGTGTTTATGATGTCAATGATCAACTTTGTGATAGCAATTGAAAACGTATTGTTCAAGAAGATGCTTGATGATGGAGTTAACCGAATGGTCGCGACTACGTACCGACTTACCGTCGGGACTTTGTTCTTAACATCTTTTGCCCTTTTTCTAGAAAGGTATGCACATGTAGATATATATATATGTATTGATCATCCAAAAAAACGAGATATCATCCAATTTTGCTAGATATATCAGTATAGGTTATCAATAGACAATAGTATTTTTCTAAATGTGTCTTTAATTCAATCAATGCGAGTTTGCAAATATGAAATGTGTGAGTTTGTGATTCAGTACTAGCAGAATGTAGTTGATTTTTTTTGCATAAAAAGAGACTCTATGTTTTGACATTCATTTCAGTATGTTCTATAACTATATTATGCAAATTAATTATCATCCTATACTATACATATTTGTTGATACAACTGATTAGTGTTCATTAAATAAAGCAATATAATTGTCAGGTTAAATTATTGCAGAAAAAATAGGCCGCAGCTGACGGGAAATATATTGTGTCTACTCTTTTTAAGTACTCTTTTGGTGTAAGTTTATTTATAAAGCCTTAAAGACTCATTTCAACATTATAAATTAATAGATATATCTAAAAATATTTAAACATGTTCAGGCTTATTTTATACTTTTGCACGCATTAATTTGTAGGACAAGTCTACGCCAATTTTTCTTTTTTCTTGGATTACCATATACATCTACGATTTTTGTGTTACCGTTTAGGAACATGTTCCTGCGGTTACATTTGCGTTGGCTCTCATCCTTAGGTAATAAAATATTAAAATCCATGACCTTTTTAAAAAATTCTATTACTGCTTATATATATGTTATGATTGCAAACCATTTTTTATTAAATATAAAAATTGTAATCTTTTGTGTGTTTAATGAAGAGCTCCTTGTATAATATACCTTGAGCCTCCTCTTTTAAATATTATCTTAATACTTCATTTGATCCTGAAAACCTCCTTTGCGGGTACATTTTACTTTATGCATAGACAGGAGAAGGTCAACATCAAGAACATTGCACGACAAGCCAAGGTGATAGGTACAATAATCTCCATAGGTGGAGGCTTTAGTGTTAACATTCTACAAAGGAACTCCTTTAACTCAAAACGCTTAAAGTCAAACGCAAATGAAAAATCCTTCAACTACAGCACATAATTGGGCAGTAGGATCGGTCATGCTGATCATATCGGTGGCCATTTGGTCATCATGGTTCATCATCCATGCGAAAATAAGCAGAAAGTATACATGCCAAAATACGAGCACCACGATTCTTTCCTCTTTTGGTGTGATCCATTCTGCTCTCTTGAGCTTTATCTCAAAGAGGAGCACATTCATGTGAGTTATCAAAAAGAAGTTCCATATTTTATCTATGACTTATGCAGTGAGTATATACTCTAAATTTAGTATTAAATATACCAAGAACACCAAACTAGGGTTCAAACATTATTTTGGATGATACTTTATCAACTCTAAATAGATCATATATATATAATATGGTTTCATGAACTTTCTATTTTAGTTTGATGGTTTCTAAATTGTAAATTCTAACCATATAGTTCTAATATGTATTGATAGAGTGCAGCAGTGGGTTTATGCTGCGTGGGAATGTCATGGTGTCTCCAACAAAGGGGTCAAGTTTTTACTTCAAGCTTTATTCCTTTAATTCAAGTATTTGCGTCAATTTTAAGCCTCGCCTTTTTCCACAAACAAATCTACTGGAGGAGGTACCAATTGAATTACTTCAATCAATATTTTATATCATCCATTATTAAAGAATAAATATAGTTAATTTGTATACTAACTATGTCATAAACTTAGTATACACCAGTAATCTAAATTTTAATTAGTTATGTTTTATGTGCACAAAAGTGTGATAGCGTCCCTGGTGGTGGGCACTGGACTTTATATTCTTTTATGGGCAAAAGCAAGGAGAGTTTGGAATCTGTAACCATACAGGATGAATTAGATAACAACAATGAAGCTCGTCTAAGAGTTTCAAAGGAACTCAGTAGTACTACTGCCAATTCAATTTCTAACAAAAGTTAAATACTATATGTTACCCTTTGGTTCATTATGAACTTTCTGTTTGGTGTAGTGTAGCATTGATGTAATCAGGTTTTAACTTTAATAACAGACTACAAGTGCACAGAAAACACAAACCAACATTGTAAAATAAATATGCGAAAATAGCGTAGAGGTAAAACAAGAAAATAGTTTTATAGGTTTTTTTTTAAAATTAAGTAAAGAATGAAGATTTATACGAAAATTCAATTTATAATCTTTTATATAATGAGGGAGTTTCTCTCCTCCTCATGGCTCCACCTCATCATCTTAAAATTGACACATATCCTTTTTTTTTGGACTTTTTGTCTTCAAAGCATCTTTTGCAATTTCAATTTCAATTGTTTATTCATCTGGGCTCATTTACTACAGCATGTATAGGCCCAAAAACATAAATACATTCCAATAAATGCAAGTTGAAAACCATATTCTAAATGTTAACTATAAATAGATAATAAAATATATAAAATAATAATTTAATTTAAAATAAATAAAGTATCAAAATTATATTAAAACAAAAAATTAGTCGATGAAAAATATAATCCACATATACAATGAAAAAGTGTTATTTACATAAAATAAATGATACATGACATAAAATAATATATGAATTGAAAAAATTAAATTATATATATAAAAAATTAAATAACTCATGATAAGAAAAAACTACCTGCTCTAAAAAAAACAACTATATATAGTAGATTATTAAAAAATCAAACAAAAAAAATATTATTTTTAACAAAATTAATCTCAACTTAAATATCATAATCCAAAATTATATATATATATATATATATATATATATATATATATATTTTTATTTTTTATTTTTTCTAAGAAAATATCTAAAGAATTATTTTAGAAAAGAAAATGACCAGGGAAGAAAAAGTAACAAATTCGATCCACTAATGGGTGCAAAGCTAGATCATTTGACGAAGAATAAAGAGAGATGACATTTTAGTTATAGAATGCACGAAAAGTATAAAAATCAAAGGTCCAACACTTTTATATTCTAGATACAACAAATGATATGAGAAACAAAATCTAAGCTATAAAAACAGAAAATGTTGACGGATTAAAAATAACATAATTACTTTTGATATAAAATAAAATTAAAAACTAATATTAACTGAAAGAAGATTATAAATGAACCAATTGGAAAAAGTTAGAGTCTATATAAATAATAATAAACAAAAAATAATATAAAAATAACTAATTACTAAAGGAATAAAACTTTACAACTAATTATAATCAAAAAAAATTAACAATAAAAAAAACAAAAACTAAAAACTAAAATTATTTAAAATAAAGACATGCCCCTGCGGGGACTAAAAATTCCTAGTTAACATAATTTGCGTCTTCGACGTTTCTCATTTTCATCCACATATTTTCCCGCCCATGTTATATACAAGCTGTATCGTCTGAAATAAACTCAATTGGTTATGGACTTCAATACCAATTTAATATGGCTATATTTTTCATTACGAAACCCAATATAGATATTGAGCTAATTGACCCTTAAATGTATTATGACTCCCTTAAAAATCCTTGGTTTGTCACTGATTGTCCATACCTTGTATCACAATTTATACCTTTGACTTTAAAATCTGAAGTAACAATTATACAATCTGTTAAGCATGTCATATAAAATACTATAATTTCGGGAATACTTCAACGTCCATAAAACATCTCTATAATATTTACACATCTGACCCCTATAATAAAATTACTATTATACTATAAAACACAAAATATTATAATATTTGTTGAACTCAGAAAAACAAATATTTGTATCTATGTTATGCGTTAAATTAATAAATTTCACATCCCATGCTATTATCATCTAGTTTTCTTTTATTTTTTCTTTTAGTTTTAAGTGGAATGTGGCTTTCAGTGATATCAATTTTAGTGATATCAATTTTGTTAGGATCCTATGCATATTCGATATCAATTTTGTCTCTCCAATTTGAATATATAATTTCTATTTTATTATTTTTGCTTTTGTTCTGCTTATTTTTTACTTACTTTTGTTCTTTGTTTGCTTATTTTTTATCAATTTTTTATTTATTTTAAATTCAAAATATTTATAATATTCAAAATATACCCAATAAAGTATAGGACAAAAAAAATTGATTTGAATAGTTAAATTATAATCAAAGGGAATGGTGCTAGTAAGTTAATGATCCGGAAGATCAATCACAAAAACAGATTTTAGATCCGCAAACCGTGGAGAGATAGTACCCGCCAAGTCCATGGGTATAATTTGATCCGACCTTTTACACATTTTATTTCTTTAGTACCATTTGTGACATGGTTATTACAAAAAAGGGTGAATTAAATCACTTAAACTGTATCACTTAATTAAGTGATATTATTTTAAATTACTTATTTATAAGTGAGATAAAAATAATAATTTAACATCAATTATACTAAGTGATGTTATTATTAACTAATTTAACATCATTTTAAAAAATTGATGTTAAATAGTTATAATTTGTATCACTTTAACAGAATTAATGTTGTTAACGAAAATTATATCTTTTAAATAAATGATGTGTTTATTTTTGGGTTTAACATCACTTATTAAATTAATATAAAATTTACATCAATAAAAACTGATGCTAATAGTATTTTCTAATACCCTTAAAAAAATTATCTGAATTAACCTCGGTTGTTAAAATTGATGTAGATATTTTTTTCCTTTAGCATCAATTAAAAAAAATGATGTTATTTTATCTTAATTAGCATCAGTTAAAATATTTGATGTAAATAAAACTAATTTACATCAATAAAAAACATGTATTATATATATATATATATGTATATATATATATATTTATATGTTTTTAATTATTATATATTATAGATATATATCAAGTAAATATAGATAACATTATATATAAGATATAAGTTAGTTAAATATTTTATTGTATTAATTATCCAACTATCTTGTATAAAAATATATACAGTTAGTTAAATTTGTTCAAATTGATGTAATTTTTTTTAATATCAATTAAATTAAAGTGATGTTATTTTATCTGAATTTGCATCAATTAAAAAAGTTGATGTAAATAAAACTTATTTAAATCAATAAAGCAGTAATATATATAGATATATATCAAGTAAATATGATTTTAATTATTATATACTACAGATATATATCATGTAAATATAGATAAATTATGTAAAAGAGATAAGTTGATGAGATAATTTACAATTATTTTGTATAAAAATATACGTAAATTTGTGTCAATATATATGTAAAATAGTTGAAAAAACAAAATCAGACCAACTCCTATTCCCCATAAGATTCAAGAACGCCCATCTCCCCCTCTCTCCCCTCTCTCCCCTGTTTCTTTTTTAATGTAATTAAGTTCAACAATTGTTTATTTGATTATAATATTACATCTCTTAACACACGTATAGTATGTGACTGTCATGAACTTCATGAGATCTTAGTACTTTTTTTGTTTAAATAAATTTTTGTAAGGAAAAATTGCTTGTGCATGCGAGAGCAAAAAAAATTGTAAGGTAACAAGATTCTTTAACTTCAACTTTTTTGGCATGTTTTTTTCTATATTTTAAGTAAATGAGTTTGGAATTAATTAATTAGTTAAGCAATGATGTGAATTTATTACCCATCAATTATAGCGATTGGAGGTTGGTTAATAATCACACTAAAATAAAAGGTGTGGGATGTAATTCAGGTAACTTTTATAATTTATTCGATTTTAAAAAAAAAAAAATCAAACAATGTTTTAAAACTATTTTGTTTAATGTCATTTCAGTCCAAATTCTGGTTTGATGATCCGAATTTGAGAAAAGAATATGTGATGAGTGCACTAGGTAGTAAATGCAAGGATGTCAAATTACGTCTTTGGAAAGAATACAAACAGCATAATATAAGTGAAACATTGCAGAATCGACCTGATAATGTTCCCGAAGATCAATGGGAAAATTTTTTTCACATGAGGTTTGCTGAAAAATGGAAGGTACAGTTTATTCATTGGACATTTATATGTAGTTGTATTTCATCACAACATATGCAAGTAATTTTTTTATATATTTGAGATTTCAGAAAATGCAAGAACGAAATACAAAGAGCCAAAAAAAAACATACCATGTCTCACGTATGTGTAAGAATTAAAAAGTTTTTCAAGGACAAGAAATGAGATTGTAAGTAAGTTAATTACTTCTGATATAAAATTAGGTTATATATTGATATTGTATATTGTTTATGCATGTTCATTTACAAAGAAAATCAAGACTGGAAAAATACCATGTCAAGCATAATTTTTCATTGAGACTCGCAAAAAACCTGATGGAAGTTTTGTATGTGAGGAGGCAAAAGCACGAGCGGTTAGTTTTATTTGAAATCAATTTTAATTGTTTACTAGTTAATTATGCTGAATATTTATTAACCTTCTGCATGCTTTTTCTAGGAAGCACTTACAACTTTGTTGAATCAAAATCCAGTCGGCATAAAGAATGTTACAGCTAGTTTGGATGATGAATTTGTTCAAGTGTTTGGCCCAGAATGACCAGGACTAGTACGTTGTGTTGGTCATGGACCAACACTATCAAAATTAGTGAGGCGTTCAACTGCAGATAGACCAGACATCGAAAATTTTGAAATGGTTGTTGAACTGAAGACACAAGTGAAAAAATTATCAGATCAAGTTAAAAGAATGACTACCTTCATTCAACAACTAATTGCATCTTCAACCGGTGAATAGGTAAATAGCATATATAATGGTAATGGTATTTTGTAATTTAAATTGCATAATTATATTTGATATATTAAACTACATTTTCAGGCAAGAATTTGGGCTACAAGTTTTGCTGCAGCTTTCGCGGACATACCAAATCCAGCTTTCGCGAACATACCAAATCTACATTTCACAAACATATGAAATCCAACTTTTACAAACATACTAAATCTGCCTAATCATAATGAGGTAAATGATACTTATATATTAATTTCATAAATAATAAAAGTTTATATGATAAATAATCTATTATATAATTTTTTTTCAGGAAATGGATGATGATGTCAATGGATAATGGTTTCATATCAACAAAAGTTTAGCAATATTTCTTAGCAACTTTGGTTTATTTATGTTTTATGAATTTTCATGATGGATTAATTATGTAACTACTTTTTAATACATTAATTAGTAATTTAAATTTGGGTTTTTTATTCAATTAATTTTGTTTCTATTTTTTTTTAAAAAAATTATTATAATATGTCTCATTATTTTGATTATTTTTTTATAATTACAATATGTAAATAAAATAAAATATTAAAATGACTTTTTAAAATTGACACTACATTTACATCAGTTAAGTATAAATGATACAATTATTAAAATCATTTTTTATAATTGACACTGCATTTTCATCAGTTAATTATAAATGATAATAATAGTTTAAATCGGTAATTATAACTGATACAATTATTAAAATCACTTTTTAATATTGACACTAAATTTACATCAGTCGGTAATTATAACTGATATAACTATTTAAATCAGCTCTAAAAATTGACACTAAATTTACATCAGTTATGTACAAGTGATAATAATAATTTAAATCAGTAACTATAAATGATACAATTATTAAAATCACTTTTATAATTGACACTATATTTACGTCATTTAAGTATAAATGATGATAATAATTTAAATCAGTAATTATAACTGATATAGTTAATATAAATCAGTTCTGAAAATTGATGTTAAATTTACATCAGTTATGTAAAGTGATAATAATATTTTAAATCACTAATTATAAATGATATAATTATTAAAATGAAGAATTGATACAAAATTTACAGCAGTTATTAATAAGTGATACAAATAATTAAAATCAATTATTTTAACTGACATTAATACTACCATCACTTAAATAAATTGATGTAACACTTAACATCATTTATTTATAGTTGACACATATTTACATCGATTATAATAATTGATGTTAATATTGTTAATATTCACATCAGTTATTAGTAAACTAATGCAAATTATTTGCATCATCAATTTCAGAGTCATTTATTTAAGTGATGTAAAAGTGATTTGTATCATTTTTAATTGATGCAAATATTAAAAATAAATGATGTAGAATGATCATTTTATTGTAGTGTTCCCTTTCCAAATCTCTACAATGTGAGTGGTAACCAAATTCTCCAACTATTGAAAACAGAGCATTAATTCTATTATAATTGTCACTCATTGGACTAGTTAAAAAATATTTTTATTTTCGAGATGGTAACTTACAAACAATTTTATTTTAATTTCTTTTTTCAAATTTTACCTTAATTATTAATTACTGGGGATACGTTAACTTCCCAATGTATGATATGATTTGATTAAGGAATTAAGTGAAAACTACTTTTGTATATTCTTTAGTGAAAAAAAAACAAAATTCAGTTTATAGTAGAGTAATTTGAGCGTATAACCATAAAAAACACAAAAACATAATATATAACCATAACAAAGCTTTGGCTATGATATATTGTGTATTATGTGTAAGATTGACTAAAACACCCCTATAAAGTGTGTGAGTAAAGAAACGTGACCGCTGTGAGAGTCACGAAACATCAATAGCGAGAAAGATGAAAAATAAATTAGTTATAGAAAAGGAAAGGCAACACAGCTTTTGGAGGGGAAATAAGAGTTTCAAAAATCGAAGAGATTGGGAAAGAGTAAAGAGTAGAGACAAAGTGTGATTATAGAGAGAAGAAAGTAGAGAAATATTGCAATTACTGGAAGAAGACAGACTGTTGTCACAGTGATTTGCAGAGAGGGATATCAATTCCAAAAGGGATCGTGGTAAGTCATGTTTCTGATTTCCATCTGGATAGATCTGTAAAATTTATGACTCAGATTTACAAGTTGTCGTTTAATTGGATAGGGATTGGATGAAGAAGAAAGCTGGTGCGGTGAATTGTAAGGTAACGATATACATATATATAATATGTATACAATGTGTGGAGTAAAAACAATATAGAAAATTTGGTGTATATACTATACTATTTGGTGGTGTATGCGATAAATATGACAACTGAAACTATACTATATATTAATTGTTCTATACTATATTAGTGGGGGTGAGTACAACATGATAAAGGATTTGGTATATATATTATAAGTCGATGTCGGCGTATGCATTGACTTACATCAGATAAGCACTATCGTACTCGACTGTAACATCGCATGCGCAACGGAACAAAAACTAGAGGTTGCATAGCAACCACTTATACACATGTTGCCATATCCTATTCGCCAGTACGGTGGAACTTTGTTGGCAGCGACCGTCCCTTTTCTCAAATTTTCGGTCACCCGTCTGCATTTCAAATGATATGTGAGATGACAGGTAAGAAATTGTCTATTCTAAAGGGGTGTACATTTAGGTGTAGTATAAAACTGTGTATTAATCAATCATTGATGCGCTTCAACGTTAAATCATATGTTACATCTGTTGTATTGCTTGAGCTCTACGCCATTGGACATCTTCGTATGTGCCAACACCTAAGTGTTAAATTCCTACGTACCGCGGCTATGAACTATGCCATTGATGCATTTGCACAGGTTACAGCGACAGCACCTTCCAATTGACAAATTGCAGCGTCATAATGTTGTTGCAATTTTCATTTATTTCACTTTGTTATTTCTGACTTTTTAATATTATACTATATGTATTATGCATTTGTTTGTGTTATACTATATGGTGATGTTTTTTTGATGTAGGCCTTTATGGCCTACAATAATTGAAGAATACATTTTTAACTCGCTTAAGTTAAGTTATTTGTATTGTAGTTGGTTATAACCTACTTTATAAGTTTTGTTTTAATTATCTCGTTACTAGAATAGGTAGTATATTTTCCCCCTCTTCCTTACTAGTAAAGAATAATATTATAGACGTATTTATAAAGATTTCGATATTTCTGTTTAACATTCTGTACCAAAATATGTAAAATGTAATTTGTTAGCAGAAAGTTAGGTTATGTGTCTGAGTAAGTTAGGGTGCCCTTGCCGACGACCCTTCACAATAATATTCGTATGACTCCGGTCTATTCTACTTTAGTATACCTATGTAGTATATGACAGCAATGACTCGGAAATGCAAAGGAGCAAAATATAGATGACATGACAGTCCATATATTTAACACAAAAGCGGAGGTTCTTTGTGGCTTTTATAATTTACAAAGCATCCTAAGCATATGTATAATCCTTTCAACCCTACAATTGGAATCCGGCTAAGTGAATTCTTAGCTGGTGTTCCCAAGGAAAAGTAAGTGTTGCATTACAGTCTATTCCACTATGTTTAGAATAGAACAAAAACTCCTAAATGCTACGTATTTAACTTGCTTGACGTACAGTTTAGGCATTCAAGTGGAGTTGTCAAATATCTCATTCTTCAGATTGTTTTACTTAGCCATGCCACATCGGTGCGAGGTACATTTTTCGTCATGCATAGTAAGGACATATGTATATCCCTCCAATATGGGTACTAACATTCTACTTAACAGGTTGCCAATCACGCTGAAAATAAAATGAGCAATTCACATTAACGACATCTGTACTATAATTATTGAAGTCTATAATGAAGATGCAATAATATACTGTAGGATGTGGCAGTTACTTCAGCAAATCTTAACACATCTCCTTTAACCCACACGCATGTAAGGTTACAGTCGTTTAATTTTGAGTAAAAAAACAGCTGTCATCCAACAGATTATTACATGGTTATTCATTACGTTTTATGCTCCAATATGGTTAGTCGCTTAATTCACCCTTTATAGTATCTATCAAAAAAAGGAAAACTCTCAAGTTAAGTCCCTGCCTTTTCACAGGTCGATCAGTCTAAAAATGGTAGGCATCTTGGATAAAACTATTTATCAATATTTTTGCAAAGTTTATATGAAATAAATTAATCCTGATAGAAAAAAGGTCGGTGGCGAACAAATGAGTCTCGTCCGCTAGTTGTACTACTAACTAAGAGATGAGGCAAGAAAGATCGGAAGTCGCAAGTAGAAGAAGGAACTGTAAAGCACTAACAAAGCAAACCGTCTGTCCTTTGAAGCCATATACTGTTATACGAGTCATGTGAAGCCATATACTCTATACTTTACTAGATTTTAGTATAATTTTTATAAGTTTTATAAAATTAACGATTAAATTTCTGTGATTATTAGTTTTTTGGTGTTATTATAGTTTTCAAAGATGTTATAAGTAATTTGGACGTTTTGGAACAAAATAACTCAGGTTATTGTCTGTAGAGAGCGTCAATCAGATTAGTATCTCCATACCAATTGGTTCTTCTATTGGCCTAAAACATCATATTTCACATCCATATTTTTTCAATGGTTCTTCTTTTTGATTATTTGTCACTCCAAACATGACTTTTCCGCGAATGATTTAATATACTGTAAACCACCCTCTTGTTTCTGCATGCTCAGGTTCTGCTGCTAAAAACGCAGTATTGCAACTATACCAAGTCATGATGTAGTCTTTGGTGTATCTTCTAATACAATCGGGTACAAGTCTGATTTCTTCATCCATATTTGGTTTTGTAGTCCATTTCAACAATATTTTCTTTGATTCCTGACTCTATTCACTCTTTCCAAGCAATATTGTAACATCTCGATTTCTGGTATATGGTAGTGTATGTGGAAAGATTTAAGAGATTTGATTTGACTACATTTTCGGTCTTACATTCAGAGAGAATGTCAGAGTTAAGCGTGCTTAAGCTGGAGTAGTTAAAGGATAGGTGACCTATCGGGAAGTGATTCCCAGTATCGTGTGAGCGAGGAAAAAATATGGGGAATGGTCATGTGGTAATTGCAGGGTCAGTAAATAAATTTGTCGAGCTTTTCAAATTAACACACCGGCCGTCGAACAGGGGTGAGCCCACAGACCGAATGGACGAGCATGGAGTCCAGTAATAAGGACGTCTGGGGCGTTATAAATATATTACTCAGTAAAACAGTCTGAATCAGACGAGAACCAGAAGATGACTTTAATGAGAGCTAGAAGCAAGTGTGTGGAATGTTAGTGAAGCTTGGAAAGATAATTGTCTCCATCTTTTCCGTCTCTCTCTTCCAATCACCCTTTCTCAACAGGATTGACATCTCTCCACTAAGATATGCATTGCAGGACGTAGTTTGCCTAAAGAAAACTATTTCCTTTAACTTTGTATCTTCGACTTTGCTCTTGTCTTCTTGCGTCCGTTTTCTTATCATCAATCCTATTGCACCTTCGATCATCATCTTCCTATCCTTATAGTCAACAAACCCATCAACATCATCTGTGTTATCGGTAGCAACAGCGACAGTCTCAGGTTTCTTCTCTTCAACTACGTCTTTGTTTGTAGAGGAGCCAAGCCATAGGGATTTTGTTGGAACATACACAGTAGTCTTTCTTCTCTTCGGCTGTTTCACTTGCTTTCGTTTCAACTTCAGACTTACTGCTTGAGTCCAGTACATCTTTTCCCACCTCTTTGTCTCTATTCTCATCAGCATCAGCTGGTTTAAAAGGTAAACTCTTCTTTTTTTCTACTGGAGATTTTTCAGATTTTGTTACTTTTGGTTCTTGAGACTTTAACTCCCTTTTCTTAACCTCTTCTCCGGTTGGATCTGCAATCTTTAGAAGATACAATATTCTGTCCAATTATGACTGAAGCGTAGACAATTCTTGCTGGATCTGAGCAGTTTTATCTTGCACTCACAAGAATGAAGGGAAAATTTTATGAAGCAGTCTCCTTGACAGGCTCTGTCTCCATCTCATTCTTCTCTGCCGAAAGCTGTTCATTCTTGTCTTCTATTTCTTTCAAGACTTTGTCTCTCTTCGCTACAAGAGAGTCAACAGTTTCCAAATCAATTCTCTTAAGCCTTTCCACATACACCACTGTATACCAGAATTCAGGATGTTACAAAAATGCAAATCTTTTCCGCCTCTCTATTCTCTAACTTCGGTTTTATGCTTTAGTTTCATGGGTAAGATCTTCAATGGTTAACACCAAACTCAAGATATCCGATTTGAAGCTCATTTTCAAAGTATTAGTCTATGAGATTTGGAAATGGAAAGGAAATAAATTCTAAACTCCATTCTTCAGTTCCAAAATCGGCAACTCAAATCATCAAACCACATTCAGCAGATGCTTCACAAATTAACGGCTGACATATCTTCTGTTCACAATCATATCTCCTCCAACCAAATGTAAGAGGTTTCAGTAAGACTAACTCTCTTGGACGTTTGTTCTTGATATCGCCCTGCTAACTTCTTATATGTCTCACTTCTATTATGTACTTTCTCGAGAAATTTAAAAGACTTCTTTTTCTCAAGAAATATTAATATTTTTGTGTGACACTTGTCTCCATCATACAGACTAAAACAGTGTATTATGACATCCATTTCCACTACACAGCATGACATCGTGTCATTAAATAGGAATAGTTTTGAGGACTAAGATCATTTGGGACACATGGGAAAGTGAATGATATTTGGAAAAATATCCAAGAGTTTGAGATAAGAGAAATAAAGAACGAAGTGATGCAGAAAGGCAAGGAAAAATGTGGAAGTAAATATTCAAATGAAGAGAGAAACAAATATAAAAATGTTTTGAATGTGTGTGTGAAGAATTCCCTCCTGCTCTTCGATCTATTATCCGTTTTTATAGCTCAAAATCATGTTTAACATTCTCCATTTACTCTGCCTGATTTGGCATTTATCGTCTTTTACTTGGGTGGATTCAGCCATTACAAGTTAAAGCGCATTATTATTCTTTTGAATAAGTCTCTGGATCACTTTGGTGATAACAACTGATTTGACCGCGTAGGTTTAACCAAGTGTTTCGTCGAATCCGAGATCGTGGCTTCTTCATACTTCTCCACTTCTGAATTGTCTTTACTCTGTTTATAAGTTTCCAAAATAATTTATTACTGGATCTAATTTAATGGGTTAGATTTATTCTCCAATACTAGTTATAAAAGTAATGGACTTGGTGTAGGAAAATAAATTAAAATCTTTCAGTTTTGTGTTGAGTTTGTTCCTCTTGTAGACTCTTTACCATTACCGAGACAACCAAAAGAAGATGTCGACTGATATTTCACCGCACTCGCAAATTCACGTGGTACCCGCACATTAATGACAATCCATCAAACAATAAGAACTGTGAAAATTCTTTTACTGCAACCAAATACGAGTATCTTGTCCGTAACTCTAACATCTTCTGGGAAAAGCCCAAATCTTTACCCACATTGTTAAGAAAAACTTTGAAGTGAGTATTTTTCTACAACAATAACAAGTGCATCATTTGTTTTAAGGAAGTACTATCTCAAGTTTCACCATCAAATGGAATATATGTAGTACGTTAAAAAAAAATTTCTTCAATCGAATTGGATTGGATTGGATTGGATTGATGAAACTGGTTTTTGAACATAATACAAATGTTTCATTTAATAAAGAAACTTTAGATAATACTTTCGTAACACAAAGGAAGTACTTGTTATCGGAAAATACACGTTTTTAAATTTTGCTTGACAATTTGAACAAAGCTCTGACTTTTTCATAGAAGAGGTCAAAGTTACGGACACAATCATCGTATTTGCTCACAATAAAAGAAGCATCACAAATCTTGTTGTCTGAATGATAACAATTAACAAGCAACTAGAATTTGCGAATATAATGAAATATTAGTTGGTATCTTCTTTTTGGTCGTTTTGATAATGTTAAAAGTTGATGAGAGGACTATATTTAAGATATTCTTTTCTAAAAAGACTAATCTCTTTATTTAAATTGAAAAAAGTATTAGATTAAATTCAACACAACAACTATTTTAATTTGTTTCTTCTAAAAGTAGTTATGATGTGTTAATTTCTCTCACAAGGTCCATTACTTTTATAACTAGACACAAATTTAATTATTTCATTTTTAGGCTAAAAAAATCATATAGCCAATAAAAGAAGCATTTACTCGATAAATGGGTTTATCAGGTCCAACGATCAATTAAAAATAATTCAATGATTTGAAAACCAAATTTGTTGAGAGAGATTTCATTATTTTAACAAAAAATAATCTTAGTGGTTTTTTTTCGGCTAAAATTGTGTTTTATTTAAACTTCATTGTCAGCAATTACAAGGTCCCAAAGGAAATAAGGACATGAGTGATAAATTGACCAATCTGTGTTTGATGTAATCGCCTTCTTTGCAAGAAAGTCTGCACAGCGATTGTTACATCTTTTTGTATGGCGAAAACGGATTCGGTCAAACAATAGAGACCAAGCGCTAATGATGTTGATGTAGTGTTGTAATTGGTAATGTTTGACATCAGAGAGAACCGCTTGTTGTAATGCCAAATTGTCTCCTTCAAATTCAATGTTTCGATATCCTAGAGAGCAACATACTTGTAGTGCCCATATTAATGCTGTTCCTTCAGCTTCGACAGCAGAAAAACGTCCTTGAAATTTTCCCATACCACAATCCAGGAACATTCCATGGTTATTCCTGAGTATCCAGCCTAGCCCTGCGGAGTCTTGATTATCTTTGAATGTTGCATCGTAGTTGCATTTAATCCAACCTAGTGGGGGCCTATTCCAAGTAGATGATCCCATTATAGGTTGTGTTGACGTACCTGAATGTGATGATACTAAGATTGTAGCTACCCATTCATTTGTATCTTCCATAGCGCGTCCAGTAATAATGTTTTCCATATGGGTTTTAGAGTTGAATATGAGATCATTCCTACTTTTCCATACCCGCCATAGAATCCAGAAAGGTTGGAGTCTTATTTGAGAAGGAATGTCTTGATCAATGGATTGAGCAAAAAGAGCTTGTAATTTATCCTCCAAGGAAAGTCTGGGATTTGATATAGCAGTACAAATAAGCCCTGTTAAGCGCCAAATCCTTTGAGCATAAGGACATGAAAACAAAAGATGCTCAGTGGTTTCCTCCGCTGAACAGCAGCGTGGACAAGATGGATCGGTGATGATTCTCCTCTGAACCAAAGTAGCTTTAACAGCTAAACTTGTGGAAGCAACCCTCCAAAGAAAGTGTTTTATTTTAGGTGGTATTGTTGCTGTCCAGATTGTGCGGGCAAGTTCAGGATGATTACTCAAAGGTGGTTGAGCTCCAGGTTCTGTTTGGGATTTAGCAAAATGATAACCACTTCTAACTGTATAAGCCCCTGTAGAGGAGTGTGACCAAATATGACTATCTCCCGATGGAGCCATTGGAAGGAAGATCTTGGTGATAAGGACATGATCTTGTAGTTCAACCAGGTCCCGTAGTTGTTCCATATCCCATTGATGTGTTGTTGGATTTATCAAAATTTGGACTGGTAGTTGTGGATTTGTGTATGCAAGTAATGCTAGAGATCGGGGTGGAGTCGTAGGTATCCAATTTTCAGAGAGTCCAATATTCTTCCCATTGCCGATTAGAGGAGTGAGGCCTTGTTGAAGCAACTCCCTGTCAAACATCAAGGATTTCCATCCATAGGAAGGTTGAGAGACCTTATCTATTCTCAGTAGGGAAGAACGTCGAAAATACCGATGATGTAAAACACGATATAGAAGACAGGTTGGCCGATTCAGAAGTTTCCAGAAATTATTGGCGAGTAATGCTTGATTAAACGTATGAAGATCGTGAAACCCTAAGCCTCCATTATATTTTGAAAAGGCGAGTTTCTTCCATGCTACCCAGGACATTTTACGTCTCCCATTATTAGAACCCCACCAAAATTAAGAGAGCAAACTGTCAATTTCTGAACAGAGGGTTTTGGGCAGCTGAAAAACATTCATTGAAAGCACTGGTAGGGCATATCCAACCGCTTTTATCAGTGTTTCTTTCCCACCCCCCCCCCCCACGTTGTGAATCTGCAATAACGATTTGATAGCTTCTCTGGTATGGTGGAAAACTTTTTCACCAAAAGTAATCGTTGATTTATCGAAATTGATGTGTTGCCCAGAAGCTTCTTCATATAAGCGGAAAATATTGGCCAACGTTTGTCCGTTCTGTTGATCTGTTTTTATAAAAAACAGAGAATCATCCGCAAACAGTAGATGAGAGATTGAAGGACTACCAACACTGAGGCGTAACGGTTGTATAGTGTGATTAGATTCAGCTTGGTGTAGGAGAGTGCTCAAAACATCAGCACAGAGGATAAAAATGTACGGCGATAAAGGGTCTCCTTGTCGGATGCCACGGGTTGGAGTAATCGAACCATATGGGCTGCCATTAATTAATACTGAAAAGGATACTAATTTGATACACATACTAATCCAGCCTATCCATTGTTCACAAAATCCTTTCTTCCTGAGAACTGATTCAACAAACTCTCATTCTATTCTATCGTAAGCTTTACTGATATCCGTTTTGACAGCCATATACGATGTGGATATTCTGTGGCATACCTTGAGAGCATGAAATGCTTCATGAGCTAACATTACATTGTCCGTAATGCATCGTTGTGAGATGAAAGCCGCTTGATTTTCAGATACCGTGAAGGTAAGTATGGTCTTCAGGCGTTGAACTAATATCTTAGAAACAATCTTGTAAAAGACATTGCATAAAGCAATTGGTCTAAAGTCTTTGAAAGTTGCAAGGTTATCTGTTTTCGGTATGAGGCAGAGGTTGCTATAGTTAAGATTGGGTGGCAATTCTCCTACTTCAAAGATTCGCCGCACCTCTTTAATCACAGATGGTCCTATGATATCCCAATATGTATGGTAGAAAGATCCAGTAAACCCGTCGGGACCAGGAGCCCGAGTAGCACCGATGGAGAGCACACTAGCTTTTACTTCCTCATCTGTGATCTCTCTAGTCAACGTCGCATTCATCTCCGGGGTAATCACATTGTGTATGTTGGAAAGAGCCTAGATCATAATACGTGGCGGTGAAGAAGAGAATAAAGTTGTGAAAAAATCCTCTGCTTCCTTTGCAATAACTGTATTTCCAAATATATCTTCTCCCAGAGCATTCTTTATAGACAATATTTTATTACGAGCTCTTCGATTTAGTGGTTAATTATGAGGCAGCCTTTATTAACTATTTTGTTTCAATAAAAAAAAAAATTTTAAAACAATTTACAGAACAATTTTTTGACAAATTAGAAAATCAGATAGGCAACAACCATTTATAAATAAACAAAATTAAAAATCAAAATCAAAAAGAAATTAAGTAATTTTAAAATAAATATTAGAAAATATAAAAAATCAGATAAATTATCTATACTATTAAAATATGAAACATTATAGAAAAAACATTTAGTCATGTGTTATATTACATGTAATTCCACTGTATTTAATTTTTTTTTCAAATGTTCATTAAGGGTATTTTAGTCATATGATATATCTCAATTATGATTAAAATTTAAATCAAAATTAAATCAAAATCAAATCTTATAATATCTTTTTAAATGGCATGAAATCTTTTAATATTTCCAAAATTTCAAATAAAATCAAAACTTTCAATATCTTCTTTATTGGGACAATTTTAAAAATGCACTTTCTTTGGTACCACTTTTTAAAAATACCTTAATTCCCTTACCATTTTTAATTATACCTCTTTTTTACGATGAAAAAGACTATATTATCCTCAAGCAAAATTTTCGATCAGGTATGGCTTCCGATTCTCCTCCGGGTAACACCAACTCTTCCCCGCCGACCTCCGAATCGCCAATGAGGAAGATCCTCTACCCCTTCTCAATTTGCCACTCCTCCACCGCCTCGGAGCCTCAAACTACACTCCTCCAACATCTCGTCCTTCCCCGGCCAGATCCAAAGGAAGAAATGTATGCGGCGGCCCAGCGACTCCATCTTACACTGACGAAGCGCCTCCCTCTTCCAAAGATAGTGAGGAAGACGGCGCCGACGATATCACTCCGACTTTATTACGGGGAACTAACATCAATGTGCAAGATGTTAAATCGGTGATTGAGATGTTCGTCAAGCATTTGAGAGAAGCGAAAGACAGTAGTAAAGATTGTTTAGAGAAGGAAAATATATGGCTTCAATATGGAAGGTGATTAAAATCGAAGGAGAATGGATTGATGTTGATGTGTATGATGTGTTCAGTTCTGATCCTGATTTGTACAACAAAATGGTCCGGTATCCTTTGGAAGTTCTCGCTATCTTTGATATTGTGCTGATCGATGTTGTTTTCTCAATCAATCGTTTGTTTGAGAAACATGTTCAAGTGAGGATTTTCAACCTCGGGACTTCCACTTCCATGAGAAATCTCAATCCATCTGGTTACTTTTGTTTTCACGGTTGGTTTTTTAGCTCTCTAGTGGCTAACTTAGCTTGTGTTTTGCCTTTGGTCAGATATCGAAAAGATGTTCTGTTTGAAAGGAATGATAATTTGCAGTAGCTCTATCATTCCTGAAAATCAGGAAACCTGTGTTTAGATGCCTCGTTTGTGGTTACTTCTCTGACCTCATCATCATTCATAGAGGTAATTTGATCTTTTATTTCTATCCATCTCTATATATATTTGCATAGAGTTTCTCCTGATGTTTGTCATAACTGCTAGTCGATGGGATCATTTTGTATTGGGTTATAAAGTGAATTGGATAACTTTAAAAAGGCTGAAGAGGACTATTTTTGCTTCTGCATGATAAAAACGAGGTTGGAATGTACAAGAATGTGTTTTATGGTGATTCTAGAGGTCTTATGTAAGCTCCGTTATGTTAACTCAATATTTTATATATTGAGAGTAACAACTTACTATTTGGGAAGTCTATAAATGTTATCTTTTTTTTTTTTCTTTTTATTATTATTTTTTTTTTGTAACAATCTATACAATGTCTGGTATGATATAAACTATTTGAATGATTACAGTTTGAATTAAGTTCAAAAGAATAACTTTTTTGGTTTATGTATGTTCCTCTCTTTATAAACCATTTATAAAGGTTTAGAAATATATATAAAATATTGAGTTAACATAAGGGAGCTTAATCATTTGTAAAAAATTGAGTTAACATAAGGGTTAATAATTATCTTATAAGGGTTGATAAGTGCGTATAAATCATTTATAAGAGTTCATAAATCATTATGTATAATTTACAAAGATTTATAAATTATTTATACAGGCTTTATAAATCATTTATAAGGGTTCATAAAAAACATCTTACACGTAACTTAATAAGGGTTTACAAAAGATTTTATAAATTTATATGGGTTTATAAAATCTTTAGTAAGGATTTATAAATATAGATAACATAAACTAATGTAGAACATAGTTTCTACTACTTGCTCTATATTCTACAGACTCTAGAACATAGTTTCTACTATTTTCTCTATAGTGTACTAACCGTAGAATATATATTATATTGTTTACTCTACGTTCTACGATTCAATCAGATTTGGTAAAATATATTTTCTACAGTATGTTTTGTATTCTATGGAGTTTGAAATATATATTATATTGTTACCACTATGTTCTACTATCCCTATAATTGAACTTCCACTATTCTTTCTATTTTCTAACGCTGGTAGAATACATATTCTGCGAAAATCTGAAAAAAACTAGAAAATATGGTAACATTTGTATCTTTTCAAATATTTTTAATTAATTGCTTTTTCAACTTCAAAATTAAAATTATAACAAAAATAAATGACTTTCATTTTAGTTATGATTTATATCATAATTATTTTTCTTAAGTAAAATTTTTATAAAATATAAATACTATATTTTTTTTTAATAACCAATGAAGATTCTCTCTTTTTTTTTTAACAAGAGAGTTTTATTAGACAAATATTCTTTTTTATATTTAAACTATTAATTTTATAATTCATTTCTTTTGTTCTTAATTTATATAAAGTGGAATGTAATGAGAGTTTGAAAAATTAATGATGTACTAGATTCTGGTTCGTCCTAAGGACGAGATTTGTTATTATATATTTTATAATCATTTAATAATTTATAAATTTAGAAGATCAAAATTAAATCATTAATTTATTACAATATATTAATATTAATTGATAATTTTGTTAATTAATGTTAATTACAATTTTTTTAAAAAAATGCAGAATCAAAAATATCATGATTTTTTTTTGATAATTATTTAAGACGTATTTAAATATATTAATTGTAGTTAATATTTTTGTTAAATTTTTTAGATTTATTATATATCTTAAGATCTGAAATCAAGAGAATATCTTTATTGAAAGATTTTGTTCCTATATATGGTTAGTAATTAGATTCGGAAAATTAAATTTAAGAATATATTTTTGATTTTTAAAATTAGGTTTTATAGATTTTTTTTAATATCATTTGTATTTTTCAATATCTTGCATATTTGCTCACATTTTCAAATGACAATTTTGTCCTTAATGAGACTCTTACAAAATTAAATAAAATCAATGGCAAAAATCGTAATTTAACACGGTACAAAATGTTTTTTCTATAATGTTTTCTGTTTTAATAGTATAGATTATAAAATATATATACTATAAATTGATAAAGACAAGAGAGAGATAAATAAAAGAAAATAAATAATTTCTTTTAAAATTAATAATTTTCTTTTTAGGATTAAAATGAGATTTAAAAAAAAATAAAGTGTAAATGGACAAAATATAGTTGAGAAAGTATAAGAGGACAACTGTTCTATTTTTTTGACATATTTTAGCAAATCGTTCTTTAATGTATTAAAAAAATATCATGCGATTTAAAAAGATACTAGATTTTGGCCGATTCTAAAAACGAGATTTTTTATATATTTAATTCTTTTGTAATAATACATATTTGTAAATTTAGAATATCAAAATTATTTCATTATAATATATTAATATTAATTACGAATTTTGTTAATTAATACTATTAATTACGATTTTTTAAATGGATAATCCAAAATCTCATCAAAAATAATCTTTAGATATTTTGGATGATTAAATTACCACTAAAACAAAAGGAGTTCGCCCTAGAAAAAAACGCTCCCAGGCCCAGGTTTCGAGGTAGCCGCCGGCTGAAGTTTCAACATGGATCTTCACCGCCGGTCTTCCGTCTCCGACCTGGGCTCCCCTACGATCTGTTCCACCCTCTCGTAACTTTCCAAGTGTTATCGAAGAACCGTTCATTTCATTCTGTCGGTGGACCTTTCCATCGTCGACACCTCTTCAAACCTCACCTCCCCTTCTCCACAGCTATTGAGCAGAACCCTGCTCTTCTTTCAAAACCGCTAGATTCAAAGTTTAAAAACCAAACAATCAGTGTATCTCAAGGGTTATTTGTTATAAAAGGCTTACCACCGTGTTTCTCATACTCATCTGGGTTTCTCGAGATCTCTTCTCCCTCTTAAAGATATATCTCTCTCATGGGGAAGACTGTTACTCAACTCTCCGCTGGAAAACCCCCTCTTGCCGGCGAACTTACCCTCCGGCACCAAGCCACCAACGGATTCCCCTGCTTTGTCCCTCAGTCCATTGATCCCGTCTGAGGCCAAAAGAAATCCCTCTCACATCCGGATGATACTCCTGCCGGAGCCGCTAGAGCCTCCTTCACCACTGGATCCTCCAGGCTCACCGGATCCTCCGGATTATAATCTCGGTTGCTATCTCAGTGCTTCAGTTGCTACATACCCGCCTCACTCGCTGAAGAAAAACTTAATTTCCGATGTCATTTGCGCTTCAGCAAGATCCCTTGCCATCCTGACTTCGTATTCTGGTGCCGCACTCAAAGGTTTTCCAGGAAAACTCATCCTTTCCACTGTTTTCAAGATTAGTATCACACAATCTATTGTGCTCGTAAAATGAACCTGGCCGGAATGCTTCCTTCTTCTTTTTTGTGCCTGTTTCCAAGGCCAAATTGCCGGAATGCTTTCATCTTCTTTTGTTTGGGAGATGTTTAACATTTTAATTTCCTCCTTTGGCAAGGAGAGAACTATTTCACCCTTCTCCTTTCAGCTTCAGCTGGAGAGAACCTTTCCACTTTTTCTCTTCTCTATGAGAAGGGAACTCTTCTCGGATCCATCTCCGAGTAATCTTTACAACATCCTCACCCTTTTGTCATCTTGCGTAGCGGTTCATACAGGACCTGAAGATGCAACTGGATTCGATTCGTCGAATTTCCGAGGTAGGAGTTGGTTTTCAATGTCACAATCAAAGGTGACTAAGTTACAACAATTCGGCCCAGCCTTAATTTCTCTTCAGACGCATTTGAGCTTTGCTTATAATCTGCTGTCATACGAAGATTTATCTTTTTCAATTTCTAATTTTCTTATCTTGTATGATGAAAGAGGATGTATAATTCCCTCGTATTATTGTAACACTCAAGCTTAAATTAATGGAATTAAGAGTTTGCACACAAAAAAAATATTTTGGATGATTATTTAAAACGTGTTTAAATGCATTTACAAAAATAAATTTCACAATTGATTTTGTTTTGTTAAGATTTATCGATTTTGTTTTGTTAAGATTTGATTAGATTGTATAATGTTACGACAAACTTTAGAACTTTTTAAGAGATATTGAAGGGTTTTTTTTTCAAAAAAAAAATATCATACGATTTAGTTTTGATTTAATTTTGATTAAATTTTAATTATAACTCACAAATATCATTTGACTAAAATACCTTTAATGAACATTTGAAAAACCATTAAAACGCATTGACATTTCTTGTAATATAACACATGATTTAATGTTTTTCTATAATGTTTCCTATTTTAATAGTATACTAGATTTTGGTCCGTTCTAAGGACGGGATTTGTTATAATATATTTTATAGTTTTTTATAATTTATATTTTTAAATTTAGAAAATCAAAATTAAATCATTAATTTATTACAATATATTAATATTAATTGATAATTCTGTTAATTAATGTTAATTACAATTTTTTAAGAAAATGCATAATCAAAAATATCATGAAAAAAAAAAATATATATATATATATATATATATATATATATATATATTTTTTTTTTTTTTTATTATTGATAATTATTTAAGACTTGTTTAAATATATTAATTGTATTCATAATTTTTTTTTAAGATTTCTAAATTTATTATATATCTTAAGATTTGAAATCAAGAGAATATCTTTATTGAAAGATTTTGATCGTATATATGGTTAGTAATTAGATTCCGAAAATTAAATTTAAGAATATATTTTTGGTTTTTGAAATTAGGTATGATAGATTTTTTTAATATAACTTGTATTTTTCAATATCTTGCATATTTGTTCACATTTGCAAATGACAATTTTGCCCTTAATGAAACTGTTAAAAAATCAAATAAGATCAATTGCAAAAATCGTAATATAACACGGTACAAAATGTTTTTTTCTATAATGTTTCCTGTTTTAATAGTATAGATACTAGATTTCAGCCCGTCCTTAAGGACGGAAATTTTATTATTCTTTATTTTTTAGTTTTTTTGAATGATATGTATTTATAAATTTAAAATTTTAATATATGCTAACAGTTTACTTTATTATAAATATTTTATATATTTTAATATATTTTGAGAGTAGATGATATTGTTTAATTGATTTTTGTTTTTCTATTTTTGACTTTATGTGAAAGATATATCTGTCAAAATTATAATTTGTGATGTGCTGATAATTTTATATTAAAATATATGATAAAAAATATATAATTTGTTATATTAGTTTTAAAAAATATTTTTATGACTAATTTTATATTTTTATATAATTATAATTACAATATGATAATCTGTCTATTAAATCTGTCTTTTATTAGTTATTTTAAAAAAAAATTTATAATCAAAACGTATTAATTAATTTTTTTAACCTATTTTGCAATTGTCTAAATATTTTACATATTCTAAAAGAACAAATGATATATCTAAATTATGATTAAAATTTACATAATATTTATGTGAATAATCATTTTATTAACTTTATGTGAATGATATTTTTCCATAATATTTAATATTTTAATAGTATAGATTGTTTAAGTAGCTGATATTCAATTTTTTTATTTGTTTATTACTCGCCCAAGTAAGTGAGTAACCAAACTTCCGCTTATAAATGTGAAAGATGAAGATGTAGATGTATCATGTAATGGAGGTTGAATCGGTTTGATCACCCGGTCCGGTTTTGAAACCCACTGATTGATATTATAAAACCAAGTTGAGTTTTCTCGGTTCATAGATCTATTGCATCTTGCGTCTATTACGCACACTTGTGTTGTGTCCTATCAGAAGATTCCTTTCGAATCGAAAAATGGCGCAGAAGCTCAACTTGGCTAATCTCGCCGTCTCTCCGAATGTCTACCGCTCTAGTTTCCCCTCCACCTTCACCTTCGGCGTCGCCACTTCCGCTTACCAGGTCTCCGCGATCTACAGTCTCATCTTTCTTCATACTACTTTTTGGTTGTACCAATTTCTTAATTTACTTGTGTTTTCTGGAAACGTTGACTTTGTAAAAGATGAAACTTTCACCTTATTAGCATCATTGCCTACGAAAAATTGAAACTTTAGAGAGTTTTTAGTCCGAAACTGGATTGTTTAAAGTCTTCGTGTGTAAGTAACAAGTCGCGTTTGTGAGTTGAATTGAAAGTGAATGTGGATTAAGGGTTCTCCTTGTTCTTCTCGATTTACTTGGATTTTCTGGAAATATTGATTTAGGAAAAGGTAAAAGCTTGCCTCAGTGGCATCATTCTAAAGTAGAGAGCTTTTTTTAGTATTTATATTGAATGTGGTTTGAAGTTTGTGTAGCCTTTCCAACATTAAGCCAAAATTACCATCAAATCTTGTAGTTTTCACTGACCTAAGTATTGATTGTTTATAGATCGAAGGAGGTTGGAATGAAGGTAAAAAAGGGCCAAGTATATGGGACAAGTTCACTCATCTTGAAGGTATGTGGTTCCTTCTCCTACAGCTTATCACATGTCAAACAATAACGACGACTATGTAGATTAATTGTTTGTTCCTTCTTATTTAGGAAAAGTTCTTGATGGAAGTAATGGCGATGTCGCTGTTGATCATTACCACAGATATAAGGTTGAGAAGCTCGTTTTCCTTTTCCTATGGTCTCCGTATTTTTTCACATATAAAAAAATTGTTATTCCAATAATTTGCAGGAAGACATTGAACTTATAGGAAAATTAGGATTCGGCGCTTACAGATTTTCCATATCGTGGTCTCGTATTTTCCCTGGTATGTTCTTTAGTTTTTCTACTTTATTTTTGACTGTTCTCCATTTTAACACACAAAAAGGGTATTCTTATACCGTTGCGTGGCTCTTCATCCGTCTTTTGTTACGACTTGATTTGTCCTTTTTGTGTGTGTTTCTTACGAGTTTCTTCATCTCCGTCTTTGTATTTAAAAGTCTCCATATTTGCGTGGAGGTGACTTCTTTTTTATGTGAGAGATACGATCACTAATCACATTGTAGCTTATGTGCTAGCTGTGTTTTTTCAAATTCGTTGGCTTCCTTTTACAGACATGAAATCTTGAGTTCCTTTAGCATTTATCCTTGGGGCCATAAAAGTAACTCCGTTGTAGTGTTTGTACTTGTCTTCATGGCTTCTTGAAAACATATAAAAGTCTGTTGATTGAATGGCTAAGTTTCTTTAATTTACATTTGTTCTAGATGGCTTGGGAACTGAAGTCAATGAAGAAGGCATTGCTTTCTACAATAATCTCATCAATTCACTTCTTGAAAAGGGTATTTCTCTACCTGAAACGAGGCTTTTTCCACTTTGTGTAGATGATCATTTCATAAGATGATTACTATTGCAGGTATTCAGCCGTTTGCAACTCTGTACCATTGGGATCTCCCCTCACATCTCCAGGAATCAGTCGGAGGTTGGACAAACAGGAAAATTGTGTAAGTAGTAAATCGTACTAGACCGGTTTGATTTCAGCGTAAGATCTTGTGAAAGCAGAAATGCATTTATATTTTAGAAGTCTTGTCTTGTGTGTCATCCATCTCTTGTGAAAGTTTAAGTTTGGCTGATTAGGTTTCATCTATATGGAAGTTGTTATGCTTCAGAAAACTATTATCTTGCATTCTTCCACAGTTCTTATATGAAGCCTTCCTATAGCTAAAATACAACCGGTTTTAGTAGAGTTGATTTTTTTGACATCAGATCTTTATTCTTCACGTGCAGAGATTATTTTGGTCTCTATGCAGATGCTTGTTTTGCCAACTTTGGTGATAGAGTGAAGCATTGGATCACATTAAATGAACCACTTCAGACCTCGGTGAATGGACACTGTATTGGGATATTTGCACCTGGAAGAAATGAAAAGCCCTTGATCGAACCATATTTGGTCTCACATCATCAAATTTTGGCCCATGCAACTGCTGTTTCCATATATAGAAGCAAGTACAAGGTATAATCACTAACCTATCCTCCCACCATTGTCTACTCTAGTTTCTTATCATGGAGCTCTGGTTATGGAAAGATGCGTCAAGGTTTCCGTTGTTGACATCTAGTGCCTTTATTTATGCATCTCACTTCTTGTTATTTACTAGTGTGCTTTTTGGTTTACATATATTAATCTAGGAAAGCCAAGGCGGACAAATTGGTTTGTCAGTTGATTGTGAGTGGGCAGAGGCAAATTCAGAGAAAATGGAGGACAAGGTTGCTGCTGGTAGGCGAATTGACTTTCAACTTGGATGGTAAGTAAGATATGCATTGAGTGCTTTCTTGATCATAAAGATATGGAATGGAACCGTATGGCTGATGTGTTGAGCTATATATGTAGCATCTCCGTAGTAGATGGGTTTCTAGCTTTTGATTTTTGGGAATAGCTCTCTTTGGAATTACTGTATTGATGTTTTGTTTTGTTGCTGTTTGTGCCGTAAAGTCCTAAATAGTGTTTGACTCTTTGTGCCGTAATTAGTTGAGGAACCCCTGTGTAATATATGATTTTCGTATGTTAAGGTTGCATAAATGCCATTTTTGTTTTTAAGTGAGTGATAATATCAAACTATCATAGACTTGGGATTGCTTGGTGAGAGTAAAACATTGTTTCGTCCGAGAAATCTGTCATCCGTAGGGAAATGGGAAGAACTTGCAAACTTTCAAGTAAATCCTTTTGCAGGTTCTTGGATCCTTTGTTTTTTGGAGACTATCCTGCAAGTATGCGTCAGAAACTTGGAGATAATCTTCCTACATTTACTCCGGAAGAGAAGGAATTTATGCTTCAGAACTCATGGGACTTTCTTGGCCTAAACCACTACACTTCGAGGCTAATTGCTCATGTCTCAAACAAAGAAGCTGAGAGTAACTTTTACCAAGCACAAGAAGTGGAGAGGATTGGTAACAAACGCAAACACTGAAATTTCTTTTACCACTAGTATCTTCTTACTTACTTCCTAGTAGTCATCTCTTTTCTTTTCTGTGCACAGTTGAATGGGAAGATGGAGAGCCAATAGGCGACAGGGTAAGAACTCTCTTCTTAGTGCCCGCTCAACCTAATGACTCTATTAACATTTCTGCACATATTGCTAAAGGCAAGTATGTATGAGCTAGTAATCAAGTAAACAAATCTGTGACAATTACAGGCTGCTTCAGATTGGCTTTATATTGTGCCTTGGGGAATCCGGAAGACTTTGAACTACATCAGCCAAAAATACAACCACCCTCCAATATTTATTACTGAGAATGGTATTTACATATCCTTATAACTCTAACTCTATGGTTCAGTTTAATATGGTACAATGCATAGTCTGTTAAGAAGAGCAGAATAGGTTTGTTGTCCATGTTAAGTTGGCAGTTATATCGTACTTCTTTTATATATATATATATATATATATATCTTGAGCTTTGGATCTCTGTGCAACACGACAGGCATGGATGATGAAGATGACGGATCTGCCTCTATGCATGAGATGCTCGACGATAAGCGTAGAGTTGCCTACTTCAAGAGTTACCTTGCCAATGTCGCTGAGGCTATCAAGTGAGCCAACATTTTTCTCTACGTTCATATGTTTACTAGAAACTTATAAAGTAAAAGTTGACACTTGTTACTGACGAAAATGGAAACAGAGACGGAGTGGACATAAAGGGATACTTTGCATGGTCTTTGCTGGACAACTTCGAGTGGGCGCAAGGGTTCACCAAGAGATTCGGTTTGGTATATGTAGACTACAAGAACGGTTTGACCCGTCATCCAAAATCTTCTGCTTATTGGTTCATGAAATTTCTGAAAGGTGATGAAGAGAACAAAGGTAAAAAGGAATGACAAACAGAAAAAAGGACAAACCAAAGCTACTACTACATTTACATGATTTGCGTTTGTGTTAACTTTGTACCAAAATAGATGATTTAGTTAATGATGATGGTGTAGAGCCATTACAAACCCTGCTCTTTGGTTTCAAACTCATACTCTGACTAAGTTTATCTTCTTCTTTTCTTTTACCCAAACAAGTTACATGAATTGCGTTGGTTTATATGAGTGGTCTACGGATTAGAAACAGGTGCATTTGCATGAGAATCATGATATGTTGCAACCACGTCGCCCACATATTGACCACGGTGAATCCGCGGCTACATTCTTTATTTGTATTGTCACATCAAGAAGATGGACTCATCGTGGCTTGCTATGGATTTGGTCATGGATAGGTATAGAATATTAATGGCCTATAATTTATATGTAAACATCACATTAAATCATTCCATGTGATACGTTCATGGCCTATATTTTATATGCAAATTCAAAATACATCATTCCATGTGATATGTCAGGGAATATATTTGAAAAATTCAGGAAAGTTTTGTTGCAATCCGTGGCCAAGTATCTTTTTTATATCGTTCTCTTGTCAATAGTTTATAAAGAAAATACAACTTAATTAGTTCCACCCGATTCAGAAAAAAGAAAAGGTCAGATTATTGTGATGCTTAAAATGTAAAAGCCAAAAGCACCATGACACAAATACCTTAAGAAGTGGGGACTCACTTATATATGGACGATTTTTTAAGAGATGGCGGCAAAGATTAACAAGTCAATAAGTCATACGACGATTGAGACAAAATAATGATAATAATAAGGTCAGCAATACTCGTAGTCTCGTCTATGTAAAGGATGAGGAAGAAAATTCAGACATGCCCAACATGGCCTATGTTAACATATTCTTGTGATCATGTGATTTGCATTATGTTATAGTAATTGTTCTAATTGTTTTATTTATTTTGTTATTCCATGTTCTACTGAACAAACCAAATAAATAAATCTGTATACACTTTCTGCCAAAATTGTGTTGTACCAATAGAGGTAAATAAAAACATGCGTCACATGAAAATAAATTGAGAACAAACCCATCAAAAATTGTCTCTCCAATTTTATCTCAAAACAGGATAGTCACTTTACAAGTTCATAACTTTTAAACTAAAACTATTCACTACTAAAATAAAATAGAAAAGCTAATTGATATGTTGAAGCTCAAAATTTTTTATTTTCAAAACAGTTATATTAAACTAAATTAAAAAATTATTTGGAAGATTTTATGTTTTGAAAGATAAATCTTTTACAAAACAAGTAAATATATTAAAATCCCAAAAATATAAATAAAGTATGTCTTCCAATTTTGTTTTTAAAATGAACCAAACTTTGATTTTTCTCTTATTAGGTTTGGAGAGCCTACTAAAATACAATTGCTTTCTCCTCATCATTCCATCCAGTTGTAAGATTGATCCTACTATCAAATCAAATTTTGGTATGTATTTTGGTTTTCTCTATTTCGTCTTGAGTTACCTCAATGTCACAAATCCCCCTTTAATGGAGAGATCTTTATCACCAATTTTTTTTTAATTATTAGGAGGTTCTAGGCCGAAGCCCGTAATCCCCCCCCAGGCCCAGAACCACAACATGTGAAATTAGTTTTGTCCCAAGCGTTACTCTAATCAGCGACTTCTAAGCATTTACCTAGAAATCTTTACCAATTGATCTATCAATGCTTGGGTATCACCAATTTTCTCCATGTAGGAGGAAATCATTTTTATTATATTCCTCCGGTTTTTTTAAGAGAAAAATTCCACCAAATTTCTCCATACATAACGAGCTAAATATGTGGTTTACTTGACTTTAATGACAGGATAACTTGAAATCTATTTCAAACCGATCAATTCAGAAATATTTTTGAAAAAGTTTCTGGTTTTCATTTATAATTTAAGTACTTTAACCTATTTTCTTATACTTTGATTTTCAATTATGTAACAAGTACTTTTTATTTTTATTGACACATAATATATCTGAATTTAATTTAATATAATCCTTTTGGCAAAGAAAAAGTCTGTTATCCAAAACATTTCAAAATGCTCAAATCACATCTGCTGTCAACAAAGTATATATTTATTGCAAAGATGGCATAATTCATGAAAAAACCATCTCGTCTATCTCGTATTATACAAATCAAAATATATTGTGTCATAAAGAAACCTAACTATCTTAAAACTGAATCATCTAAATGAATCAAATGTCGAAACATAATCTTTGAGTATGAAGATGTTATTATGAGATGGAACTGTGAATGGTAGATAAAAAGATGACATGGATTAGTTTCTCAGCTACGAACCATAGATAAGTCTGCAATTAAAGTCTAAATCAAAACTTTTTTGTCAGCTGATCTATGTTAGAAGATAACGATAGATGCTTGAGAAAAAAATACCAAACTTACAGCTTGTTTATCAAACTTTAAATTGTCAGTCTAGCTTCTAGAAGCTCCCCGCGAACATTTCATTGTTTAATGGATATTATTTCTATTTAAACACCGATTTTTTATTAAAAAATATAAATTTTTATTTTTTTCTTTGTACCTCACTTAGAGTTAGTAATTTTTTCTTAGTTATAAAAGTTGAAACAAAAATATGCATTTTGATGGTCAAACAGTTAGTATTTGAGTAGAAATATATTCGTTAACAATGGAATATTCGTGAGAAAATACATCGCTTAATTTTTAAACTTAATTATATTAAAGAATAGTAGTTATTATGAGAATTAAAGTGTAAATATCACAAAACATAGTAAATCAAAATAAAAAAATTATAATTAATTAAAATTTTGATGATGTGTTATAAATGTTTAAATTTTAAATTATAAATTAAGAAATGTATTTAAAAATTATGAACAGTTTGATCAATATATAAGCTAGTTTTTATACAGAAATACTATTTAAATTCGTTTAAAATTTATTATAATAAAATATTAGTTATTACGAGAATTAAAAAAAAATACATTGATTTTAGAAAACCAATATTTTTCCTTTTCCTTATAACTAAATAATTAACAAAAAGGAAATTTATAGTAAATTTTCATTTTTTTCATTATTCTACTTATTTTTCCATTTTTTAGTTTTTTAGAAAACCAATACTTTTTTATAAACTAAATATTTAACAAAAATAAAAAATTATTATTTTAAGTTAGTTTATGACACATGTCACGATCTTAATTAACAAATACACTTGTTGTGGTGAATTATAATTTCTCTACGTCTCATGTTCACCTTGAGTATATTCAACTTTATATAATAAGATATTTAAATGTTTTACTGTTTATTTTAGGATATAAATGTTTTTGGATTTCCAAATTCTCCAAAAAAATAGTTAAATCTAAATAAGATAAGATAATTCAAAGGGTCTAAGCTCTTGTGGATATTTTACAATTTTATGTATATAAATACAAAGAAATTAATATTTTAAACCTTCCAAATGACCGAAAATAGTATTTTAAACCGTAATGTTATTTTATTGCTCTTTAAATTTTCAAATCAGTTATATTTACATATAAGACCTTAAAAGGTAAGGATGTAGGATTTTTGCCTAATACAATATGTAAAAAAAACTTCTTCTTTTTTTGCTGTAGCTTTAGAAAAAATAAGTTAAACTGTGATTGGTAAAAATTGATAGAACTTTTCTATATAAAAAATAAAGCTAAAGTATGATTGGTCAAGTATCGATATTTTAAAAATAAATAAGGTTATAAGAGTGAGATAGAGCCCAACTAATCTTACATTTTAAATCATTTAAACACTAATCAGAACCTTGTTTTAATTTTTAAGCCTCTCTTTCACATGGAAAAAGATTACTCAGATCACTTACTACCAGTCTACCAATATGAGATAAGTTATCATAAATCAGCAGTTAGAATTATTTTTTATTTACAAAAAATTATTTACTGATACGTGGTTACTTTTTTATTTAAAACTAAATAATTTTGTTTAAGCATAACTAATTTAAAAGTTTTAAGTGTGAATAGAATAACTTTAAACTTTGAAGTACTATCTTATCTTATTTCCCGTTGAAGATGTGAAAATGTGATTTTCTCTATAAATGGATGACCTCCTCAAGAACATGTTTTTTTTCCATCTTATATATAAGTAGGTGGGAACATGTTGGATTATTATTAGAACAATTATAATATTAAAATAGAAAAGAAGAATAGGGGAGAGAGAGAAAATAAAAAAATCCCTTAATTAAGCAAAAATGAAAATAGCTTCTTCTTCATCTTCCCCCCTCCTCGCCGTTGTTTCCAGCTCAGGCTCATCGGTGAGTTGACTTGTTTATATAAAACCTCTATTTAATCAAATTTCAAGTTTGTCTTCTCCTAACCACTTTTCGAATTCGACCCGTAAGTCAGTTTTCCGTTTTTTTCAATCAGTTCTCTCCAATCGGATACAGAATCTTATGATCATTGGAGTAGAAAAAAACCTTAAAAATGTGATCTTTGTTATAATTTTATGTTTGGGTTTACGAAAGTTTCGTTTTTTTCTTCTTCTGATGATCTGATTGTGACATTATTTTGTTTTATTCCGGGATCTGATTACACTTTTTGTTTTTCAGGACCCCAAAACTAGCGGATCACTTGGATCTCGTATCCTTCCAGCTTCTCAAAGGTGAATACTTTTTTTTTCTAGCCTCTTTATGATTTATCCAATGATGAGGGGTTGTGATGAAATATGGTGTTGATTATGATTATATGTTTATGGTAATGATGATGATTTAAGGTTTATGGCTGAGGTTTTGGGGTTTTAGGATTTAAAAATCATGCATTTTTATAAGTAGAAACATTTGTGATTTTGATTTAAACTTTTGAATGACTTCTTACATGACTGTGAAAGTATTTCAGATCTTCCCCATCGGACAATCTTCTGAGCTGTAGGACAATGTCGTCCAATCACCTAAGGCATGTTGAGTCCATGTCCCTGTTACCGTCAGGCGCCGGTAGGATCTCTAAGTTAAACGCCGTCGTTTTAGGTGAATCCCTTGCCTCCGATGAGAATGATCTCGTCTTTCCCAGCAAAGAATTCTCCAGCCAGGCTCTTGTTTCCTCCCCTCAACAGGTCTCTCTCTCTCTCTCTCTCTGGCTCTCTGTTGTAACACCAATTGAGTCTTCTCTGCTTTGTTTTGTATGATCTGTAAACCATTTATCTTCTTCTTATTTGGTTGCAGTACATGGAAATGCATAAAAGGTCGATGGACGACCCTGCCGGGTTTTGGTCTGACATTGCGTCTGAGTTTTACTGGAAGCAGAAATGGGGTGACCAAGTGTTTTCCGAAAATCTAGATGTCAGGAAAGGTCCTATTCGCATTGAGGTGGATGTTTTTTCCTTTCCTTGTTATCTTTATATGCTCTATCTTCTGCATCTCCTATGAGCAAATGTTTCGTCGTGTTGACATGTCTGAGATCATTTTCCACCAGTGGTTTAAAGGGGGAATCACCAACATTTGCTACAACTGCTTGGACAGAAACGTTGAAGCTGGTTTGGGTGATAAAACAGCTATTTACTGGGAAGGAAATGAACCTAATGTAGATGCTTCCTTAACTTATTCTGAGTTGCTTCAACAAGTTTGCCAGGTATAATACTGCTGTTCTTGCACCCTCTGACCACCCCTAGACACTTCTTTCTCATTAAGCTGATGGCACTGCATTTGCCTTCTCCTCGTGCTGCAGCTTGCTAATTACTTGAAAGATATTGGAGTGAAGAAGGGAGATGCAGTCGTAATTTATTTACCAATGTTGATGGAACTTCCCATCGCTATGCTTGCGTGTGCACGGATCGGGGCTGTTCATTCGGTAAACCTGTGAATTTTTTTTTACATTTGTCTACAATGCAACATTTACGTAATGCATTACCACAAAACCATATTTTCGAAAGTAATTCAATCCTCCCCCAGGTCGTTTTTGCTGGATTTTCTGCTGACTCTCTTGCCCAAAGAATCATTGATTGCAAGCCAAAAGTAGTACTGACTTGCAATGCTGTCAAAAGAGGCCCTAAGACCATTAACCTTAAAGCTATTGTTGATGCTGCACTTGACCTATCCTCTAAAGATGGAGTCTCTGTAGGTTAGTCCATTTACAGAATCTGTCTTTGGGTTCCTTTTCTGGCACTTTCCCTCTATATTCTAAGGTCGTTCCCTGAGCACAGCAATGGAAAGAATAAAAACGATGAGCATAGCATTGCTTGTTAGTTTGCTGAGTTCATTTTCTGATTGTTGTGTTTCTTGCTTCTATACAAACAAACAGACGTATGCTTGACCTATGACAACTCATCAGCAACAACAAGGGAAAACACTAAATGGCAGAATGGAAGAGATGTGTGGTGGCAGGTAATTGCAGAGCTGTTTAATAATTGGCAAAAGGCATTACTTTTTCTTGCCAGCGGTTCTTAAAGTCTGTTTTGGGTCATGGTGATCCCTTTAGGATGTCATTCCTAAGTATCCAACATCGTGTGAAGTGGAATGGGTTGATGCGGAAGATCCACTGTTTTTGCTCTACACCAGTGGAAGTACCGGCAAGCCAAAGGTAATTTTGTGTCTTGGTTAGATTGATATGTTTAACTTACATTATTTTTCGTTTTTTCTCTTTAATATGGGTTCTTTGAAGGGTGTCCTACACACAACTGGAGGATATATGGTCTACACTGCTACAACATTCAAATACGCATTTGACTACAAACCAACAGATGTATACTGGTATGCAAAGACTCTGGTCTTGGCCGTATAAATTACTTACTAAAAGCTACAGAATAGTGCTAAACTCTTTTCTTCTCTTACATAGGTGTACAGCAGATTGTGGTTGGATCACTGGCCATAGCTATGTTACCTATGGGCCGATGCTCAATGGAGCCAGTGTTGTTGTCTTTGAAGGGGTAATCCATTTGGATAATTGTAGATGCTTACTGCTTTATGATCTTCTATAAGTTAATGTCTTGAATTAATATTCAACTCTAGGTTCCTCTCCTATAGTAATACATTATTTTGCTTACATAGCTATCATAATTTAAGCTTATGAATGTGTGCAAATGAGTTTTACTTTTCATCTCTTTAATTTGGTTGTGATATAATCTTCTACTTATAAAACAGGCTCCAAACTACCCTGACTCTGGACGCTGTTGGGAAATTGTTGACAAATACAAGATTTCAATATTTTACACTGCCCCAACATTGGTGAGGTCTCTCATGCGCGATGACGATAAGGTAAGATATATGCAATCTTTCGGGTGTGGTGTAAAACTAATCAGGCTGTTCTGATACGCCCTCCAGATTCTTGTAGAGTAACTAAAGCCTTGTGTATGGGATAATACTTTTAGATATCTAAATCATCAACTAATTTTTCCGTTTACTATGATTGTTATAGTACGTAACAAGGCATTCTCGCAAATCGCTACGAGTCCTTGGAAGTGTGGGTGAGCCCATCAATCCGAGTGCCTGGAGGTTGGAAATCTAATATCTTTAGTCGTTTATTCATGCGGTCAGTAATATGGGAAGTTTAATCAATGGTTTACCTATACTCTGATGTAGATGGTTCTTCAATCTAGTCGGTGATTCAAGGTGTCCCATTTCAGATACGTGGTGGCAAACTGAAACTGGTGGCTTCATGGTGACTTTCTTCTCTCTTGCTCTGTATCTTCCTTGATACCTCTTGCATGCTCTGTCTCTCATATGCATCAAATTGCATGGCAGATAACCCCATTGCCAGGTGCTTGGCCGCAGAAGCCGGGATCAGCTACTTTCCCTTTCTTTGGTGTTCAGGTCTGTGATTTATAGAGAAAATTTGGATTTAGTATGTTGCTTCTTCCTTTAGATATTCTTATTTAGAGGACTTTACTCATCTCTCTCTCATTCGGTCTCTGCTGTAGCCTGTCATAGTTGATGAAAAAGGCAATGAAATCGAAGGCGAGTGTAGTGGTTATCTTTGTGTGAAAGGATCATGGCCCGGGGCGTTTCGTACTCTGTACGGGGATCATGAAAGATATGAAACAACATACTTCAAACCTTTTGCCGGATATTATTTCAGTGGTGATGGTTGCAGCAGGTGGACAATCTAATCTAACTACTTTCTTTTCAACAAAGCCAATTTTTTTTGCAGTTAGTGTATCATCTTTCAACTATCGCATAGATAGAGGCATGTTTATGTATTGATAAGAACCAGAGTCGAGTGATTTTACATGGTTTTTATTATGTTTGATTTTGTGTTCCAGAGACAAGGATGGTTACTTCTGGCTTACAGGGAGGGTTGATGATGTTATCAACGTTAGGTAGGACACAAAATATTAAAACGATATCATTAAATTCCCTAAGCTTTCCATATTCTCCCTACTGCTCAAATTTATACTTCTGTTTGGAATTTTTAATGCACAGTGGTCATCGAATCGGAACTGCTGAAGTGGAATCTGCTCTGGCTTCACATCCCCAATGTGCAGAGGCAGCTGTTGTAGGCGTTGAGCATGAGGTATGTGGACTGATTATCCATATGTAAGGTGTGACACTGATTAGAGTTCATACTACATCAGCTTGTTAGTCATTGAGTATAAACAGAAAAGCGTACGATGGTTAGTGTGTCTAGTAATTGGAACTGGTTTTAGGACCTCTGGAAAGCAGGGAGAGTTTCCTGGTTCTTTATTACAAAACATAGGGTTTGCTTCTTGGTTCTTGGGTTAGATTTGGTTCTTGATTTAACGTTGTTCTTCGTTTACCATTGTGAAAAAGAAGTAGAAATCAGTTTTGGTCGTCTCTTGTTTGTATCAGGTGAAAGGTCAGGGTATCTATGCGTTTGTCACTCTTGTGGAGGGTGTTCCTTACAGCGAAGAGCTTCGGAAAAGCCTTGTACTCATGGTCCGAAATCAGGTACGATATGTGAAGAAAAAGTGAAGTGATATTGCACACTTTGATATTGTGTCGATGCTAACTTTAGTTTGCAAACTTATGATGATTTATGTAATGAGCTTTGGTATCAATGTTACAGATTGGGGCATTTGCAGCACCGGACAGAATACATTGGGCACCAGGTCTGCCAAAGACAAGAAGTGGAAAGATAATGAGGAGAATCCTAAGAAAGATTGCTTCAAGGCAATTAGAAGAGCTTGGAGATATTAGCACACTCGCGGATCCTAGTGTTGTTGATCAGCTTATTTCACTTGCCGATGTGTGAATCCTCCCTTCTTTGCTTTTTTTCTCTGAATGTAACCCATTAACCATATGCCAGAGTTTTGTGCATCTGTGTTCTTTATAGAAGGAATGATGAAGAAGAAAAAAACCTGAAACAAGATTCAGGTTGATTCAGGTTCTTGTGAGGAATAAAGCGAGCAGACAATTTCGTTATGTTTTTGAATAAATGAATGTTCTTTTTATGAATTTGGTTTAAGGGTTTTTCTATTATAAATTTATAATATTAGAAAAACTACTCTTTCTTTGTAATTCTCTCGAAAAGTTTGGATTTGATTCCAAGTGATTAGACTGCTTTAAAGAACTGAAAATGTCTTGGAAACAATGATAATACGACCAATGGGCTGAGTAAACCTTAAATGGTGTTACTGCCTTGAAAATCATCACGAAGAATATAGTCATTGGGAATGCAAAATCCAAATTTCGTCTTTGAAAAAAACGAAGGGACCAATTTTGGGTTTTTGTCTACAAAAACAAAAGTGAAGAGAGAAAAAAAGAATCTAAAAACTTATGGCAGATCCACCATTTCCCCCTTCTAAACTCAGATGGAAAATGTTCACATCTCATGCTGATCAAAACTCCAATTACGTAATGGCTACTGAAGGAAACTGCTCCAAACCAAACCGAAAAGCTAATGTTTCGGAAAAATCTAGCAGTGAAAGAATGAGGCAGAACAAGTTTCTGACTGTAACCTTGAAGCCTTACATGTTCACGTCAAGACAACTTGTAAGTTTTTTAACATCTTACGTTTAGGTTTCATTTGATTTTGAGCATATTCTTGTAATATTCTATGGATGGTTGAAACTTTTGGCAGCGTCTATCAAGACCCTTCGCGAGAGAGAACGGGATCAACAAGGCAGAAGAGATAGTTCTAGTAGATAAACATGGAGTGAAGTGGCCGTCGTGTCTAGCTTCTTACAATCAACAAGATTTTTACATGACAAAAGGTTGGATAGGTTTTTGTGCAGCCAACGGGGTAAAGATTGGAGAGAAGTTCACGTTGGAGTATGTTCGAGGAGAAGACACAACTCCTATGCTTAAGTTCTGCTCCACAGTAAAGGTCGAGATGAAACAATATACCTTGTGACTCAAGTTAACTTTTTGTGTTGAAATGATGAAATGTATTCAGATTATCAAAATGAATTTGTGTTCAGATAGAGCAAGCTTTGTGGGATGAAGAAGAAACTGAGACTCAGGTTCAAAAGAGAGCTCGAGTGTCTGGAGAAGGAGGACCCTCTCGCTGCAATCCAGCATCAAACAAAGGCAGTGCTGATAGGAATAATAACTTGGAACGTAAGAAACCGCTTCAGCCTTTCTTAATGTCTGATCAAGTGAAAAAGGTGAAACTGAGTATTGTGGACACTTTAACTCGTGTAAGACGGTTTCGGTCAGAGCTTGAGATTAAGGAACAAAACCTAGAAGCTTCGATACAGGAGATCGATGCGTTAGGTATGATCTGTACGTACGCTGATTAACACTTGTTCTTCTCTAGCGATTTTGGTTCCACGTTGCTGATATTTTAGTGTTGGAAAAAAAAAACAGGGAAGAAAGTGTTGGAGATCAACAAGATACTCAAGTATCATCATCAAGTTTAGAAACTGAGCTTTAAAGATCTGGAGATGGAGCAAAGACAATTTTGCGAACACGGTTTGTCTCTGTTTTACTACAGACGACAATTTATTTTTCCAATAGATGATCTTCATGTTTGTGAGAACTGTTGAAAGTGAACTTCTCCTTTGTTCTTTCTTAAAATCTCAATTACCACAACCTTTTTCTTCTTATGATTTTCCTCTCGTTACGGCTGGTTCCACTCAAAATTGGGAACTGAAGAGTTTGGACAAGAGCCCCCTTTGTGGTCTTCATGTCATGTCACTAGATGAAACATTAGGGCCTAATGGGAACACTATCACAGAAGCAGATCACTCAGCCCACCGGAGCTGTCGAGACACTAAGAGAGGAAGGAGCTCGACCCTCTGGACAGTAAACCTCAGTTTCCTTGTTGTCCAAATTGTAGCAGAGCATATGGCGATTGTTGATTCGAGATTATCTATGGTTTTTTGGGCTCTAGCGTCCCATCATCCAAGTGTGTCGGAACTAGTAAAACTACTCACATTTCTCAAAAAAACCTCTTCAACATTGAAATGGCAAAGAAGTTTGGATGCTCTACCATTAAAAAGTACGAGTAATTAACAAATCCAGAAGACTACATTGCGCGGTATAACCAAAGCATGTCTCTACAAGGAATTAAAAAACTTTCCTCTCGTGCCCGTCCTATAATGGCGGATTAGTCTCCTAAACGGTGTCATTGTAAAACCACTACAACTTCGATTGAAAAATGCGATTAAATATTTAATGTAAACGATAATAATCAGTAATAAACAATATTAAATGTAAGCAAAGAAAAGAGATTAAAAATAAATCAAGATAGTTTTTGAAAATGTTTTATAAAAACTGAAATTGTTGAGGCAAGATATAATATCTCTTTCTTTAATTTAAATAAATCGTATGTAAGTGTGACAATTTTATGTGATCTTCAAATTTAAAGATACAATACGATGGCGATCGAATCGAGACACTCGATCGGAATCTACGAACTTACAATAGTATGATACATTCTCGAAAACTAACTTACGGTAGAACACGAAAAAACTAGAAAGTAGAGGGAGAGAATTGTTCATAAGGGAGCCGAGCCGATTGGCGGCAGCGTGTGTGGATGACACTTTCTATCTACCAAACATTTTGAATTCAAATACAAGTTTCTCCTCATATATACATCATAAAAAATTTCAAACTTCAACTGTGAGATAAATTAATTTTTTTCACTTACACTTGCCAATTTGTAGCAAATGGACTAAACACTAATTTTTTTTCACTCTTATCTAAATCAATTTTCTAAATCTAATAGCTCATGAAATATTAGTCCAACAGTTATTAGTTTGTTCATTGGTACAATATTTGTGCAACAATTTGCCAACAACCATAAGGTTGGTAAGAACCTAAGAGACCTATTTGAAATCTGTCAGAAGGTCGACAAACCTCTTCATATGCTCATGACATGGTTCAATGCAGCCCGGGTAAATGTATATCCATGTCGACGAATCTTTTCATAATGACCTCAACTTCATCCAGCAATAGATCAATTTTTAATGGATTTGTTATCAAAACGATACCAAATGAAAATCATCATCTAACTAATACGGTAGAAAAGACTTCATTATCAAAAGGATGTGACAAGTGGATTTTAAATGGAAGAAAATCAAAATGAATGACTAATAAAATGACAATTGTTGCAGAATAATTAGTATCAAATTATCTTACTCTTCAAAAGTTTAAATGGAATTAATGAGTTTTGGAATGTGATGTACAAGTAAAATTTTTGGCAAAGAAAAGAAAATCAAACACAATTTTTGCATAGGAATAAGTGTAATAGATTAATAATTCGTTTGCCAGTAAAATTTCAATAAAAAGCATCGATAATTCATTTATTTATTTTAATTATTTTCAGTACATAATGCATATATTTATGTATGTAAAAGTTTGTTTTTATAAATTCTGTACTGAATTTATAATTTATAATTAATAATAATAAATTTAGTCAATTAAATAAAAGTAATAATAACAATTATTTATAATAAATTTAATTCATTAAAAATACACATAATCTTTGTAAAAGTCAGACAATTAAAAAAACTAATATCATATAAAATAACCTTCTAATTAGTTCTAACTTTTGTCCATCTAACAAATCAACTCTTTAAAATCTCAGATCATTAAACAATTTATTGTCCTGAGTTGGACAACCGCATTAGTTGACTCTTAAAAGTTAAAAGTTAAAAGCCAAATAATAATCACTACAATTCCCTACGAGAAAAAAAAAACGATTTTAAAAGTCATAGAGCCGTTGCACCTTGAATGAAACTTTTGTTATTTGCTCCTTTAAGCTAAATAACGGTCATATTTTCAAAAAAAAAATAATAAAAAAAAACAAATACGACCGTTAATCCCAACAAAACATCAGCTTTATCGCTTCTCAAATATATTCCATATGCAATATATATATGAATCTTAAAACCAAGTGAACTAACAAAAAAAGAAACAGAGTTTCTCTTAAACAAAAGAAAATGGGGATCTCAAGATCTAAAGGCAACACACACAACATCTTCCTACTCTGCAACTACATCCTCTTAGGCTCAGCTTCAAGCTGCATCTTCCTCACAATCTCCCTCCGTCTCTTCCCATCTCTCTCCGGCCTCTCCCTCATCTTCCTCCACACTCTCACCATCGCCACCGCCGTCTCCGGCTGCTCCGTTTTCGCCTCCTCCACCGCCAAAACCACAAGCGACAGACTCTACGGTGCACACATGGTGGCCACAGTCCTCGCAGCAATATTCCAAGGCGCAGTCTCTGTCCTTATATTCACCAGAACAGGTGACTTCCTAAGGGTTCTGAAATCGTATGTTCTTGAAGAAGACGGAGCAGTGATACTTAAACTCGCTGGTGGGTTGTGTGTAGTCATGTTCTGCTTAGAGTGGGTCGTTCTTGTTTTGGCGTTCTTGTTGAAGTATAGTGATTATTTGGATGAGAGTGTTGTAGTTGATGATGGTAAGTTTCAGAGGCAAGAAGAAGATCTCAAGGATTGGCCTTCTTACCCATTTCAACTCAAGCTTTGATTCTGATTCTATTCTTTTGTACTTTCGATATAATTCTTTGGTTGGTTCATATAATCTATGTTTGTGAGATGGCAAGAAAAAAAAAGGCATATTGATGATGTTTGTGTTTGGTTTCATGCTTGTTATTTTGAGAGTTGTGTGATTTTGTCACACTTAAATATAATCAGTGTATATTTTGAAGTCATGTGTATTAGAGAATGTTTAGATTTGAAAGAATTACTACTTCACTTTCTCTTCTAAACTTGTAAATCAAAAGATGAGACTGCAAAAAAAGCAAAATATATATCAAAATGTGGAAAACAGATACAAATTAGAAAAGGAGAAACGGTGATTACTCAAAATTTTGTAAACAGGCTTTTGGGATTTGAACCGAGTCATTGGCTAAGAAATGTTGGTGCTTGAAAAGTCACCTTGTATATTTTTTTTTCTTTTTATTTTTTTTTGTCAACAACATAAAATATAACTAAAACGAATCCAACATCTAAACCAATGAATCACAATCAACATAAATCATACATAAGGGATAAAAGTAAAACCGAGCACTTTGTGCTCATTAGTCCGCTTTTGTATTAGTTGTTCATCAAATTAATGTAATTGCAAATCTGTTGAAATACTCATTGTTTCTCTAAAACCCATTTTAATATGTAAAAGAAAAACAGATTATTTATTTGGTTCAGCCACCATCTTCCCCTTCCACACATAATAAAAATTAGTGGATTTAGTTATTTTTTTGAATTCTCTAAAAATATATTTAGGTGGAATTGTTATTACTTAAAAAATTTGTGAACCTACATAGTAAAGTGGATTAAATGCATAATTCTTATAAAAATTATTACTTTTTTTTATAAGAAGGAAAAAAACAACAGAAAAAACAAAAAAATTAAGTCCACTTTTTTTGTTCTACTCATTTTATTCCTCTAACATTTTATTTTTACAACCATTTACACCCTAACATTTTATTTTTACAACCATTTGCACCCATTATATATTTGTTTGTACAATTCTTTTTTCCACATTGTGTGTACAATAATGATCGATCCAATTTATTGGCTAAGGAATGTTTGGGATGATATCTTCTATGAGAATCACCCAAATTACCACGTCAGCACCATCCACAGTCGTATTAATCAAATATAAAATTAATAAAAAAAAAACAAAATTTCCAAAAGAAGCGGAAAGAAGAAGAAGAAGAGTGAAGAAAAATGCTGAATAATAGAGCAGTTGTTGCTTCCTCCTCCTTTTCTCTCTTACCCAAACCCAAACCTTTCTTCTCCGTCAAGAACCTCTCCGGCTTTCGTTCCTCCTCCTTCTCCGGCGGCTTCATTCGTAGAATCGACCATAAGCCTCTCCGAATGACGAGTCCCAATTCCACTCCGAGAGCTGCGGCGACGCAGCAGCTAGAGAACGCCGATCAGCTCATCGATTCCGTCGAAACTTTTATCTTCGACTGTGACGGTGAGTATCCTCAAAACCACAAGAATGTCAATCTGATTCTCGTTAGATGAATGAAACTGTTGTGTTCATTAGAGGAAGAGTTTTGTGAATCATAAGATCTTTGGTAATGAGAGTTTGACGAAATGTGGTGAAACCATTTGTGTAGGAGTAATTTGGAAAGGAGATAAATTGATTGAAGGAGTTCCTGAAACTCTTGATATGCTTCGTGCCAAGGTTGGTAAGCAAAGTCTTTTGAGCTTGAAAAGGTTACGATTTTAGCTTTTGCATGTCGAACTTTGTCGAAAGTTTCTTCCTTTTACGTAAATTGCTTTTAACTTTTGCAGGGAAAGAGGTTGGTTTTTGTCACGAACAACTCGACAAAGTCTAGGAAACAATATGGCAAAAAGTTTGAGACTCTTGGCCTTAATGTTAACGAGGTTAGTGACTTAGTTCACAATCTAGAATACACTTAGGTGCTCTTGAGTCTTTATATTGTTTTTGATTTAAAGTATCATTCTTTATAGGAGGAGATATTTGCTTCTTCTTTTGCTGCAGCTGCATACTTGCAGTCTATTGATTTCCCGAAAGATAAGAAGGTAAAGCCATCTTTTAATCAGCCAAGACTCATGAACTTATAGTTTTTAAATGTGTCTCAGTCTAATGTGTGAATTAAAATGATTAAAAGAGTATGTCTGATGCAAGGTCTACGTGATTGGTGAGGAGGGTATCTTGAAAGAGCTCGAGCTTGCTGGTTTTCAATACCTTGGAGGTCCGGTATGTATCGTGACCTTCCTTACTAACTTTCCCGTTTTGGTTCTCGGTGATCTTTCTACCTCCAAAATGGATTCAGCGTTATATAGTTCCTCCTTGTGTTCTTTTTATGTTCGTGTCCTCAAATCACAAAGAAACATTTTGGAGTTTCTTCCTTGTCTCTCACTTTGTGCAAAACTGCCATATTCTTTAAATACAGGATGACGGTAAAAGGCAGATTGAATTAAAGCCAGGATTTCTTATGGAGCATGATAATGATGTATGTCATCCTTCCTACACTTTGATAGACTTTATGCCTCTCTTCTCCTTCAACATTTACAAAGCATCATGAAGTTGCTGTTCTCGAGACTGAAACTGAGTGTAGTTTCACTGAAAATGTTCTCCAGGTGGGAGCTGTGGTGGTTGGATTTGACCGCTTTTTCAACTACTACAAAATTCAGTAAGGACCTCCAATAATGTGTATTCCTTAACATGTACCGTCAAACAAAGTAGCACTTCCTGACTGATATCCTGAGCTATGTGTTATAGATCTTTGTTAAAGTTTATCCGAGTTTGGTGATCTAACAGCTTCATTTCAATGGAAGGTATGGAACACTCTGTATCCGCGAAAACCCGGGGTGTCTTTTCATTGCTACAAACCGAGATGCTGTCACCCACCTTACGGATGCTCAAGAATGGGCAGGTTGGCTTCTTGTATCCATTTTTTTAATCTTTCTGTAGTTAAAGCGGTAGGATTATAATCTTTTCCTGTTAAAGAAAAAGGCATGTTCATTTCAAGTCTAGTCACATAAATATAATCTAGTGCTTTGATGAAGTTAGTTCTGGACCACTATAGATACATACACACTGGTTACCACTTTTTTTCATCCATGAACGACCACTATGCGATTACTCGGTCTCAGGTGGTGGCTCTATGGTTGGTGCTCTTGTTGGATCCACTCAACGTGAGCCTCTTGTAGTTGGAAAACCCTCAACTTTTATGATGGACTATTTAGCAGACAAGTAAGGCTTCTCCATTCTCAGTTTCCTTCTTTCTGTATTTTCTTAATCAGGTGCAAGTGATGCTAGATCCATTTAGATTTCTGTTCCCCTTATCATAGTCTCCCCTATAACAATACGTTACAAGTCACAAGTGCATAAAGCACTTGTGCGTAAAACAAGAATGTTGATCACTAATATTTTGCATTGCCATTTTTAAAAATTGAGCAGATTTGGAATCCAAAAGTCACAGATATGCATGGTTGGTGATAGATTGGACACTGACATTTTGTTCGGACAGAATGGTGGTTGTAAAACTCTGCTTGTCCTCTCGGGTATAAACAGTTCCTCTGTCTACACATTCTCGGTTTCAACCATGTGAGATTTATTGGTTTTGTTTTTGTGGACTTGAAGGTGTTACTTCAATCTCAATGTTGGAAAGCCCTGAGAACAAGATACAACCAGATTTCTACACCAGCAAGATTTCAGATTTTCTGACCCTCAAAGGAGCTACAGTGTAAGCAATTAAGCGCTGCGACAAGCACTCTGTAGAACTCAGGAAACTGAATCGAGGGTTTACAAATACAGAGTCAATTCATAAGTATTTCTCTGTGCCTTTGTTTATAAGCTGTTTCTTGCTTTGTTTTGGCAAGCTTCTTTTACTTGTAAGCGCCTCCCTTGTGCTGTGTGCATAGAGAATTAGCGAGCCAATGAGTATTTGTTAGGAAGAGTTTACAGAATTGAGTGTTTAACTTTCAAAGATAAACCAAGCTATCATTTGTAAGAGTAAAGACTCTTCATGTACTGTGTCTCCTGCTGAAAATGAGCTCAGTTTCGTGTACTCTTCAAATTTAATAATTTTTGAACAAATTGGCTTTTCTACAGCTAGACCGGTTAAATTTTGGAAAATGTCATCATCAAGTCAATATGCCATCAAATTTAATGTCATTACACAAACACAAAGCCAACATACATGGCTTACCATGCTCAAGCTAAAAACTAAGCAGCATGAAACTCGGGCAAAAGGAAATAACACATGAATAACATTCTGAGGCCGAAAGTAAAAAGACGTTTGATCTTGTTCCTAAGAAAAGAGAAACTATAAAGATTTAGAGAAGTACTCGTCAAAAATCAAGCGAATATATAGGTAGTCAATAAGTCATTTTCGTTTTGATATGGATGGTCTTTTATAATTGTCTAATGGATTCTATAATTTGGAGTAGGCAAGCCGGTTGATCCTGAAGATTTGAGAAAGATCGAATCCATAGTGAATAAACAGATCAAGGATGAATTGGATTGCTAAAACGTTTTCCCTTCTTCTATTTTATAGGTCTACCCTGATCCTGTCAGAGAATGTGGAGTCCTCTCTTGCAATGATTCTATTGCACTGAATGTGGAGTCCTCTCTTGAAAAAGAAGTTGAGGATGCATCCAAAGAGGAGGGAGTGCATTGGAGAAGGTTGTCTCTCTTCTCTATCATTCATTCAAAATTTAAAATTATATTACCTCCTGTTCATGTCATACTAATGTGTTCATTTTTGCAATCTTCACAGAGAGTTGCTGCTTTGAAAAGGTAGACGTCACTGAGTTGCTGACAACTGCATTGGGTCCTCTAAAAGGAAAAAGTGGTCTCGCATCTGGACAGGTGTGTGTCGGGGTATGGGGATCATGGGCTGCTAATGGATCTCAATCTAGTTCCATCGGACAAATATATGGACATGAGTTCCGTCTGGACAGGTATGTTTCTTGACATTCACGTTTTAAATAATTTTATAATAATATTATTTCGAATTATATATCCTTTTTCATCTCCAATTTCTTCTTCTCTTTTATTCCTTTTCTTCTTGCTCTACTTTTTTGTAAAAATACCTCCAGTTATAGAAAAAATACTAAAGATATATACAATTTTCCATTTTTTTTCAAACGGAATGTTTACAATTTCCTCGAATTCTTTTTCTCTTGAATTTACTTTTTCTTAGGTTAAGCCTCTTATATATATATATATATATACTTACACTAAGAACAAAGAGAAGTATAAACAAATATCAATCTTCTACTTTCAAAAGCTATTTTCAGCTCTCTCTTCTTTTTTTTTTTTTTTAATTAAAATTCAGTATGACAAGTTTTATGGATTTTCGTGATCCATTAGATCCTACTATGATTATATCAAAAAACCTAACAAACAGTGATCTTGTAGGTAATTTGAGATTACCAAAACAACAAGTTGAATCCGTCCTCACAATGATGAATGATGTTACTGTTGAGGGTTTACAAAACGGTATGGAAGTGAAAGTCCACGATATACTTGAAGGCGATGAATACAAAGTTACCCTGAAGTGTTTTGACAACACTTTCTACTATTTCGGAGAAGGTTGGAGTATCATGAAACATTCGTTAGATCTCGAAGAAGGCCAAAATCTGAAGCTCTACTGGCATCATGGTTACAAGAAATTCATTGTTCTCAATTTTTTTTATACTCTACTAGCTCCATTCATTCCGGTGTAACACACATGTTTGCTTGCATCTTCCTTTTTCGTTTTTCATATTTATATTTTAAGTTGCTTTAATTATGTTTTCGAATTTTATATTAGCTAACTATTGATTTTTTTGCTAAGTTTGTATTTTTGTCTTTTTTATTTAATTGTAATATCATGAATTTTAAGAAAATATATCTATTTTTATTTTGGTTTGGTCATCTCTTTATTCTATATAATAACGAAAAGAAATAGAGCAATCCCAATCTCAAAAACCTAGCATATATCTATCAAAAGTAAAAGTTTGACCATCCCTTCACAATCCGTCTCTCGATCTCTCGCTCAACTTTCACCTTGAGGAGAATCCCAATCGTCTCTCTAAAACTTCTAATGGCGAAGAAGAAGCAAGCCAAGCCAGTGCAAGATCCACCAAACGACAATGAGACGTCGGTGGAAGAAGACGAACTCGCCAAAACATGCTCCGGAGAGAAACTCAAACCTCCTTCCCATGCAGCAACAATCTCTACGAAGCAAGTTGTCGCAAAGGAGCCAAAGAATAAGAGCCGGTGGCTCTGTAGAGGCTCAGCCGTCTGCTGCTTTTGCGAGAGCTCATGCAGCATGCTGTGAAGTCAAGAAAGAGTGAGAGGATCAAGAAGATGATGAAGAAGGTGGAAGAAGAAGAAGAAGATCATTGACTTTTGGTTTTCAATACCTTGGAGGCCCGGTATGTATCGTGACCTTCCTTACTAACTTTCCCGTTTTGGTTCTCGGTGATCTTTCTACCTCCAAAATGGACTCAGCGTTATATAGTTCCTCCTTGTTGTCCTTTTTATGTTTGTGTCCTCAAATCACAAAGAAACATTTTGGAGTTTCTTCCTTGTCTCTCACTTTGTGCAAAACTGCCATATTCTGAATAGTTAATTCTTTAAATACAGGATGACGGTAAAAGGCAGATTGAATTGAAGCCAGGGTTTCTAATGGAGCATGACGGTAAAACGTACTTCTCTGTGCCTTTTTTTATAAGCTGTTTCTTGCTTTGTTTTGGCAAGCTTCTTTTACTTGTAAGCGCCTCTCGTGTGCTGTGTGCATAGAGAATTAGCGAGCCAATGAGTATTTTTTAGGAAGAGTTTACAGAGTTGAATGTTTAACTTTCAAAGATAAAACAAGCTATCATTTGTAAGAGTAAAAACTCTTCATGTACTGTGTCTCCTGCTGAAAATGAGCTCAGTTTCGTGTACTCTTCAAATTGAATAATTTTTTAACAAATTGGCTTTTCTATAGCTAGACCGGTCAAATTTTGGAAAATGTCATCATCAAGTCAATATGCCATCAAATTTAATGTCATTACACAAACACAAAGCCAACATACATGGTTTACCATGTTCAAGCTAAAAACTAAGCAGCATGAAACTGGGGCAAAACGAATAACACATGAATAAACATTCTGAGGTCAATGACGATCCTTAGATAACAATGACGATCCAACATGTTTGGAAATATGGAATCTTGTGTTTATTCAGGTACAAACCCTCTCTTTCCAGATCTGTAATTCAGTTCCATTTTACTACTCTTTATCTAGGTAACGCGGTTGTTCTTTCTATGGTTTTATGGATCATGTACTGAAACTCTACATTAGCCCCTAGTCGTATTGTTCATGCTTCTTTAGCTTTGCTATTATATTCTCAATTGGTTTCTCTAACGAGGCCTGTTACATATATTGTCAAGAAAGTTCAACAGAGAGAGTGATGGCTCACTAAAACCTCTGCCTGCTAAGCATGTGAATGGGTTTCGAGAGGTTAACTTGTGTTCTTCAAAACAAAATGAGCAACTATGATACAGATGTGTTCATGCCTATCTTTGATGACATCCAAATGGTAATTTGTTTAGCCTTCTGTTGAAGGTTTTATGACATTCTGTGGCTCTTTTGTCGCCTTATCTAGTAGTATCATCATTTTTGTTTATTTGTCATGTGGATTATGGGTCTTGGTAATTCTATGAATTCTAATTTTTGCCTATTTGATCTATGGGAGGTGACAGTTATTCTCCTCTCATGCCATACACTTTCAATTGTTTTGAATATCCCTGATTTAGTGAACTTGGAGTATTATGATCAAGCCACTATAGTATGGGTATCCTGGAGATTATTTCCTGTACTTTTCTCAATGAGAGAACTCAAAAAGAGTTCTGTTTGGTCCCTTTCCCTACTTGCTGTGAATCTTAAGTTGAGGTGTTCATGCTTTCACATTTATAGGCCACAGGAGCTAAGCCATATATTCTGGAAAAGTTGGTTCGGAAGAGTTGACATGGCTTATAGAGTGAAAGCAGAACTGGTATGGCCATAAGTGTTGTCTTAGTATTCGATCATTTACTTGAGTTCACACTTGTACTTGTTCAACATCATTTATTTGAGTTCATACTTTTACCTGTTCAACAAAAAGTGTTTTTGGTTCATTTATTCTAAGTTGGACATGATGGGTTTGTGCGTATTAGGTATTCTATTCTTTCTTGTAGGTTAACAAATATCGTCTCTTGTACACTCTCTTGCAGGTAATGAGGGCCGTAAAGAATGTTTGATGCTGAAATAACGTGGGACTATGAACAAAGTTTGAATTTACATTTATCTAATAACTAATCATCTAATGTCAACTTTTGGTAGCAAGCTGGTGGCGCCATTGTTATGGATGCTGATGCTACATCAAAATTGCACAAGGCTGGTGTGGTTGCGACAGATGATTCTTTTAAATACATTTGGTTCCAGGTTTGTCCTATTTATTCCAGAAAATTTAAATGTTGCGCCTCAAGTGTATGTACTTATGCTTGCGTAGAAAGAAACAAGTTAGGGCATACATATTGGCAATTAGATTAGGCTTCAAATAAACCTATACTGAGCAAATGTGCTGCCACATTTTGGTACAGGATCACGAGAGTGACTACATGAAACTGCAGTCTTCATTATGTTCATCTTGGATATATATACCTGACAGTATACTTCTAACTTTCTGTTTTACATTGCAGAATGAAGTGAGGAAAGCTCAAAAGAAAATAGCGGAGAAAAACCTGAAGAAATCGGTGAAAGTAGCAACAGATGGGAAGACATTCTGCATTATCCAGCTTGATGTAGGTCTTGATGCAGCAGCCGTGCGAGAGGCTGTTTCGAAAGTAAATCTCCATTTCCTTAAAAGCATCACTTCTAGCAACTATTCATCGAAAAAGGTAAAGAAAGTTAAATAAAGGGTTCGTTGGTGAGTCTTGCAGGGAATGTCGATAATGGTGTTCAGCATAGATGAAACGACCAACAAGGCGGTGGTGTGTGGAGGAGTTTCAGACAAATCTGATAAGTTCAAGCATTAGACGTCACTGAGTGGCTGACAAGTGCATCGGGTCCTCTAAAAGGGAGATGCGGGAAAGGGAAAAGTGGTCTCGCATCTGGACAGGTATGTGTCGGGGTTTGGGGATCATGGGCTGCTAATGGATCTCAATCTAGTTCCATCGGACAAATATATGGACTTGAGTTCCATCTGGACAGGTCTGTTTCTTGACATTCACGTTTTAAATAATTTTATCATAATAATATTTTAAATTATAGTTCCCATTTTGATCTCCAATTTCTTCTTCTCTTGTATTCCATTTCGTCTTGTTCTACTTTTTGTAAACATACCTCCAATAATAGAAAAATTACTAGAGATATAGACAATTTTCCATTTTTGTCAAACGGAATGTTTCTGATTTCCTTGAGTTCTATTTCTCTTAAATTTACTTACTTTTTTCTTAGGTTAACCCTCCTACACATATATATATATATGCTTCTACTAAAAACAAAGAGAAGTGCAGACAAATATCTTTCTTCTACTTTCAAAAGCTATCTTCAGCTTTCTCTTTTTCTTTTTATTTTGTTAAATAAAATTTATCATGACAACTTTCATTGATTTCCGCGATCCATTAGACCCTGCTATGATCATAGTAAAAAAACTAACAAAGAGTGATCTTGTAGGTAATGTGAAATTACCGAAACAACAAGTTGAATCCGTCCTAGAGATAATGAATGATGATATTACAGCTGAGGATTTGCAAAACGGTATTGAAGTAGAAGTCCACGACTTACTTGAAGGTGATGAATACAAAGTGACCCTAAAGTGTTTTGACAACACTTACTACTATTTTGGAGAAGGTTGGAGTATCATGAAGCATTCGTTAGATCTCGAAGAAAGCCAAGATCTGAAGCTCTACTGGCATCATGGTTACAAGAAATTCATTATTCTGAATTTTTCTTATACTCTATTACCTCCATTTATTCCGGTGTAGCATACATGTTTACTTGCATCTTCCTTTTCGATTTTTCATATTTTAAGTCGTTTTAATTATGTTTTTGGATTTTATATTAGCTAACTATTGATTTTTCCTAGGTTTGTTTTTTTGTCTTTTCTTATTTAGTTGTAATATCTTGAATTTTAAGAAAATATACCTATTTTTATTTTGGTTTGATCATCTGTTTATTCTATATAATAACTAAAAGAAATATCTAACAGAGCAAAATATCTCAATCTCAGAAACCGAGCATATATCTATAAAAAGTAAAAGTTTGACCATCCCAAACCGTCTCTCTCTCGCTCAACTTTCACCTTCAGGAGAATCCAAATCGTCTCTCTAAAACTTCCAATGGCCAAGAAGAAGCAAGCCAAGCCAGTGCAAGATCCACCAAACGACAATGAGACGTCGGTGGAAGAAGACGAACTCGTCAAAACATGCTCCGGAGAGAAACTCAAACCCTCTTCCCATGCAGCAACAATCTCTACGAAGCAAGTTGTCGCAGAGAAGCCAAAGAATAAGAAATCCGGTGGTTCGGAAGAGGCTCAGCCGTCTGCTGCTTTTGCCAGAGCTCATGCAGCATACTGTGAAGTCAAGAAAGAGTGAGAGGATCAAGAAAATGATGAAGAAGGTGGAAGAAGAAGAAGATCATTGAATTTTGGAGAAGATTGGTTCGAAAAAACGTTTTCTTGTAGGATCAATCGCGAGTCTTGGAATGGACGAAGAATCTGTCAAGGAACGGTGGGCCTCTGTGCCATTGGAGAAGAAGAAGGAGACTGAATGGAGATGGAAAGCATTGCACTTGGAAGAACTGAGCTTTCTTTTGAGCAAGACTGAGCTCGAGTATGAAGTGGCCTCTATCATAGGAGAAGCAACAGCTTAAAACACAAAGCATGCCATCGTTGCTTGCTTCGGACATGGCACGTTTCATTACTGAACCAGAATCTCAACATATGGAGGTTCAACAATCTTTGGTTTAAATGTTTAATCATCATATATATCCATTGGCTTGGATTCGAGCTCTGTAATCTAAAATCAGTACTTTAAGTTCTTGCGTCTCTAGTACGCAATTAGCTACTACAACAACATGAGAGTTCCCTACTAGTGCCTAACTTTACTCAACTCTTAACCCAAAAAGGTAAAATATTTTTGCCTCAAATCAACACTATATCTATGCTGAATAATCTCAATATACCTCGCCAGCTTTTCAATACAACATTTTCTCCCTGTGTGTGTCTTAGTATCTGATTGGTCCATTGAGGCTCCCTGATGCAAACTGAAACACAGATGGGAGACTGTAAGAACATGTTGCATTACAAGAACTGTGTTTTGCTGTAAGAACACTACACAAAGAATAAAGAAGAACACAATCAAACCATATATAAGGGAAATGAATGTGAACATGTAAACAAAATACCTGTTGAACTATTGGATTAGTTGATGTGGTAAACTCGCGGGTCATTCCTTGCCAAACAATCTTTCCCTCGTACAGAAACAATAATCTAAACACAAAAGAAGCAACTCTCAAGATGTTCTTCCATCCCCATGAGATAAATGGTATATAGATACGTAATTATGCATACTACTAGATCATAGAGTAAAAAGCAGAACCTGTCTACAGCTCTTTCAATGGTGCTATGTTGATGGGTGACTACCACATACGAAGCTATGTTTCCGGGTTGTCCAACTGCATCCTCACCTGTTATGTGAACAGAGCGGATAAGATCTTCAACTACAGTTGAGGCAATAGGATCAAGTCCAGCTGTTGGTTCATCATACAAGAGCACCTGAAACCAACACGAGGCGAAATGGGTTTAGGTAATAGATAACAAGAAGGTCGAAATCCACTGTGAACTTCATAATTCCGCCACATCTTGAGGAAGCAAGAGCCAAGCATCTATAGAAAAAAGTACACTCATGAAGGTGTGTAGGTTTAGATTACCTCGGGTTCTATGACCTCTTTCGTTGTATCAAAAATGATTGAACGTGCTAAAGCAGCCCGTTTCTTCATCCCACCAGATAGTTCTGAAGGTAGCCGATTCTCAACCCCCTGATTTTTAATTAGAAACAAAATGGTTAATCTAGAGGGACTCTTGACAAGCATTGAACTAGTTTCTGATAAGAAACTCAACACCTGATTCAAACTTAATATCTATTTAAAATACCTTCAAACCAACAGCTGCCAAGGTTTCTGTCACAAGCTCAGATATTTGAGTTTCATGCATCTTTGATCTTTCATATCTGAGATTTAATAAAAATTAAAAACTTTTAATTATTATGAATAAGCAAAACCAGCTCGTATAGAGTACAAAGGAAGTTGAAAAGATAGCATCTTACAAAAGGAAACCGACATTTTCACGAACAGTTAAAGAATCAAAGAGAGCTGCACTCTGAAACACCTGTTAGATTCAAAAAACAAAACATTAGATACAACCTCCAAACTAAAAAAGGATGAACAAACCAAGAAACGTTACCTAAAGAAGCACCTACCAAGCCAATACGGAGTCCAGATATTTCCTCATCGCTTATCAGACCCACTCGCTTTTTGCCTCGTATATAAACCTCTCCCTGCTTACCAAACACAAGTCTATAATCTGAAAGGTATATAATATGTTTCAAACTAGTCAAGACAAAGAAAACGAATAGTGAAAACATTGTATAGACCTTGTCTGGAGCAAGAAGACCAGCAATGATCTTTAAAATCGTCGACTTTCCAGTCCCAGAAGTACCGATAACACCAACAGCTTCGCCATGTCTAATCTGCATATTACATGAAAGTTTACTTTAACATCATGTCATATATAATAAAGTATTTGATGAAACCAACAATGAAGAAAGAACCTTAAAGCTAACGCCTTTCAAGATATGCTTCTCCCCAAACGATTTATACACATCTCTGCACTCTATAAGAACATCAGAGTCACTCTCAGGCTCTACTTGTTCATCCCTTCAACTGGAGAGACTCTGCGAACAGAATCACATTAATGATAACAGTCATGAGCCCAAGAACCAACCAAAATGATGTACAATACATTGAGTTTGGTGGAGGAGAATCCATCGTTGTCCAGGTTCCGAGGAGGAGGAGCGATGCAAAAGCACATAACTTTCTTCGGCTTATCGAACAGCTTAACACTTCTTGCGGCCGCGACGGTTGAGTCTCCGCCGGACCGGTCACGGGAGGATAAACTGGGAAGAGGCTTCGCGGAACAGGATAACGAAGTCATGTATACGGAAGCAGAAGATGTTACTTTCGCTAACGACGGAGAAAGAGATTTTAAGTTTCCGGCGAGAGCTTTTTAAGTTTCAGTCGGAGGATGATAAAATTAGGGGACGAACGATGCGGTGACAACAATAGGGTTGTTTTTAAAGAATTAATAAAATATGAGGGTGTTTTAATAAAAACAAATAAAGAAAGATGATTATTTATTAATTAGAAATCGTTACAGTGTTTTTGTCTTCTTCTCTCGAATCTCATCAGGTTTTTTTTTTTTTTCGTCTGTCGGGTCATCATCACTGATCGATTATTGGTGAATTTGATTTCTTGATTTCATTCTTGTAGAACTGTGTGAAGTGTGTATGCAGCAATCACGATGTCTACCCCGAAGCGGATGAAATTCTCTGACTGTGGTGATAGTGGTGACTCCGATACTTCTCTGCAGAAGCATGCAGAAGGAGAAGAAGAAGAAGATCCAGTGAAGAAGAAGACGAAGAAGAAGAAGAAGAAACTGGGTTCTCCGGTGATCAAACGGATCTGGAACGAGGAAGATGAGCTCACTATCTTAAAGGTCTTTCCTTTTCTGTGATTGCTTTGTTCTTTTGGTGTTTTTTTTACTTAACTAAACAATGTCGTCGAATTAGGGATTAGTTGATTACAGAGTGAAGACGAGACTCGAACCAAACTTCGATTGGGATGGTTTCTTTGAGTTCGTCAGAGGTTCTGTTCATGTAAGCTTCTCCAAGGAGCAGCTTTTTAGTAAGATCAAGAAGCTGAGAAGGAAGTTTCTTGTTAACATGGAGAGAATCAATGAAGGGAAAGATCCTCTCTTTACTAGGTCTTCTGACTCTCAAGCCTTTGGTTATTCCAACATGATTTGGGGCCAAAACGAAGCTGAGGCTGAAGATGCTAACGGAACAAGCATGGAGGAAGCTGAAGTTGCTCACGGAACAAGCATGGAGAATGCTGAAGATGCTAACGGAACAAGCATGGAGAATGCTGAAGTCGCTAACGGAACAAGCATGGAGAATGTTGAAGCTGCTAACGGAACAAGCATGGAGAATGCTGATGCTGCTAACGAAACAAGCATGGAGAGTGCTGAAGTTGATAACGGAACAAGCACGGAGAAAGCTGAAGTTGCTAACGGAACAAGCATGGAGAAAGCTGAAGTCGCTAACGGAGGCATGGAGAAAGCTGAAGCTGCTAACAGAACAAGCATGGAGAAAGCTGAGATTGCTAACGGAAGCATGGAGAAAGCTGAGATTGCTAACGGAAGCGTGGAGAAAGCAACACAGATAGACAATGGCGTAAGTAACAAGATTTATCATTTTGTTCTAACCTATCTTGATTTGTCAGAGAAACTTTTTGTTCCTTGTAATGATGGCTAAAAATGATTTGGATATTGAGTTGGAGAATATGGTTTTGTTGATGAATCAGGAGGATTCGTGTAAGGAGAATGAGCAAGTGGGTAATGATGAACCTGTAAATGGAAACAGGGCGAAGAAGAAACGCAAGATTGATGTCAAGTCAATGCATGGAGTGGATGCTCACAAAACAGCCGAGTACATGACTAACGGGAAAGAGATTCACCACGAGGACGATGATGATGATTTATACGTTGTGCAAGATGCGTTTGAGACCATGGTTTTGCAAGGTTTAAGTGGTTATCAGAAGAAGTTGCAGCTTGAGAAGCTGAGGAACCTTGGAACTGGGAAAAGAAAAGAGTTGAGTAATGAGTGGAAAGCGTTATGTGCTGAGGAAGTAGAATTGAATATCAAGAAGCTTAGGTTTTCTGTAAAGCTTGTAGAAGCAGCAAACGATGGTGTTGTTTAGGTACTAGTCCTTTAGGAATCTGTAAAGCTTGTAGTCTTTTTGTGAATGATCTACTTGATAAGTGTTTGTGTGGCATTTCTAACTTTGATATTTCCATGTGTGTGGCATTCCATTTCTTAGCAAAACGCAAACTATGTGCAAGTCAAATTCTGAGAAGAAGATAAATTAGTAAAAGCCAATAGGTGAATCACAAATGGATTTGTTATGTAATTAGGAATACTAAATTAAAAAAATTTCATAGACAAATGTGTCCTTCCTAAGAGACAAAAACACATGAAAAAAGCTAGGAAAGAAGAGTTTTACAATTTCCAAATTAGTTTCAAGATCTAAACAACAACAAAATGTTGTTCTGTAAAAAAAAAAGAGCTTACTGGATTAAGCAAAGCCTTGTAAAGAGAATCGCCCAACAAAATTGTGTTTGTCTTGTTGTAATCACCCTTTTGCCATGGAAGTGTTTGGTCGTGTTTCTCCCAGAGTTAGTTTAGATCCTTGAACACCACAGATTTGTGCTTATTTATTTTCAAGGGATTTAGCCGTCGTTCTAGTGCAATATGTCATGTCCTGCAATAACAAAATGGATGAAAATTTAGACAAGTAGTCGTTTCAGACAACAAAAAAATCAAAAGAGTGCATGGTAAGAACCACTTACCCAACAAAACAACAATTTACTCTTCATGTCGAGCAAGAACTCAGTAATTATTTCAACGTTTTTCATGTAAGTAAACAAATATTTGATTGGTTCTTATATATATGAAAAGTGTGAATATAAGTAACTTCTTACTGCTTTCTGAGGACCAGATACCAAATTTAAAGTTTTCAAAGCAGAACTTGAGAAGCTCTTCGCAAGTTCACCTGAGACAAAATCAACTTCTTTGTCTTCCATCTCTGTGTCCTGACATTCTTCTGGGTCATTATGTTTTCAATCTGCCATTATCATTGCAGAAATTTCTTCTATATCTCTCTCATTGGATTCAAGTTGTTCAATACAAATATCTTTCTCTTCTTCAAAAACTACTAACCAGACTTGGCCATTCTTACTTCCATCATCTGATGGAACATAAGTCTGTTTATTAACCATCAACGATGTTTCATTTTGTGACAACATGGGAACTTTCTCTCTACGTCATCAAACTACAAACTAAAGTCTCAAAATGCATTCTAAAGTGTTAAAAAGACAAACCACACCAATATAGCTCAAAATGTGAGAAATTCTTCCATCTAGTTACCAGAAGAGGATGCATTGTCTTCTTTCAATATCATATTCGCAGTGTCGGACACACATTCAATCCTCTTCAGACATAGCTCCATTTTCATTGCCTTGATCCTCTTCAGTTTTTCCTCCATCGCTCTCTTCTTTGGTCCATCCGGAACCATATTCCAACGTGCAAGAACAGCACATTCATCTAAACCGAAAGATGTAAGATTCTCATCCTTGAATAAAGATACCACCTCTCTACCAAAGATTGTGGAGTGGTTGCAACATTTGTCACTGGTTCGTCTTTCTTCTTTCTTGATTTGGAAGCTAAAACACCGGCACTTCCCCAAATCTTTCTCGAAAATTCAAAAGCTTTCTGCTCAAAACCTTTCGAGAACACAATCTTGTCTTCACCACCCTTTCCCTTTTCAAGTGACTTTCTCACAGTATCTACAAATTTTTGCTTCAGCTTCACAACTTTGTTGAGTAATTGGCTCTTGCTCGCATTGAAAGAGATCAGTTTTTTCACAAAATCACAGAATCCATCCGTGTCCTTAAAGGGGTCTCCTTTCGTGGAGGTGAAGTCAAGAAGACCTAGAAGCAAAGCTAGTTCATCTTCTCCACTGACAAACCTCTGAAACGAAGTCTGCTGTTTCTTCGTCTCATCTTCAGAGATCTTTGTTTCATCTTCCTCTATTGCATCTGTTCTTGACTTCTTCTTCATATTCTTCTTAACCTCATCATCATCTCCACAAATCTCTTCCTCTGTTGCCTCCGTTCTTGTCCTCTTCCTTTTCCTCTTAGACTTATCTTCTGCCGAGCTCTCTGGCCTTGGCTTGGTCGCAAGAGATACCACAACATTTGTCTGGATTGGCTTCTCCTGGTCGTCTTCTTCACCAGAAGAGTCAGATTCTTGAACAAGTGAACCAGACTCTTCATCTTCCATTTCACTCGAAGAGACCATTGGAGGATTCTCAGTTTCCTGTTCAAAAACGAGTGACGTTTAGGTTTCTGCGTCTCTTCCATTTAATATAACGATGCCATCTTCGAAAGAGCTTTTGTTGACATCAGCAGATTATATGTATCAAACGGCTCTTATCTAACTTTAAGAATTGATATTATCTTCAACGGCTAATATTGTTTTGGAAGTCCTTGAAGTGTCTCTTACGCTTCCTGACGCTTAGTTTACTCTTCCATTAAATTTAAAGTATAACTTAACAACCATCACATTGATTAGGCTTTAATCTTGCTCGTTTTCCTCACAGTTGCATTTTTAAGAGAAAATGAAATATGTTTATAAGATATGAAATCATGTGTGTAGCTTATTTTAAATTGTTTCCTTTTGAATTTTTTTTAGTATTCTTAGATTAGTAATTTGGTATTTCATTAGCTTATCCCGAGAAACAAAATATATCTTCAGTTTGTATAAACATATCTTCACCTAGTACCAAGTTAAAAGAAAAAGACTACAAGCTCAGAGAGAACAGAAACATACATTTTACAAATTCGTGATTCAGACACCAAGAGAGAAGAAAGATCATATAAGCCAGAAGATGTTTCGACATTAGATAATTAAGATGAAGAAATATTTGATATTACAAAACGCCCATGAAAGATAATTACTTTTGTCTTCTACCCAAAATTAAGAGTCTAATAAGCTTTTGAGCAGTGCAAGGTTTTACTTTGACCTCTGGCTCGAGCCATAAATAAACCTACTAAAGCACTGCAATTAACATAACCTAACTTACTTATCTACGCCGATCAGTTTCGTCACCCGGAAAATAGACGAAATGCGTTAGTTCTGGTCATATGCACAATGCAGCAAAAGCTCTGTCAGCAACGAACGTCAAACACACCTGCGACGTGGAGAGTCGAGCAATACAGCATTGGTGCCTGTGTACCTCTGCTCCACCCTCGACGTTCTCCATGGTTGTCGAATCAGTCGAGGCGATACTCTCAATCTGGAGGCCACTCCATTATTTAGCGGTAAAGCTTTGTTGCCGATCTTTTTCTCTGGAGTACCAAGTGGCTGAGCATGTTCTATTATGTAACAATCGGATTGTTCATCTGACTCCTCAGTAGACTTAGCTTTGACTCCAGGGTCTTTTAAATCACCACTTTCTTGTCTTTTTGTATCAATTTGATCCGCATGAGAATCATCACCAACTCCTGAGTTGGATTCTCTCTGGTTATCAGGAAGGGAATCGACGTCTTTATCTGTCAGTTTTTCAATTATCTCTTCTTTCTCCTTCAAGGACTCGTTAAGCAACTTCAGATTTGAGTCTGTATCATTATCTCCCTCTTCTGTATTCATCGACTTCACGCAGCTATCAACTGGGTAAGATGGGGATTCGACACCAGCAGTTGCACAATCTTGCTCGTCTTTAGACTCATCTGGTTTGGTTTCCTCAGCATCTAGAGGCAAGCTCATCTCAGGTGCTAACAGTAGGTCACCTAGAGTAGGTTTAGTCAGTCCATGCATGTACACATGACCTGATCATGTTAAAAAATTACATGTCAAGGGCAACTGAACTAGTACCGTTGGAAGAGGACACATTTGACACAGAGATCTTCTCCTTCGCCAATGGTTTCTCCAGCATGTCTACGCCAGGGAACACCACCAAGTTCAGATTCTTGATTGTTTTCTTCGCTGATTCATGAACAGGCGTAAAGCCAAAGCCTGAAGTCCACGTATCCATCAGTTCTGGCACTGCTGGTATGACTAATTTGTCTATTTTGAGAGAGCCAAGCGCCTGATGACAAAGCACATGTAAATATGGATCTTCAGAATTGTGAACAAAAAAGTCTACTGAATCACACAGAATGAAGTAAATAAAACATAAATAAGAGTTGATTTATTGTCAGCAAAACCAGAAGCATAGAGGCAAAATTTACATACATCTAACAAAACCTCACAACATATAGCACGCAACAATTGAAGGCAATAAAAACGGAACTTGAAAAATATATAAACCGCTAAACTAAACAATTAAAAGATAACAAAAAAGAAAGAAAGAAATTAGGATGTGACAAGGTGTGGAAGACCTACAGATTCAATGCCGTTCATTAGTCGACGACACATCCCTTGACGCCTGTACATGTAGCGGGTTCCGATAAACGGCATTTCTGCCAGTTCATTGCCGTGGATCCTGAGTAAAGGAAAAAAATCATTTATGTTCATAATATTCACTTACATTGGCACTCTCAAGGAAGGAAAAGCTCATTCATATACACGTACAGTACTACCCTCAATTTAATGAGAACCAAACAACAGAGTTCCTATTAATATCATTAAGACCATTTGGAGGTATACACTGAGGGATTTTTTCATAAAAAGACATAAACTGCTAACATGTAGTGCATTCTATGTAACTCAAGAACTCCCTAAGTTTACAAACCAATATACTATTGTGTTTACTATGCATTCTGAAAAAAAGCTGCTAAAGAATTCAGCATGAATGATTGTATCTATTAAGCTTTTAGAATAATCATAAGATATCTACTGCATTATAACTAATTTCCGTGCAGGTAAAATATATTACCAAATCGTTTTCTAATCTTTGGTCGACATAATTGACTTTTGCCAATATTTTAAGACTAGAAACATATTAATCCTTATAATCAAGTTCATGATACCACAGACGCACCTGATAGATGCCACAGCAATGATTTCATCACCCCTCTCCAAAACAGCAGTGAGAAAATTGCTGTAGTTTAGCCGATGGAAGTTCGACCTACAAAAGAATAGGAAAAGCATATGGGCTGTTAACAGTCAGTTCAGTTAGATCTCAAAAGATTTACCTAGCCCATCATCTTACACGAAAAGGAAGACAGGAAACAGAAAAACGATACACAAACCCATTGTAATGACAACCATGAGGGGAGTTGTCACAATATGCCCTCACAGCCAAATAATAAATTTCATAGGTAGTGTGCAGAGACAATCCTTCAAAGGCTTGTCAATGAGCTAATTGAACCAAACAGAAGCATGTATGGACATGGTTTGACAATGAGCTTACCCGAAATTATAGACGATGTTTTCAAGCAGGTTGACACCACTCCTGTGATCAACTAAAGGTGAAAAGCACTCATCCATAACGGAAAACGCAACAGCCAGTTTGGCATTATATGCAAACTTCTCAGATATGTCACAATCGGAAACCTCACGAGGGAGCTCAAAGCGGCGAAGGAACGTCCAGGAGAAGCCCTCAGGCAGTGGGTGTTTTACTCCAATGAGTAACTGAAGTCCCTCGAATAGCTAGGAAAGAAAAAAGGGGAAGAAACAAATGAAATACTCAGCGTCCAATGTCGTAATACTTTAATGTTACCTAGAGTCCATTTTTGTTCAACTTTGCCCAACATCTAAAGATACGTTTTAGAAAACAAAAATATTAACAGAAACAGCTGCAAGTGTCCTTTTTGACTTTCATTAAGCCACAAGAAAAAAAGTTAAAAAAGTAATTCCAACTAATCTAAGGATCACGTGAAAAATATTTTTCCTACTCTAAGAATTAACTGTCAATGATAAAAATTCTCTTGTTGGAGTAGCTTACCCTCCTAGCCATGTATTTTTCTCTAGTCCCCAAGAATCATCATCCACAGTCTATGCTAAACAGAAAGCCTTGCTTGAAAAATGGAGACCACATATGAAGAAAATCCAAGCATTCCTATATAGACTTCCCTCTTATTGCCACAGAGCCAGAGAGGCTTCATTCACTGAATTCAAATTCCGTAATTCTATAGTCCAAAAATGAAACCTAATTTCGTCAACTCTATAAAAGATTGCATGTAAACGACATCCACATAGAATTTACAAACATTCCCACAAGAAGCACCTTTTGATCAGATTTTCAGGAAACTTTATTTGCACACTGTACCCAGCGGTTTAAGTAATAAAGCAGCGTGACAAGAAAAAAGAAAAAAAAAAAGGAAGGCTACCTCTTGACAATACTTCCCACAAAATGAATAAGTACTCCTTTCACCAGGGACCGTGCCTTCTTGCTTGATGCATGTTTGGTGATCTGCAAAAGTATGGAGGGTAAATTTGAGCTCAAACCCATTTCAAGAAGTTTAACAGAAATACATAAATACAATTAATGGATAATATGCCTTTTTGTAATTCATACATTTTTCTTCACATAGGCTGCACCTCAACAAGGGGGAAAGAGTTGTAGTGACATGATTATCTGCCTCCACTTTCTCGCAGAATTTGCATGAGCAGTAGCAACAAAACCAGGAACCAGAAGGGAATTTCTGCAATTTAAAGATGCAGAAAAAATAAGCGTCTTCGTAAAGAAAAGGCTGCGACAACATAGCTAATTCAGAGTTCTTTATGGTCAATCATCCTATCTTCTTCACCAGATCTTTTCCCCCCAGTTTCTATCTAAAGATTCAAATTATAGAATGACTTTTCACCAAAAGACAGAGTCATTGCTTAAGAAACCTCTCTTTAACATAAACTTTCACATCATAAGGTGCAACTTACTTTAATGCCCAAACAGTTCTGATGGAAGGTTGATGGGCAACCATCACAGCAGGTAAGATCTCCCCCATCCCCGCATATAGCACATGTATCATCATTTTGATCCCCGCTACCAAAATCCACAATATGGAACCCTTTCAGCACTGTTTCGCTTTGTTTATTCCAAGACTCAAGAAAGCACTGCAAGAGAGAGTTCCCACCCTCTAAATACAGACTTTTGAATGGCTGGCTGTGCTTCCCTCCACAATGAAGCTCGAAATCTAGAAGAGAGAATACTTCGTCACAGCAGCTGCATCGAATACCTTCTTTTGTAATTATTCCATCTAAGCGCACTTCTGTGTTTTCGCAGTTCATGCACTGAACTTTCCCGTTAAGTGGCACAATGGCTGAATCAATCATCCAGCCCAGCATGGTGCGTTTTCCTTCAAATAAGATGTACCCATTCTCCTTGGAATCTGGATCCTCCAAAGAGCTGCGAGCCGACAACGCACCACGCTTTCTATTATGTTTTTCTTCCCTTTTTATCTTTCGGACTGACACCGAAATTCTTTCCAAGTTGAGTGACCCATGACTCCCTTTCCGTTTCTTCTGCGCTTTTATTGAGACCACATTTTCATTACTATCTATGTCCTTCCAGTTTGACCTTTGCTTACCTTTATCGCTCCTTTTTTTCTGAGTTTTCCTCCTTAAAAGGTGGAGGTCCTCTTCTGGCAGCAAGCCAAAACCAGAGACGGTGGTAGAGTCCATTTGACCCTTCATTTTGCGTTCCAGATTCATTTTATAAACTTGATAAGCCTTGGTCACCGACCAGTGAGTCTTTCCCTCAGGATTCACATAAACAGGAGCGTTGTATGCTCTCCCGTTTCGGGGCCTGTATTCTAGTGTCCAACCAGCAGCTACAAGTAACTGAAGTATTCGGTCACTCAGCTTTTTCTTAGATTCTGATTTAGATTGTCTTCCATCTTCATTTTGCTGTTCTCCAATCCTCATTTCGCTATCACTTAAGGGGATGTTGTGCCGAGACTGTAAGGGACTCTCACGAAGATTCAGTCTCTTCGTTGCTTTACAATCTGATTCATCCGTCTCCCTAGATCTCTTCTTCGTCTTTGTTGTTGGAGGTCGTCCACGCTTACGTCCCATCTTCCTTCCCCTGCAAATGCCTCCGTCAGACTCAGGTCCCTTATCCCTGCCTCCACAGTTACGTTTTGGTCTCCTGGATTCATCAATAGAGTCACTGATACTCTGGTCCAGCTGAGGTTTCAAACTAAGTCTGTCGACACTCGACTGGCTGCTTAAATCTGGAGTTATCGCAAGTTTACAGTTTGTGTCAGATTGACTGGTCATCTGTAACTTTCTAGGCCTTCCCCGCTTACGTTTAACTTTTAGCTCTTCATCATGTGGCTTAACATTCCCATTTTCATCGTATGATCTATCATCTTTAACTTCAACCTCAACCTGACTCCTAGAATCAGCTCCAAGAATCGTTTTAGCTTCCGCAGATTGCTCACACTCAAGTTTTACACCTGTTTTCTCCTCTTTAACGTAGCTTACGCAAATTACTTTTTCCTCCTTATCATCAGATTGGCTGCTGATCTGCAGCTTCTTAGGCCTTCCTCTTTTGCGTTTAACTTGCACCTCTTTTCTATGTGGCTCAATACTCCCATTATCATCATTTGATGTTTCGTCCTTATATTCCACCACTTGGACTTGACTACTAAAATCATCTCCATGAGTGACCACATGCTCACGTTTTACTTCTTCTTTCACCTCATCAACCTTACATTCCACCACATCAACTTGGACTTCTTTTCCATGTGGCGGCTCAAAGCTCCCATCTTCATGAGTCTCATTGAGCACAAGAGATTCCACATGCTCACTATTCGCTTCTTCTTTCACCTCATCAACAGAACATCCGCCACTAGTCTCCCCCGTGTAATCATCCCTACTTAGATCCCCCTTACGAGCACCCTTTCTTTTCTCTTCCACAGCCACATGACATCTGTCACTCATTGCTGCACCACTCGCCACAGAGCCTGACCGAAGAGCCTTCCGAGTAATGTTAACCTCACGATCAACCGGCTTAACCTTGACCGTTCTCTTTTGCTTCATCTCGTCTACATTCTCCACTTTAGGTTCACTGAAAATACCATGTGGAGTCGCAGTACACTCCTTTAACTGAAAACCCTCTTCTTTGGATCCGTTACACTTGGACATAATGTCCTCAGATTTGCGCCATATAAATAATCCCCCAACGTCGATTATCGTCGCAGAGACTAAAAAATCAAAGCACCATCACAATTAATCAAAATCAAATTGCAAAAAAAAAATAAACAATATTAAGGTACATCAAACGCATGAATAACCTCAAAAGAAAAGAGATCAAGCGACGGGTGAGAAGAAGAAATTCGAAACCCTAATCAGAAGAAAAGAAACGGAACACAGGGACGTACCGGGAAGAATGATGTAAGACAGAAGAGCAAGGCCGAATCGGACGGAGGGAAAAGCGAGAGAGACGCCGGGAAAATCAACGACTGAGAATCTGAGATTCGCCGGAGATTAGCATTGTGGAATCGCTAGAAAGGAAAAGGAAGAGAGACAGAGACAGAGGAAGAGAAGCGAGAACGATCAAGGGTTTAGCTTTGATGTTGAAAGTGGGAGAGAAGGAGAAGGGGGTTTACTCTCAAAGCACATGCGCGAATCGAGAAAATTAATTTTTCTGACGATAATTGTGTATATACTATATAGGGATACAATCGTCATTTACCGATATTAGTGTAACGTCACCTTTCCCTCCATTTTTGTTCCGCAATTTTATTTATTTTTAAAATTTGAGAAATGGAGAGACAGACCAATCTGTTTTCTTGCCTTAAGATTACATTTAGCAGGACATCCGGGTTGTTTTTCTTCGGTTTGGTTTCGACTTTTGAGTTTTCCAAACGGATTCTAACTAGAATCGTGTCGAAAAGTTTCGATTTGAAGAAGTACAAAAAAGGGATCAAAAGAATTATTTAACTTTGATTAATATTTTTTTTTGTTGAAGATATATATATTCTTTTGCCGGTTAAACTTATTTGTTGCTATTAAAATTGGAACATATAAAATTGGAACATATAAAATCTTATAGAATTTACATAAACAAATTATTACATAAATAAATATATGTGTCATATGTTAGATATGATTAAAACAAATAATTGAACTATTGTTGTTTTATTTAAATCAAATTCACAAATAGGTTATTAATCTATTACTTTGTTTGCTAGTAATTTTTTTTTTCTACTGCTAGTAATTAATTTCTTATGCAAAATTTATGTGTGTTTCTTTTGTTTACAGAGACTAAGCGAGTGTTCGTGTTACCCGCTAAAAGGATACAATTCTTTTTTATTTTTTTACTTGTTTTATTTGATTTTTTTTAAAAAAATATATTGTTTTAGTTATTTTGAAATTTTTTGGTTACTTGTTGTTGTCTGTGCGGTTTATTTATTCTTAGAAGATGTTGTAGTATTAAAAAAAAATTGTATTCTAATTTAAAAACAGTATTTGTCCATTTTTTATTTTCAAAAAGTGTTATTTTGTCCTTTATATTGGTGGGAAAGTATGGTCTTCCTCTTGTCATTTTACTTTGCACATTCGGATCAAGAATGCAATATGTATATGTTGTGGTCTAACATACATACCCGTAAATTGAAGCATATTAATATATTTTTAGGCTTAGATATAGAGCCCAAAATTGCGGATATAGGTTTTAGAAAACTTCTAATTGGAGACATGAGTTACGAAGTCCGTGGATCCATATTGTTTCATGATTTTTAGTTCTTTATTTTTAACTTGTTAAAAAAAAAAACAGAAGCTTTACGAGCCGTCCAATTTCAAAACTCAACTTCCTTAAACGGACCGTAAGACGGATTATTTATTGGACAGAAACGTGTTGAAGACCTTCTTGTTCATCCAGAAGGTTGCTGACTTTTCAGTGCTGACTCACTCCTCGCGTTCGCTTTAAGATCCTCAATCCCAGGGAAAATACACGTGGCACTCTCTCTAGTGTTGATGTGACAAGTAGCTGGAGAAAGTTGACCATTTTTTATATATAAGATTTTTTGTGCAACTGTATTACAAAACTCATTACTTTCATTGAAATATCTAAAAATAGATAAATCATTGCATTACAAAAGTTATTGATGTCGCTAAAAATTCTAAAAATAGATAAACTGATTATCATAGGTCAATTATTCTATATCAGTATCAATCGAGAACACATTGACTTTGAATTTTTCATGATTTGATCCTAATAACGTTCGCGTGTGTATAGTTATTATTATGGGTTCCTAGATTCGGCAAGAGTTAATGCATACATCTATGTTGTGGATGAACCAAGAAAAAGTCCACCAAAAAACAACTCTCCAATGTGTGGTCGAAACCTCAGGAAGAGGAATGAACACAATCTGCCCAAAAGTATCTCACATAAACACGAAAGACCAATGGGAATGAGAGAAAGTTTTGTCGACAATATATATTGTATCTTATGTCGCTTAGATTAGGAGTTTTATGAGTGAGATCGGATTGGATCAGTTTGGATATGGTCTAATAAATACTTGTACACTCAAAATCATATGTTCATATCAACAATATTAGATGGTTTTGTGATCTGTCTACGATTGTCTCCATCTTGATTGATAGGGAGAATCACACAGCTCACACCTTGGTAATGTTTCATCAATCATGTTGTTATAGTCGAAGTCTTCGAATATTGGAGAATGAAACAAAGTTCCTCCCACTTGATTTGGTGTCTAAATTGAAAGGAAAGAAGATTCTCGAAAAAGCAGTTATGAAAATAGGTCTTGTGTGAGGAAGATTGTAAACTCTGAGATTGGCGAGGATTTTACTTCTCATTTAGATTTCTCAATTGTGTCGCTCATCAGAAAAAGAAATCAAGAACTTGTTTCATTATATCTTTGGTTTCAAATTGAGATAAGGATTTGCGATATTTTGGTATTTAAAGGAGGTTATGGTTTCAGTCATTATCATCCAAAAAACAACAATCTCCTCTCATTTCTCTTTATTTTAGGATTACTCACATGATGTTTTAAGTTTAGTGAGGATTTCTAAGAGCGGTCTTATTTCCAAGTAAAACTTGTGGAAGAAGATGGGGGGGCCAATTCACAGAGGTTGAAGATCTTAGTGCCACACTTTGATAGCACTCAGTTAATTAAAGCTAATATAAAAAGCGTTGTCACTTATGGTAGAAATGGTGGCATGTTGGATGGTAAAAGAGTTTCAGGTCGTACTCAAGATGGCCAAAGCAAATGAAAAGACAAGATGCATGAGGTTAGAGATCATTCTTGTCCAAATAACTCTCGGAGAGATCACAAATACCTTCCACGAAGTTTGAAAGGAAGCATGGGGAGGATTAATCATCTTTCCTCAGACCTTCAAATGAAATTATTGTTAATGACGGTGCAAAGGGTACCTCAAACCTGCGATATGGTTCAGGTAAAGTGACTCAGACTCTTGGCTGACGCATTTTTATTCCAGAGTAATAATGATTCTTAGTTTATTTGGATAATAAGCTATATGTCAGGGAAGAAGATGAGAATTTGGGAAGAATGTAGGATACCTTTGTTTTCCTTGAAACCTTTTCTATGTTATACAAAGTCCTATCAGTGGCTTGGTCTGTATTAGAGATGATCAGATCTTAGTTTACATCTTTTCTAGATACATACCATATATCCTCTTTTCTAGATTATGTCTCTTCTCTACCTGTCATACTATGTTATTGGGTGATCCACTAAGTACACTTCCCGAGTATAACTACAAATTGTTTTAATGTTCATATTGGACTTAGGTATATACATCATAATTGGAATCTATCTGAGTTGTTATCCTTTGTTATTCTAATGTTTATGGATTACAGGCCAATACATGTATGAGAGTCAGATTGGCATGTATAGCTTGCTATAAAACGTGTGATTGTGTTGTTTTTATAATGAAGGATGTCTTATATTCATTTGCAGATCGGGTACCTCAAGTTCATGGTCTGCCCTGTGCAAAAACAATTATCATTCCATAACGCTCTCAATCTACTTTTTGTGAATTCTATTTATTTGTTACCCATTATGTGTTACATATTTTTGTGTGAATTCTATTTATTTGTTACCCATCAATTAAAAGTTGTTTCTTTGCTACATTGAATTTGCTTGGTTTATCTTTCCTCGTGTAACTAATTGGTTTATTCCGATCTTATCTGGTCAATGCATTTATTCAAAGGCGATCCGGTTTGAGATACAAATTGCCTAAAAGAAAAATTAATATCATCCATTCACACGATTGAAGAACTAAAAACACTCGAGAATAATGAACAAAAAAAAATCTCATGAACGCCTTAAGAAAAACAAGCTACTTGTGTAGCACGACAATAGAGAGCTAGGGTCCAGAATAACCAAAAATTAAGTCACATATGCATATATAGTAGAGCTGTTTTGCAAGGAATCTCTTATTACAACCAGAGCTCGAGGTCTAGCGTCGTCATCTCTGTGTCGGATACATGTGAGGTCGCTGTGACGGATACTAGTGAGGTCCTCGTATCTGATGAGGACATAAATTCATCATCAACCAAGGAGCATGGAGAAGACACCAAAAGCTGAATAAGGCCTTTGAAGATGACCAACCCGAGCATACCAAAGACATAGGTGTCTTTGTTGGAGCATATCAACCCAACTAGGAAGATTTAAGCTACAAATCAAATTGTTCCAGAAATTTAACTCATCAAGAAATCACAGAGAAGAAGAATCGGTTCAAAAGATTTCCACATGAAGAAGATATTCAACTCACAAGTCTGCGGTTTTCCAATGAACCCGAGGGAAGCCAACATGTACTTATTGAAGCATTCCGATCGAACCAAGATGAACCAAATTTTAAACCAACTTGTTTTGGAAACTTAACCCATCAAAGAACTACGGTGAATTGGATTCATGTTAAAATAATTTATGGTTTAAAAGTTATTCAACTTTTAAACCAGGAGAAATCCGGCTTGCCTTATTTGGAAGCTCACGGGTTCAATCACTTGCAAACCAGATTTTGGCGACCAGGAGAGACATCAAACCATTCAGGAGAGTCACTAAACCAATCAGGAGAGTAATTTATCACTTTTCCATACACCAGCATCCACAGGATCATGCAGATTCTCTTGCCTTCAAACTTACCATATTCGGATGTGTTCACACTTAGAGCTATAAGTGCTCAACGACTCTCTGCTTAACAGCTGCATTTTGGAACATTTATATGACAACCAGAATGTTCCAGAGAAGCTCACTTATCCCCTTAAGCCGTCCATATACAAGGAAGATATTACTTGCCCCATTTGGGCTGATTTGCTCATAATTGTCCAACTGCTAGTTCTGCATACATTTGCTTGATTCTTTTCTTGTTTTAAACCATTGTGTAAGAGCTCTATATAAAGTTTCATTCTGTCTCATTTGTAAATCACCCTTTCCAATCTAGAATTAATATAAAGTTTTCATTTTTCAAAGTTGTATCTGTGGAGAATTGTTCTTGTTCTTTAGAATAAAGTGTGTGATTCACTTTTATTCTATAAGAAGCCACAAATTGAGATTGTTTGTGAGATTCAGGCAACCATGTTCGTCGATTGAGAGAGTCAATCAACCCCACAGATTGAGAGAGTCAATCAAAGCCACCACTTTACATCTCAACGTCACACCCATTCCTGCAACAGATTTATGAAGTCTTGAATATCTCGTGAACATAATTTTGTGGACTCCAATTTTATATCAGTATTTGTCTCTTGTACAGCCTACAGAGGAGCCATCTCCGTGCACACTTGAGACAAATGTCTGTTTAGATCCAAATCCTCGTGTATGCGTGGGCTGAGGTTGTCGGAATCTCTTGTTGGAGCTGAAACACAAAATCGAGGAGTTCTCTTCTTATTTGGATATATAAAATGTCTCATATTTGTCTCTTCACATAGAAATCGCTCGTTAGAATCTTTAGTTACAACCAGAGCCATGGATGAAGTTGAAGCTGGAGCTATAGATGAAGATGAAGTTGTCGCTGTAGCAGAAGGCAGAGCTAGAGCCATAGCCTGATCTGGATATGGAGCTTGAGGTTGAGCCACAACATGAGATGAAACTTGAGCTTGAGGTTGAGCCACAACATGAGATGAAACTTGAGCTTCCCATATTTGGAGTGGAAGGAGCAGAGAAGAATAGTCTAGCCTTCCTCTGACTCGAGATGGCGGACGACGCTGTTCCATCCGGTACATGAAAGGTAATTGATACTTGACGTCATATCCCATATTCTTAGGTTAACACCATATTCTCCACCATCACCATCCACCAAGATCACATCAACACCTTGTTTACGAGGCCTTGTGTGATCTTCCTTTAGGATGTTCACTTCTGCCTCGTTCAAGAAGTTCGTTTTCGCCAGTTGCTTGAAGGGCATCAATAGACGTTATTGGTTTCTACAGACATCACTCGCCGTAATCTCCTTCTCAATGATCAGCTTCAAATCCACACCCTTCTTTTTCCTCATCAGTTTATCCACCCATCTCGGTGTCTCCCCCATTCTCTTTTGATGAAGCCACGACCCGTGAACCTGCCGAAGTACCGGACCAGGACGGCCTGGAGGTTACCGTGCCGGTCATGCGAAATACTCCAAGGACGAGATCAGGAACTCGGAACTTACGTGAAGAGTTCAACCAACAAGTAGAAAGCCTCATCACCCTGCTGGAACATGAGGAACTTAAAAGAAGGCTACTCAACCGGGAGATACTCGAAGAACTACCAACCGGGCCGGTCGAAGAACTTCACCCCACCTTAGGCCAAGCAATGGAACCAACCGGAACCACCCAAGGAACCACGACCAATCCTCGGGACATAATGTTCTTGCCGGTGCTACAAGGGTTAACGGCCACCAGCATTCTCCACATATCAGCCGTCGCGCTTGGAATGGAGCAACTAACATCTACCTTAGCTCAGATGGTCCAAGGCGGCCCAGCCCATAGCCAGCCACCAGGGATCGAACCACGGTAAGTTCGTACTTATGGTTTTATTAACAAGTTTCCTTTTTCTTTTGTACGCAGGTTTTCTTTCCTTTTTCTTTGTTTCCTTTTTCTTTCGTTTGTGTTAGGGACTTATTAGCAATTTCGGCCAAGTGTTAGGCCTTTACTTAATTTTGTATTTTCGACCCAAGTAGGTCAAGACTGCAGGACTATTTAATAAAGTCCCCTCATTCAGTCTGTACAACTTTTTCACCACATATCAATAAAGAACCCGAGTATTCTTCTCAAACCCTAGCCGTCCTATCTTCTTGTGTGTGAATCCCTGAAGAGAACCGGTCTTAGACTTATCACAAAGAGCTTCCATCCCTTTGTGTGGCGTCCTCAATTCCCCCATCGTCAGTTCATCCCTCGAGCGACTTGAAGAGTGCCTTTCGGCCAGTCAAGGTGCTTCCATCCCGTGACTTCCAAGCAAAGAGTGCCCATCGGCCAGTTGCTTCGGTTCACAACCTCCACCCGTGTAGATCCAATCCGTTTTGGGGCTACATCATCTTTTGACCGGCCGGTTTCTTCCTCTAACCGGTTTAATTTCTCTAATCGGTTGTACTCTGATTGGTTCGTCGGATACCCCACTACGCCACTCGACGGATGACAAACTCGAAGAAGAAGCATCATGGATCTTCGTACACGACACGATGCCTTGTGGACAAACTCGAAGAAGAAGAAGGAGCATCATGAACAATCTTTCATTTACCCAATAACGTTGTCCTCCCTTCGCTAATTATAGTGTTGACCATGAACATGTTTCTCTCTTGTTCTTCTTTTTCCCGCCTCGCTCTTATCTCCTCATTACCAATAGCCAAAAGCATCCAGCTCGCCAAAAGATCAAACCCTCTCTTTCTCCCTGCAGATACTCCTCGCTGGGTTGATCATCACCATCCATCACCATTGTCGTTGATAATTAAACGTAAGAGTTTTTTCCGGCACTTGCAGACTTTCTCCCTGAAATAGATTTTTTCACAAGTTCGTTCTCACGCGAAATTAATTTTTTTTTTTTTTTTGCAGTGAATCAATCTCTCGAGATAACAACAACAAGAAAATAGTAATGAGGAGGCTGAGAGAATTTTGAAGGACTGCTTATATATATATTGATTGACTAAAGAAGACATTTTCTTGTGCTGACTCATAAAGTAAATTTTAATTTTTTGAGTTTTTGTTTAGTGAAGACAATCTGAAATCTGTTACAAATTGCCTCTTTTTTTTTTCTATCTGGATAATTTATCTTTCTAATCCTATTGGTTAGTTTTAATTCTTTGGTAACAAAAATATTTATCAACATGATTAAGTAAATCTCAGGAGATTTTCTTATCTTTGAGAAAAACAAAAAAAGTTCACATGCGCACTATATTGAATAAACAAATATGAATTTGTGATTTTATCCAAATCAACAAATTGGGGTTTTATCCTTATTTCCAAAAATAAAACAAAAAAAAAGTTAAAAACAAATATAAATTAGAGTTTTTTTTCATAAACAGTAAAATTTGGGTTGATTGGTGAATAAAGTTGTAAGATGTTAGAGAATCGTGCAAAACTGTTGGAGAAAATTGCTAGTGTTATATTATAATGATTATAACTGTTCTGTATTTCATGTAACAATTTTGTCCAACATTTTTGATTATTTTTTTCTTACAACTTTATTTTTATGTTACGAGTTACACACTTATAGATTTCTTAAGCTTTCGTTGGGAATGATGAAAAGAACAAACAATAAAAAACCATTTCAAAGTCAACATTTAACATTACATAAAATCTAATGAGTTCTTTATATAAATAAAAACCTTTTCTAAGTGTATCACTAATGTAATATTATTTAAGTTTGGGTAAAAAAATTTATGCATGTTTTTAGGTGAAAGATTTTAATATGGAGATTTCACTGCTGCAAAAGAAAACTAGAAATTAATTATATAAATAGCTGGTTTCAAAATCTCAAAGCCCTACTTAAATCACTAAATCCAAAGAACACTATATTTTTGGTATTCTCTGTTAGGCCATCTTTCATACTCTATTTTAGATATCATTGTTTCTAAAATTTCACTTCCTATCTCAATGCCTTTTTATAACTTTATCAGATAATTATTTATACTTCTATTTATATATATATATATATATATATATATATATATATATATATATATATATATATGACCCAAAAGAAATTATGATTAATTTTTTAATATTTATAACTATATAAAATCATTATTTTAAAATAAAACTGTGGCTAGAAAATTAATATAAAAATTAGTGATTTTAGGTTATGATTTAATATGCGTTTATTTTCAGCCGCACGGGAACATTAGATCACATTAATTTGTTTTTTTTTTTCTTATGAAAGGTTTATTTTGTTAAGTTTCTCTATTTTCCCAAAAGGAAGAAAAGAAAAAAAAAAACAAAACTCTTATGACTTTCTTCACTAGTTAAAATTTCACTTCTTATCTCAAGGTCTAGGACTAAGGTTTAGTTGCAGAATATATTTTTAAGGAGTCGATGAGTTTCTACAAACCAGAGGGCATTATTTTGCTAATTGCTAATCCATCTAGTATTTCTTAGACTTTTATTAATTGATTTTTTTTATATTTTATTATGCTAAATATTTTATTGATTTTGATTCGCAAACACATTAAATTTAAACAATATTTATTATATAATTTATTTTAAATATTTTACAAAAATTCTAAAATAAAATAAAATTTTAATTAATTTTTATGATTTATAATATAATCTTAAAATCAAATTGACAAATGAATTAATATATCTACACGCATGTTATTAGCCAGTTATATTTACTTATCAATTTAGTGATCAATTTAAGATCTAACATACCTCGACTTCTCGTTCGTCTCATAATCTGTCTAACTAAACCTAACTACATTTGTCGAGTTAGCGCAGCGAGCAAGCAGGTAGCAAAACCAGAAGTGAAAAGAAAAAGAAAAAAAACACACTCAAAAGTCGAAGGCAAAGTCGTCAAAGCTCAGATTTGGGATACGGCTGGTGAAGAGAGGTACGATTACGTTTCGTCTCTTGTTTTTTCATTTTCTTTCTTAGTTGATTTCAGTGGTTAGGATAAGGTTTCGAAATCATCCCTTTGGTTTCTTTATGAAACTCTTAAAATCAGTGTTTCATATATGTATCTGAGTTCTCTGGATAAGGCCCATTTGAAGGAGATTGCCAAATGTGAGTTTAATTGGAACAAGTGTTGAATTTGATAAGTTTCGTAATGTCTTGGAATCTTAAAAGTGAAAACTTTTTTTTTTTTTGGTTTCTCAAGGGGTATGAGTCTGTTATGTCATAATGCAGATCACTTTGAATAATAAACCTGCAAAAGTTTTTATTGAAAAGGTATTCAATTGCCATGAGTGTATTACTTCTTGATAGTAGTTTCTGATGATCTATGGGTTGTATCAGACTTTAGATGAAACACTCTTTTTTTTATAGTATTTCTTATCATTTTGTTCTCCTCTGTTGTTCTCAGAGTCTTTATCAGATTTATGCCTTTCTTCCTTATGGTTCACTGTCTTTGATAAAGCAATTGCAATGAAGAGAATGAGTATGAACGATACTTGATTCTCAAAGATTGTGCATTTATGTTCCTCTGATTCTGTTTTTCACTTCACTGTCTTCTGCCAAAGTCTGTTCTGTGGTTTATGTCTGTCAAATCTGAGGCATATCATCAGTTCCTGCATTTTTGCGGGACTTCTTGCACTTGATGTGAAACAAGTAATGTCCTCGAGTATTTCTCCTCCTTTCAAAGTTAGGCGTATACTCTAAAAAGTCTTACAATATCAATGTTTGGAGTAGCTTAGAAAAGATGTTCTGTTACAAAAGATCATGTTCCTGCAAAACGATCTTCCAATAATATCAAACACTATGATTCTGAGAGTTATAGAGTTATTAATCTGTTGTTTTACTCTGTTGCCATGGTTAAAAAACTTTTTCATTTTAGTGTGCTTCAGCCTTTATTGCTCCTTCTCTCAGAGAGATGTTGTTTGGGAGAAGAAGAGGTTGGCTTTGTTGGTATATGGAGTCTACACATCTTGAAACTGCTTTAATTTTTCTTAGCTTAAAAGGGTTTCGTTGACATATATTCCAATGCGTTTATTGTTTCCACTTTCCAGGCGTCTAAAATGGCTTTCTGCACCAAACTCAGTGGCCACTTGAAACAAGGGGTTTTGCAAAATGGAAATGTTCCAGGGACATCAATGCTTGGTTCTCTCCGCTACGTATCCACAAAACTTTTCATCGGTGGTAAGTATTACTTCCTATTGCTACTGCAATTTTTTTATGTATGCTTTTTTCGTAATAGCAATTTGAATGTTTACGTCACGGTTAATATTGGTCCCAGGTCTATCACCTGGAACTGACGACGAATCCTTGAAAGAAGCTTTCTCCAGCTTTAATGGAGTGACAGAGGGTAAGCCCTGGATCTTTCTATTCATTGCTCTACAATAGAGTGTGTTTGTTTGTTAGCGCTAGTACTAAACAGTTAAATGACAAAAATGTTTAAAGCATTCAAGGATGTGCTGTTTGGGTTTAAACCATCTTACTCATTATTATCCCATGAGTGATGAACATTTGCAATATGGTTTGCCGCAGGACTTGCTTAACGATTGAGATGTGTATTGAAATAGAATCTTGTTGCATCTTTGTTTCTGTAGCAAGAGTCATGACAAACAAAGTGACTAGAAGGTCGAGGGGTTATGGATTTGTCAACTTCATCAGTGAGGATTCAGCCAACTCTGCGATTTCAGCTATGGATGGACAGGTTAGAATACTAAAGAATACATTATATTGTTGTGTTGCATTGTTAACTTGCCCTTGTGTTGGTTCTTGGGTGATTAATTAGGAGTTGAATGGGTTTAGCATCCGTGTGAACGTTGCAAAAGAATGGCCGAGCTTACCATTGTCTTTGGACGAGAGTGTCGAAGATGAGAAGAAAGGAACTAATAAGATGGTGAGCCGATCTGTATGGAAAGATCCGTTCGTTGATGCGTTCTTGATGAAGAAGAAAAACGCTGCACTGAACAGGAAAATATGGTCAAGGAGGTCGACAATTCTACCAGAGTATGTTGATTCGTCTGTGAGAATCTACAATGGCAAAACACATGTGCGTTGTAAGATCACAGAGGGGAAAGTTGGGCACAAATTTGGAGAGTTTGCGTTTACAAGAAAAGTGACAAAGCATCCAAGAGCAAAGTAAGTGCTAATGCAGTAAGGTTTTGAGAATGAATGGACCAGCTTGAGAGCATTGTAGGAAGAGAAACCAGAAACGAGCAGGTAAAACTCATTTGAGCTTAGAAGTCTTTAGTCTTTCGGTTTGTAGCTCTGGAGCCTTGAACGTGCATTGTTTTATTCATGATTTTGGTTATACGAAGATTGCGACTTTGGATACAAACAAAGGCATACATACGATGCATGTTCTCTATACTATATATAATCACCTTACAATCTATGTAGCTGTTGTTGCCAATAACGATTTACAGATTCTGACTGATTTCCATCTAAACTAAGCCTCAAAAGTGGAAGATGCACAGCCAACACTCATGCCCTTGGTTGAGTAATCATCTACTAGTCCATCACCATTAAAACATCAGAAGACATGGAACAAAAAGATGAGCTATCGAATCAGAAAACAATACCGTCCATAAAGAGTACCTTTTTCCCCAGGGAGAAGGTCGAATTCTGTTGAAGGAGCCGTTTCTTTTCCTTAAAAGGATCAGAGTTTGAGCCATCAAATAGTTAATATCTTTTGTCAAGAACCATAAGAGCATTTTGCAATAGTTGTCTTGCTTTCCTATCTGCACTACACCCAGAGGCTTCCATTTCCCTGAATATTTCTGGAACCTAACCCCCAATTTTGACAAGTAGTCAGTGAAACGCTTGTGGTGATCGAATATGGGGTCAAAAGGATATCAAGCACAAGATATGAACTACATACCTTTTCATACTTCTTTGCTCGAGTGAATGCTTTCATAAGTGTACTATAGGTAACCACATCGGGTGTGAATCCCTTCACAAGACAAACTCAACCAGTTGAGAACAGATAAGTACAAGTTCAATGGCAGGGGAAAATTAGATAGACATACACTTTCTTTTATATGGTGATAAATAGATAGTGCTTCCATGTACTTCCCAGCAGTTCCAAACGCATTAATCAAAACATTCAGCATAATCAAATTTGGTTCAATCCCTTCCTTCTCCATCATCTTGAGCACCTTTACTGTCTGTTTGCATAGTCCCTGCGTAAGAACATGTAATTCTATTTGAAGCAATTCACATTTGTATAAGTAATTGCTGACTAGAGCTCCTCACATTTGGATCACAGACAAAAGACTAGAACCGGCTGAAACAACCTATGTATAGTGTCTGCTAATCTAGTTCAGGCCATAAACAAAGAAACCGATAACAAGAAAGATAAGGAAACAAACCTGTTGAGCATATGCATTAGCCAAAGTACAAAACATGTTAGCTGAAAGAGCGACACCTTCCGACTTGAGCTTACACACAAGTTCCTCAGCGTCTTGAAAACTCCCAAACTGTCCAATAATCTCAACCAAAGCTGCATATATAGCTCTCGTATCTCTACCACCTTCTGCACATTTCATCGACTCAAAACTATTACTTATCATGTTCCAGTTCCCTTTCTCTCCCAACCGCGTTATAAGTTTCACAAACATTCTAGGGTCAGGATACAGCCCCTGGTCCTGCATCATCGTGAAAAGCTCAAGCGCCGTATCAACCGCACCGTGATGACAATGCCACCGTATCAACGAGTTCCATGTAGTAATATTCGGACTCAAACCATCAGAGCTCTGCATTTTCCGCAAGACCTGTAACGATTCATCTAACTCTCCATACTTACCAAACGTATCGATGATGCTATTGTATATCTCCACATCCATAGGCAAACCAATTTCACTAATCTCTTCTACAATCCCTAATGCTTTCTTCCACATACCATTGTCTCTGTAAATACGTATGATCTTCCCATAGACAAAAGAACTCAAAGGGAACTTCCTCTTCTTCATCTCATTAACCACACGCCACGATTCCTCCAACCTCCCTGCAGTAACGTAATAGTTCAACAGAATCTCACAGCTTTCTTGATTCTTGTCAACGTTTTGCGTTTCCATATGATCCAAAACCTTAACAGCTAACTCTAACTGGCCTTTTCTCAAGTACCCACCAAGCAAAGCGTTGTACAGCCTCAGGGGATAGCTTCCATGGAGACCAAATCGAGTCACTTCTTGGAAGAGAGCATCAGCTTCGAGAGTCCTCCCGAGACCAGAGAGAGTTTCGATAAGACTAACGTACGAGAGAGGATCGGGATGTGACCCAAGAGAATCCAACTCGGCGACGAGAGACATAGCTTCGTCGATTCCGCCTGTTCTGCAGCAATGGCGAATCCACCGATTGTATGTTGAAACCGAAGGTTCCTCTGTGACTATTTGGCGCGAAACTGGGCGGTTACAGTTGACATTGACGAGTCGCCGCCGTGAGTTTTTTGAACTGAGAGTAGTCGGAGATGGAGAAATTGAGACTCCGGGAAGGAGAGATCCATACACTTCGGTGCCTACAGACATCATCGTCAGTAGAGTAGACTTGTGTTTGTTGTTCGTCGATCAAGGGCACGACAAAGACATGCTTAAACTCATATCTTATCCGCTTCCTCATTTTATGTTCTTGTAATAGAAATCTACACTAGAGTTTCATTACTTTTTTTTTTTTTGCTTGAATATTAGAAAACAAGGTTACATCGTCAACTCAATACAACAGAGGGTAAAACTTTTTTGGTGGATGATGCCATTTCTTCACACAACTTCTTTTCTCAGCCTTATTTGCATCTTCAATGGTTTGCTCAAGCTCATGGGCTAAAAAATCCACAGCTCTGCTTCATCCTTTATCTTCCCCACGATCTCATTTGCCTGAAAATATTTCCCTTCAAACAATAGTCTATTTCTGTTTTTCACATATACCAAATAATCTAGGGAATGATCATTTTACCTTCAATGGGATCATCCCATTCTTGGTCATCAACAAGAACTAATTGAAGTTTCACTACAAAAAAAAAAAAAAAACAAGCTATTCATGACGGCCAAAATTGTCACAAAAGGATTTTCGATAGATATTGACCGTCTAGAGTCTGGACTATTTCATTGAAAATTAAAATCTTTCAAAAAAATTTGACAGATCTCCGTATAAACAAAAATACATAACAATTTTCAATGAATCATTTTCGGTTTGAAATATTTTTAGAAAATCGTTAGAAATCTATATCGAGAATTTTCCGACAAATTACCGATAGATAATTTTTCAACGGAATTCAAATATTTTTGTTGCCGACAGATTTCCGACAGACTTATTCTCGACAGATTTTTGAAAAATATATAATTAATTTTTTAATAATTGAAGTTGAAATAAAATTATAAAAATAAAAATTAGTAAAAGTAAAAAAAAAAAAATGAAAAGTTCTTATTAAAATATAAAAATACTAAAAAAAAATGTCAAAAAACAACATGAAATAAAAAAGTGAACAATCATCAAACTTCGATTTCATGAAGCTCATTATCTTGAGCGTTGTGTTGTGGTATCAAGTGTTGCTTTCCTAGTGGTGAGCTTTTCTTGTGTTATAGTGAATCACTCTTCCGTTTCTACTTTTCTGCCTCCAAACTATACACTTTGTACTTCAACTCTTGGTTGATTCATATGATTTCTTCATTGTACTCAAAACTATTAGAAAATATTACATCATCACTAACCGCAAATTTACCCAACCCTGGCCAACGAGGTAATTCCTGCAAATAGAAAAAAAAAAATGTAGAATATAACATAATCATAATGTGAAATTAAAATAAAAGTTAAAATAAATTATCTTAAATTATTGAATCGTAATTGACAAAGTCGCCTTGAGATTTCTGGCTCAAGATGTCATTTTTCTTCTTATTCACATTGTTGATCATCTTACTAATGAAAAGATTCTGAACCACACGGGTTGTCTTGTTGGTGTGGTAGTCCTTAATCAAATCAAGGTGGTTCGGAAGGATGCTCCAGATTGTTGGAACTATAAAATATTCAGATTGTTAGTTGAAAGTGAATATATAAAACATTAAAAATAATTAAGAACTTTAAATAGTACCATTTGATCGGTGTGATTTATGATATTAATGAAACCACCATTATGAATATACATCCCCTTACTACTCAATCGCTTTTCTGGTTTTCTAAAATAGTCTTCGAGATGGAATCTTCCGAATATGAAATGTAATGAACTCAAATATCCGAGTTCAAACCTTTTGGCTTATCTTTCTTTTTCCCTTTTCTCCAAATTTTATTACACTCCCACATGTTTTGAAAAAATTGTAATACCACTACATTTTGAAAATATTTTTCCACCCTTTTCGTATTAATGGGATCCCATGTAAATTCTTACTATAAAAATAAAAAATATGTTAAGAGATATGTAATAAATATGAAACTACACACAAAATTAAATAATTTTTTATTTTTTTTTACTGCAAATGTTCCAAACCACATATCATGTTCTTCATTCGGATGTTTGAAAACTTGGTATATGGTTTATCGAGGGTATAATGCAACATCTTCAAAATGTTCTTATTAATACCATTTCCAATATTCAAAACCTACAAAAATGAACAATAATTATTGTAACGTCCCAAATTCATACTAAGGCCCAAGTACGGATCATGGGGCCAGGAAGAGAGACCGGGTCGAAAGACCTTGGTCTTAAAGGACATGGTCCGTAAGGGTGATAGCCGGACGGGACGATGGTCCTTATCCGAGCTAGGAACGGGGGAAATAGCTATACCCGAGTAAGAACATTAGCTGAGGACAGCTGGGGCAGCTCACGGTTCAGTATGGACAGTGACACTCCAGTTGGGTCAGCTGGTTCAGCTCACTGGCAGCTTGGCTAGCTGGAATGAGTGACCCGCAGCTGGGATCAGCTGGTGAGCTAGTGAGCTAGTTGGGTCAGCTAGTGACCGTAGGTAGCTGGTGCGACAGGTGGAGGGGGAGGAGTGCAAATGGGTATGGGGAAGAGGTACCTGTTCGTAGGGACACCACTAACCAGGGCTACTCTTCCTGAAAGGGGGTGACTGGTCATTGGTGCCTGTCGGACAGGACAAGGCCTCGCCTATAAATACCAGGGCCCCTGCGACTTGTTTCGCATCAGTTCCTGCAGAGGAAAAACCGTAAGACAGAAAGAAAAGAGAGTTATAACCGATTACGATCGGAAAGTGAGAAAGAGAAAGGCTACGACCGGGAAAGATGTCCGGGGAAGAGGAAGTTCCGACCATCGACAAAGGCAAAGGCCTTGGCGATCCTGATCAAGCCCAAAAGGTACGTTTGACTAACCTGTGTCTAACCGTCGATCCTGGACCGCCGGTGACAACTGTTGCGATCCCGGAACCGGGCTGACTGGGTTCAGTCTCGCTACCTTGTATTTTCTCCCTCTCTACCTTTCTTATACGGCTAATCCGTGAGACTTGATTTCGGCCAGACTCATGTGAAAGCGGTTACCTTGTGTCGCGATTGGCCTGGGTATTTCTTAGAGTGCGAAAGATGGTTACCAAGGTCGGGTCGCTTAGTGCGCCCGGATCAAGGCTGTGGGCCGATCCGGGTTGAATCCATAAACGAACCTTTGGCTGTATGGTCACGCCCGGATGCCTGTGAGCAGTTGCGAACAGAGAACTGCCTGTTGCCTATGGGAAATAGTCTGGTTCGTAATGAACCCAGACGGGACGGTCGGTTGGTACCTAAAGGCCGGATAGACACAACCTTTGGTCCTTCGTGACTGTTCGGCGATTGACACCGTTTGGAGCAAGGGGCCTTACGGTCGGTCGTAAAGAGGATAGGGTGAACCGGTGCGGGTGTGTAAACGTACCAGGGGCATACTAATGTGTGTCTTTGGCCGGTAAAACCACTTCGGCCGATGGACCTTAATGGGAATCAGGACACGGACTACACCTCCGGACCAGACACAAGAGCAATGGGTCCGCGGATGGAGGCTGGCCAGAGCTGTACGGGAACCATCGACTGCAGTACGGGAACCATCGACCGTGGTACGGGAACCATCGACCGTGGTACGGGAACCAACGACCGTGTCGTCTACTGTATCGACCCGAAGCGACCCGGAAATGAGCTGAGGAAGGATCTTCGACCGAATGACCGAATCCTTCGTCCTAGAGTTCATAACTCACACCTAAGTGACCAAGAAAATGATCAACTCACGGCCAGCTCGGCTAGCTGGAAGGAGTGACCCGCAGCTGGGACCAGCTGGTGAGCTAGTGAGCTAGTTGGGTCAGCTAGTGACCATAGGTAGCTGGTGTGACAAGTGGAGGGGTAGGAGTGCGAATGGGTATGGGGAAGAGGTACCTGTTCGTAGGGACAACACGAATCAGGGAGACTCTTCCTGAATGGGGGCGACTGGTCATTGGTGCCTGTCGGACAGGCCAAGGCCTCACCTATAAAAACCAGGGCCCCTGCGACTTGTTTCGCATCAGTTCCTGCAGAGGAAAAACCGTAAGACAGAAAGAAAAGAGAGTTATAACCGATTACGATCGGAAAGTGAGAAAGAGAAAGTCTACAACCGGGAAAGATGTCAAGGGAAGAGGAAGTTCCGGCCATCGACAAAGGCAAAGGCCTTGGCGATCCTGATCAAGCCCAAAAGGTACGTTTGACTAACCCGTGTCTAACTGTCGATCCTGGACCGCCGGTGACAACCATTGTGATCCCGGAACCGGGCTGACTGGGCTCTGTCTTGCTACCTTGTCTTTTCTCCCTCTCTACCTTTCTTATACGGCTGATCCGTGAGACTTGGTTTTGGCCAGACTCATGTGAAAGCGGTTACCTTGTGTCGCGATTGGCCTGGGCATTTCTTAGAGTGCGAAAGACGGTTACCAAGGTCGGGTCGCTTAGTGCACCTGGATCAAGGCTGTGGGCCGATCCGGGTTGAATCCATAAACGAACCTTTGGCCATATGGTCACGTCCGGATGCCTGTGAGCAGTTGCGAACAGAGAACTGCCGGTTGCCTATGGGAAATAGTCTGGTTCGTAATGAACCCAGACGGGACGGTCGGTTGGTACCTAAAGGCCGGATAGACACGACCTTTGGTCCTTCGTGACTGTTCGGAAATTGACACTGTTTGGAGCAAGGGGCCTTACGGTCGGTCGTAAAGAGGATATGGTGAACCGGTGCGGGTGTGCAAACGTACCAGGGGCATACTAACGTGTGTCTTTGGCCGGTAAAACCACTTCGGCCGATGGATCTGGTCCGTTTGCGATCCATTGTGACTGTTCGGCAAGATTGCACCTTTTCGGTTCAAAAGCCATCACGGTCGAGTCCCGACTTGGACCCACAGAACCGGTGTGAGTGTCGGCATGCCTCAGATGTGTAGGAACATGTCCTTGGGTGACCATACCTCTACGGTCAGTACAAGTGGTCCGGTCGTGAGAACTCGGAGCAGTGCCGCGGTCGGCCGAAAGGCTGATATGTGCCAAGGAGTGTCGCGGTCTCTGGCCGTTGGTTCCTCCGGACAAATGGCTTGTCCGTTTGTCCCTAAGGCTACCTAGTTGCTACTTAGTCATGTGGGGTGGTTGGTTGAATGACTGAGTACAACTAGGGAAAGTCTTAGGATATGTTAGGATAGGCTTCGGCTATACTAACATGGCATAAGGGTTCTGGGAAGCATATGCATAGTTCGGTTACAGATTCGTCCGGTTTCTGACGTGCTTATATCTTTTCAGGACGTGAGGTTGGTCCGAGTATGGACCAAGCCTAGGTGCACGGTTCGGCGGCCCCCTGATGATGTGTGGTGTGTGTTAGGAGCTCTGGATAGGATAGGATCGGTCCATGTAAAGCCTTCGGGCAAACTTTAGCATGATGTATCAAATCCTTATTATATCAATAAAAGTTTTCTTTTAATTATCTATCTCTTTTAAATTCCGCATAATGGTAGATAGAGGAACCTCCTGAATTAAAAATGTTAAGTTGTTTGGATAGGGTTTTAGTCTCTCGGAGATTAAGAAGTGAGACAACCGATCCGGGTCGTGTATCCGGGTTAAAATGTCTCAATTATTACCAATTTTTAGAAAATTAATTTAAATATAATTAAAAGTAGTTGTAATAAATATATATTTTTTACTAATTTAAAAACAATTATTACCAACTAAATAAGTAACTCTCGTCCCAATTGTTCAACAAACTGTATTATTATAATTGCCCTTTTTCAATCGTTTGCGACATAATTAGTTTTCTAAATAGTAGGATTGGCTATTAACCACTGTGAATTTTAATTTCTTATATATTTGATATGAAGCTGGAAGTGAATATTGTCACTCGGTAATCACAATTTTATAAATATTGCTGCATTTAAGGAGATTCGTGGGATCATGAATGGGAAGGACGACAAAAATTTCAGACTTTATTTTTTATTTTTTTATTTTTTAACCAGGACATCCATCATGCACAGAATAAGGAGCAACTTCAGGCTGCAACAGATCAATTTTGCTTTCTCTTTGCTCTGTATTTTATGGTGTTGATCAATTAAGGTATAATATTTGTCTAGTGATGGGTCAAATCTTTGTTTTGAGAGGATTTTGGTTCAACTCTCACTGCTGTTTGTTTCTGAGTTACTTTGAGCTCAAACAGAAGAAAATAGTCATTATCTAAAATACTTGGCCATTTAGAAGATGAAGCAAGGAACACTGGTTGAACAGAGAAAGATAAGTTATTGAGTTAAAATAAAATCTTAAAAAATGATAACTGTGTCAATTTTTGGATAGTAAAATTTTCTTTTCTTCTCCATTTGTAGAGGTATGAAAAAGGGTCTGTGATAGTAGGCATTCCATTCACTTGAAAGGGTTGGAGTGACCCATTTGACTCATTATAGGAATTATGATCGCATTTATAATATTTATTTCAAGTTATTTTAAGGGTTAGACACATTTATAAATTTTGAAATGTAATAAATCTGGAGTATCTTGTGTTTATTAATTTGATATTTCTAATGATAGATCAATTCTGAATTAAATGCACAGACATTGTGGCCTGTGACATATTGACACTCTATGATTTAAGTGTTTCAGCTAGAAAATATAATACCCTGCTCAAACATCAAAGCCAAACACTATTATAAGGAGAAAAAAGAAACCATTTTCACTTTTTTTATGAGGGTTTTCTGGTTCCAACCAGGTCTTATTCGTTTTAGGCAGTGCATTTTTCCTTGTATGCCTCTTAAATTTTGAAGCTGGTCTAGATGAGCACTTGTTCAGACAAATAGCTTTCATTTGCTTGTCAAGATTCTCAATTGGCAATGGAGTATCAAACTTGGCTTAGATGAGATTGATACTCTAGATGAATTGGCCACGAGTAAAGATACATATTGATTTCTTCTTCTTCCTGGAGTACTTTAAAGAAGTTGATTCAGTTTCCGTTGCTGCCTTACTTTTCGGTTTTTGTTTGAATACATTTGACATCAAATCATCTTAACTGTTATCCAGCCTACACCTTAAACTGCAAGCCGGATAACACTTAGGATGATTTGATGCTAAATCTTCTCAAACAAAAACCATAAAGCATAAAGGCAGCAACTGAAAGTGCTTCAACCACTTTGAAATATTCAAGAAAGAAGAAAAAATATGTATGTTCACTCATCCACTTCACCTAGACTATCAACCTTATCTGAGCCAATTCTTGATGTTCTATTGGAAACCAAGAAGCTTGGCGAGCAAATGAAAGCTATATCTCTGAAACAGAACTCGCCTAGACCAGTTTCAAATTTTAGAAGGCATCCAAAGATAAACGAAATGCCTTAAAAGAATGAGACCCGGTCGGAACCAAAACAGACTTATAGTGAAAATGGTTTCAAATCTTTCTCAACATTTTGATAACTTAATAAAAAAGTAACCTAACTCCTCCAAAGGAACAAAAACCATATCTAAATCTTTCCATAAGTTTCTAGTTTGAGTATGAGAATATTCTTTTTCATCTACAACGCTATTACAGCTATTTTAACTAAAGAGACAAAAATATCAAAAGAAAAATTAAAACGAAAATCTTTTTATTTACCAATCAATAATTGTTTTTAAATATGGATTCCAACTTAGGAAAACTAGATATTCAAAAATAATTACTGAGTTACAAAAAAAAAAAACTAAAATCTATATTTTTGAAGTTTTTTCTTAATTAGAATGATTTTTATTCCGGTTTTGGCTAAATTTATTGCTTTTTTATGCATCAACATAGTAAAAGATAAAGTTGAAAAAAAAATATAGTAAAAGACAAATAGAAAGAGATCATACTGATAAAATAATAACTAGTCAAAATCATAAAAGTTTAAAAGTAACTTTTAGCATTAAAATATAATACAAAAAATTAGGAAATCATATAAAATCAAATATATTAATAAAAATATTTGTTAAGTTATCAATAAAACTATTTTTAAAATTATCAAATAAATTTATGTGCATATTTTTATTGCTAATTTCATATTATTTATAAATGTTCTGAGTTATTATTTTAGTAATTTTAAATTTGTTTAAAAGAAAATTTTAAGCTTATAAATCAAATTAAAAAAAAATATAGAAAAAATGATAGAGCAAAATAAGTCACCAGTCAAGATTGAGAAAACCAAACATTTTACAAACAAATTCAAAAACCAAAAACAAAAAAATGAAAATAAAAAGCACTCAGATAATTAAACTGTAAGATTAGTGGGTATAAATTTATAACAATCTATTATAAAGTAATGGATTTTTTTTAAAAAAAAAATGTTACAAGGTATATATACCTCAGACACAAACACACTTACAAAATATTTGCTGCCTATTTTGCTGTTCAAACATCAACCCCATAAACAGTATGACCTTCGATCAAATATATCTCCATCTTATATTTCCTACATTAGTTCATTTTTGAAACAGTGAGTTTGCAACATTTATGTCATTTCACTCTATAACTCTCTTACTATAAGTAACTAAAGCAAAATATAGATTTTTACCTTTTTGTGTAGACGATGGATGTGTTTTCATCTGCCTTTTACATATTCTTTTGAATTGCAATTAAGTGGTTCGCAATTCAGCCTGCAACGGGCACACATGAGATGAAACAGAGGAAATATGAATGTTGTATGCATAAAGATCCCCAGATTTTTGCATATCTGAAAGCAATCCATCAGAACTAACAACTTAGAAATATTTGAGAATGGTCACTGACCTCTGCAACACGCTCATGATTATTTCTTTACATTAACATTACATGAAACAGTTGACAAAAAACTTTGAAAACAAAAAAAATCTCATTTGGCAAAAGTATTTTTTCATGATATATCAAAAACAGTTAAATTAAACATGAAACAACAGTAAACAATACCACTATATAAAAGAAAGATTAATACTTTATAACAAATATAATCTCATGTAAGACTTCTTCAAGAATGATCAACGAAACATGAAACGGTAGTCAAAAAGACCACTAGATCAAACATGGATGAGACTGTAAAACTAATATGATCTCATTAACAAATTATTTATTCATCAAATATTAAAATCGATCAATGAAACGTTAAAAATAGTCAAAAACACCAACATGAAACTTTAAAACAAATTTAATCTTATGTAGTAAACCATTTCTTTATAAAATACCAAAACAGAAAGTGAATAGTCATCTGATCAATTTTGTTTCGGGCTTGATAACAAATTTGGTGAGTTCCTTCATAGATCTGCATTTTTTTTTTTTTTGTAAAAATTGAATATACTCTATAATTTAAGACAAGTAACAATAAAAATTGATAGACATGTAGAACTCAAACACACATTTTGATCGAAATATATTAATGACATGAAACATCTTTTTCCACCTCAAATAAAAAAGATGCTTAAGCACTTGCTTCTTCTTCGCTGCTCTGTCAGTGAACTATGATTTCTCCTCATCACCATCCCTGATATTTCACTATGGTATAATCTAGATTCTGTATTGACAATGAAATAAATCAAATACAAGCTAAAAATCATTCCAAATAAGAACGCGTTGAAGAATCGTTATGAGAAAGAATTTTACTGTATATATCTTCTTCTAATTGTTCATCGAAGGTAGGAGAGTTCATGCTTGAAGGAGATTTGGCCAAAACGACACTAAAGATGTGGAGATAAGAGATGATACTTCAGCAAGCAAGAGAGTATGTGATTTATACTATCTAAAGAAGAAGAGATAAACTTAAAACCATAAAGAAAAATAATGAAAAATAGTAAACATGCCCTATATGCAAATAAATATGGTCAAAAAACTCATTTTAGTCAGAAAATATTAATAGTGATATTTTAATTTTTATATTTGGTAATACTTATTTGTCCAAGATGTATTCTTATCACAAATGAAAGAATCGTGTGAAATTACATTGCATCTAGGATAAAATTACAATTAGAAATTTTGGATTGGTCAACTGTTGATTGATTGTCACCAGAAAAAAGGTTAAGTATTGATTCTTTTACATTTTTTAGATGTGGTTACCTAAAATTTTCTTTTTTGAGAAACAAATAAAATTCTCTTTCAAAATAATAACTTTTCTAAGTTATTCAACTCCAGCCAATAAAAAAAAAATTCTTTAATTTTGGTTATATCCAATTAGACGTATTAAACTCTAATATTATATGCAAGATTATAAGTTTTTTAACTTTATACCAATTATTAAAAAGGTGAAAAAGAAGTGGAAAAGCCTATTTAATATATATAAATCTTAGACAAGCCTAAATTGTTATAGGTTTCATGGGAGCTTTAGTATAATCGTATTACACTTTATATTTTAGCCCTAGTTGAGGACAAATCAAAATATTGTTTTTTTTATTCGCTTTAATCTTTTATTAATTTTGATTTGATAAGTGTATTTGCTTCATTCTCTCTGCATGACTGAGAACTAGTTCAGCCCTTTCAAAGGATCCTTTGCATCTAGTGTAGCCGGGTCACAGTGTTCAGGTGCGAGAGCATTGAGCAGGTAAGCATAGGGTTTTGCATCCTGCACATTGCAAGGAACGTACACACTTTACCATAGTAATTTTTTTTATGGTTCAACAAATTACATCCATGAAATTACCAAAACCTTGAGAAGGAAAAAAAAATTATGTTTGTTTTATGAAATATATAGTTCACATTATTTCTCTTATTGAAGAACTGATATTGCTTCTGCATGTTGGAAGGAACAGTACCACATAAGTACAGTCTTGAATCCACCTGAGTAAAGAGTTCCTAAATACCTTCAAATCTTAAGAAAAAGTTTCAGTAAGACTTTCTCGGGGCTAATCTCAGCAACTCTTCAACATCCTGCAACGGAGAGAAACTTGTTACACTTATAACTTATAAGATGCATATACTTTGGGTGACAATGTGATTGGTAGGTCAATTCCCTCGCTGTCCTCAACCAACTCAACAAGCTGATGCGTCTTCTTTAAATTGAGATCAGCAGTTGAATCTGCAGTTACCAACATTATTTAATTAATAACTGAGCACAAAAAGAAAAAGTCTGAGGTTGAAATCAATCCAAGCACCAAGTGAGGTTGCAAAACATCACAAAACCTCACTAGTCAGAACATTCTTAGTCAATAGTAAGAAACTTAAATTACACTGACTGATGTGTGTTGAACACTTAGCAGACAAAACATACCTGTCCTTCAGGCAGGTCATGTGCCCCAATATTAACAACAGTGCAACCATCAACTTTTGCAGAGTTGAGACAAAGTGTGTGATTCTCATTTTTCTCCCATGGATTAAGCAACCTCTTCGTGTTGGTTGCTCGTTCATCTATTGTTCCTGAAACTGCTACATTTATGAGCTTACTGCACCGGAAAACAAAAAAAAAAGGAGAGAAACAAGTTAAAGGCAGAAACCAGATGCATTTTGTGTTGAGATGGACTTCAAACATACGGATTTTCACATTACCATACAAGTACACCATCTTTCACAAGTTCATACAACTCGTTATAATCCGGGTCAAGAGAAAGGAACTGCTTCAGAAAAGGGTCATCCCCAAGATATCTGTTGATGTGTTGAACAAAAGAACCCTTCTCCGACTGGTTAATAGTGTGAAAAAGTGTCGTCGTGGTAGCTTTAAGAAACGAGGCTGAGTTCTTATGACCACCAGATTTCTCAGCTGCTTTACCTTGCAAATTGAGAAATATCTGCACATGATATATCCTATCACATTCATACTCAATAAAGAAACTTGATTCACAGAGAAATGCAAGAAACTATACACTATGACTTCAATTGGTGACCACTTAATGAATCAAAGAATGGGGGAAAAAATTGAATAAAATTTCTTGAGGAATTGAATAAAGAGAAAAATAGGAATTTATGTTCCTAATTGTTCCTCGTCAAATTTGGAAAAGTAAATATATTTTCATTAATTCATTAAAGCATTAGGAATAATGAGGAATGGTGTGGAACCCATATGATGAAAAATTGACAAAAAATTCCTCTTAATTGGTATAAATTTTATAGAACAACAAATTCATCATAATTATTTTTCTAAAAGATAGTCACCAATTGAAGCCTACATTTGAGAAACTCTTCAAAACCCACATCACTGCTTGTATCAGAACCCAATCTTCCAGAATTTTCCTCTTTTCGTCCTTCTTGAATGTTGCATTAATTTCCTTAACCTTTGACAAAAGAGGAGGGACATCTTCCATGGTGATTTTTCCATTTGATTTCTTCTACGATATAAACTACACCACAAATCAAAATTGACAAGTTTCATCCATCCTTTAGATTCTTGCATCCTCTAAAATATATATATTTGTAAGAATTGTAAGTAAATATATTTTTGAAAAAGTGTATATTGAATATGATATTTCAAGAAATAAAACAAAAAACCTTTTTCACAAACTAAATCCATAACCTAATCAATCTTATTAATAAACATTAAAAAACTGGAAATATCAAAAAGTTTAAAAGAAAAAAATAGTGAAAATAATATGAATTTTCAAAAAAAAAAAACACCAAAAAAATGTTAATATTTTTTCTGAAAAAAAATTATTACAAATATTTTTTTTTTAAAAATTGTTACAATTTATCTCCAAAAACGTTTGTTAGCAAAAAAAAAAAAAAAAAAAAAAATCACATACTAAATCCTTAACCAAATCAATCTTATTAATAAACATTAAAAAAATAATGAAAACTGAAAATATCTAAATGTTTATATGAAAAAATAGTAAAAATAATATGAATTGTTTTTAAAACATCAAAAAAATTTATATTTTTTCTGAAAAAAAAATTATTAGAAATTTTTTTAAAAAATTTTGTTACAATTTATCTTCAAAATTGTTTGTTAGCAAAATAAAATAAAAAAACTTCACAAACTAAATCCATAACATAATCAATATAATTTACAAAATCTAATCAATCTAACCACACAACCTAAACAATCTTATCCATAAAACCTAATCAATCTAACCACAAAAATCTAATTTACTTTATTTACCAGATTGAAAATAAAATAGGAGAAGATAAAACTAATATGATTTATGGATTGATTTATCGATGGTACAATGGTGATGGCCGGCAGTATTGGACGGTGGTGATTGAGATCGACAACGCAATAGAGAGAGAATTAATGTTTATTGAAAAGAGTTGGGGAAACGACCTATTTCCCCACAAGAGGTATCATATAATAACAGATCCACACAAAGTTTCATTCTCGTTCTATTTCCCCTTAATTGTAACTTCGAAAACATATGTACTCATAGTTTGTTAGTTCGAAACCTATTCACACACGTTATCAAAGATCGAAACTAATTTATACACAAACCGCAATCAATCTTGGTTTACTGTTTACCGAAACTAAAGACAATCTGTTAAGAATGAGATTAAACCGAATTAGGATCCGATTAAAATGGGTAACCCAAAATTATGTAAATAACCGCGATTTCCCAAATCAAAATTCCCAAATTAAAAGCCAAACCCCTAAAAAAAAACCCCCAATTTCCTTCCGAAGAACCCTAAATCCCCAATTCCAGCAAGTCTTCCCCAATCAATTTCTCCTCACTCACGACTGCTCCAATGTCGACGGAGTTGGATGACGCACACACAACTCTTCCTCTTGCTCTTCCCTCTGTTGCACTCGAAGCTCCAGATTCATTGCTCACCATCTTCAACAAATTAACCTGTAACTAATAAAAAAAAAAAATTGGGAAATCGAGTATCTGCAGCTTATGAAGTATGAAATCGAGATTCTGTTAAACGAAATGAGATTACTAAACCTATCATAACTACAACCTCACAATCTCTTTCGAAAATCTCCTATGATTTAGGGTTCCTCAGCTTTTGAAAATTGATTTGGGGATTTCCATATTGTAATTAGATTCATGGCGCGGGTTTGTGGATCGGATTTAAAGTCGGGTCAGGTTTGATATCGGTTTGATATCTGGTTTATGTATTTCGTATTGGGTTTAGGTCGCAAACCATTCAAATCAATAACAATGTGTGAATAGGTTTCGAACTAACAAACTATGGGGACATATGTTTTGGAAGTTACAATTAAGGGGAAACGGAACGAGAATGAAACATTGTGTGGATCTGTTAGTATATGATAGTTCTTGTGGAGAAATAGGTTGTTTTCCCAAAAGAGTTTTATTCCTTTCTTCATCCAAAAGTTTTATCCGAGTTTAGAATAGTATGTCCATATCCCCTATATATTATTTGAGAAACATTTTAAAAATTCATGTGTTATTTACAAGTGTGCCATGATGATGTGTCATCACCATACAACTTCTTGGATTAATTTTTAAAAGGGTTCACTGCCTCATACCCCCTCTATAATGTTGTTTTAGCACATTTTTGTATATATTGGCAAACCTTTTCTATTACCTAATAAATTATCAATTTAATCAGAAAAACCTTGTAAACTTATTTTCTCTGCGTTTTAGAAAATAGCGATTGTCCAATCCCAAAACTACGTCGTTTTGACATTTTTTAAGAAAATGTCATATTACAAAAATGAGATTTGAACATTTGACATCTTTTCTATACACGCATTTACACAACTATTCTCCCAAAGCATTTTCTTTTGTATATACTAATAACATATATATATATATATATATAAATAATCTGACTCACATACTATCGTACATATGTCTCATCTCCCCCATTTCTCTATTCTGTATTTTTATTTAAAAGTAGAAATATTATATATAAATTGACAAAAAAATCAATTTTAACTTCATCACTTTTTCTTAATTTTTTATTTTAAATCAATAAATTAAAAAATGAAAATGTTTATACTATATTTCTTTTTACATTAAGACACACATATAAAATATATTTTTATTTTTATAAAATTTAAACTTTATTTTTTACTAAATTTATGTAATTTAAAATAAAATAAAATTCAAAATTTGTTAAACCAAATATACAAAAATGGTAAATAATTGACTTTATGATTTTGTTTTCTAAGAAAAGTTATGAAGGTGAAATTTTAAAAAAGTTTGTCATAATCTAAATAAGATTTCTACTTTTAGATAAAAAAAAAATATGGAATATATATATATATATATATATATATATGTCTATATGAATAAATAATTTAGATTTCTATTTCTTAAAACCATAAGAAAAGAGTAGTTTATATGACATAACAAATTACAAATTAAGAATACAGTGTTATTAAATATTCTAAAAAGAGAAACTATAACTTTTTATCAAAAAAAAAATATATATATTTGTTAATATCTAAAGACTTTACTATGCATAGTACAAATAAAATTATGTTTTAATGTATATAAATAATTTCATACTAAAAATAGCTAATAAATTGATAATATATTTTAAAAGCAGTCAATTATATTATATAAAAGTTATTGACTATTGATAACAAATTTTTTGTTTTGATTTTACATAACTATAATTCTCTAAATATTATATTTTACTTAAAATAGTTGATTCATTGATAATATTTAATTTTCAGTGATTAAATATATTATAATATATATATGCATAAATTAATATAATATTTGTTATCAATAGTGATTAAAAAGAACAAAATTTTGTTTACTTAAAAAAACATCAACTTTTATTTATTAAGCCGTTTTAGCCACATGTACTCCTAAAACGACTTAGTCAATAAAATTTTGGGACAAAAACGGTTTGGTCAAACAAAAAAATTAAGGATTAATACATTTAGTTTGAAATTTTGTTCGACTGATGACAAAATTCGAAATTGTGTTGGCTAAATGTGGATAGTTGAAGATTTATTTGACAGTTTTTTCATTTATTAAATGGATTGAATTAATTTATTATCTATTAACATTCAATGCTTTAGGGTTATGGGTTGGAGTGACCCATTTGACTCATTTTATGAATTATGATCGCATTTATAACATTTACTTCAAGTTATTTTAAGGGTTAGACACATTTATAAAATTTGAAAGGTAATAAATCTTGAGTATGTTGTGTTTATTAATTTAAAATTTCTAACCATAGATCAATTCTGAATGAAAATGCACAAACATTGTGGTCTGTGACATATTGCACCGGATGATTTAAGTGTTTCAGCTATAAAATGTAGTACCCTGTTCAAACATCTAAACCAAACACTAGTATAAGGAAAAAAAAAAGAAACAATTTTCACGTTTTTATGAGGTTTTTCCGATTTCAATCAGTGCATTTTTTCTTGTACACCTCCTAAAATTTGAAGCTGGTATAAATGAGCTCTTGTTCAGACAAATAGCTTTCATTTGCTCGCCAAGCTTCTCAATTGGCAATGGAGCATCAAACTTGGCTAAAATGAAGTTGACACTCTAGATGAAGTGGCCAACAGTAAAGATAGATTTTTATTTCTTCGTCTTCCTAGAGTACTTCAAAAAAGTTGATGTAATTTCTGTTGCTGCCTTACTTTTCTGGCATTTGTTTGAATACATTTGATATCAAATCATCTCAACTGTTATCCAGCCTACACTTTAAACTGCAGGCCGGATAACACTTAGGATGATTTGATGCTAAATATCTTCAAACAAAGCCAGAAAGCATAAAGACATCAATGGAAATTACTTCCACTTTCTAGACATACTCAAGAAAGAAGAACAAATATGTATCTTCACTCATCACGATTTTATCTAGAGTATCAACCTCATCTGAGCCAACTCTTGATGTTATTTTTATGGTTAAAATTATTGCTATTTTTATGCATGAACATAGAAAAAAATAAAGTTGACAAAAAATATATTATAAGACAAATAGTTAAAAATCATACTGATAAAATAATAAATACTCAAAATCATAAATGTCTAAAAGTAACTTTTAGAATTTAAAGTATAACACAAAAAATTAGGAAATCATATAAACTAATATATTAATAAAAATATTTTTTAAGTAATCAATAAAATACTTTTTCAAAATTATCAAATAAATTTATGTGCATATTTTCATTGATAAATTTCCTATTATTTATAAATTTTCTGAGTTATTATTTTAGTAATTTTAAATTTATTTAAAAGAAAATTTTTAGCTTATCAATCAAATTAAAAAAAATTATAGAAAAAACCATAGAACAAAATAAGTCACCAGTCAAGATTGAGAAAACCAAACATTTTACATACAAATTCCAAAAAAAAAAAAAAAAAATCACTTAAATAATTAAGCTGCAAGATTAGTGGGTATAAATTTATAAGAATCTAATGGATTTTTTTTTGTCTCTTTTGAATGTTAAAAATGTTACAAGGTATATATACCTCAGACGCAAACACACTTACAAAATATTCACCATCGGCTATTTTGCTGTTCAAACATAAACCCCATGAACAGTATGACCTTCAATCAAATATATCTCCATCTGATATTCCTACATTAGTTCATTTTTGAGACCGTGAGTTTGCAACATTTATCTCATTTCACTCTATAACTATTTTACTTTAAATAACTAAAACTAAATATATATTATTTTACCTTTTTGTGTAGATGGTGGATGTTTTTTCATCTGCTTTTTACAGGTTCTTTTGCATTGCAATTAATTGGTTCGCAATGTCAGGCTGCAGCGGACACACATGAGATGAAACTGAGGAACTATGAATGTCATCTGCATAAGGATCCCCAGATTTCTGCATATCTAAAAGCAATCCGTAAGAAGTAACAACTTGGAAAGATTTGAGAATGGTCATTGACCTCCACAACAGGTTCATGATTATTTCTCTACATCAACACTACATGAAACAGTTGACAAAGAAAATTGAAACTTTGAAAACAAATAAAATCTCATTTGGCAAAAGTATTTCCTCATGATATATAAAAAAAATCAAATTAAACATTAAACAACAGTAAAAAATACCACTATATAAAAGAAAGATTAAGATTTTATAATTAATATAATATCATTTATATTTTTTCAAAAATGATCAACAAAACATGAAACAGTAGTTAAAAAGACAACTAGATCAAACAAAGATGAAACTTTAAAACTAATATAATCTCATTAACTAATTATTTATTCATCAAATATTAAAATCGATCGATGAAACGTTAAAAAATAATCAAAAACACCAACATATAAAACAAAAATGAAACTTTAAAATAAATCTAATCTTATGTAGCAAACCATTTCTTTATAAAATATCAAAACAGAAGTGAATATTCATTTGATCAATTTTGTTTCGGGCTTGATATCAAATTTGGTGAGATCCTTCATAGATCTGATTTTTTTTTTTTTGCAAAAATTGAATATACTCTATAACCTAAGACAAGTAAAAATAAAAATTGATAGAAATATAGAACTCAAACACACATTTTGATCGAAATATATTAATGACATGAAACATCTTCTTCTACCTCAAATAAAAAAGATGCTTAAGCACTTGCTTCTTCTTTGTTGCTCTGTCAGTGAATTATGATTTCTCCTCGTCATCACCCCTGAGATTTCAATATAGTATAATCTAAATTCTGTATTGAAAATAAAATAAATCAAAGACAAGCTAAAAATCAATCCAAATAGGAACATGGTGAAGAATCGTTATGAAAAGGAATTTTACTGTATATATCTTCTTCTAATTGTTCATCGAAGGTAGGAGAGTTCCTGCTTGAAGTATGTTTGGCTAAAACAGCATAGGAGATGTGGAGATAAGAGATGATGCTTCAGCAAGCAAGCGAGAGAGTGTGTGATTTATACTATTTAAAGAAAAAGAAATAAACTTAAAATCATAAAGAAAAATAATGAAAAATAGTAAACATGCCCTAAATGCAAATAAATATGGTCAAAAAACTCAATTTTGTTGGAAATAGTTACAGTGAGATTTTTCTTTTTATATTTGGTAATACTGATTTGGCCAAGATGTATTCTTATCACAAATGAAAGAATGATGTGAAATTACATTGCATCTAGGATAAAATTATAATTAGAAATTTTGGATTGGTCAACTGTTGATTGATTGTCACCAGAAAAAAAGTCAAGTATTGATTCTTTTACATTTTCTAGATGTGGTTATCTAAAATTTTCTTCTTTCACAAACAAATAAAACTTTTTTTCAAAATAATAATTTTTCTGAGTTATTCAACTCCAACCAAAAAAAAAAAATTCTTTAATTTTGGTTATATCCAATTAGACGTACTAAACTCTGATATTATATGCAAGATTATAAGTTTTTAACGTTAAACCAATTATTAAAAAAGTAAAAAAGAAGTGAAAAAGCCTATTTAATATATATAAATTCTAGACAAGCTTAATTGTTATTTGTTTGATGGGAGCTTTAGTATAAGCATATTACACTTTATATTTTAGCCCTAGTTGAGGACTGATCAAAATATTATTTTTTATTCGCTTTAACCTTTTATTAATTTTTATTTGATAAGTATATTTGCTTCCATCTTTTATCTGTTTTGATAAAAAAAAAAAAAATCAGATAAATGTGACTCTACAAAAAACTAATAAAAATCACTTTACATTAAAATTTTAAAAAATGAATCTTAATATTGTATAATTGTTATATATATATGTAACTTTTCATGAATTTAAGTTTCAGAAATAAGGGTAGATTTTCTACAAAGTAAAATGTAGTCATTTCTAGATTAAATTTGAATTGTTTTATTTTTATTATTATTTTATAATTTTACGGAGTTAATCGAATATCAGACTAAATATCAAGATTTTAACGGATATATATCCGATTAATAGCAGAACACGTATTATTGAAAAAACATTTATGTAGAAGAACGAAAGCATATCATAAAAATAACTTAAATACTTGATAGCAACCAGTATATATAACTTGTTCATTTTTTTCAAAAATATTTCTAATTTTTTTAAAAGTAATTGTGGGATGGAAAATATTTTAAGAATTATAATCAAATGGTATTAATATTATACAACTACTTTTGAACGATTTTAATATTTTGTTTAACTATTACAAAATAAATTCTTCTTTAGAAATATGTTATATATTTATTTGAACGTCCAATTTATCAAATATAAATGATTTTTTATTACGTTTATAAGATCACATTGTGGTGTTTTAGATTCTCATTGAATAAAATAATGTTTAAACAAAAACTATCACATTTCAACGAAAATCAGAAAGAATTTCAAAATGATCTTTCAAAATAATAATTCTTTTGGCTGTTAATCTCTAACAAAATTTTAGTTTTTAGGAGGATTATATCCAATAAGATTTATAAGCTATGATATCATACGATAAATTATTAGTTTTCAACTTCAATTAATAAAAAAATTAAATAAAAAGAAGTAAAAACACTTGTTTTTTATAAATAAGCTCTAAACAAATTGTAAGTAGTTAGTTGTTTGATGGAAGCTTTATTAAACTTTAAGCCCTAACTTAGGGATGAACAAAATCTTTGTTAGATCTGCTTGGATTTTTTATATATATTCAATAAGTTCTAAACAAGTCGTATTATGAAAAGAAAAGTAAAAGTTTTTTTTTTCACGGATAAGCCCTAGAAAATCTTTTTTTTAAGATAACTTTCAATAAAAGTTGTTTGAGCTTTATAGTCTAGCCAAAAGTTGGGAAAAGAAAATATTCTAGATTAGCTCAATCTTTTATACATTTTGAATTGAGTTAAAAATCTTATTTTAACTCTAGAAAGCAAATTGAGGATATTAAAACTATACTAAATCAAGAGCTTTCCAAACAGATTGGTACACCACCTGATGGAAAGAAATCAGGAAAATTCACTCCAAACCAAAGCCTGATCAAGCACAAAGCCTAGTATTGATTACCTACCAGCAAATCAATTTTTAAGAGATGAAAAGAACATATGGAATCATAAACCATATAGGAATTTGTTCAGGACTGTTTGTACTAGCTTCTGAGTCATCTTTATAGGAATCCACATGATTTGCATATCCGAGAGGAAACTCTAAGAAGTAGAGCAGCAACTTTATCATTACTTAAATAGTAGTTAATTGAACCAAATTTATATTCTATAAAAATATTTATTCAGAAAGAAAGAAAATAAAAACATGTATAATCATTTACTTATTTTGTTATACAAAATCTTATTTCATATTTTTCATCACAAAACATATTTCAATATTTGTGAATTTTAATTCATTTAAAAATTTGTTCATATATAGAATGTCGATACAATATTATATATATTATATATATATAACACCAAATCATCATTAAACTTGATTCAAATTAGATAAATTCAAATATTTTGAAAAATAATTATACTAAAATATCAATTAGGTTTTTTAATTTTTCTGATTAAACTCTTTAATATTATATTTTATTAATTATGATATTAATTTTAACTTGCAAATATATCAAATTTAAACAATATTTATTACATAATTTTGTTCTATTTTTTTCATATAAATTGTTAATGTTTAACTTCTTAAAAAATTCTATTTTATAAATCAACTAATATATATTTTACCAGGTTACTACCAACGTATTAAATTGAGGCTCAAGTAGAAGAAGCCAAATTGCATTTCTTCCAAGTATCACTAATTAAGTCAATAAACATGAAATACACGATCTTTTTGTGTTCATCATTAACATTATGTCGAAAATGAAACTTCATGAAACAATCTGCCCTAATAGATACGGTGATGATGTTTGTCGAGTTCTTACACACCACACACATAAGCTACTAACTCCGTGGCTCCTTCATGCTTCACACAAATTATAGTACTTTTCCTTCTTTTTTTTTTAAATGCTTTTGGTTAGAACTTAGAAGGATACAAAATTATTGTTTGATTAGTTATAAATACTCAACGTAGCGAACCACTTCTTTCCATTACTATAACAATCAATATTAGAAACTTTATTGCCATTTTATCACTTGACGCTCAAAATATTGCGATGCAACGTGATGTGGAGGAACCGCAATATACTATTCCCGTCGGATCACCTACACTCGTCGAGTTGCTGAAAGACTGCGACAGTTTCCGGAAGGAACATTCAACCTCCGTCGCCAGAAGCGATGATCCTACTCATCACATAATAGATGTCGAAGCTTTGCACGTACGACCTGTGAGGTTCGTCTTAGCCTTCAACAATCTTGAGTACAATGTCACATTTCGACGGCGGTTGCGACCAAGCTCCGGTTCAGTGAAGACTCTACTCGATGATGTTTCTGGAGAGGCTTGTGATGGAAGTATCCTCGCTGTTCTTGGTGCAAGCGGAGCTGGAAAATCCACCTTGATCGATTCATTAGCAGGACGTGTTGCAAAGGAGAGTCTAAGAGGCTCTGTGACACTAAACGGAGAGAATGTTTTGCAGTCTCGACTGTTGAAAGTGATATCTGCATATGTCATGCAAGACGATCTTCTCTTCCCTATGCTCACTGTTAAAGAAACCCTAATGTTTGCTTCCGAGTTTCGTCTCCCTAGAAGCTTCCCCAAGTCGAAGAAGATGGAGCGTGTTCAAGCCCTAATCGACCAACTAGGGCTTAGAAACGCGGCTGACACAGTTATCGGAGACGAAGGACACCGTGGAGTCTCCGGTGGAGAGCGACGACGCGTTTCCATCGGTATCGACATCATTCATGATCCTATTGTCTTGTTCCTTGACGAACCTACATCGGGATTGGATTCAACCAACGCGTTTATGGTGGTGCAAGTTCTGAAACGTATCGCGCAAGGTGGCAGCATCGTAGTTATGTCTATTCATCAACCTAGCGCTCGAATCATAGACTTGCTTGATCGTCTTATCATCTTATCTCGCGGCAAGAATGTTTTCAGTGGATCTCCGGCTTGTCTTCCTCGATTCTTGTCCCATTTTGGACATCCAATCCCAGAGAAAGAGAACATCACCGAGTTCGCACTCGATTTAGTTCGACAACTCGAAGGCTCCACAGAAGGAACCAGAGAGTTAGTAGACTTCAACGAAAAGTGGCAGCAAAACAAGCTCGGACTCAGCCACTCCGCTCAAGCCACACCTCACCAAGGCTTATCCTTAAAAGAAGCGATCAGTGAAAGTGTATCAAGAGGCAAACTAGTCTCAGGCACATCTGGAGCAAATCCCATTTCCATAGAAACAGTATCTTCATACGCAAACTCGTCACTGTTCGAAACATTCATCTTAGCCAAACGTTACATGAAAAACTGGATCCGGATGCCTGAGCTACTAGGAACAAGGATCGCGACCGTTATGGTAACTGCTGTTCTCTTAGCCACTGTCTACTGGAAGTTGGACAACACTCCAAGAGGTGCACAAGAGCGTTTGACCTTCTTCGCATTCGTCGTGCCCACAACGTTCTACTTATGTTTAGACAATGTTCCGGTTTTCATACAAGAACGGTACATTTTCTTGAGAGAGACAACTCACAATGCTTACAGAACATCTTCCTACGTCATATCTCACTCGCTCGTGTCCCTGCCTCAGCTTATTGCCCCTTCCTTAGTATTTTCATCGGTCACATTCTGGACGGTTGGTTTGCATGGCGGGTTAGAAGGTTTCATCTTCTATTACCTCATAATCTACGCTTCGTTTTGGTCCGGATCCTCGGTGGTTACTTTCATATCTGGTCTTGTTCCGAATATCATGTTAAGTTACATGGTCACCATTGCATATGTTGCCTACTGTTTACTCTTGAGTGGATTCTACGTAATCCGTGATCGGATACCTAGCTACTGGATATGGTTTCATTACATTTCGCCGCTGAAGTATCCATACGAAGCTGTATTAATCAATGAGTTTAATGACCCGTATCGTTGCTTTGTTAAGGGAGTCCAAGTATTCGATGGTACTCTTCTTGGAGGAGTGAGTGATACGAGAAAGGTTGAGCTTCTTCAAACTATAAGTAGATCTCTGAGAACGACGATAACGGAGTCCACATGCTTGAGGACTGGGTCTGACTTACTTGCACAGCAAGGTATCAATCAGTTGAGTAAATGGGATTGCTTGTGGATTACGTTGGCTTCGGGTCTCTTCTTTAGGATCTTGTTTTACTTTGCCTTGCTGTTTGGGAGCAAAAATAAGAGGACGTGAAAGTATTCACCATAAGCATATTTAAGTGAGGCTTGAAACTTTGTATTTGCTTCTTGTTTGCTGTAGTTTTGTGATCAATTTGTAACTTTTATAATGGTTTCATCTTTGTAAATTTCAACCGTAAAATCTACAAAATTTCAATCACTAATAAAAAGAAAACAGGTGTCATACTTTTCAATAATTTTTGTTTTTTTGGTGGAAAAAAAAATGTATTCGCTGCGCGTGGGAAAGTCAGCCGCCTGCGTATTTTGCTGAGACACTGTCACATGGTATTTGCGGGCCCAATTTTTCTTTTATTTAATTGGTTGAATAGATTCAACTCAACTGAATCCACATCATTGTTTTGAGTTTTCAACGGTTGAAACTTTTATTAAACACCATTATTATCGATAGTCTAAATGCATCAATATATGTGTATTGTATATCATTACTATAAAAGTACATGAACGGATGATATATTATATGTACGTACATATCAGTAAATTCTACAGTACCCACAAATTTTGGATATAAATATCAGACCATAATTAAAGAAAAAAAAGTTGTGGAACTGAAAAAATATATATATAAAACATGACTGGAATAGATTTAGAGTTAGACGTTGAATTGCCTAAGCGAGAAAACAAGACACATAGATGACTCTTTACGACATTTCGAACGTGAAACGGAGATCGTGTAGGTCAGAGAGTGGTTTTCTCATTACCGCCAAGTAATATCTTTCCTCTTTATTATCCATGATCATCACCTGCATAGCAATATCATAGGATCCAGTACTACCTTCATAAACCAACTTGTACACACGATTCTCTGACGTTTCCTTGATCATGAACACTTCTCTGAAAGGTTTCGTAAGGCCGAGTCCTTGGATTTTGTCAGTATAATCTAGTTTCCAAAAAGATCTAAAATCATTTAACCTAATGCCATATCCGGTGTATGTGCTTAAATATGAATGTTTTTGATCCGTTGATCCTTCTTGGGTCAATCTTGGCTCGAGTCGAAGAAAGCGTGATGGTCGTGGTTCCAATCTCAAGCCTACGTAAGGGAAGTTCACTCGGTCAACGTAATAACGTTCTCCATTCCAAAAGACTCTCATAACACACGTAAGCTGGATGGGAATCGGATTGCCTGTTATATAATCCAATACTTCTTTGTTGGACTCCACAGCTTCTATAGTTGTCACCAACGTGAACAAGAAAGAGATTATCATTATTGTTGCTTTCATCTCTCTTTCTCTCTCTGTGGTGTATAGTGTTTTAAGATGTTGAACCAAATGTGTGTGAGTGGAGTGTAATTTATAGAGAAGATGAAATAGAAAAAGAAAAGAAAAAAATTGTAACAATGTTTAGCCACGTGCTCCACATACTCTGTACTTGACATGTATGGGCAAAATATACGTTATATTCGATTCTATCCACTATTTGATTCGACTCAATTTTAAAAAGTCATCATATTCATAATTTAAAGAGAATTAATACAAATATTATAAACCAATATCTGTTAAAAACGAAATAAATCGCAAATGCTAAAATTTTAAGACACTTCCAAGAAAAGCTGAGAAATCCAAAAAACTGTTTGTCACTTGGTTTGAACTTCTTATATTTTAAATTTTAATTATATTATTAATTTATATTAATATAATATTGATAAGAAACTCTTTTAAAAGTCCTTGCCCATAGAGTTCCCTACGCGGCAACTGATATTGTCGTGATGTATATGCACTATTGATATAGTTGACTTCTTGCAAGATATATTTTGTGTACCCATCTCTTATCTCTCCATGATTTTTGTTTTTTTGTTTTGTTTAATTAAATGAATTGATTTTTCTCTGGAGAATAGAGGAAAATGAAACAATGAACGACGAAAAACTAGAAAACAAATAAGATAAGTTTGTTGGGATAAGTTTAACGACTGCAGCCCAACAAACAAAGATGAGGCACAAGTGTTTTTATTTTGGGTAATTGAAAGAAAAAAATATTTTTATATGTTTATGATACTATTAATCTTTTATCGGTTTTTTACCTTAATTATTATTGATTAATAAATTAAAATATTTTAAAAATAAATTTTAAGAACAAAAATATATATAGAAAACTCATAAACACCATGGTAAAAAATTCTTAAATTTTAGCTTTTCGAAAAATATTGAAAATAAATATATTTATTTTGTTCTATGAATTTTAGAATTTTAGATGACGTCTTCTCTAATTCAAATATGTTACTAGAAGTTTATAATACATATTCTGCATTTTATACATGATTTATGAAGTTTATAATACATATTCTTCATTTTGTAGATATTTTGCGAAGCTTATAATGCATATTCTAAATTTCATGTGTGTTTTACGGAGTTTAGAATGTGTATTCTACATTTTGTACATGTTTCACAAAGTTTAGAATATTCATTCTACGAAATTTAGAATTTTGTGTATTATAAATGGAAAACGAAATTTAGAATTTTGTGTATTATAAATGGAAATAAAAATCCCATCAAAATCTTTAAAAGTTATACATGAAAAAGGCATTCTTAGTATATATTTCAGTAGAACAATAGGAAAATAAAAATTTAACTTAAAAACATAATAATGGGGGTATGCATTGGATCGCATGGGATAAAATTTGTATCTCTCAGGACAGAGGAAGATTGAAATTTCAGGATCTCCAGCATTTTAACCTCGCTTTGCTCGCAAAGAAGTTTTGGCGCCTTCTCCAATACCCTAATTCTCTCTTAGCTATAATGCTAAGAGGATGGTATTTTAAACAATCAACCATTTTGAGGAGCGAAAAGTTTATTCGTCATTTTATGGGTGCCACAACATTACGGCAGCAAGACCTTTTTGATCCAAGGTCTCCGAAAGACCATAGGCTCAGGTTGCAATACCAGAGTCTAGAACGAACCGTGGATTTCAGTTATCCCGGCTCGTACAGCAAGAGGTATTATCCCAAGTATGGATAAAGACCTTACATGCTTGTCCATACTTTTATTCATCCGAGTACAAACAAATGGGAAGTCTCGCTCGTACAGGAGCTCTTCCAACCTAAACATATCCTTCATATCAATGGGTTGTTAGCTAAATCACTAAAAGAAGCTCAAAATCCAATGGTGATGTTGGAACCAAGTATCATGTGTCTCTAAAGCCATGTCTAGAAGGTTCGAGCACTACCAAATCTTCAACATTTTATGTGGTAAACACTCTCGAAATGTGTGGCAACTTGTCAATGGCTCTTTTACCGGACCATATTGACGCTTCTTGGGTAAATCATGGACTGTTTAGTGGACTTGGATGGTGCTTTAAAGTTAACATAAAACAAACTACCACCAGAAAACAAGGTTGCCATAGGGTTGTTTCAACATTGCATTCAGAAATAGATAAACTTATTTGGGTAATGACGTACTTTCGAAATAGGGGATCAAAACAGATTACTCAAACTTGATTCAAATTATTGAATAACCCATGGATTGGTCATCCTTCAAATCACAATTGGATTACCTTTGTATTCTAAGAGCATCATTTGAGGATTGTAGCCTATTGCTTATACTGATTTCCTTGCTAAAAGAGCAAGAGCACAAAGTATATATATATTATGTTTACATGGAAATGGTATTCTATGAATTTTCAGAGTAAATATATGGTGATCGTTGAAAAAAAAAGTTAAATCTAATGCAATCACACCAGATTCGTTACACTTGAAGCAAAAGCATTGGCTTTGGATTCATTGGTTTCACCATCGAACTCATACAAAAATCAAAGGGGAAAAGAAAAGAAGAAAAAAAAAAAAAAACGAGAGATACTTTACTTAGACAAAGTCTCTAACACCCATTTTCGCAAGTAAAAGAAAGAAGCACATTTACGTTGCAGAAATATGGCATAGTGCGATAAAAAAACTACAGTGGAGGATAGAAATAAGAAGAGACTGAAAAGCCCAGGAATAGTAAACCTCCAACAGTTGCGACTGTGCGTTGTGAGATCCTTGAAGCTAACATGCTTCCTCCTACAACCGCCAGTGATGTACAAATCGTGTGTCCTACTGATGCTCCTATGGCCACTCCTATAGCGTTCTTGTGTGTCGCCAACTTCACAAGAGACAAAAGTGGATTGGTCTACCATTGTAACAAGTTAGATACATTAGAGATGAAAGGGACTTTTCTCTTACAGCTATTGTAGCAATCTGGCTACGGTCTCCCCATTCAGCTAGGAAGGTTAAGATGAAGGACTGCACAAAGATTAAAGAGAAGAGTCAAAGTCATGTTTGACGAAAAGAAAAATTGAATTGTATAAGGAAACTACGCAGAGCTATGACCATATTAAATATATTAAAGGCTCAATTACTGGTAAGTAAGAGATTTCTCCTGGAATCGAGATATTTAGCTATAAACAACACACTCGAAAGCATCGATATGTGCTTAGAAGAATACCTCTAGAAATATTGGGGTGCAAAATCTTGAGAACAAGCGACGGAAGGGTGTCTTTCCTTGGCCTGACTCAAGCTTCTCTTCAACCTTTACAACAGAATGAAATGTCAGTCAACGTCATAGTCCAAATTAAGGGAACAGCAATAAACAAGTCCAGGAACAGAGGAAGGAAAGCTATTGATAATTTTTAATGTGAGTAGCTAATAAGAACGTTTGGCAAAATCTCTAGCAAGAAGAAGAAAACAACTGGCAACACAGGTGGCTTGAGAACTACTTACTTCCTCCATTTCCTTCTTCTGATTTGACTTTGAATCACTAGACCTCCAAGCAATGTAGAGTAGTCGCAAACCGAAAAATGCATAGAGAACTGCATGTTCAAAGATGTCCTTCAAGTGAGACTCAGATTAAACAAAAAAAAAACGAAGGAGCCACATACACTTCTAATCAAGTGCAACAATGCTGAAAGTAATACAGGAAATATAAACAAGAACAGAAAATATTTTTCAAAACTCATAAGAAAACATGAAAAAATCAGTAATGATAGCAACCTTTCTAAACAATTCAAACCCGTTACATTTCATAATGCCAGATAAACTTAGATACCAAGATATACAAATCAAGTTAGCTATAGTTGCTAATTCATCAGAAGACGCACTAATAGATGATTGCATAAGTTTTAAGCTTCGGTCAATACATTTTTCGAGGACAAAACTCATAACCATATAGCATGACAGACTAGAGGTTGCATAGCCGCTCTCAAGATATTTTTAAAAAAAATGTTTACAGTGGCACATTTACACCATATGAGAGAAGTACATACCTGTAGCGGCGCTATTAGTGTGCTTCCTCGATATCAAGTTTGGCACTATCCTACCAAGTCCAGTGGAAAGTATCTAAATGGAGAATCATATACGATTAAGCATACCCTTTTGTTGTAGTAACTATAATCTCTCAAAGAAACTAATAATGAAGATCCAAGAAGTAATCTTGCACTTACAGTCATAACAAACAAAGCCGAAAGTGCACCAGATAAAACAGTAGCTTTAGGGTGTCGCATAGCCATCAGTGCCGCTATTATAAACGTTTCATCGCCAATCTAAGAAACAAAGATTCACACTTTAACTTTGAGCCAAACCAACAGAAAATAGCAATAGAAACAAGAACACGAACCTCGGTCACAAGAATCATGGAGAAGCTCGAAAACAATGCATCAAACACACCAGGACCAGTGGATTCGAGATTCAAACCAAGCGCACCAAGATTGTCACCAGCAGCATCAAGTCCAATTCGTTCAGTGCCGATCTTCAAATCAAATAAAGAAGAATCTATGAACAATTAAAATCAAGATTCCACCAAAAGTCGAATCTAAAGAAAAATCATTTATTAGAGATTCCAATTCGAAAAAAGCAAAAAAAAAAAAAAAGTGAGATTAAATCACCATTCCACGACGGCCAAGCTCTTTACCAGATCCTTCAGATTCCTGCTTCTCATTATCAACACCAGACTCCTAGTAAATGAACAAAATCGTTAATACATGAAATCGAATCAATTCAAAAATGACTTTTTTCTCAATTTACCTGAGCAGAGATGGGGGAAACGAAGATGAAGAAGAAGAGGATGGTGGAGACGAGAAGCAGGCGGGTGATGAAACCCGTCGTCATGAGAGTTGCGAGAGTAGTACAGATCTGTGATTGACGAGGAAGAAGATGAATAATCAATTCTCTTGGGAAAGAGCGAATCTGAGAGAAATGAGACGTTGGGATCTGAGAAGATGATGAAGAAGAGAAGAAAAGTTGCTTACGAGTTACGATTCAGAAAAGCATTGGAAGAATCGGTGAGAGCTTGAGCGTGTGAAGGATCCTCGCGATGCTGCTCAGAAACAGAGATCTGTGTGGGATTTTCAAAGCTTGTATAAATTAAACCGTGAATTAAAATTAAAAAAATTCACTCGGTTTTACAAACATTAACATTTTAAACTTTTTTCGATGTTTTGAAAACTGAACAGAACCGACCGGTTAGAATCGGTCTAACCATAACTCGGTCCTCTATCTGTTTCCGAGTTGTGTTAAAACCCGAATTTGAGTTAAATCTTCAAAATCGATCAAAACCGGTCAAATTCGGCAAACTGGTGATCCGATTGAATACAAAAACTTAGTTTTCTCAAATTTAAATCATAAAATAATTTTATTTTTAAATTTAAATAGTTTCCTTTTCAAAATGTTTCACATTTATTATTATTGTTTCTTTCCAATTTTATACAAAAAACAAAAATTATTATTTTACTTTTTCTAAGACGTGATAATATTTATTAATGTTTAAAATTATATATTTTTACCTATAATTTTAAATATTTTATTTTATTTTATTAAATTAGTTTATATTAAATTTTTATATCATTTGTAAAAATATTATATAAACAAGTATAATTTAACTATATAATTTAAAATAAAATAAAAAAAAATTTCGGTTGAACCAGTCTAACCATTAAATCCAATGACATTGTCAAGTCAACCTTAAGTTTAATTTTTAAAACATTGCCCTGCACAAAAGTTTTAATTAGTGGTTATATTTTTAAAAAATAATTATGATGAATTTGTTGTTCATCAAAAAATTTTATTAATTAAGATGAAATTTGTGTCAATTTTTTTACATATGAGTCTCACACAGTTTTTCATTATTCCTCATGTTTTAAAAATTAAACTTCCTCCAAATTCGATGAAGAACATATATTTGTGAATAGTTTGAATAAATAGTTTTCATCATAATAGCTTTCTTTATCAATAAATAGTTTTCTCTTCCAAATTTGATGAGGAACATAAATTTCTTTTTTTTGTTTTATTTAATTCTTTAAATGAAATTTAATTCCATTTTTTTTATTACCAATTGAAGGCAAAGCTGGAATAACACTAAAGAAAAAGAAAAAAGAAAAAACCTCATAGAAATGACAAAGGAAATAAAAATGGATAACTTCTTGAAATAACAAATGAAATCAAAATGCATACAACAAATATCGACCATAACCAGAATTGTGTCTTAACTGCAAGAATCCCCACAATATATTTTAAATACGATAAAAATACAAAAGCAAAACAGAAACAAAGTTGTTACCATAGTTGGTCCCAAAGGAGAAACTCTTACGCAAACATCACACAGCAGTTGAGAATAAAATGGTTGAGATTAACGCCACGGCAACAACGTTTAAACTCCTCCCAAACAATCTCATCCACATCTGGAGACGGACGACACTTGTAAACCACCATTCTCTGAGACTGAGGTCGATCAAGTGAAGTTCCAATCACCAAAAGCTTATCTCCAACCGCCTTAAACGCAACACCCCAACCTCTCGTGAAATGTGCTCCCACAGGTACACCTCCAAATTTCTTCCAAATGTTTTTGTTCACATCATACACAAACAGCTCGTTCGAAGATGTTTCTAGCAAGTATAGATCATCGTTGACCACAGCAACACGTGGTGGTGCTTGGAAAAACGATGAAGTCATGTGTGACGCCAACATGTTCGGTATCAACTCCCAAGAATCTGTTTCCTCGTTGTAACTTTCTGCACAAGTTAGGGTTTCATCGTTTTCATCCAGACCGCCGAAAACATAAAGCTTACCACGTAAAATGCATCCCGAACATGACTTCCTTCGCTTACGCATTTCATGAACCGTTGTCCATGTCTTTGTTTCAGCATCGTACTTCTCTACTATGCTCACAACTTCAGACCCGTTTTCACCTATCTTAACTCCACCGGCAAAAAATGCACTAGTCCCATGGCTCGCAGAACCAAACATGGTTCTTGGTGTGATCATTGCAGGACTTTTGGACCATTTGTGCATCTCTAGCTCGTACCGCCACACCGTAATGCCCTCCACTTCCTTCCCGATGACGATTATTTGTGTACCCACACTAGTAACTTCCTTATCACCACTCAAAACACAAGTGTCAGAAGAGAGATTCGGAAGTCTCTTGAAGTTCTTGAAGTCCTCATCAAACATAGTCCAACGAGTGGCACCACTTGATAGCAGAACAATGTATGGCTTCACAAGCCCGAGCTTTCGTCTTATTCTGAAAATCTCACTGCTTTTTAGCAACTGCGAGAACCGTTTGTTGAGAAATTGCAGTTTCCAATACTCAGTGCATGGAACACGGGCAAAAATCTCGACCTGAAGCTCGTACAATAGCTGAGGAGCAACATCATATGTGAGGTTTTGAGCTGTTTCTTCTGTTTCTCCTATTTCTTCTCCTTCGGAATCAGAACAAGAATCTGCATTCATGTCGAGGATAATAGGCATACTGCCAATAATCAGAAGCTTCTTCATCGTTTGGGATTGGCTTAAGATTGACATCACTATCTGTAACAAACCACATGGAAAAAAAATTATTTTATCAGCCACCTCTCATTTTATTTGCAAAAAAATTAATATAGCATTTTCAACATATAAAATTACACTTTTTAGGTTTTTTAAAAGGTTTCAATAACTAAAATGAAAATAAGTTATTGTGAAAAACCTGCTGATTCATGAATTATAGAATGTGTTTGAATCAAAATAGTGTCTCAGCATTCAAAACAATAACGAAAACAACTAGATTAAAAATCAACTTGTTACATAAGAATCGAATGAATTCTATCATCAGGTTACACATTTGTTCAATTTCTCTCAATCTATGATAAATTCAGTTACAATAACTTATTTTAGATTTGGTGCATATGGAATGTACAAAATCGAGAAATCCTATGGATGTAGTCAATTTCAGTCAACATTTTTAGAAAAAAATTTAGAGTGACAATATGGTAAATGTTAGACAATATAACAATCAATAGACCAAAAATGTTCTAATACATGGAAATAACAGACGAATGCATAAGACCATTACAATTTCTATTAACAACGTTTTCTACAATCCCAAAAGATGCATATTATAATGATAAGGAATTAATTATCAACATAATTACACACACAAATGAAAATCATGTCTATAATTATTAATTAACATATCACACAAATAGTCTGCTTATGAAAACTTGAAAACTATTGTATTTATAAAAAAAATTGAACTATTAATCCAATTATTTTATTTATTATTTTCTACTCATTGTAAGTAACTCATTTCTTTGTTGATAAATAAATTTTATATTTTCAAAAAATACAATTTTTGATAGTGAAAATAAAATTTTTTGATAAAGTATTTAAGGTATAATTGTGTAATTAATGAATAAATTATCAAAAGTATGTATGTGTTTATACCTTTTAAGTAGAAAGTGATGCTGATATCGTCAAACTCACAAATCGCGGTCTATATGGTGACGTCAATAATATACATTATTAAACAAAAATATGAGATTATATAGCATATAAACTTTAATTTTCTACTAAAATTATGTTTTTGACTAAAAATTTGGTATTTTATTGAATAAAAGTTATTGATAAATTAAGTAATAAATTCTGTTTTGACTATTTTTCAATTCAAGTCAAGTTATTTAATTTAAAGTTATTTTTATGTTTTTAAAAAATTTGACCAAATGTTTTTAAAAAATTTGACCAAATGTTTTATGATAGAATAAGTCAAAAAATATAGAAAAAGTAATATATTGAATTAAAACACTAAGGAAGTAAAAAATTGAATGTATGAATTGTCTAAAATAGGGGAGAGTGAGGCTTTTGTCATAGTTACCAAATCGCATTCATGTTCAGTCATTAATATATACTTACAAGTGAAATGAAGCCAATATATCTGGAAGATTTTCTCGAAATTGTGGCTGATATTAGTTTGAATATAAATGTTACTAACGATATTCAGGCCATCATTTTTCTTGAATTCATTTCAATTAAGATACGACTTGCTCAAGCATACTCTTAAGTATGGGAAAAACTCATTGTCTTTAGAGGAAGTGATCTCCCAGTTGCGAGATCAAAGCAAAAGAAAATATATATGGTGATATACTGTTCGGTATTCAAATGAAAGAGGAAGACTGTTTAAAAGAGATGGTAATATATCATGTGGTGGTGAAAGGAGTAGCAGTAGATCGAAGACCATGCACTCATCAAATGACTTCTAGAAGAGACTAGTTTATTGAATTTAAGGAAAATGTGTCAAACATAATATTTCTTAGAGACCATCACTCGGTGGAAGCACAAGAAATTGAACCTATACGGTTAAATACATGAAAGTACTATGAAAGTTATGCAAAATGTTTCAAACTTGAGAAGGAATCTTATATCCACAAGCACCCTTGATAATTTGGTTTTGTACATATTGGACGTAATGGAAAAATCCAATTCCAAAAGAACAATTAGCTTGCGTTATAGTGAACTCTGAAAAATAGACTATATATTTTGGATGGTGAAACAATAGTCAAGAAAGCTTGTCAGGCTGAAAGTCAAAAGGTACAGATGTCACTGTAGCACAATAGACTAGGGCATATAGGATATAAAACATGTAGATTCTGGTTCGAGATGGTGTTCAAAAGAAGAATGATATTGGTAATGAAGGTTTCTCTTGGCGATGTATGGTAGGGAAGGCTACGAAGCCCAACTTTGGGCTTCTCCAAGTGTTCAATATTCTTTGTCAGGGTGTCAGTATGTCTTGTCTATAATTGATGATCGTTTGAGAAAGGTATGGATTTGGCTTCTTAAATCAAAAGATGAGACTTTCTAAGTGTTTTGTTGAATGGTGGAGAATCAGGTAAATCACATAGTTAAATGTTTACAAAGTGATAATGGTATGGAGTTCTACACCAATGCACTTACTTCATAGGAAGTATGGGATCTTAAGGCATCATACTTGCACTTATACACCAAAACAAAATGGAGTTGCTGAGAAAATGAATAGGAATATCATGGAGAAGGTTAGGTGTTTCTTTGATGAATTTGGCCTCGAGGAACATTTTTGGAAAGAGGGTGCAACTACTTTTGTATATGTTATAAACAGATCCCGTGTGGTTGCGATTGGTTTTAGAACTCCTGCGGAAACTTAGATTTGCAGGTAACCTTGATAAAAACACATCAAAAAAATCTTGGTTTTTGGTTCATGTGTCCTTAAATCAAGGGAAATCAAATGAGTGTTTATAGGATATCTAACTGGAACAATGGGATACAAGGTGTGGTTGCCAGAAGGAAACAAGTGTATTGTGAGTTGGAATATGAAATTTTAGGAAGAATGAGTGTGTAAAAAATGTACATGGAGAGGTGAAAATAGGACTTACAATGACATATGAACTAAATACCATAATAAAGAAAGTGTATGCAAATGACTCGTTTAATGATATACTTCAAGAATAAGAAAGCTTAGATCTATTGAGTAACAATTATGATGACCTGGTTAATTTTTTTGTTCTAGTCTGAAAAAACTTTGTGTTGTTTCAATAAATTTAGATATGATCTTTTAAACGTTATAAGTATCAGTCAATATTTTTCCATGTTGAAGTTTAGATTTTTCAGCTATTTTTTTCTATCGTCAAACTATTGTAACAAAAATTACAATTGTCAAAATTTGTAAAGATAAATAGTTTTAGGACTGAGAATCGTCTCAGGAAAATATTAAAGAGTTCGAGACATGCAATGTTGCGAGCGGAGCGAAGCTGGACAAAAGAGAAAAGTAAGAGCAATTAGTTTTTAGTATTGATATGTTTATAACTTTTCTGCAGGAATTGAGATACATGTATAAAGAGAAACAATTAGAGAATTGCGTTGAGTGTGTATGTGCAGTGTCTGTGCAACGTTTTGCACTGCCCTAAGCGAGTTTAAAAGTTATGTTCTTTTATCAAACATCACAAAATGATAATAATATAAAAAAAAATATATTAAAGTTTTATAAAGCAATCTAATTCCATAAATTGTTTATAAAAAATGAAAACAGTAAAAATAAAGAATCATTTATTATTGAAATATAGTTTTTTAGCATTTTTTCTAGAAAATCTTTCATTAAATTTACATAGTCAAATGTTTCTGTTTTTTCATGAAACATAAATTAAATATAATAATCTAAAATTTCATAGCACCAAAAGACGTTTTTATAGAAAAACAATAAAATAGCATCAGTATGTATTGTCAATTATGAATCAAATAACAACAGTCTAAATAGCAGATAACTTTAGTGTTTCACCAAGATGATTAGAAAGAAAAACAATATATTTTTCTGATTTTCTTATCAATAATTGACCATCGTCCATCCCGCTAATCTAACAAGTACCGAACCTATGACCAATTAATCATTCTTCATAATTTTTTTTTGTCTAGTTCTTATAAAATATTTAAAAATAAATTACATATTTTATCACCAAAATTATGAAGACAATGACGAACTCAATGAAAGAATATAACTAAAGTAAGAGGTATTGGATTATGTAACTAAGAACTCAAGAAGGCAAACAAAGAATCTGGAGTAAGAAAATATTTAGTTTCCGACTTTGTTTTAAGGTTAAAATTATTTTCTAAAATAGAATTGCACTAATAATGATTTAACATTGTTAGTACAAAAAAAATTCTCTTAATTATCTTTATAACTTATATTTATTACAAAAATACCATTGATCAATAAAATTGTTTTCCAATGTTAGATTGTCGGTGATACTATTCATCATCATTTTATCCTATAATGTTAACTCAGTTATTATAACATGCTAACTAACATGTGATATATCATGGTTTTTATGGCTTTTAACCATGATATTAGTCATGTATTTGGAGTCTTTTTGGTGTTTTTAGAGTCTTTTCGAGTCGTTTGCATGTTTAGGTACGGTTTAGACGTAATTGAAGATATTGGAGCATTATGGAGCAAGTGGAACTTTATAGCTGAGAAGAGCAACTTGGAGACCATCTTTGAGGTTGGTGTCGGTCGACACCACTTATGGTATCGGTCGACACCAATCGCGATTTCTTCTGCAAGTTTTCCCCCTATTCTCTTGTTGGGGATGCTTCCTACTGGCTGAAACAGTTGCAACCAGGATCTCTAACCACTTGGGTTGATACAAAGAATGCTTTTCTCAACAACTTCTTTGATGATGCAAGATCTGAAGAACTGAGGACAAAAATCTCTACATTTTCTTAAGGACCTGCTGAAGCATTCAAAGCTTCTTGATTGAGGTTCAGAGTTTATCAGAGGGACTGTCCACATCATGGGTTTAGTGATGTTCAGCTGCTGGGAATCTTCTTCAGGGGAATAGATTGGAGGTATCAGATGGTTTTGGATGCTGCAAGTGAAGAAAACTTCAACACCAGGAGTCCAACATAGACCAAAAAGCTCATTGAGAACTTGGTATCTAGCAACAGTATCAAGAATGCAGACTATGATAGAAAAAGGTTAGCTGGAAATATGGAGGGAGGTCAGATTGCTGAGGTTAAAGCCAAACTTGATTCTGTTCACAATCTCCTTGTGGGTAAGAAACAAGTTCAGTTTGCTGCAGAGATTGAGACATTTGAACCAGCTGAGGAATATGAGGAAGAAGATGTCAACTTTGTTGGTGGAACTGGTTTTCAGAATCAGAGGTTTGAGAACCAACAAGGGAACAGACCTTTCAATGCCAATGGTCAGAGGAGTGCTTTCACAAGCAATCAGAACTCCTCTGGTTACATTCAGAAACCTCAATTCCAGAAGCCTTCTTTTCAGAGCAACAACAACAGCAACTTCACAAGGAGTTGTGGTTCATCTTCTTATCAACCTGTTCCTACACCAAATTCAGGAAGCAGAATGGAAAGCATGCTTGAGCAAATTCTTGAAGGTCAGACAAAGCTAACAGTAGAGTTTAATGGAAGGTTTGATGTCATGTATACTGATCTGAATGGGAAGTTTGAAGCTTTGAACACCCATGTCAAGAAGTTGGACATTCAAGTTGCACAGACTGCAGGAGCTGTGAAAAGGCAAGATGGATTCCTCCCTGGGAGAACAGATACCAATCCGAAACATTCTGTCAATGCCATTACTCTAAGGAGTGGAAAATAACTCAATCCAGTGCTGAAAAAGGGTCTCACTGCAGATGAATTCGTGGAGCTGGAAGAGTTAGAAGAATGTGATTTTGAAGTCACACAGCCAGTGTCGGTCGACACCAATACAAATTTTCGAGACTGACGGACCTATGTCGACCCTGGTCGACACTCCTGAAGAGGAAGACTCGACACAGAAACCCAGTGTCGGTCGACACCAAGAGAAGACACTCGAAAAATCGAATCGCGACGAACCGATGTCGACCCCTGTCGACACCCCTGCCTCTGATCAGTCGACACAAGACATCAGTGTCGGTCGACACTCATTTGGTGTCGGTCGACACTCTTCACAGGGCCAGCCAGAAGCAACTAAATCTCACACTTCCCCTGAGGAAAGGGTATACAAACCCAATATACCTTTTCCCAAGAACCCCAAGAAGTCCAAACAAGAGCTGAACGATGCCAGATGCTAGGCTATCATGGAGAAACATATTGTTGAGATTCCTCTCATTGATGATGTGAAGACTTCTCCTATGATCAGAAGGTATGTCAAGAGAATGGTGACCAAAGACCTGAATGTTGAACAAGGAGTGATGATGATCTCTGCACAGGTCAGTGCTGTTATTCTGAACAGGATTCCACAAAAGCTCCCTGATCCTGGAAGTTTTATATTGGACTGCACCATCTTTTCTGATAGGTTTCAGAGATCTCTATGTGATTTTGGTTCTAGTGTGAATTTGATGTCTCTATCAGTTGCAATCAAACTTGGTATGACTGATTTTCTGCCAACTCGAATCACTCTCATCCTAGCTGGTAGATCCATGAGAATCCCAGATGGTGTCTTGGAAGATGTTCCTATAAAGATTGGAGATTGTTTGATTCCCACAGATTTTGTGGTGTTGAAGTATGAGGAGGAACCTAGAGATCCTCTCATTTTGGGAATGTATTTCTTGGCTATAGCTGGTGCCATAATTGATGTGAAGAAGGGGAGAATTGGTCTGAATGTGGGTGATCTAGTGATGAACTTTGACATGGATGAAATTGTTAGAAAACTCACCATTGATGGACAGACTTTCTATGTGGACACACTTTCAAATCTTACTGAGGAAATCTTCAATGGAATGCACTCTGAGGATCCTTTGGAGAGAGCTTTGATCACATCTACAAATGAACATCTAGATGACATGGCAGTTGGATATGCACAGCTGATGGATGCTAGTGAACAGGTCATGAAATTGGTTACTCAAAAGGAGCTAGTTGAGACTTCTGAAATGGCTACAAAACTTGCTGATTGGAATGTGGAGAGAGCTCCCAAACTTGATCTGAAACAACTCCCTGACGGGCTAAGGTGTGCATTTCTTGGTGAAAATTCTTCATATCCTGTAATTGTTAATGCTTACCTGAACAATGCAGAGCTCACTTTACTGCTAAGCAAGCTGCGCAAATTTCGCAAAGCTCTTGGCTATTCTCTTGATGACACTTCAGGTATCTCTCCAGACTTGTGCATGCATAGGATCCACCTTTAGGATGAGGCAAAGTCATCAGTTGAACATCAGAGGAGGCTAAATCCCAACTTGAAGAAGGTTGTCAAAAAGGAGATCATGAAATTGCTGGCAGCTGGAGTCATCTATCCTATCTCAGACAGCAATTGGGTCAGTCCAGTGCATGTGGTTCCTAAGAAATGAGGTGTTACAGTGGTCAAGAATGATAAGAATGAGCTGATTCCTACAATGACTGTGACAGGACACAGGATGTGTATAGATTACAGAAAGCTGAATGCAGCAACAAGGAAATATCACTTCCCCCTACCTTTCATTGATCAGATGCTGGAGAGGTTAGCAAACCACCCCTATTACTGCTTCCTCGATGGGTACTCTGGTTTCCTTCAGATTCCCATTCATCCAGATGACCAGGAGAAGACCACATTTACTTGTCCCTATGGAACTTTTGCATATCGCAGGATGTCTTTTGGACTTTGTAATGCTCCTGCAACATTTCATAGATGTATGATGTCAATCTTCACAGACATTATTGAGGATTATATGAATGTCTTTATGGATGATTTTTCTGTTTATGGATCTTCTTTTAAAGACTGTCTTGAGAATATGTGTAAGGTGATAGCTAGATGTGAAGAAAAGTACTTGTACTTAACTGGGAAAAATGTCATTTTATGGTGAGAGATAGTATTGTGCTTGGGCACAGAGTTTCAGAAGCTGGGATTCAGGTTGACAGAGCCAAAATCGAAGTGATGACAAGTCTACAACCACCTGATAATGTGAAATCAGTGAGGAGTTTTCTGAGATATGTTGGGTTTTACATGAGGTTCATCAAAGAATTTAGCAAGATTGCTAGACCACTAATAGCTTTGCTTTGTAAGGATGTGAAATTTGAGTTCAGTGCTGAGTGCCTTTCAGCTTTTGAACAGATCAAGTCAGCTTTAGTGAGTGCTCCAATAGTGCAACCACCAGACTGGGACTTGCCTTTTGAGGTGATGTGTGATGCCAGTGATTTTGCAGTAGGAGTTGTTCTGGGACAGAAGAAAGATAAGAAACTTCATATCATTTACTATGCTAGCAGAACACTTGATGATGCACAGAAGAATTATGCAACTACAGAGAAGGAATTGTTGGCTGTTGTGTTTGCTTTTGAGAATTTTCGTCCTTACTTGGTTGGGTCTAAAGTGATCGTGCATACAGATCACTCTGCTCTCAAATATTTTATGCAGAAAAAGGAAGCTAAGCCAAGGTTACTAAGATGGATTCTCCTTCTTCAAGAGTTTGATATTGAAGTTAGAGACAAGAAATGTGTGGATAATATAGTAGCTGATCATCTTTCAAGACTCAGGATTGAAGAAACCGTCCCCATTGATGATTACCTGCCAGAAGAGAATGTTTACATGACAGAGATTGGTCCAGAACTAGATTTTGGGGGAAATTCACATCATTCTCGAGTTGCACCATCAGTGTCGGTCGACACATCATTGGTGTCGGTCGACACCCGACTCGAAACATCGGACCGATGTCGACCCGACCACCTTTGGGTCGACACCTCTACTCGTCACCAACTGGTGTTGATCGACACCACATCTGGTGTCGGTCGACACCCACATGGGATGTGCCTAGAACTTGCAACAGTTCACAATGAAGATTCCGCTGAGTACACAGCCGCTGTGGCAGTTCCTGATTACCCTTGGTATGCTGATATTGTCAATTACCTTGCTGCAGATGTTGATTTAGGCCTCAAGGACTATGCTAGGAAGAAGTTCTTTAGTGACCTCAGAAGATACTATTGGGATGAACCTTACCTTTACAGGCATTGTTTTGATGGTATGTACCAGAGATGTCTTGCTGAAACTGAAGTTCCTAGTGTTTTGTTTCATTGTCATGGATCTGAGTATGCTGGACACTTTGCTACTTGTAAAACAGTGTCCAAGGTTCTTCAAGCAGGCTTTTGGTGGCCTACCATGTTCAAGGATGCTCAGCTGTTTGTCTCTCAATGTGATCCTTGTCAGAGAAGAGAGAAGATTAGCAAGAAACATGAGATGCCTCAAAAATTCATCTTTGAAGTTGAAATTTTTGATTGTTGGGGCATTGATTTCATGGGTCATTTTCCTTCATCTTATGGGAATAAATACGTTCTAGTTGTTGTGGACTATGTATCGAAATGGGTAGAAGCAATTGCTTGTCCGAAGAGTGATGTTGCATTGGTTCTTAAGCTGTTTAAGACCATTATTTTCCCCAGATTTGGAGTGCCTAGAATTGTGATAAGTGATGGTGGCTCTCACTTTATCAACAAGGTCTTTGAAAAGCTGCTAAAGAAGCATGGTGTTCATCATCGTGTGGCATCTCCTTATCACCCTCAGACAAGTGGCCAAGTAGAGGTTTCTAATAGACAGATCATAAAAATCCTAGAGAAGATAGTGGGTAAGACAAGAAAAGATTGGTCTGCAAAGTTGGATGATGCACTCTGGGCCTACAGAACTGCATTCAAGACACCACTTGATACTACACCATTTCATCTACTTTATGGGAAAGCATGTCATCTTCCAGTGGAGCTTGAGCACAAGGCAGCTTGGGTTGTCAAGTTGATGAATTTCGACATCAGGTCTACTGCAGAGAGGAGATTAATTCACCTGAATGAGTTAGATGAGATCAGATTTCATGCTTATGTACAAGGAGAGAACAAAGGCATATCATGACAAGAAGATCATCTCCAGAAACTTTGAACCCAATGATCAGGTATTATTGTATAACTCTCGTTTACATTTTTTTCCTGGTAAATTGCGTTCTCGTTGGTCAGGTCCTTTCACCATCACGGAGGTTCGACCATATGGTGTTGTTGTCTTGAAAAACTCAGAAGGCAAGGAGTTTACTGTGAATGGACAAAGGGTGAAACATTATTGGGCACAAGCCGAGATTCCCGATAGACACATTGTTCCTTTGGGTGATGCACCCTCTGCCTAATCCGCAGCCAAGTCAAGCTAATGACTAAAAACAAGCGCTTGGTGGGAGGCAACCCACTGGTGAGTCTGTATATACTGAGTCTTTTTAAATTTTGTGTTTTTGTCTCTTTTTATTTGGGTTTTATGTTTTTGTTTTGAGTTTTGCGTGTCAGGTTTCGGGCAGTGTCGGTCGACACCATTTATGGTGTCGGTCGACACCGATACGAACGAGGTAAGTTTTTTCTATAAATTGCGCGACTTGTTCTTCATTTTTATCTCTATTTCTCGTGAAACCGATTTCTACCACCTTTAAATCTCCATATCTTTCGCGTTTCTTGACGAAATTCTTCGATTCAAAGCCCTATTTGATTGATTTTTCGTGCTCTATTCGATTCTGTCACTCACTTCTCCGATCTGCAAAGGTATGTGTCACGATTTCTTTCTCCAATTTTGGTTCCAAGTTGAGCATTTGATTTCACCTATTTAAACTCAATTTGTTGCTGGATTTAACTTGTTTAGGTTGTTTTTAGTAGGAATTCGATTTACCCCCTTGATTTGGATGATTTTCTTTGCTTGGTTTGAGAATTTTAGGGTTTAAATTGCATGTTGATGGAAATTGCGTTTAGAAACGGTTTTAGGACGGAATTGTGGTTGATTAATAGTGATTATAGAGTTTAGAACAGACATTTGTGTAGAAACTCGGTTGATTTCGACGATTTTAGCTCGTTTTGCCAAATCGCGATTGGTGTCGATCGACACCCCCCTTTGGTGTCGGTCGACACCAATTGTTATGTCATGCAACTTAACTAATTTTGCATATTTTAGGTTTGTTTTTTTTTTTGTGTTTTTGATTGCAGATGGCAATTCGGAGTAAACACCAGCGCCCCAACGCTGCGGGCGCATCTACATCCGCTCCCGCTTCTACGCCTTCTTCGGATCCCATCTCACACCCGCCCTGGCCCAAACGGGAGGGCAAGAAGATTCTTCCGGCTTGCGTTTGGACGGCACACCTAGAAAGGTCGCAGAGTCCAATGACTGCACCCGCCACCCTATTTTGGAGCAGTGGGACGATTACGACACCATGTTCTATAATGCATGGTTAGGCGTTGACATCCGTCCCACCCGGTTTGTGGACCCTACTGCTTTACGGAGGATGGGGATTCGGGATGAGGTTCTCTGGCTACTACAGCAGATGGGATTGGGGACGATGGCGACTCACCAGTACGACTGCTACCCCGATCTCGTACGCCAGTTTCTCACATCCGTTCGAGTTTACTACTCGAACGAGATTGTTCGGTGAGCTCAGGAGGGGACCTTGACTTTCATGATCCGAGGTATCTGCTAATGGAGTTGTGCTCCATCTACGGGTTCAGTCCGGATCTCCGTCATGTTGCACTGCCCGCTCAGTTCCCCGAGGTTCAGACTTTCTGGTCCTTCATCGGGAACGGCGCCTACGATTCGAAGAAGTCCACGTAGACTGATGTGTGCCACCCGATCCTGTGCTACATTGCCCGCGTGTTGGGCAACACCATTCTCTGCAAGATAGAGCCTGGTAAGATGCGCCTTTCTGAGCTGATCCTTCTCAACTACAGCGTCCGAGATCTGTTTGTCGATCAGTTTGATGGACCGCCACCGGAGAACGAGGTTAACCTCGGCGCTGTTTTTGCTTATCACTTGGTCTCTCTGAAGACCAAGTCTTTCTCCGGCACCGGGAGGAAGTTCGAGACAGTTGGGAGTCTTCTCACTCCTATCTTCTTCCACTTTGGTATCGATGTTTCTCCTAGTACTGTCCTCACTCAGCGATCGTTGATGGACGAAGAGCATCTGAAGCATGCCAAGTGGATTAAGGGCGATTGGCAGTGGTCTTTCCGGGACGAGTAGGGTGATCATCTGATTCCGCTGCCAAAGCGCACTCTCACTTCTATAGATGATGATGTCGACCAGCTCCGTTTTCAGCCTGACCGCGATCAGCTGCATTCCGCTCCACCTACTCGCCTCCGCCGAGGCACCTCTTCTCGAGCCCCGCTACTACCGCAGAGGACGACTCTGTTCCCGACCTTGCTGGAGGTTGCGGCTTTCCACTACAGTCACTCCTTCCGCCTCCTACTCTCCCTGCGGACACTGCAACTTTTCAGAGGTACATGATCGAGAGTGTTCAGAGTTTATGGAGCGTGATAGCTACCCTCTCTCGGTGTGCCTGCATCCGACCTGGTTCTCCTCCTCGCCGGTGTTCCCGCTCCCGCTCCCGCTCACCACCACTCCCCCTGGATGTTCCTGACTCAACAGATGCAGCTGCTGATGAGGAGTAGTTCATCTCTTTCATTTCGGTTATCTTTTTCTTTTCTTTTTCCTTTTGAGTCATTTTTTTGTTTATGTTTGAGTCAGTTTGTCTTTACTATTGTATTGTGGAACTTATTTGGATTTTCTATGTTATGCATGTTCTTTCTCACTTGTGTTTTAGTGTGTTAACAGTGCTACATTTGGAGGGTTCATTTGGTTTTACAACCTTTTGAATAGTTCTGTATGATTTCATTTAGTTGGTGTCTGCTTACGCACTAGGTGTCGGTCAACACCCTGTGTGTGTCGGTCAACACCATTGCCATACACCTGTGTCGGTCGACACCATGCGTGTGTCGGTCGACACTCAACACGACCACAGGTAAACATGTCTCATTCTAAGTCCAATTTTGTTCCATTTATTTTATTTCTAACTGACTTCAGGTCTGATACCACTGGGGACAGTGTTACTCAAGTCTGGGGGAGGTTGTTACTAACTTTGTGTTTTCTTTTGAGAGTCAGTTGTGTCAGTTTTATTGAGTCAAAAGTTAGTCCGGAACTATGAGCTTTTCTTGGAATAAGCTGTTTTAGCAACCACTTTAGTGACCATTCTTACAACCATTGACAGCAGACCCTACTAAAACAAAATTTTAAAGGTAAATTGATCTACCAATATCTTCATATCTGTTTGAGTGTTTGAGTTTTTGAATGATCCAAATCTGTCCTACACATAATGAACTTAATTTTTCTCATCTTGGGGCTTGACATACTTTGAATCGGAATCCTTGTTCATTTCTGATAGGATTAGTCTGTGATTATGGTTTCCCTCTCTCTTCCCTTCATTGTCTTTACAAAGTATATATATATAGTTCGGAAAGAAGTGAACTGAGAAATTAGCGGCAAACCCCGTTGGTTTTTGAGATTCATGGAAACCTGTCTAAAATAAAGAGAACAGTCAGTCGATTTAAAAAAAAAATGATACCCTTAGTAGGGAGAAATTGGCTGACTGGAAGTGAGAAAAGGGAGATGAAAGAAACCAGAAGCAGATTAGTCTAAAAATCAGGTATTTGAATGAGTATGAGTCCATGTGTTCTTTGATCGATATTCTCTCGATGAGACTGCACTTATAATAAGGTCAGCAATGGTGATTTTAGATTTCTCTTATGGATTGTGGGTTGATATAGGGATGGTTGATAAGCCTGCGGAAAAGTAATTGAAGTTTTGTCTGATGTTAAACTGTTTTATGTGGCTTACAGAAGTGTTAGTTAATTCAGTATTCTAAAGAATATGTGAGTTCCTAATGTTTCAAACCTCTTCCACAGGTTTAGTTTTATGTTTTGCTTGAGGGCAAGCAAAAGCTAAGTCTAGGGGAGTTGATATATCATGGTTTTTATGGCTTTTAACCATGATATTAGTCATGTATTTGGAGTCTTTTTGGTGTTTTTAGAGTCTTTTCGAGTCATTTGCATGTTTAGGTACGGTTTGTACTTAATTGAAGAGATTGGAGCATTATGGAGCAAGTGGAACTTTATAGCTGAGAAGAGCAACTTGGAGACCATCTTTGAGGTTGGTGTCGGTCGACACCACTTACGGTGTCGGTCGACACCAATCGCGATTTCACCTACAACAAGTTTTACAAGTTTTGAAGATTAAGGAAACAGCCCAGAAGTTCCATCTATTTGCAAAACAAGTCATTTTTGTGATTTATACTATAATTAGGTTTTAAAAGCCATGTTGAACTTTACTTTTGATTTCTTGAGACCTTGAGAGAGATTGCAAGAGAGCTTTGGAGAGACAAATCTGAACTCACTTTGTTAGAGAGAAGATTTCAAACTCCCTTACTTCTTCTTTTGATTTCTCAATGCAATTTATTCAGTCTATGTTTTGTGTTTTACCAATTATGTCTGAGTAATCTGCCTGTTAGATTTAGGGGTTTTCTAGGTTAATGATGAATTGTTGAATTGGATAGAATTGTTAGGGTAATCATATGGTTTCTTCATCTAAAATGAATCTAATGCTAGTTCTGAATTGATCACTTGGAATTTAGATAATAGGACAATTGATAGACATGAGAGTGTTGTCAATTTCCGGAAAAGAATCTTAGATGAGCAAAATACTTATCCGCAAAAGAATTTGGTTTAAGGATTTTGTGAATTTATCGAACTTGAGTTTATTGCATGTATGAACTGTTGAATTTGCAAAGAAAATTGGAATTCTAGGATTTAAGCATTGGAATCTCTGCAACAAAAGTTGATTGATTTAGATATTGTGTTTCGAGTTCAAGAACGATACTTAATAAAACCCTCAACATTTTGTCTGGTTTGCAATTCTGATTTACCGAAAGAATTTCCCTAAGTCTAGCGTTTTCCCCATCGAACTTACAGCTTCTCTGAATTCGTTTGTCTTCTTTTGATACAATTATTTCCGTTTAGCTTACTTCGAAAACCATTAATCTATTGTGTGAATCTTGAGTCTCTGTGGAAATTCAACCCCTAAGTACTATAATCGATCTCTTAATTTGGAGAGTAGCTCTAGGGTATATTTGAGCATATCAACATGCTAACAAATATAGCAACATGTTGACTTACTAACAATAATACATGTTACTTTTTACAAGATAACAATATTCGATAAATATTGATCATAACCGGATTACAATCCAATATGAATGTGTTAATAGTATTATCTGACACTTATAACCTGCTAATAATAATATCAGATATTTGTAACGTGCTAACAATAATATATAATATTTTTACCATGCTAACATAGAAATTATCATGTTAAACCAATTATCATACCAAAGAAATATCATTTAAACCAGTGATCATATCATTAAAATATGAAATGGAATATCAACATATTAACATGTTAGCCAAACTATCGTATCATATTATATGAAATGTTAACGTAGTAACAATGATATATGATATTTATAGCATATATACTATTAAAACAAGAACTATTATAAAAGTAAATATTAACAATGTGTTATATTACATAAAATGTCATTGTGTTTTATTGATTTTCTCAAATGTTTATTAAGGGTATTTTAGTCAAATTATATATGTCAATTATTATTTAAATTTAAATCAAAGCTAAATCTCATTAATTTAAATAATATATACAATCTAATCAAATCTTAACAAAAAAATTGATTGTGAAATATTTTCGTGGTAAATTTATTTAAACACACCTTAAATAATTATTGAAAATATATAGAAATTATTTTACATGAGATTTTGGATTACTCATTTAAAATTTTTAAAATTAATATTAATTTAAAAAATTGTAATTAATATTAATATACTATAATAAATTAATGAATTAATTTTGATATTCTAAATTTACAAGTATATATTATTAAAAGAGAAATATATATATATATATATATATATATATATATATATATAATCTCGTCTTTAGGACGTGCAAGAATTTAGTGTTAACATTAATTTCTGATACTTGTAAGATGCTAACATAATAAATATTTGAATAACAATTAATATGGTAAAGTGATAAGTTTATATTTATTGTGTTAATTTAGTTATCATGTCATATCAAATATAAAAATTAAAAAATTAAATAGATATCTTTTATGTATATATAAATTTATTAAAAAATTTAAAATTACATACAATGTTAACATGTTAATAATAATATATGATATATTTATTTTTTTTATCATCAAATAATATGTGATATTTATACCATGCTAACGTTAGCATATAATGCTTATAACTACTAACATAGTTATCATGATAAAAAAATAAAATAAAAGTATATTTTGCCGATGAAAAATCGATGAAGAGTAAAATGTAATTAACTTTATCAAAATACTATTTTTAAAAAGCTAATTATATGCTAAATTAAATTTTCAACTATTGATTACCATCTATTAGTAATACTCCACTACAAAATTGTCCTATACAATGTATGCTATAATCTTTTGCTTCACTTACCTACACTATAAACCAGGTATTTGTGTGTAAAAAATTTTATGTCTATGTCTTTGATTTTTTTTTTTCCATTTTTATAATTCACGGTTTAATATCTCTATTTAAGAGTCAAAAGTGTAGTATTACTCTTTTGAATGAATCATTAATTTGTTTTAGTGTTCACAATTAGATCTTATATATTTAATTGTGTCATCCATTTCGCTTTCAATCTAAATTTACGGTTTGATTTTATTCCATCTTTTTCCATTTTCGTATTGTTTTACACTTCATTTTCACTCCTAATAAATTTTTATTGGATTTAATGCAATGAGACTTATTTTATCCTAAAGAACAACAACAGTACCTACCATTTCGCAAATGGGTTCAGGATTGAAAAGGGCCCAATTCTCAAGAGCTGTACGACGTCGTTTAGCGACTCAGGTAACGAAATCGCCTTCGATCTCGCTCTCTTACTCTGTTAAAAACGAGAGAAAGAGAAGGTCCTAGGGTTTATTTCTGCACCAATGGCGTCGAGAAATGCTCTACTTAGATACCTCAGAGTCACTGTCACACCTTCTCTCCAAAGCTCTAGTATCGCTTCCCATCGACGCGTCGCTCCTTTCTTCGTTCTTCTTCGTCGTTTCTCCGAGGAAGTCAGAGGATCATTCCTCGACAAATCCGAAGTCACAGATCGTGTTGTCTCTGCCGTCAAAAATTTCCAGAAAGTAGAGCCTTCTAAGGTAATTCTCCTACCACCACCGATTCCGAAAAACCCATTTATTTGATTTTCGATTGGAATGATAATTCTTATGTGTAGCAATGAAGAAATCGATTGTATTTTCTGCATTACATTATGATAATGGAGTTTTGTTGTTTCTTTAACATTTATCCTTTGTTTTATTTAAATCCAAGAGCAAAGAAGTAGAACTCTTGCTCGTCTAGTAAACAAAGGTTGTATATTTCAAGAATCCTTACTATACTGATCTTGAGTTAGACTTTGTTTAGTCTTTGAATCAGCTACTAGAAATGGCTGTAATGGCATGCTCAATGACTTATAATCTAAATTGTTACTACATGCATCTGATGTCTCTTCTTAACCAAAAGATCCTCCTTTCGATTCTCTATGTCTGTCATTTCTTGTTTTCAAACTGATTGATAGCATCAGAGAACATGCTACATTTGCCGTTTCTTGATTAGTTTTGATTATGTAGATACATGTAATCAATTGTTACTACATGTATCTGATGCCTCTGCTTCTATGGCTTACTTTCTTCTCTTCGAACATTTGTTCTTTTCTTTATGTCTCTCTATGTGGACAACAATCCGATGAAGCAAGATAGTCATGTGATTTGACTTGATAATTTAAGTTGGTGTGATTCATGTTGTTGCAGGTGACACCAAAGGCACACTTCCAGAATGATCTAGGGTTGGATAGTTTGGACACAGTGGAGGTGGTCATGGCACTTGAAGAGGAGTTTGGATTCGAGATACCTGATAACGAAGCAGATAAGATACAGTCGATTGATCTTGCTGTTGAGTTTATTGCTTCACACCCGCAGGCAAAATGAGCTTACGAAATATTCATGCATGGTTTAGCATCTTAATAAAAGTACATCAATCATGTTTCTTTGCTAAGGTGAGGCATTTTTCATTTTCCTACTGTTTGTTAATCATCTAGAAACGGGATTCTCCTATTTAAGCATCATATTGTCTACCATTGAGAAGACTTGGAGTCTATCGATCATATGGTTAGATAAGAATAAATGAAGACAATCTTATTTTATCAACTGAGGCTAAACTTGGCTTCTTTGTTACCAGAAAATGCTCTTAGGTTTCAACTGAGACAATTAGTCTCGCATACAAATATTAACTCGTTACTTGATCTGTCAGAGACATGTATTTGAAATTACTTCAGTATTTGTTAAAAAATTGGTCAATTTGTAAGTTAGTCGCTTGATCTGCTTTTTCATTAAGAAAAAAGTAAGTATTTGCATGCGTATTCAATCAAAGATTTGAGGTGATTTTTTTTTAAATGATGAATCCGGTGTTATTCAAATATAGATTTCTAAAACCATTGTAAAATTCAGTGTTATTGAACTTTTAATTAATAAATTTTAGGAAATTTATTGTGGTTTGAAAGTGTTTTGGTGAAATTTTTTAGTTAAAAATATCAAAATTCAAATTCTATTGGTTTAAATGGGATTGTAGAGTAGAGCTGTCAAATAGTCTGTCTATATTCATCTGAGCTTTGTCTATACATACCATTTTTTTATAAATTGTATTTGGTCGGTCCATAATGGATAATTGTCCAAAAATCGCACACACCCAATAAAGACCATGTTCAGAAAGACTAGATATGTCCATAGACAGTAAAATTGGACATGCCCATAGACAACTCAATTTTATATGACTTTCTTTTTAAAATATATTGATTATTTCAAAAATAAACAAGAATATTTGTTTAAATATTTCTTCTAAGATCAGTAAATAGTATTAATTTTGCTTGAGTCTAGTTTTAATATTTAAACAAATATAAATTTTAATACTAAAACAGAAAAAAATATATTATATTTTGATCACGGCTACTTATGCTGAAAGATTATTTCGTCGTCACAATTGTGATAGGAATGTTGTGAACATCATGAACCATTGAAGTCAATTTTTTAAAACGCTTTGCATTGTCTTTTCGATATGAAATCACATTCTAACTTCGAAATGTTACAATATCTAACATTGCTCTTCCAAGTATGTGTCTAATGGTGATTTTCCACTACCACCAGTTTTTTGAGAGACGTAAGAGTAATATGCCTGCAAAAAGTAGAAATCACAATAAAAAATTCAGAAACCAGACATTAATCTATACAATTCAACTAGGAAAATAGAACAATGGAATCATTATCAATTAAAAAATTAGAATATACTTACATCATAACATTAAGAAATGTCTTTTTGTAACACTTGAGAAGAGATGGTGGTAATCTCTCTTGTGTTTCGCTTATAAGCTCCAAACAGCTTAACCATCTTGTTACGCACCTGAGCCACTTGCTAGTGGATGAATTCAAGATATTGTAACAAAATTCAAAAAATGAAAACTTCATTCTTGGATCAAAAACTGCATCAATTGTTAATATGTCATTGAATTCTTCCTAGTATTTTTCAGATTTCTCGTTCATAGCCTCCACCATATCATAAATAACCCTATCATCAGAATTTCCATGCTCTCCCAGACAACATTTAATCCTCCACACTTGCAAAAACTACAAGTTTGCAGTGGGGTAAAAGGAACCAGAAATTAGTTTTGTGATTTCAGCGAATGGTTTCAGGAGATTACATATTATCTTGGCTATATCCCACTATAAATCAGATGGGAGACTCTTATAATTATTATCTACCTCTGCAAGGTTACGGAATACATCCTTAAACTCAAGTGTTCATCCTTAAACTCAAGTGCTCGAGAGAGCATCAAATAAGTGGAATTCCAGCGAGTTGTAACATCTACAACCAGACCTGCTTCAACTCGAATTCCAACTTTTTCCATACAGTTTTGAAACATGTTTTCCCTATACTCGGATCCCTTAACATACCTAACACTATCCTTGATTTTATTCAAAGCTCCACTAATCACAAGCAGCCCATTTTGCACTATTATATTTAAGATGTGAGCTGAACACCTCACATGAAAAATTCTCTATTGCATACCAAATCTTTCTGTAGCTTCATCTGTAAAATACCTTGCCTGCTGTCATTAGCAGTAGCATTGTCCACTATTAGAGAAATAAATTTCTTCTCTAGTCCCCATTCTTTCAAGAGCTCAACAAGCTTCATTGCAATAGCAATACTAGTGTGTAGAGGTGGGAAACCACAGAAAGAGAGAATTTTTGTCTTCAAAACCCAATCAACATCTATATAGTAAGCTGTCAAACACATATAACATTCAATGGTGATAGCTCTCCACAGATCTGTTGTCAAACATATCCTACCCGGGATTTTACTCAAGATTTCCTTCAGCTTCTTTTTCTCCTTCTAAAAAATTCTATAGACATCTGATGCAACTTTACAATTAATCAAAACAATCTACAATGTAGAGTGTTTTAATTAAATCATTGCAACTTCCCTAATTCACAAATATAAGATTGAATATACCCACCTAAGAGAAAGATAATTGAAGTTTTGGTTTGAATTTTGACTTGATTTGTGGTTTTTAACACTTGAAACCTAAACCGATGTCGTAGTTTGTGAAAAAAAAAAGATTATTCTTCTCTTCACGAAAGAGATGTCGTCATTTGGGTTGTAGTTTGATACTTTTTTACTTTTTTATTTTTTGGACTAATTGGTTGGATTAAAAAGACATGTACCAAGCTGTAGATATCATTATTATGGACTGTCTAATGGGCTATGCTATATTGCGTACTAATTGACGATTGACAGGGCAAATAGAAATAGGGCAAGTGTCAAAAATAAAAATATAACTTGATATTTGATTCGTAATTGTAGGTAATAAAATTTGTCGAATTGTTATCCAACTTGTTTAAACCAAGTATTACATATATTAGGTAAGTAACTGATACACATGTCTAAGCCTTAGACAATCATGTAAAGATGTGTTAGGAAGAGTTTTCTTTTCTGCATTTATTTGATGACTTTTTTCAAGTTTTTATGCAAATTTCAATATATGTTTGATAGATGTGATTTTTTTTAGTATTATGTAGTCTATTTCGTTATTTGTTAAATTGTTTCTTTCTTTAAAATAAAATAATTTTAGAAAAAGAAATTTCTAATCTTTGAAAAATTTAAAAATAAAGAGGAAATAGTACATTAAAAATTACAAAGAAAACATCCGGGGTTGAACTTGAAAACACCAACACTCTGGTGCAGTTCCATTATTTAATAGATAGTGAAAACAAGACATTGGACCACATCTAGTGATATAACACAAAGGATCAGTAATGCATCAAACCTCGAGCTTAGGAACCCAACTCGCGATCACATATTCATTGGCAGCTTTAGTTTTCTCAAAAGAATCTAGCGAGAACAAAAGCTTCATGTAGTCACGGACATTGGTCAGGCTCTCAGGGACAGACCAATCCTTGAAATGTCCTAACGCGATCTCTAAATGGTAAAGCTTTGGCGCTAAGTTCAAATCCACCGCTGTGACATTTTCACCAGCCACGAAAGAACCACCGTGAGTTTTGAAGTGATTATCCAATGCCTCGAGTTCATCCAACAAAGCCGTCTCGGTTCCATCATTAGCATGATCTTTGCTCTTCAGAAACATGATAAATGCAACGATGATCTTTGGATCCCACAGAAGCAAACTCAGGAGGAATCATCCCTAAAGAAGGCTTCGGATATTTCTCCTCGATGATTCCCACTATAACATCGGAATCAGCGACCCAAGTCTCATCGTCATCGAACTTCACCAAGGGAAGTTTTCCCTCAGGACTAATAGCCAAGAACCATTCGGGTTTGAGTGAAGTGTTAATGAGATGAGTCTTGTAAGGAAGCTTCTTCTCCTCTAAGGTGAGAAGAACCCTTTGACTAAAAGGACATTGATAGCAGAACAATGTATGGCTTCACAAGCCCGAGCTTCCGCCTTATTCTGAAAGTCTCACTGCTTTTTAGCAACTGCGAGAACCATTTGTTGAGAAATTGCAGTTTCCAATACTCAGTGCATGGAACACGGGCAAAAATCTCCACCTGAAGCTCGTACAAGAGCTGAGGAGCAACATCATATGTGAGGTTTTGAGATGTTTCTTCTGTTTCTCCTATTTCTTCTCCTTCGGAATCAGAACAAGAATCTGCATTCATGTCGAGGATAATAGGCATACTGCCTATAATCAGAAGCTTCTTCCTCGTTTGGGATTGGCTTTACATTGACATCACTATCTGTAACAAACCACATGGAAAAAAAAAATCAACTTATTACATAAGAATCGAATGAATTCTATCATCAGGTTACACATTTGTTCAATTTTTCTCAATCTATGATAAATTCAGTTAAAATAACTTATTTTAGATTTGGTGCATATGGAATGTACAAAATCGAGAAATCCTATGGATGTATTCAATGTCAGTCAACATTTTTTTTAAAAAAATTTAGAGTGACAATATGGTAAATATTAGACAATATAACAATCAATAGACCAAAAATGTTCTAATACATGGAAATAACAGGCGAATGCGTAAGACCATTACAATTTCTATTAACAACTTTTTCTACAATCCCAAAAGATGTATATTATAATGATAAGGAATTAATTATCAACATAATTACACACCCAAATGAAAATCATGTCTATAATTATTAATTAACATATCACACAGATAGTCTGCTTATAAAAAAATTGAACTATTAATCCAGTTCTTTTATTTCTTACTTTCTACTCATTGTAAATAACTCATTTCTTTGTTGATAAATTGTAACACCCGTCTCATCCTCACTCGAGAACGGTGTGCCTAAGCCTGGGCGTTCGGATATCCGTTCGGATTCGGTTCGAATTTTTTGGATTTTCGGATATAGAGATATATAACCCGTTCGAGTATTTTAGAATTTTGGTTCGGGTTCGGTTCGGATTCGGATACCTGAAAATTGATTTCAAAAAATAAAAATTGATTAAATTTGAAAATTTTTTTTGAAAAATATAGATAAAAACTTTCATATATTTTACTTATTTTAGATATTTTACTTATTTTGGTCTAAAATTAATTAATATATTCGTATAATTATAATTTTGGATAAATATGTTATATCAAGTGTAAATATAATTAATATTTTCTGTATATAATTGTATTTCGGATATTTCGGATATCCATTTGGTTTTCGGTTCGGTTCGGGTTCAGATTCAGTTTTTCGGATATAGAAGTCTAGGATCCATTCAGATATTTCGTTGATTCGGGTTCGGGTTCGGATCCTCTTTTTCGGTTCGGATTCGGTTTGGTATTTCGGATCCGGGTAATTTGCCCAGGCCTAGGCGTGCCACTAACTCTAACTTCTAACTCATACAAATCCATTTAATAAAATCTCCTCTTTATTTCCTTAAATAAATCAATAAATCAATAAATCCAATAAATCAAAATAATCAAAAGAACTCGAATAAAAGCGTAGAATAATGTTTAAAACGAAATGCGGAAAACCGTAAATCCCAAAAGTAGCACCCGAGCCGTCATAACGTAAATCTACTCGTCTGTCTCACCTGAAAAGGGAAGAAAGAGGGGTGAGTAACAGGGGAGTCACTCAGTAAGGTATGGGATGCAAATTACAGAAAACGCAATCTGGTCATAGCACTCCAAACACGGAAAAATAGACTAAACATAAGCAATCACGGCACCTAAAACATCCAAACAACAACCAAATGGCCCTATTAACGGATCAAGTGACCGTCGGCACCCTCTCACCAGGAGGTCAACATGGAATAAGTGTCCAATGGCACCGCCAACTTTGACGATTTATCGATATTAAGGCACCGGACAGCAGATCGAGTAGGCTGCCCGCACCCCTCTCACACAAGGCGTCGATAGTACAGAAGTCCGTCTCTGTACCCCGCAATCTCTAAACTCTAACATGCTCGACTACTTATATATATATGTAACAAACAATAATCCTTTATTTAACATGCACAATCAATGGGTTGAATCCTCTAAATTCCTATTTCCAATTTAACAATCAAAACTACCTAGACTCGATCAGAGAAACATAACACATTTAGTACTAAATTCCATCTACGGCGTCCTAGACGAAAGTGCGGAATTCTGCGGAAAGCCCTCACCCTAGATAAAAATGGAGGTTAGCTGCGACTTCTGGACTCCGGATGCTAAATCTGAAATCAGCACGAAAAATCGAGTGAGAACGGCCTTCGAACGACGAAAAATGGATAACGGATCAGTGGAAAAAAGTCAACGGTCAACGGTCAACGTTCAACGGTTAAAGTCAACGGCCAACGGTCAAACCAGTCAAACCGGACCGGACCCGACCCGACCGACCCGACCGGGTCAACCCAGTGAGTCACTGAGTCAACTCGGGCGAGTCACCGAGTCAACTCGGCAGCGAAGACTTACCGGAGACGGCGGTCAACGGCGGCGCGTCGACGACACGCGCAAAACTTCCAACGGCGATTCCGGGCGCGTCCGGCGGTGGTTTGGGGCGATCTTGGTGTCTACGGACTCGTCTCGTCGTCGTGAATCCGATGGTGGTTTTGGATTTGCGAAAATCCCAACGGTTGGAAAGTTATGGACGATTTACTGATCGGCTGAAGCGGAAAACTATCGAAAATCGGTTTCCGGGATTACCTTTGCCTCGGATTCGATTATACACTGATAGATCCACGCGGTGGCTGCGAGAAATCGCCTCTAACACTCTCCAACGGATTGATTTTGACAGAGTTTCGCTTTGATGAAGATTTTTGTGAGAAAAAGAAAGGGAGAGGAGACTATTTAAAGGGAAAACCTAGGGTTTCCTGCTGAAACTAAATTGGGCCTTGTTGGGCCTGGTTTTGGGTGGTTACAATTCTCCCCCACTAACGAGGAATTCGTCCCCGAATTCAAGTGCTGACCCGCCTGGCTGATTTCATCCTTAAAATCACCTCGTAGTGGTTTACCTCCATCTCTGCAACGTCTTCGATGAGTTCCTTTCTCCGAATACAACTGGTACATCTCGATGAATGACTGAAGCTCCCAAATCTACTGCACTGGTTGTCTGAATCTGATTACTCTTCAGCTCGAACAATCTCTGAAGTGGACAAACGCTTGACTAGACCGAACTTCCCAACTATGCGCAACTCCGATAGCAAATAGGATACCAACTGTCCCACCCAAAACTAAAACCGACCAAACAAAAATACTAACTAGCGGTGGGTTCCAAAAAAAAACAAAATACTCAAGACAACAAACTCAAATCCACAATCTCAAGAAGAACAATGAGTATAAGCAAAGGACGCGTACCGGCTTTCGGTTCAGCTCCCTTGTGGTCTCCAACAACAAATACTCGCGGGGCAATGGCTTGGCGCTTGTGTGGCGGCGGAAGTATCCCTGCACCCTCTGCGGTGTTAGATTTTGTGAGGGTTTGTCTCACACAATAAGGAACAACAATCAACTTGTGATTGTGTCCATCATTAACTAAACATGAACTCTCTTGAACAAGAAAAGATTGCACTAGAGTGAGCCTTAATTCCAGTTTAGCATCACAACATTTAGAGAGTTTGTGTGCTTAGAAAAAAAAGATTAGCTCACTTAAGCTAGTGTCTACCTTAAATAAGAAAGAGTTTAAGTGATAATTTAAGTAAGATTGACAAGTAATGGGCTGCCTTAAGACTGCCTTAAGGCAGCCTCTAAAGTGTGTAACAATAACTCTCTACATTGCAACCATTAAGTTAAACACTAAGTAAAGAAGGTAAAGCTACACAAGTTTATTATCAAGACTTATTTCTTATTTCTGTGTGTGTATTACAAAGGGGAGAGTGTCTTTATATAGACATTACACACGGACTCAACTTGCATACACAGACCAAGACTGAAAGTGACATTTAGGAGAGAGTGTTTGGGTATCCAAGGAGGTGATAGTGACAGGTCTCCAACAGCTCTTTTATTTGAATTTCTTATCTTCACATGTGACTCTTCTTTCCTCCTTTGTCCATTGAGAAGCTTCTTATAAAACCTCATTTGTCTTTTAGAAGATCCTTATAAAACCTCCCTCAGGCGCTTCTGGTCGGTCCGTCCGTACACCCGTACGACCGTTTATAAGCTTCTTATAAAACCTCCTTTGTCTTTTAGAAGATCCTTATAAAACCTCCCTCAGGCGTTTCTTGCACCGGCGGGTAAGTCTTGGTCGCCAGCTTCAACCGCTGGTTCCTATGGTGGTTCAATGATATTTAGACATTTTCACAAGTTTAAACCATCTTTTCTTGGATTGTTTTAGACATTTGACTCTCATTTAGGCATGTTAAGGATGCATATGCATTGCATTTTCTCTTATCAGGTTTTGGAGGGGTCACTTAAGAGTTGTGAGCACAATTAGAGTGGAAAGAAGCTAGAAGGACACTTTTGTCGTCACAGCAGCCAACCACAGCGGGGAGGCGAGGCTGCTGTGAACGTCTGCGAACGAAGGAGCGGGGTGTCACAGCGGGCGCTCGTGACCGCAGCGAACTTCTGCGAACGGCACAGCGGGGACTCACAACGGTGTCTCGTGACCACTGTGCCACAGCGGCCTTGTGCAGTGGGGTCCCGTGACCGCTGTGACCCGAGAACTTCCTCTTTGACTTTTGATTGACCAGGCTTGACTTTTATCCTACCCAGTTTTTCTTGGGCCGGCCTAGTATGTTGGGAAGGCCCAAATTTTTTATTTTTTCAGCTATAAATAGACATGTTAAGGGAATTAAAAACCCTAAGCTACCTAAGCATAGTTTTTCTAATCTCTCTTTGTTCTTAGCTTAAACTCTTTGTAATTCTTGCATCAATCTAAGTTTTTCTTTTGATTTCTCTTTGTCTACTCTTCTTCTAACATGAATCTTCAAGGATTAGAGATAACTCTTGGAGTTTTCATGGCTTTTAGTGAATAGACTCTTTTAGGATTTAAGGATGAGATAGATTAGGCTGATTAGAGAGTTGATCCTTGGTGTTTAGGGATTAGAATGTTGATTTCTTTCATATTTAGTGTGCTTAATGCTTGATTAGTTTTGTTTAAGTTGATTGAAATTTTAGGGAGTTTCCCACCCACAAGGTGTTTGTTGAAATTCCTCAAAGAACTATATATGAGATTTACATGCTTAGCTCATGAGAGTGATTGTCTAAGGTGTTTATTGGTTGATTAGAACTGTTTCTTAATGCTTTCTGATTGTCTTTTCACAAATGAGAGTTTGGTTTGATTAGGTAATTAGCAAAGGGATTAATACCATGGGAGTGGATTAGTCTTGTCTTGAGTTCTAAACCTAAGGATTAGCATTTGTTTGATTGTTTGAACATCATGGATTAGCTCTAGAATCATCCAAAGTCATTGACCTCATCCTTGGATTCATTTTTAGTCTTGCTAGTCTTGTTCATTGCATTTTGCTCTTTTTGTGTTTGATCATTTGTTGCATCTTGTTTAAATCAATTGTCTTTGCTTAATCCTTTCTTTGATTCATAGGTTGTTAGATACAAAAACCATATCATTGGCTTAAATTAGATAGTTTCATATAATCTTGATGTTGTTAATCTTAACCCCTTTGGATTGATACCTCAAGTACTACAATGACATGATTACTTGAGGAATTGAAGTTGATTGACAAAATCCTCTCATCATTCATACTTGACCACCACTCTTCTCGTTGCTTCACATAACCTTGCCTTGTTGCACAGGCTTCAATTGCTTGCAACACCTTGTACTTCTTTGAGGCTCTCATTGTCTCCTTTACCCTTAAACAAGTGATAAAGAAGAAAAGATTAAGTATGTGCCATGAGTAACAACAAAAGTTTAGATGCTTAACAATTTAAGAATTCATAGAGAGAGTGTAAAACAGTTGAACTAAAGTAATGAGATTAATGGGAGATTGAGTTTAGAGGACAGCCTTTTTAATGGAAGAAGAGTGGTCTTTGTATGGTATGAATGCGGTTTGCACTTCTTTGGAACCGCCAAAGGATCAATGGCATGGGCCATGATTTATACTGAACAATGTGTGCCTTGCACACCAACTTCTTTTCATCAACAGGGAAGGTCACTAGACACCATGAACTTGGGCTGATTCATCACCTTCCACCAGTCTTTCCTCTCCACTTCTTTATGGCGGCTGTTCTTGGTGGCAATTGGTTCTAACTCAGTCATGTGCTGCGCCTCCAACTTGCTTCTTCTTTGGAAGTTAATAGTTTGGAACACCTCCTGCTTGTAAGCTGGTTCATCACATTCCTTCAGTCTTGTCTCCTAAAGATCCTTTTGCCTTGGGTACTTGGAGCTGAGGCTATTGGTTCTAACTTCACACGCAAGGATGCACCAACCAACATCTTAAGCCTTTGAATCTGTTGAGCTCCTGCTTGTAAGCTGATTCATCACATTCCTTCAGTCTCGTCTCCTCAAGATCCTTTTGCCTTGGGTACTTGGAGCTGAGGCTATTGGTTCTAACTTCACAAGCAAGGATGCACCAACCAACATCTGAAGCTTTTGAATATGTTGACCTTAAAACCAAAAAGAAAGTGAGTAGTGGAACTTCCTAGTGAGGGCACACTCACGCTTGTGGAAGTTCCAAAGGTGCCAACAGAAAATAACAAAGATGCCAGAGATTTTAGAACAAGATTTTAGTAACCAGAGTATAAGAGATTTAGTAACCAAGATTGAGAGTATATGTAACCAAGAGAATGAGAGAATAGAGTAACCAGAGTATGGAGAATAAGCGGAAGTGTAAGAGAGTATGGAGAGAATGGAGAGTATAAGCGGAAGCTTTCATCAGTCCACAGCATTTGAGCTTTCATGGCTGAGCAACAATGGGTGAATACTTTGGATAACTCCTTTAGGGTTTCCTGCAATCTCACCAACAAACACATTATATCAAATTCACCTTTAGGTGATTTCTGAAACATTTCAACTTTTGGCAATGGAAAAAACATTTGTCCATCAACCAAAAACAGAGCCTTTCAAGGCAAGAGATTTTAAAACTCTTTTCAAATGGCTTTTCAAAACCTTTTCTTTTGAGGAAAACTTGTAAACCATTTTAAAACAATTTTCCAAGGATTTTCAACCTTTTAAATGGGCTTCACTAAGCCAAAAGTTCATCATGAACATATCAAAATATTTAAAAAATACTTTCCAGAATTTTAAAAGATTTTCAAAACCTTTTCAAAACATTTCAAGCTTGAGAATCTTCAAGCAAAATCATAAAAACATTTTTAAAACTATTCTGGAGCATTTTAAAATACTTTTAAAAATTGTTTTCATAAGGGAAAAAATCCCAAAATAATTTTTCAAAGAGTTTTTCAACTCAAAACCAACTTTAATCTCTCTCCCTTCCTCAAGCTTTGCCGAATACAAGAGTTTTAATCTTTCAACCATGCTTATGAAAAGGTGAATTGGGTAGAGAGAAGAAAGAGTTTGAAAACAAAGCTTTTGAAAAAAACACAATCTCCATCCTATCTCTCTCTTCTCACGCTTTAGAGAGGATGAAGCAACCAGATCTATTGACCGCTGGTTAAAAGGATGCACCGGTTTGAGAAATGGTTTTAACCAGATCTATTGACCAGTGGGTAATAGAGTGAGCTACGAAGAACTCGACCAAGAATGACTGTGAACAAGAGATTTAGAGGTTTTGGAGCTTAACACTCTGATACCATGTTAGATTTTGTGAGGGTTTGTCTCACACAATAAGGAACAACAATCAACTTGTGATTGTGTCCATCATTAACTAAACATGAACTCTCTTGAACAAGAAAAGGTTGCACTAGAGTGAGCCTTAATTCCAGTTTAGCATCACAACATTTAGAGAGTTTGTGTGCTTAGAAAAGAAGGATTAGCTCACTTAAGCTAGTGTCTAACTTAAATAAGAAAGAGTTTAAGTGATAATTTAAGTAAGATTGACAAGTAATGGGCTGCCTTAAGGCAGCCTCTAAACTGTGTAACAATAACTCTTTACATTGCAACCATTAGGTTAAACACTAAGTAAAGAAGGTAAAGCTACACAAGTTTATTATCGAGACTTGTTTCTTATTTCTGTGTGTGTATTACAAAGGGGAGAGTGTCTTTATATAGACATTACACACGGACTCAACTTGCATACACAGACCAAGACTGAAAGTGACATTTAGGAGAGAGTGTTTGGGTATCCAAGGAGGTGATAGTGACAGGTCTCCAACAGCTCTTTTATTTGAATTTCTTATCTTCATATTAGAGCACAACATAAATCCATCTATATAAATATCGAAGAAGCCCATCTCAGCCCATGTAGTTAGGTTTTCCAGCCCCAGAATCTCATATATATATATATATGTCGTGTAAGACATCATTGAATGTAACTTTGGCTGCACAAAAGGCAGCCTCTCTAAAAACTCAGTTTATGTAATAAATCTAAATCCTTAGTCTCTTGGAGACAACTCAAGTTCTTCCCTTCCCTTTTACTTTATGTTCTTGAATAAAGCTCACTGAGCTATTTATGTTTCTTTAGTTATCTCTACTTAATCTCTCTCAATAAAGCTCATCTGAGCATAAACACTTCTTGTTTGGGTTTATTCACATGGTATCAGAGCATCAGTCGGTTCATTGGGATTCATGGGTTTACTTTCTCACCAGCTTCTAGCCTTCAGCGTCCATTCATGAAAACAGTTTGAGCCACCATCAAGCATCCATCATCAGTTCATAAAGACAACTTTTGCAACAAGCTCAAAGCTTCTTCCTTTTCAACAAGCTGTCGAGATTCAAAGAAAGGAGCTGACTTCTTGCGGTTTTAAGCTGATGGTTTTTCAAGAAGATGACTGCTTCACGTCCTCATCTCCGCTACAACAAGTTTCTGAAACTGCAGAGATTCGAAGAAAAGGAGAAGACTTGTTGCTTCAATCAAATCCAAAGAACAGCCTCTACAAAAATCTCAGCTTCATCCATTGGTCTGAATGTAATTCTGCACAGGACTGCAAAAGAATAAAGCTGCGAACTTTGGATGTCACAGAGCCGACCAATTGTCTCAGAGTAAAGAGTTCATCACTTATCTATGGTAATTTCTGAACTTTACTCAAGGGATAATCTCCTATCATAGCTTCAGAAGGATATTGGCTAGCTGGTTTAGAATCTTAGGGCTGGAATCATGACGCTATGATGGAAAATATGCTGTGTTCTGCGTTTGAGAAAGATGAAATAGGAGTGATATGTGGTTTAATGTGACTGTGGACTGGAGAAACTATGGTTAAATGTTTAGTAAGAGATGGTTTTAGATGGAAGTTCATGGTGGGTTCTAAGGTTTTTTTGTTGAATGCACACAAGTTTTTTGGTTAAATGTCAAAGAGAGAAGATATGCTAAACTCTCCAAGTCAAAAGAACCTCTGAGTGAGTCATGCAAGTTCTCCAAGTATTGACCAAGATTTGCTTGCCTTGAGTAATCTATCTTTACCTTCATGTACTTCTTCTTCAACCACTCAAGCTTCTGCCAAGTCACTTCACTTACAGTTCAAACTCAACCTCGTCTTTCATCCGGCACTAAGTTTGCGGGGGAGTATTAGAGCACAACATAAAGCCATCTATATAAATATCGAAGAAGCTTATCTCAGCCCATGTAGTTAGGTTTTCCAGCACCAGAATCTCATATATATATATATATATATATGTCGTGTAAGACATCATTGAATGTAACTTTGGCTGCACAAAAGGCAGCCTCTCTAAAAACTCAGTTTATGTAATAAATCTAAATCCTTAGTCTCTTGGTGACAACTCAAGTTCTTCCCTTCCCTTTTACTTTATGTTCTTGAATAAATCTCACTGAGCCATTTATGTTTCTTTAGTTATCTCTACTTAATCTCTCTCAATAAAGCTCATCTGAGCATAAACACTTCTTGTTTGGGTTTATTCACATGCGGGCAGTCTCTCGATATGTGACCCTGCTGACCACAACTGAAACAATCCCTCGATGCAACTGCTGGTGCTGCTGGCGCTGGAATCTGAGTAACAAACGGTGCATCCACCGGCTTTGACCGACAAGACTTTGCGACATGACCCAACCTCCCACATGAAAAACACTGGACACAATCTCCAAAATGATGACGGTGACAACGAGAACAAGGTGGCAGTAGTCCTGACTGATCTGTAGTCCTCCTCTGAGTCTCCGGGGCCTTCTCAAGCTTGGGCTGAGTCAACTTAAAGAGTTTCTGCTCCTCAGCTGTCCCTGCCTCCTGAATAGCAGCCTTCTCAACCAAATCGATCAGGCTGGTGTAGTCTCGAACAGCACAACGGTTATGAATATCCACTCGCAAACCATTCAGGAACCTCCTGATCAAGTCCTCCTCGTTCAAGATACCCCCAGCAAATCTGCGCAGACGACTGAACTCTCGCTCGTACTCCCTGACACTCAAAGTGCCCTGAGAAAGGTGCTCAAAAGCATTTGCATTCGTGTGCCTGACTTCTCGAGGAAAGAACTTCCTGTCGAACTCCCTCTGAAAATGCTCAAATGTCAGCGCATACCGGCCGCGACTACCCTTAACAACTCCATCCCACCAATGTAGAGCGTCATCCCTCAGATACTGAGTAGCCAAGTCCAATCGGAACTCTTCTGGACACCTCATCCGATCTAGGTTGCGATTCAGCATCCTCCTCCAACTGTCAGCGGTGGCAGCATCCACAGCTCCAGTGAACTGATCCAAACCCATCTCCCGCATCTTCTTCATCATCTCCCAATACGTGGGTCCCTCTCTGACTCTGGCCGATGGTGGTGGTGGCGGCGGAAGATCGAGACCCTGAGCATTACCCGCTTGCGCCGGTGGTGGTGCCTGTGGAGCGGCGGCAGCTGCTTGCTCAGCCTGAAGAGCGAACTGGCGAGCAATCTCCTGAGCAGCTACCCGAGCAGCTTCCTGCGCAGCTACCCGAGAAGCCTTCTGGGCAACGCGCTGCACTGCCTCCTGAGCAGCTTGCCTGGCTGCCTCCTCTGCAATCTGCCTGACTGCATCCTCATTGACTTGCTGTTGAATGACGGTCTGAGTAACATCAACTTGGTTGCCTCCAGCCTGGCTATTTTGTGCCGTTTCTTCACGATTAATGGCCCTAACTCGGGGATGACCTCTCTTCGGTGGCATCTGAAAAGGGAAAGGAATTGATTAGACTTCTGCTGACACTGAGACAACGAATAATAGATCAATACCAGACAGAATGGGTGCTATTATTATTTTCTTTTAAAATCCCCCAGTCCCAAAAAAAATTTGAAACCCGTTGAAAACCGAATTTTTAAAAGTACTTTCTACTACCATCTCCCGGGTCAGAACCGGGACGACAAACCCGCTCTGATACCAAAATGTAACACCCGTCTCATCCTCACTCGAGAACGGCGTGCCACTAACTCTAACTTCTAACTCATACAAATCCATTTAATAAAATCTCCTCTTTATTTCCTTAAATAAATCAAGAAATCCAATAAATTGAAATAATCAAAAGAACTCGAATAAAATCATAGAATAATGTTTAAAACGAAATGCGGAAAACCGTAAATCCCAAAAGTAGCACCGAGCCATCATAACGTAAATCTACTCGTCCATCTCACCTGAAAAGGGAAGAAAGAGGGGTGAGTAACAGGGAAGTCACTCAGTGAGGTATGGGATGCTAATCACAGAAAACGAAATCTGGTTATAGCACTCCAAACACGGAAAAATAGACTAAATATGAGCAATCACGGCACCTAAAACACCTAAACAACAACCAAATGGCCCTACTAACGGATCAAGTGACCGTCGGCACCCTCTCACCAAGAGGTCAACATGGAATAAGTGTCCAATGGCACCACAAACTTTGACGATTTATCGATCTTAAGGCACCGGACAGCAGATCGACTAAGCTGCCGACACCCCCTCTCACACAAGACATCGATAGTACAGAAGTCCGTCTCTGTACCCCGCAATCTCTAAAGTCTAACATGCTCGACTACTTATATAATAAATATATATATAAATAACAAACAATAATCATTTATTTAACATGCACAATCAATGGGTTGAATCCTCTAAATTCCTATCTCCAATTTAACAATCAAAACTACCTAGACTCGATCGGATAACGGATCAGTGGGGAAAAGTCAACGAAAAAATCAAGGGAAAAGTCAACGAAAAAATCAAGGGAAAAGTCAACGGTCAACGGTCAACGGTCAACAGTTAAAGTCAACGGTCAACGGTCAAACCAGTCACACCGGACCGGACCGGACCCGATCCGACCGACCCGACCCGACCGGGTCAACCCAGTGAGTCACTGAGTCAACTCGGGCGAGTCACCGAGTCAAATCGGCGGCGAAGACTTACCGGAGACGGCGGCGGTCAACGGCGGCAGTCAACGGCGGCACGTCGACGACACGCGCAAAATTTCCAACGGCGATTCCGAGCGCGTACGGCGGCAGTTTGGGGTGATCTTGGTTTCAACAGACTCGTCTCGTCGTCCTGAATCCAATGGTGGTCTTGGATTTGCGAAACTCCCAACGGTTAGAAAGTTATGGACGATTTACTGATCGGGTGAAGCGGAAAACTATCGAAAATTGGTTTTCGGGATTACCTTTGCCTCGGATTCGATGATACACTAATAGATCCACGCGGAGGCTGTGAGAAATCGCCTGTAACACTATCCGACGGTTTGATTTTGACAGAGCTTCGCTTTGATGAAGTTTTTTGGGAGAAAAAGAAAGGGAGAGAAGACTATTTAAAGGGAAAACCTAGGGTTTCCTGCTGAAACTAAATTGGGTCTTGCTGGGCCTGGTTTTGGGTCGTTACATAAATAAATTTTATATTTTCAAAAAATACAATTTTTAATAGTGAAAACAAAACTTTTTGATAAAGTATTTAAAAGTATAATTGCGTAATTAATGAATAAATTATAGCTACCAAATCGCATTCATGTTCACTCATTAATCTATACTTACAAGTGAAATGAAGTCAATATATCTGGAAGATTTTCTTGAAATTGTGGTTGATATTAGTTTGAATATGAATGTTACTAACGAGATTCAGGCCATCATTTTTTTTTAATTCATTTCAATTAAGCTACGACCAGCTCAAGCATACTCTTAAGTATGTGAAAAATTCATTGTCTTTAGAGGAAGTGAGAGCAGTTGCGAGATCAAAGCAAAAGAAAATATATGAGAGCAGCAGGTTGTATAATGGATCAACTACTGTTCGGTATTCAAATGTAAAAGGAAGACTGTTTAAAAGAGATGGTAATATATCATGTGGTGGTGAAAGGAGTAGCAGTAGATCGAAGACCATGCACTCATCAAATGACTTCTAGAAGAGACTAGTTTATTGAATTTAAGGAAAAGGTGTCAAACATAATACTTCTTGGAGACTATCACTAGGTGCAAGCATAAGAAATTGAACCTATACGGTTAAATACATATGGAAGTACTGTGAAAGTTATGCAAAATGTTTCAAACTTGAGAAGGAATCTCATATCCACAAGCACCCTTGATAAGTTGGGTTTTGTACATATTGGACGTAATGGAAAAGTCCAATTCCAAAAGAACAATAAGCTTGCATTATAGGGAACTCTAAAAAATAGACTATATATTTTGGATGGTGAAACAATAGTCAAGAAAGCTTGTCAGGCTGAAAGTCCAAAGGTATAAATGTCATTGTAGGACAACAGACTAGGGCATATAGGATATAAAAATATTTATATTCTGGTTCGAGATGGTGTTCAAAAGAAGAACGATATTGGTAAGGAAGGTTTCTCAAGCGATGTGTGGTAGGGAAGGGTACGAAGCCCAACTTTGAGACTGGTAAGCATGATCAACATGTTTTAGAGTATGTACATGTTGATCTTTGGGCTTCTCGAAGTGTTCAATATTCTTTGTTAAGGTGTCAGTATTTCTTGTCTATAATTGATGATCGTTCGAGAAAGGTTTGGGTTTGGCTTCTTAAATCAAAAGACGATACTTTGTCAAAGTTTTGTAGATGGAAGAATCTGGTGAGAATCAGCTAAATCACATAGTTAAATGTTTACGAACTGATAATGGTATAGAGTTCTACACCAATGCATTTGCTGAGTTTCAGAGGAAGTATGGGATCTTAAGGCATCATACTTGCACCTATACACCAATACAAAATGGAGTTGCTGAGAAGATGAATAGGAAGATCATGGAGAAGGTTAGGTGTTTTTTTAATGAGTTTGGCCTCGAAGAACATGTTTAGGAAGAGGGTGCAACTACTTTTTTATATGTTATAAACAGATCCCATGTGGTTGCGATTGGTTTTAGAACTCCTGAGGAAACTTAGATTGGCAGGTAACCTTGATAAAAACACATCCAAAAAAAATCTGGGTTTTTGGTTCATGTGTCCTTAAATCAAGGGAAACCGAAGCCTCGGGGAATCAAATGAGTGTTTATAGGATATCTAACTGGAACAATGGGATACAAGGTGTGGTTGCCAGAAGGAAAGAAGTGTATTGTGAGTTGGAATATGAAATTTTAGGAAGAATGAGTGTGTAAAAATGTACATGGAGAGGTGAAAATAGGACTTACAGTGACATATGAACTAAGTACCATAACAAAGAAAGTGTATGCAAAGGACTCGTTTAATGATATACTTCAAGAATAAGAAAGTCTGGTTAATTTTTTTGTTCTAGTCTGAAAAAACTTTGTATTGTTTCAATAAATTTATATATGATCTCTTAAACGTTATAAGTATCAGTCAATATTTTTCCATGTTGAAGTTTAAACTTTTCGGCCGCTTTTTTTCTATCATCAAACTATTGTAACAAAAACTATAATTGTCAAAATTTGTAAAGATTAATAGTTTTAGGATCAAGAGTCGTCTCAGAATAATATTAAAGAGTTCGAGACATGCAATGTTGCGAGCGGAGAGAAGCTGGACAAACGAGAAAAATAAGAGCAATTGATTTTTAGTATTGATGTGTTTATAAATTTTCTGCAGGAATCGAGATACATGTATAAAGAGAAACAATTAGAGAATTGTGTTGAGTGTGTATGTGCAGTGTCTGTGCAACGTTTTGCACTGCCCTAAGCGAGTTTAAAAGTTATGTTTTTTTATCAAACATCACAAAATGATAATAATATAGAAAAAAAATATGTTAAATATTTATAAAGCAATCTAATTCCATAAACTGTTTATAAAAAATAAAAACAGTAAAAATAAAGAATCATTTATTATTGAAATCTAGTGTTTTGGTATTTTTTTTTACAAAATCTTTTATTAAACTCACATAGTCAAATGTTTATGTTTTTGCATGAAACATAAATCAAATATAATAATCCAAAATTTTATAGCACCGAAAGACGTTTTTGTAGAAGAACAATAAAATAGCATCAATATGTATTGTCAATTATGAATCAAATAACAACAGTCTAAATAGCAGATAATTTTAGTGCTTCACCGAGATGATTAGTAAGAAAAATAATATATTTCTCTGATTTTATTATCAATAATTGACCATCGTTCATCCCGTTAATCTGACAAGTAACGAACCTATGACCAATTAATCATTCTTCATAATTTTTTTTTCTAGTTCTTATAAAATATTTAAAAATAAATTGCATACTTTATCACCAAAATTATGAAGACAATGACCGACTCGATGAAAAAATATAACTAAAGTAAGAAGTATTGGATTATGTAACTAAGAACTCAAGAAGACAAACAAAGAATCTGGAGTAAGAAAAGATTTAGTTGCCGACTTTGTTTTAAGGTTTAAATTATTTTATAAAATAGAATTGCACTAATAATGATTTAACATTATTAGTACAAAAAATTCTTTTAATTATCCTTATAACTTATTTTATTACAAAAATACCATTGATCAATAAAATTGTTTTCCAATGTTAGATTGCCGGTGATACTATTCATCATCATTTTATCCTTTAATGTTAACTCAGTTATCATAACATGCTAACTAACATGCTAACAAATGACTTACTAACAATAATACATGTTACTTTTTACAAGATAACAATATTTGATAATTATTGATCATCACCGTATTACAATCCAATATGATTGTGTTAATAATATTATCTGACACTTATAACCTGCTAATAATAATATCAGATATTTGTAACGTGTTAACAATAATATATAATATTTTTACTATGCTAACATAGAAATTGTCATGTTAAACAAGTTATCATACCGTAGAAATATCATTTAAACCAGTGATCATATCATTAAAATATGAAATGGAATATCAACATATTAAGCCTAACTATCGTATCATATTATATGAAATGTTAACGTAGTAACAATGATATATGATATTTATAACATCTATACTATTAAAATAAGAAATATTATAAAAATAAATATTAACAATGTGTTATATTACATAAAATGTCATTGTGTTTTATTGGTTTTCTCAAATGTTCATTAACGGTATTTTAGTCAGATTATATATGTCAATTATTATTTAAATTTAAATCAAAACTAAATCTCATTAATTTAAACATACCTTAAATAATTATCCAAAAATATATAAATTATTTTACATGAGATTTTAGATTACTCATTTAAAAATTTTAAAACTAATATTAATTTTAAAATTCGTAATTAATATTAATATACTATAAAAATTAATGAATTAATTTTGATATTCTAAATTTACAAGTATAATAAATATACGTGAATGGTTACAAGCCACTGTCTCACTGCCTATTCTGGGTTCACCTGTCTCTGTTGGCACACGGGAACGTCTTGAATGGCCTCCCCCACCTCACGATTGGGTTAAATGCAACTATGATGCTACTCATCATCCAGAAGCCCCACACTCAGGTTTGGGATGGATTATACGAGATCACCATGGCAGAGTTCTATATTGTGGTATGGATAAATTTGAAGGAAGACAATCTGTTGTGGAATCAGAGTTCTCAGCTCTTATTTGGGCTATGCAATCAGCCTGGTCTTTGGATTTTCATAATATCATTTTCGAAGGGGACTATCTGATGCTTAACAATCTACTTACTTCAGGGGGTGTGAATTTGAAGCTTCATCACTACGGCACCACTGTTCGCCAATGGCTGAATCTGTTTCGTGCTACTAAGTTCTCTTTCTGTAAATGTTCCTGTAATACACCAGTGGATCTTTTAGCCAAGGCTATTCTCGTATCACAACACCAGTGGTATCTCTATGATTCTTGTCCTCCGTTCCTTCGCGAATGAGTCCATGTAAACAATCGTGTTTGTTAATAAAATTCTTTAGTTGCCAAAAAAAAAGGAGAAAAAAAAAAATATATATATATATATATATATATAAAATCTCGTTTTTAGGACGTGCAAGAATTTAGTGTTAACATTAATTTCTGATACTTGTAAGATGCTAATATAATAAACATTTGAATAACAATTAATATGGTAAAGTGATAAGTTTATATTTATTGTGTTAACTTAGTTATCATGTCATATCAAATATAAAAATTAAAATATTGAATAGATATTTTTTATGTATATATCAATTTATTAAAAAATTTAGAATTACATACAATGTTAACATGTTAATAATAATATATGATATTTATACCATGCTAACGTTAACATATAATGCTTTTAACCACTAACATAGTTATCATGATAAAAAATAAAATAAAAATATATTTTGCCGATGAAAAACCGATGAAGAGTAAAATGTAATTAACTTTATCCAAATACTATTTTTAAAAAGCTAATTATATGCTAACTTAAATTTTCAACTATTGCTTACCATCTATTAGTAATACTCCACTACAAAATTGTCCTATACAATGTATGCTATAATCTTTTGCTTCACTTACCTACACTATAAACCAGGTATTTGTGTGTAAAAAATTTTATGTCTATGTCTTCGATTTTTTTTCCATTTTTATAGTTCATGGTTTAATATCTCTATTTAGGAGTCAAAAGTGTAGTATTACTCTTTTGAATAAATCATTAGTTTGTTTTAGTGTTGACAATTAGACCTTATATATTTGATTGTGTCATCCATTTCGCTTTCAATCTAAATTTACGGTTTGATTTTATTCCATCTTTTTCCAATTTCGTATTGTTTTACACTTCATTTTCAAACTCCTAATAATTTTTTACTGGACTTAATGTAATGAGACTTAATTTATCCTAAAGAACAACAACAGTGCCTACCATTTCGTAAATGGGTTCAGGATTGAAAAGGGCCCAATTCTCAGGACTCTATTTTGAAATGACCCAAAAGACACTTACTCTGTTTTCATATAACCCTCTCTAATCTAACTAACCCTCCTACATATGAAAATTCAATTATACCATTAATGAAGTTGAATTAAAAAATAATAAAAGATAAGAAAAAGAATAAAACAAAAAAATGGAATGAAAAAAAGAAAACAAAAGAGCGGTCCCCCCCTCTCTCACCTCACGAGTCCCACCTCACCTCACGCCACAACCACCTCCCATTAATCTCATTTACTTTCTCTCTCTTTTTCCTCTCATGTTTCCTAGTTGCCAACATTCATTCCCCAACCAAACTGAAAAAACATTAATTCCTTTGTTCTTCTTTCTCCTTCCTCCTTTCTTCTTCATTCTTCTGCGATTTTCTTCCACATTGCAGCGGATCGAAGCTATAGTTGGAGATAAAAGTTTGTTTCTCTCTCTCTCTCTCTCTCTCTCTCTCTCTCTCTCTCTCTCTCTCTCTCTCTCTCTCTCTCTCTCTCTCTCTCTCTCTCTCTCTCTCTCTCTCTCTCTCCATTGGATTTTTGAAGTACCCATGAGTATTTTTATACATAGTAAATTTATTTTCAAAGTCTAATAGGTAGGGTGTTATATCGATAATCTGTAGATTGTATAGGCTGAATCTTGAAATCGTAATAGACGAGAAAGGTATAACTAATACAACTGGTAAAACTGACACAACTCGTGTAAATGGTACAACTAGTATTACTAGTACGATTAATAAAATTGGCCGAACGAATATATTTGGTCTAACTAGTACAACTATTTTACTAGTAGTACTCATATATCTGGTACAACTAGTACAACTTCTGCGTGTTGATGATGTTTATTATTTTTTTCAGAGGGCAATGGATTGTTTTGTGATACATTTTGATTATGGGGGATATTATTCAAAAGAGGGTGATGAAGTACGATGGAATAGGAAAGAACGTGGTATTTCTAGTTTAGTGATGAAGGGAAAGGTAGAGGATATCACTTATTCTCGGTTAGTTGATAAAATAAGGAGTAAGATTAAGGTTGATGAAGGTACGACAAAGCTTCAGCTAAGTTACATTCCGTTGACAGTGGAACCTAAAAGGCCTTCATATATCTTGGATGATGAAGATGTGTTTGGATATTTAATGGAAGTTAACAATAATCAGTGTAGAAGTGTTTTGCATGTGGAGGTCAGTCAATGCAACTCAGAAAATCAGATTTGTAGGAATGATGAGCTTGCCAGTGATGCTAGAGTTAATGATGGTATTGTTAAAGCTGGGGAGTTGGCGATTGTTGGTCATGATGATCCTTGCGATGAAGTGGTTTACGGGGAAAGTAATGATGTGTATGATGATATCTACATTACGTCTGATGTACAAGCAGATGATGATGTTGTAAAAGTTGAATGGGAAGATGGTATGAATCTGTTTGAAGGTCAAGAATTTAGAAGTAAGATGGAAGTGCAAGATCTAGTGGTGAAAGTTGTGCATAAGGAGTGTTTTGAGGTTCATGTAGTCAAGTCAACACCAGATTTATACGTGTTAAAATGTCGTGGAGAAGGTTGTAGGTGGTACTTACGGGTTGCACGACTTAAGAATGCAAGCTTTTTATTGGTTAGAACATACCGAAAAATGCATACATGCTCTCGGCTAACTACAACTACAATGAAAGAAAAAAGGAAAGGGACACCAAGCTTGGTTGCATCTGTTGTGCATGATGATTATCTGGGTCAGTTCAAGACTCCAACTCCAAAAATTCTAGTAGATCTGGTACATCGTAGACTTGGTGTTAAGGTTTCTTATTCTACTGCTTGGAGAGGGAGAAATAAAGCTGCTAGCGATGTTTGGGGTAGTCCAGAGGAAAGTTTTTATAGGCTGCCATCTTACTTGTATATGTTAGAGAAGGTGAATCATGGTACAGTGACACGAATGGAATTAGATGAGGAAAATAAGTTTAAGTATCTATTCATCGCGTTAGGAATTTGCATTGAAGGTTTTAAAGCCATGAGGAAAGTGATATGTGTTGATGGAACTCACTTGAAGAATTTACATGGTGGAGTGTTTATCATTGCACTTGCTCAAGATCCGGATCGTCACCATTATCCAATTGCCTTTGGTGTTGTTGATAGTGAGAAAGATGATAGTTGGAGGTGGTTTTTGAATATGCTGAAAACACAAATACCGGATGATCCTGAGATTGTGTTTCTTTCTGATAGAAATGCAAGTATAATCAAGACAATAAACGAGGTCTACCCAAAGTCTCAACATGGATATTGCATATATCATTTGTGTCAGAATGTGAAAGCAGCGGTTTCTGGGGTTAGGAAAGATGTGCTTCAAAGCAAATTTATGGAGTGTGCTCATGCTTATTCAGAGTCAGAGTTCAAAATATTGTATGCTAATTTCAGAAATAGGTATCCTGCTGCTGCTGCGTATCTGGATCAGAGTCTTGATGAGAGTAAATGGGCAAGATGTTATTTTCCGGGAGAGAGATATAACATAGACACAACGAACTGTTTTGAGAGTTTTAATGGTGTTTTAGTAGAGGCAAGGAAGTTGTCATTGCTACCAATGATTGATGTCATTTTGGCTAAGATTATTGAGTGGTTTAACAAACATCGGAAGGCTTCTGCTGAAGTACCTGAGACACAGATCCTAGTGCCTCGTGTGCATCATGAACTGGATATTCAAATACCGACTGCAAAGTTGTTAGCGATGTATGAGCTAAACAGTTTTCTGCGCGAGTACAATGTAATTGGTGAAGATGGCAAATGTTATTTGGTCGATTTGAAAATGAAGACTTGCAGCTGCAAGTATTTTGATATTCACAAATATCCATGTGTTCATGCGATCGCTCCAAACAGCTTAACCATCTTACTATGCACATGAGCCACTTGCTAGTGGATGAAATCAAGATATTGTTACAAAATTCCAAAAATGAAAACTTCAACCTTGGATCAAAAACTGCAGCAATTGTTAATGTGTCATTGAATTCTTCCTAATATTTTTCAGATTTCTCGTTCATAGCCTCCACCATATCACAAATAACCATATCATTCAGCAATTGTATTGTTTCAATAAATTTAGATATGATCTCTTAAACGTTATAAGTATCAATCAATATTTTTCCATGTTGAAGTTTAGACTTTTCAACCGCTTTTTTCTATCATCAAACTATTGTAATAAAAACTATAATTGTCAAAATTTGTAAAGATGAATAGTTTTAGGACCGAGAGTCGTCTCAGGAAAATATTAAAGAGTTCGAGACATGCAATGTTGCGAGCGGAGCGAAGCTGGACAAAAGAGAAAAGTAAGAGCAATTGATTTTTAGTATTGATGTGTTTATAATTTTTCTGCATGAATCGAGATACATGTATAAAGAGAAATAATTAGAGAATTGTGTTGAGTATGTATGTGCAGTGTCTGTGCAACGTTTTGCATTGCCCTAAGCGAGTTTAAAAGTTATGTTTTTTTATCAAACATCACAAAATGATAATAATATAGAAAAAAATATATTAAATATTTATAAAGCAATCTAATTCCATAAACTGTTTATAAAAAATGAAAACAGTAAAAATAAAGAATCATTTATTATTGAAATATAGTGTTTTGGCAATTTTTTACAAAATCTTTTATTGAATTCACATAGTCAAATGTTTCTGTTTTTGCATGAAACATAAATCAAATATAATAATCCAAAATTATATAGCACCGAAAGACGTTTTTGTAGAAAAACAATAAAATAGCATCAGTATGTATTGTCAATTATGAATCAAATAACAACAGTCTAAATAGCAGATAATTTCAGTGCTTCACCGAGATGATTAGAAAAAAAAATAATAAATTTCTCTGATTTTCTTATCAATAATTGACCATCGTCCATCCCACTAATCTAACAAGTAACGAACCTATGACTAATTAATCATTCTTCATAATTTTTTTTTCTAGTTCTTATAAAATATTTAAAAATAAATTGCATACTTTATCACCAAAATTATGAAGACAATGACGGACTCGATGAAAAAATATAACTAAAGTAAGAGGTATTGGATTATGTAACTAAGAACTCAACAAGGCAAACAAAGAATCTGGAGTAAGAAAAGATTTAGTTGCCGACTTTGTTTTAAGGTTTGAATTATTTTCTAAAATAGAATACAAAAAATTCTCTTAATTATCCTTATAACTTATTTTATTACAAAAATACCATTGATCAATAAAATTGTTTTTCAAAGTTAGATTGCCGGTGATACTATTCATCATCATTTTATCCTTTAATGTTAACTCAGTTATCATAACATGCTAACTAACATGCTAACAAATGACTTACTAACAATAATACATGTTACTTTTTACAAGATAACAATACTTGATAATTATTGATCATCACCGAATTACAATCCAATATGAATGTGTTAATAATATTATCTGATACTTATAACCTGCTAATAATAATATCAGATATTTGTAACATGCTAACAATAATGTATAATATTTTTACTATGCTAACATAGAAATTATCATGTTAAACAAGTTATCATACCGTAGAAATATCATTTAAACCAGTGATCATATCATTAAAATATGAAATGGAATATCAACATATTAACATGTTTTTCTAACTATCGTATCATATTATATGAAATGTTAACGTAGTAACAATGATATATGATATTTATAACATCTATACTATTAAAATAAGAAATATTATAAAAATAAATATTAACAATGTGTTATATTACAAAAAATGTCATTGTGTTTTATTGGTTTTCTCAAATGTTCATTAAGGGTATTTTAGCCAAATTATATATGTCAATTATTATTTAAATTTAAATCAAAACTAAATCTCATTAATTTAAATAATATATACAATCTAATCAAATCTTAACAAAAAATTGATTGTGAAATATTTTCTTGGTAAATGTATTTAAACATACCTTAAATAATTATCCAATATATATATAAATTATTTTACACGAGATTTTGGATTACTCATTTAAAAATTTAAAAATTAATATTAATTTTAAAACTCGTAATTAATATTAATATACTATAATAAATTAATGAATTAATTTTGATATTCTAAATTTACAAGTATAATAAATGTACATGAATGGTTACAAGCCACTGCCTCACTGCCTGTTCTGGGTTCACATGTCTCTGTTGGCACACGGGAACGTCTTGAATGGTCTCCCCCACCTCACGATTGGGTTAAATGCAACTATGATGCTACTCATCATCCAGAAGCCCTACACTCAGGTTTGGGATGGATTATACGAGATCACCATGGCAGAGTTCTATATTGTGGTATGGGTAAATTTGAAGGAAGACAATCTGCTGTGGAATCAGAGTTCTCAGCTCTTATTTGGGCTATGCAATCAGCCTGGTCTTTGGATTTTCATAATATCATTTTCGAAGGAGACAATCTGATGCTTAACAATCTACTTACTTCAGGGGGTGTGAATTTGAAGCTTCATCACTACGGCACCACTGTTCGCCAATGGCTGAATCTGTTTCGTGCTACTAAGTTCTCTTTCTGTAAATGTTCTTGTAATACACCAGCAGATCTTTTAGCCAAGGATATTCTCGTATCACAACACTAGTGGTATCTCTATGATTCTTGTCCTTCATTCCTTCGTGAATGCGTCCATGTAAACAATCGTGTTTGTTAATAAAATTCTTTAGTTGCCAAAAAAAAAAAAAAAAAAAAAAAAAATATATATATATATATATATATATATCTCGTCTTTAGGACGTCCAAGAATTTATTGTTAACATTAATTTCTGATACTTGTAAGATGCTAACATAATAAACATCTGAATAACAATTAATATGGTAAAGTGATAAGTTTATATTTATTGTGTTAATTTAGTTATCATGTTATATCAAATATAAAAATTAAAATATTGAATAGATATTTTTTTATGTATATATCAATTTATTAAAAAATTTAGAATTACATACAATGTTAATATGTTAAAAATAATATATGATATTTATATCATACTAACATTAACATATAATGCTTATAACTACTAACATAGTTATCATTATAAAAAAAAAAATATATATATATATATATATATATATATATATATATATATATATATATATTTTGCCGATGAAAAACCGATGAAGAGTAAAATGTAATTAACTTTATCAAAATACTATTTTTAAAAAGCTAATTATATGCTAAATTAAATTTTCAACTATTGATTACCATCTATTAGTAATACTCCACAACAAAATTGTCCTATACAATGTATGCTATAATCTTTTGCTTCACTTACCTACACTATAAACCAGGTATTTGTGTGTAAAAAATTTTATGTCTATGTCTTTGATTTTTTTTTTTCCATTTTTATAATTCACGGTTTAATATCTCTATTTAAGAGTCAAAAGTGTAGTATTACTCTTTTGAATGAATCATTAATTTGTTTTAGTGTTCACAATTAGACCTTATATATTTAATTGTGTCATCCATTTCGCTTTCAATCTAAATTTACGGTTTGATTTTATTCCATCTTTTTCCATTTTCGTATTGTTTTACACTTCATTTTAAAACTCCTAATAATTTTTTATTGGATTTAATGTAATGAGACTTATTTTATCTTAAAGAACAACAACAGTACCTACCATTTCGCAAATGGGTTCAGGATTGAAAAGGGCCCAATTCTCAAGAGCTGTACGACGTCGTTTAGCGACTCAGGTAACGAAATCGCCTTCGATCTCGCTCTCTTACTCTGTTAAAAACGAGAGAAAGAGAAGGTCCTAGGGTTTATTTCTGCACCAATGGCGTCGAGAAATGCTCTACTTAGATACCTCAGAGTCACTGTCACACCTTCTCTCCAAAGCTCTAGTATCGCTTCCCATCGACGCGTCGCTCCTTTCTTCGTTCTTCTTCGTCGTTTCTCCGAGGAAGTCAGAGGATCATTCCTCGACAAATCCGAAGTCACAGATCGTGTTGTCTCTGCCGTCAAAAATTTCCAGAAAGTAGAGCCTTCTAAGGTAATTCTCCTACCACCACCGATTCCGAAAAACCCATTTATTTGATTTTCGATTGGAATGATAATTCTTATGTGTAGCAATGAAGAAATCGATTGTATTTTCTGCATTACATTATGATAATGGAGTTTTGTTGTTTCTTTAACATTTATCCTTTGTTTTATTTAAATCCAAGAGCAAAGAAGTAGAACTCTTGCTCGTCTAGTAAACAAAGGTTGTATATTTCAAGAATCCTTACTATACTGATCTTGAGTTAGACTTTGTTTAGTCTTTGAATCAGCTACTAGAAATGGCTGTAATGGCATGCTCAATGACTTATAATCTAAATTGTTACTACATGCATCTGATGTCTCTTCTTAACCAAAAGATCCTCCTTTCGATTCTCTATGTCTGTCATTTCTTGTTTTCAAACTGATTGATAGCATCAGAGAACATGCTACATTTGCCGTTTCTTGATTAGTTTTGATTATGTAGATACATGTAATCAATTGTTACTACATGTATCTGATGCCTCTGCTTCTATGGCTTACTTTCTTCTCTTCGAACATTTGTTCTTTTCTTTATGTCTCTCTATGTGGACAACAATCCGATGAAGCAAGATAGTCATGTGATTTGACTTGATAATTTAAGTTGGTGTGATTCATGTTGTTGCAGGTGACACCAAAGGCACACTTCCAGAATGATCTAGGGTTGGATAGTTTGGACACAGTGGAGGTGGTCATGGCACTTGAAGAGGAGTTTGGATTCGAGATACCTGATAACGAAGCAGATAAGATACAGTCGATTGATCTTGCTGTTGAGTTTATTGCTTCACACCCGCAGGCAAAATGAGCTTACGAAATATTCATGCATGGTCTAGCATCTTAATAAAAGTACATCAATCATGTTTCTTTGCTAAGGTGAGGCATTTTTCATTTTCCTACTGTTTGTTAATCATCTAGAAACGGGATTCTCCTATTTAAGCATCATATTGTCTACCATTGAGAAGACTTGGAGTCTATCGATCATATGGTTAGATAAGAATAAATGAAGACAATCTTATTTTATCAACTGAGGCTAAACTTGGCTTCTTTGTTACCAGAAAATGCTCTTAGGTTTCAACTGAGACAATTAGTCTCGCGTACAAATATTAACTCGTTACTTGATCTGTCAGAGACATGTATTTGAAATTACTTCAGTATTTGTTAAAAAATTGGTCAATTTGTAAGTTAGTCGCTTGATCTGCTTTTTCATTAAGAAAAAAGTAAGTATTTGCATGTGATTTTTTTTTTAAATGATGAATCCGGTGTTATTCAAATATAGATTTCAAAAACCATTGTAAAATTTAGTGTTATTGAACTTGTAATTTAAAATGTATTTTCAAATATATTGTTATTAAAAATATTTTAATTAATGAATTTTAGGAAATTTATTGTGGTTTGAAAGTGTTTTGGTGAAATTTCTTAGTTAAAAATATCAAAATTCAAATTCCATGGGTTTAAATGGGATTGTAGAGTAGAGCTGTCAAATAGTATTTCTGCATTCATTTGAGCTTTGTCCACACATACCATTTCTTATAAATTGTATTTGGTCGGTCCATAATGGATAATTGTCCAAAAAATGTCCATAGACAACCCAATTTCATATAATTTCTTTGTAAAATATATTGATTATTTTTAAAATAAACAAGAATGTTTGTTTAAATATTTCTTTTAAGATCAGTAAATAATATTAATTTTGTTTGAGTCTAGTTTTAATGTTGAAAAAAATATAAATTTTAATATTAAAAAAAAATATATCATATTTTGATAACGGCTAACTATGCTGAAAGATAATTCCGTCGTCACAATTGTGATAGGAATGTTGTGAACATCACAAACTATTGAAGTCAATTCTTGAAAACGCTTTGCATTGTCTTTTCGATATGAAATCACATTCAAACTTTGAAATGCTACAATATCTAATATTGGCTCTTCCAATTATGTGTCTAATGGTGATTTTCCACTACCACCAGTTTTTTGAGAGATGTAAGAGTAATACGTCTGCAAAAAGTAGAAATCACAATAAAAAATTCAGAAACCAGACATTATCTATACAATTCAACTAGGAAAATAGAACAATGGAATCATTATCAACTAAATAACTAGAATATACTTACATCATAACATTAGAGAATGTCTTTTTGTGACACTAGAGAAGAGATAGTGGTAATCTCTCTTGTGTTTCGCTTATAAGCTCCAAACAGTTTAACCATCTTGCTACGCACATGAGCCACTTGCTAGTGGATGAATTCAAGATATTGTAACAAAATTCCAAAAATGAAAACTTCATTCTTGGATCAAAAACTGCATCAATTGTTAATATGTCATTGAATTCTTCTTAGTATTTTTTCAGATTTCTCGTTCATCGCCTCCACCATATCACAAATAACCATATCATCAGAATTTACATGCTCTCCCAGACAACATTTAATTCTCCACACTTGCAAAAACTACAAGTTTGCAGTGGGGTAAGAGGAACCAGAAATCAGTTTTGTGATTTCAGCGAATGGTTTCAGGAGATTACATATTATCTTGGCTATATCCCACTATAAATCAGATGGGAGACTCTTATAATTATTATCTACCTCTGCAAGGTTACGGAAGACATCCTTAAACTCAAGTGTTCATCCTTAAACTCTAGTGCTCGAGAGAGCATCAAATAAGTGGAATTCCAGCGAGTTATAACATCTACAACCAGACCTGCTTCAACTTGAATTCCAACTTTTTCCATACAGTTTTGAAACATGTTTTCCCTAGACTCGGATCCTTTAACATACCTAACACTATCCCTGATTTTATTCAAAGCTCCACTAATCACAAGCAACCCATCTTGCACTATTATATTTAAGATGTGAGCTGAACACCTCACATGAAACATTCTCCATTGCATACCAAATCTTTTTGTAGCTTCCTCTTTAAAATACCTTGCATGCTGTTATTAGCTGTAGCATTGTCCACTATCAGAGAGAAAAATTTCTTCTCTAGTCCCCATTCTTTCAAGAGATCAACAAGCTTCATTGCAATAGCAATACTAGTGGAGGCGGGAAACCACAGAAAGAGATAATTTTTGTCTTCAAAACTCAATCAACATTTATATAGTAAGCTGTCAAACACATATAACCTTCAATGGTGATAGCTCTCCACAGATCTGTTGTCAAACATATCCTACCCGGGATTTTACTCAAGGTTTTCTTCAGCTTCTTTTTCTCCTTCTAAAAAATTCTATAGACATCTGATACAACTTTACAATTAATTAAAGCATTCTACATTATAGAGTGTTTTAATTAAAATCATTGCAACTTCCCTAATTTAGCTAAAATCATCTCAAAACTCATTAAAAATCAAATAATCTCAAATCATTTTAAATATAAGAGAATTGATGTTTTGGTTTGAATTTTGACTGAATTTGTGGGTTTTAAAATCGGAAACCTAAATCGATGTCATTATTTATGAAAAAAAAAAGGGAGAAGGTTCTTCTTCTCTTCACGACAGAGATGTCATCATTTGGACTGTAGTTTGTTACTTTTTAGTTTTTATTTTTTGGACTAATTGGTTGAATTAAAAAAGACATGTATCAAGCTGTAAATATCATTCTTATGGGATGTCTAATGGGTTATGATATGTTGGGTACTAATTGAAGATTGACGGGTAAGTAGAAACTGAAAAATGTCAAAAATAAAAATGTTACTTGATATTTGACCCATACTTGCAAGTAATAAAATTTGCGGAATTGTCATCCAACTTGTTTAAATCAAGTACTTGATTTCTTAAGGTGGGTACAATGTAAATTACATGTATTAGACAAGTAACAGATACTCATACCTAGGCCTTGAGACAATCATGTAAAGATGTGTTAGGTAGTGTTTTCTTTTCTCCATTTTATTTTATGGCTTTTTCAAGTTTCTATGCAAATTTCAATATTTGTTTGATACATGTGATATCTTTTCGTATTTTGTAGTCTCTTTCGTTATTTGTTAAATTGTTTATTTCTAATCTTTCAAAATTTTAAATATAAAAAGGAAATAGTACATTAAAAAAATTACAAAGAAAACATCGGGGGTTGAACTTGAAAACACCAACACTCTGGTGCAGTTCCATTATTTAATAGATAGTGAAAACAAGACAGTGGACCACATCTAGTGATATAACACAAATGATTAGTAATGCATCAAACCTCGAGCTTAGGAGCCCAACTCGCGATCACATATTCATTGACAGCTTTAGTTTTCTCAAAAGAATCTAGCGAGAACAAAAGCTTCATGTAGTCACGAACATTGGTCAGGCTCTCAGGGACAGACCAATCCTTGAAATGTCCTAACGCGATCTCTAGATGGTAAAGCTTTGGCGCTAAGTTCAAATCCACCGCTGTGACATTTTCACCAGCCACAAAAGAACCACCGTGAGTCTTGAAGTGATTCTCCAACGCCTCGAGTTCATCTAACAAAGCTGTCTCTGTTCCATCATTAGCATGATCTTTGCTCTTCAGAAACATGATAAAAGCAACGATGATCTTGGATCCTACAGAAGCAAACTCAGGAGGAATCGTCACTAGAGAAGGCTCTGGATATTTCTCCTCGATGATTCCAACTATAACATCAGAATCAGCCACCCAAGTCTCATCATCATCGAACTTCACCAACGGAAGTTTTCCCTCAGGACTAATAGCCAAGAACCAATCGGGCTTGAGTGAAGTGTTAATGAGATGAGTCTTGTAAGGAAGCTTCTTCTCCTCTAAGGTGAGAAGAACCCTTTGACTAAAAGGACAGTCACCGAGAACATCAGGTGCACCAGAAGCGGCCTTCACGCAGACTTCGATTCCCATTTTTGTTTTGTGTTTGACAATTATTGCCATAACTACTATACAATTTTTATAGTGGATATAAGTCATGTCGTGCCTACAACAACATTAGATGTGTGAGGTTTATAAATAATTCAATCAAATGTTTTACGTGCCTCCCATCATTCTTCAATTTTTCTTTACACTTTCCTAGTATAGAGTATTTTAACTCCTGACCTTTTTATTTTTCTTGTGATCCTTTCATAATACTAGTCAACCTTTCCTATTATTCTAAAAAAATTCACAAATATAATCTACCATAAAAATAAAACTTGTGGCTAATGTATCTATATTATATAACTTTACATGTAATGCAATGGCATAATTAATTTACGTCTGCATATTTAGTTATTATATATAAAACATATTTAGTAAAGGAAAATGGTACTTTTAAGGTATTTGATCTTTACAAAAAAAAATTTTAAATATAAATAAAATATAACAAATATGTTTTCTATAGTTGTTATGCTTTTATATCCAGACATTTTTTTTAATTCAGAACCATTAATATGGTTATACGTAAACACTCTACAATTAATACGATTTAATTTTGTATTTAAAAATATAAAAATTATGAATCCAGATATTTTACCTACCTACATCTATATATTGTACTCAAAATTAAGAAAAAAAATGTTATTAATTTTTTAATTAAATTTTATTAGATGACTTTCAAGTTGACTTTAGATTTCCTCATTCCATACGAGGATAAGGAAATCATCCACATCAACTGTTACATGTATCTAGTTATAACATTCAGACCAAAGATCTTTTAGAAACCGTGACTTTGAGACCATGCTTCATGTGGAGAATAATAGAAGGAGCTGGCTCGATCTTGTGCCCTTCAACGACCTTAATCTCATAGTTTTGTATGATTTTCACAGCTACTGTTTTCATTTGCATCATAGCCAATTCTTTCCCTAAACATGTTCTTGGACCGGCGTTAAATGATAAGAACTTATAAGATGGCTCATGAACCGACTTTCCATTCTCAGAAATCCATCTCTCCGGTTTGAACTCCATTGCATCTTCTCCCCAAACCGGTTTCATTCTCCCTAATGAATAGAGACAGAACACAATTTTTGAGTGGGCATCCACTTTGTGTCCGCTTGGAAGAACGTCGGTTTTATTAGGAGACTTGTGTGGGAAGGGAGCAGGTGGATAGAGCCTGAGGGCTTCACAAATTGCGCCATGTAAATACACCAACTTCTTCAGCTCCTGGAGATTGAATGAATCAGAATCACCATCGGAGTTAGAGGCATCTGTCTTGGTTCTTGGAGATAGATTTGTGTTGATTTCTTGAAGAATCTTGTCTATGGCTTCTTCGTTTTTACAGAGAAGCCAGAAGAACCAAGTGAGTGCTGAGCCTGTGGTGTCTCTACCCGCTAACACGAAGCTCAAGATCGTGTCTCTAAGGAATCTGTCATCATTAGGATTCAACAACTTGTACTTGGTCGTGTCCACATTCAAGTAAGACGTCAGCAAATCTTTAGAAGAAGAAGAAGAATCAAAATTATCAATACCACGACTTATCTGATCTCTCTTAGAAGATATGCACTTGAAGCAAACACGATCAAAAACCGCGTGAGCTCTTTTCAGCTTCAACTCATCTCCAAACCCAATGAATCTTTGCATCTTCCACACCATCTCCGGCTTGACATGTCTGTAGAAAATCACTTCCTCAGCGTCGTCTAAAGCTCTAGCAAACTCGATTTCGGGCATTTCAACCGAGAGACAACCTGGATCATACCCGGTCGCTAAAACAAATGTAGTGTCGAACGTGAATCTTTGAAACACATCTTGTAAGTCCACAACGAGTCTTTCTTTAGAAACATGGTCAAGAAGTGGGATAAGCCCTTTCTCTAGCTTACTCAAGCTTGTTGCTAATGAAAAGCTTTGGAACTCGGTGTTCATCATCATGCTTTGAGCTGATTTCCTCAGATCCTTCCACAACTCTGAATCAGCGTTGAAAATCCCGTCTCCCAAAACGTCGAATAGCTTCTTGAACTCGGTTCCTTTAGGGTAATTCGAGAAGTTTGAGCTCATAATGTGGTGGATATTAGCAGGATCAACGGTGAACAACATGTCGAGTCCTCCCAACAAGGGGCATTTGAACAAATAGTTCAAGTTCGCGTCCTCAAGAACCTCGGTTAGATAGTCATAAACACGAGGGATCTCGAGTAGCAAGCCCGGAAGCATACCAAGAACCGGCCAGTTTGTGAGAAAAGAGCGGTGAGGTTTCTTGCTGATCAAGAAAATTTGAAAGATAAGGAAACAAAAGAAAGCAATGGAGATTTCAAGTAAGCTTACCAAAGCCATTAGGGAGAAATTACAATGGACACTACACTTTAGGGGCTGCTTGATGATTCTTATTTATGTTCTCATTCCCATAAAGTATGAAAAGAAAACATGGATGGAAACTAGAAAGCAACGTCTCTTTCGTCTTTGTCCTTTCGATAATCATAAAACAGGAGGGACCCTTACCCAGTGCCGTGCCTAGGATTCCAGGGGAGCGAATTAAAAAAACAAATTATATGAGAGAAAAATATTATAATTTAGTAATTTTAAATTACAAATAATTAAAACGAAAAAAATTCTATAATGTTAAAAATATATATTATATTAAAATTTATGAATTAAAAAGGTTTATAAAAGGTTGAATGATTTGTCCATCTTATCTATATAAAAAATAATTAATTAACTATTCTTATAGAATTTTTAAAACATTAATTATAATTATGTAATAATTAAAAAAAAATAATGATCATAGATGAAGTCTGTTAAAAACAAATACTATTACATAGCTTTTTCATGATTTTTTATAAAAAAAGTTTCTATCAAATTTTCAAATCAACTATTTTTCTATAGGTAACATAATCAAACTATCTAACTTATTAAATCTTCCAATTATAATTTTTTATTTTTATCAGTTTAAAAGCTTCAAAAGTATAGAAGAAAATCACGGGTGATCATAACTTATTAGTATTACTAATTAGAGTTTCCATAGAAGAAAAATAAACCTGATTAAAGAAAATCAAATTACGTCCATATTTTTTTTTGTGTGCAACCGGAAGAAAACTCCCAGAAATTTATTATAAAAAAAAAAAATTACAATCTCACATGTCTTGTCCTAGCCGCACCGGACATATCATCTCGGAAAATATCCTCAACATCAAACGGAACAGAGCTAAAACCATGAATACCTAACGGTAGCGAGAAGGCATAATTTGCTAAACCATCTGCAATGCAATTTCTTTTCCTATAAACATGATTAATTCGAACTAACCAATCCCTAGAAATAAAGCTATGGCACAAACGTACTAAGAATGACATGAGAATCAGCAATCCCTGTCCTTAGGAAACCCACAACTATTTCCGAATCCACTTTCTAACTCCACCCGCTGAAATCTCTTCTCCCAGGTAATGCATAATCCATAATAAACGCCCCACAACTCAGCCAAAAGAGCTGAGCAACGACCTATATCCAAAGCAAAACCGCTGCACCATTGTCCTTCCCCATCCCGCAGCACTCCCCCTGCAGTAGCCAGCCCCGGGTTTCCCCGTGAATCCCCATATGTGTTCACTTTGTACCATCCTGCCGAAGGAACCTCCCACTTAACCTCACACACAACCCTTGTCACCAGCCCCTTGCTCTCGCTTTCCTTCAAATTGACCAAGCTCACCTCCTTAACTTGCTTTCTAATAAGTTAAACTCTGTCTTTGCAAACACGATTGCCACCAAACACACTTTCACAACCCCATTTTCAACCCCATCATACCTCAATAACAAACATTATAGACCAAGTTCCATTTGATATCTATATATTTTACGTTTAATATATAGAGACTTAATTAAGTTAACTTTAACATTGTACTAAAATATATTTTTGAAAATAGGGGCCCCAAATATAAAAATTATTTGGGGGCTTGAGGCAAATGCCTTTTTGATTATGCAGTAAGCACGGCTCTAGTTAACTTATCTTTGGTGATTACGTACTTTATGTTTGTTTGGTATCATTACCTTTATTGCAATTTGAAAGTCAAAATCTCTTTTGGAAACCAATGGTCCAACACTGCATGCAACATATTACTGTAGTTAGTTAATTGTCTTAATTTTAGATAATTGTCCAGCTGGAAATACCTAATACAAGTTTTTGAAGAAAATAAATAGTATACTATTCCATCTGTCCCATTATGTAAGATTTTCTAGCCAAAAGCACAGATTGTAAAAAATATATAAATTATAATTGTTCTTTTAAAAAAGTTACATTAAAAACACCATTTGGTATTTAATAAAAATAGTTCAACTAATCATAGAAAATATTGCATAATATAAATGGTTGTAAAAATCAAATACATTTATTTTTTTCATAGAAACTTGTAAAACATCTTATAAAATGAAACCAAATTTTTTTGCGTAAACATCTAAAATGGAACAGATGAAATAGTTAACAGTTTAAATTGGCCAATTAAAAGAGATATATATAACTGAAAAGAAGATTATATGAAATATGTTTTACAGTACAATCAATAAAATTGTGCCATTGTTACCTTCTTTCCAATGCTAATAGCAACATGATAATTCGTTTCATGCCCCAATAATTTTTTTTTACTTTTTCTATTTCACAAATTTTCCCTTTTTAATAACAACAATCAATGAATTTTTGTATCAAATTTCTTAGGTGTAGAACAAAAGTTTGTGGTAGATGTATATATATCATCACTCTTCGAAGATAGTACATAAGATATGAACTCAGATAGATTTGATAACACTGATACATCATTACTTAATTTTATACAAGTCCATATTCAAAAGAAACCTCTATAAAAAAGTTTTTATTAGTTAATATATTTTTCGTTATTCGTTAATATATTTAGACATAATTAAAATGTCTAGTTTGTAAATCTATAAATTAAATGATTATTTTTACAATTGGGTCTCTAAAAAAGAATTATTTTCTCAATTCTTTCATATATTTAACAACAAAAGATAGGCTTCCATAGCTCTGAAACATTTCAATACAATACGAGAAGAAAAAGAACTTAGTTAGCTATAACCGAGAAAATTGTGTAAATTGTCAATGTGCTTTAACATAATATTCCGTTCTCGATACTATTCGATCTCAATATTGATCTAAAAAGGATAATAATTGATCTAAAAAGGATAATAATTGAGCTTTTGGAACTGTGTGGCTGGTGGTGTTTGATATTACTGATGTACTCGTGTCGTGTACCGACCTTTGGGTCCATTTTGAATAACTTCGTGTTGGTCCCGTTGTACAATTTGTATGTCCAATGTCTCCACGCCTCCATGCATTTTCTTCTCAAAATTTATAAAGTTATTAATATTTTTTTGTTTGTCTTAGAAACGTTATACTTGCATACTTTCGATGTGTCAATCGCCGTATCTTATATATATAATTTTTTTACTTTCAATGTGTATAATGAATTAACAATTAATAGATTAATTTATGTTATATATGTATATATTATTTTAAATTTTTATGTAGGATTTCCAACATTATTTTTCGGGATGAAGGTCTTTTTCCAAATCATTTTACGCCAAATCCACTCAAAAATTGGCAACATATTATATCTGAGTCACTCTACTTTAGTCAAACTAAAATTTTGATATCATATTAATTAGACTTTAATTTTAACTCTAAACTAAGTTATAACGAGTGAATTTGTTCATATCTATTATATTGATATTTTTTAAGCTTCATTTTAGTTTATCTATGTGGAATTTCTAACATTTTTCACCTTTTAAAAGTTGAAACTATTTTTTAATGTGCATTTTTGGGAGTTTTTTTTTAAATTGTTTTCAAACCTAATTTTTGGTTGGTTAGCAGTTGAGGTTCTTAATCTGTTAAAAAAAAGAAGAATTTATGGAATGACTATATTGGAGAAAATATTATAAAAAATAACTATGTAATAACTAAGATGAAGAAACTAACAATTAACACAAAAACGGACGATTTTAGCCTCGGAAGCGAGTGGTGGTGTATTTTAAAAAATAAAGAAGTGAGAGAAATACATGTTTAGAATGTTTGTGTTTACAATAAAATAACTTCACCCTATTAGATCTTGTTTGCTTTTCTAATTTCACAATATTAATTGATTAAATCATTCAATATTATTAAAAAACATAAACTTTGTTTTACATTTACTATAGTTAAAATTTTTTGAAACGGATATAAATTTCTTAAATAGGTAGAAAATATCAATAATAAAAATGTGAATCTATAAACATTGAATATAATAACAGGAAAAAAAACTAGTCAATTTATATAAATTGATATATTATACTTCTTACAAATAATATAAAACGTATTCTTCATATAAACAATATAGCTCATACTATACTATATTTATGTAATAAAAATATGAATACATAAGAAATATTAAAAATTTGAAAAAATAGTACAAAGACTAATAGATGTGTAACAGTATAGATTTAAAAGTTGAAAACAAACTACCTGTGTCTGTGCTTGGTTTTAACTGCAACAACACAAACCTATCCTTCTCTTTTATAATAAATTCACAAATCAAAATAATATAACAACCATTAATTACAATTTTAAAGATAAACACTAGAGAATCAATCCAAGATCTACATAAAATGAACACAATCAAAACTTTCTGAATCAATTAGATATAATGAAATAACAGGAAAAATTTGGCCCATAAGAGAAAAGGAGAGAAAGAGGAAGAATGAGAGATAGAAATGATAGAAGAGTATATATTGTATAATAAATACAGAATATCATAATCTGGTTATTCTCTTGATTTTGACTTATATTATAGTCATTAAACCTAATTCCCTAAAAAACGTGACAGACAAAAAAAAAAAAAATCAAACCAAATCTTAGCAGGGACATGTTTATTGGTTTTCCATGGCTGGACATTTCGTATGCCAAACTGGTCTGGTTTTTTTTGGCCGAGCAATTTTGATTTTAGTATATATATGTGATTGGTTTCTTTTACAAAATATAATATATATATATGATCAGTTTGAGATATACTCTTACAAAAGCTTCAGTTGCATATATTGGTCCATACGCTAAATGATAACGATATAAGAAATCCCCAGAAATACTATTGTTACATAAATGAAAGAGACATAGTTATGGTTATAGCTGTAGTCAGGTTGACCTCGACATGACTATCAGTTATTTCTGGGCTGGACACACACATTAGAAGTTGTTATTGGACCAGAACGACTAAAACCCAAATATTGGTGAACTATAAAAGACAAAAGGCTGCAGACATCGTCTTGGTTGTTCACCTGAAAATAGGCCCGTGTCTAACATGTATTGAAAAAGGCTTTTGCCTCAAGCTCCTAATGAATAGAACTTTTTAGGACCCCTAATTTTTTAAAGTTTGATGTAGTCTAGTGGCTATGAGAGGGTAAGATATGCACTAGTATATGCCAAGTTCAAATCCATAATTTTCCTTTTATGGAATTAAGCTTTTTTAAAAATAAAAATTTATACAAAAAATGTTATTATTTTAAATTTTGCATTGAAGCTCTTTAAAATTTATACAAAAAATGACCTAAGCACGACACTGCCTGAAACAAGAAGAAAAATAAGAGCTTAAGGTTCGATCTAATCGCAAAGGAGAAAAAGAGAGATCAAGAGAGTTTTTCAAAACAGTTTTTCATCTTCCTTTGATTTACCTCTTTATCAAGTGCAAGAGAGAGAGTTAGTAGCTTTTCTTCTTCTTTGTAGTGAACTTTGGATAAAGCTACGGATTGTGTAGCTGGTGATCCTTTCTCCAGAAATATTGGATATTTGGAAAGTGGGTCTTCCACGAAATGTAGCAATCTGTTTATACCGTGAACTCGTTAAAGTCTTGTGTGCTCCATACAAATCATTGTTTCGGTTTAACGCTCTTACGTTTCAGCTGAAACAATGATGTGAAGATGTTTTTAGGTAGAGTTTTTTTTCTGCATTTTATTTGATGGTTATTTTCCAAATTTCTATGCAAATTTCAATATTTATTTGATATATGTGACTTCTTTTCGTATTCTGTAGTCTTTTTCGTTATTTGTTAAATTGTTTTTTTCTTTAAAATAAAATAGTTTTAGAAAAAGAAATTTCTAATCTTTGAAAATTTTAAAAATAAAAAGGAAATAGTACATTAAAAATTACAAAAAAAACATCCAGGGTTGAACTTGAAAAACCAACACTTTAGTGCAGTTCCATTATTTAATAGATAGTAAAAACAAGAAAGTGGACCACATCTAGTGATATAACACAAAAGATCAGTAATGCATCAAACCTCGAGCATAGGAGCCCAACTCGCGATCACATATTCATTGGCAGCTTTAGTTTTCTCAAAAGAATCTAGCGAGAACAAAAGCTTCATGTAGTCACGGACATTGGTTGGTCAGGCTCTCAGGTACAGACCAATCCTTGAAATCCTTGAAACAATTTTTGTTTTGTTTTGTGTTCGACGGTTATTGCCATAACTACTATACCATTTTTATAGTGGATATAACTAATGTCGTGCCTACAACAACATTTAATGTGTGAGTTTTATATGTTTTACGTGTCTCCCAACATTCTTCAATCTTTCTTTAACTATTTCTGATATTTTTTAACTTTTTTTTCACCTCAGCAATACACTATGCGAGTTCTAATTTTGAATGGTGACACAACCACCACACTAACAAGTCTGTAGAGACTGATATACAGTTTCTGTTACGAAATTGGAGTTGCTTGGTTTCAGCTCTGCTCTCTTGTCATCCTTCTTCTCTTCTCGGATCGTGTGTGTGTGTGTTCCATTTTCTGCTTTACTTTTTTGTTTCGTGGTTCGATTTCCGTTACGTTGTACTGAAACCAGTCCAAACATAATTATCAAGCACAGCATAAGTCTTGTCAGAATTCCAAATTACTTTACCAGGGTATATATACATATAACGTGGTCTGCACCAGAAGAAGCCACGTGTGGAGGATGTTTTTGGTTCCATTGTTGCAGAAGCAGTGAACAACCAATTTGGTGGGTTGAGTCCTGAGGAAAGCAACACTAGTGTTCAGTCAACCACGGTGGCCCAAATCTAGTATGGAAGCCTAAGTCATATGTGATATAGCGAAGCTAGATAGATGCAATGATATTCGTTTAATCTAAGAATCCCCGAATAAACCAAACCTTCTTGAATTCGTTGAGATCTCTAAAGATCTACCGAAACAAAGTTTGTGAATACTCTTCACAGTGCTTTATCAAAAGCTCTTTAGGAAATCTCATTTTCATTAAATCATCAAAAACTATAGAATACAATAAGTGTAAAGGCTGTATAATAAATCTCAAAATACTAGATAAACTCTAAAATAACCTAATAATTATCTAAACTAATTAAAATATAAATAATACATATATCTCAAATAATAATAAAAGATATTTTAAAGATATCCAAATATCTCGCTGCATCAATATGGAACCGTTAGTGGATCATCTTCCGCATCACAAGTCGGTATAACATGGGCTTTCTCAAAGACTGTCTCAAAGACAAATTCATCTGGCGATGCAACACCTCAAAAAGGTGGTCTCAATCAAAACAAGTTTTTCGGAGGCAATAATTACTTTGAAGAATTTAAAGTATATGTTGTACTTCTGGATATTAATATATTTCTGATGGTATTGCTGATGTTTTAGATAGAATTGTAGTTAAGACAGAGATTGAAATACATTTAGCTAATATTTTGTCCAAGGGTTTAGTGTTCCTCTAGTTGGCTCTTTGATATCTATGAACAACCATGGTTGAACAGCTTGAAATACACATGTTTCCTCTCAGCTTACTCTACCTACCTATAGTGAGAATGTGCTGATGGTATCTAGTTGATGCATTTACTAGTCTAACTCTATGAAGATTTTATGGCTCTACTAAGAGTAGACATATGCTGATATGTTTGGATGCAACACTGTTGAAAGTTTAATTAAAAATATTAACAGTTACGATTGCGTTTATATTTGTTAAAATTTATTTAAGAAAATAAGTGACCTCATTCTTCGCCCCATTTGATGCACTCTGTGAAGATGTTTTTAAAATGTATTACTATGATGGGTGATCTTGTCAAAGGTATTTGAAAATGTGAGATTTTGTAAAAACTGGTCTCTCAATTTTGCTATGCCACCTCATGTAATATTTTACGTCCTGGACACGAAAATATTGGCCAAAGGTTGCTGATGAACTGTCGTAAAAAGCCACAATCAATTATGTTGGCTGACAAAAATGCCTCAATGAAGACGTCTGGAGACAGGTAATTTATCCTAAGTAGAGAATGTTGTTGAACTGTAGATTTTGCTACCTCGAGATAGCAAAAAACTAGGTTTAGGGTTTAACAAAACTTTTTTTAGGGTTTATTTGTTCGGCGGAGACGGTGTTTTAGGTCGTCGGAGGGTATCTTGGTCGTCAATCTTCGGGCAAATACCTAGGATTTTGCTCGAAGCTTTCTAAACTTTTTTCTCAACTTAGGTTTTTTGTATTAATTTTGTGTGTCTTACAACAGAAGGCATATACATGCTTATATATTCATCTAAGTCGGCTTAAACCTCCTAATTCTAACCTACTTAGTATTTTATACATTGGGCCGAGTAAAACCGGGCCGACCATGAGTTCGACGGGTTTTCGGAGGGACGAAGTCCATCTCCAACAAATATGTTATAATCTGCACCCTCCTCGTATAAGTTATCATTTTGGGGTTAGCTCTGCCCATGAATCTTTTTTAAAGTGAATTTGGCGAATAGATTCTTATCAAAAACACTGCAATCATTTTCAGATGCTTTGTTGCCTAATGGCTATCAAGGTTACTATTTGATTCCATAACACTGTTACGTAGTTTCCTTAAACAAAAATCCTTTGAGTTCACCTGCCTTTGATATATGTACGTGGATAGGTTGTATTGTGGAAGCCAAGTTATCTTTTCGATAGTACCCACATCAATATTTAGTTTCTCACTTGATATCCTTTCAATTTCTGTGTGTCTTAACAAGTCTCATTTCAATATAATTATGGTGTTTTCCTATTAGATTGAAGGTACAAATTATATTCTGCCGTTCCAGTTGCTACTGATTAGGTCTGGTATTCGGGTATTCAAATCGGTTCAGGATTTTTCAGGTAGAGTATTTATAAAATTTCGGTTCAATTCCTTTTGGTTCCGGGTCATTTGACTTTTAAGAGAGTCGATAAATTTCCAAAAAATTTCGGTTCCTATTTAGTTCTAATTCGGTTTGAGTACTTATTACCCGAAATACTTAAAATATATTCGAAAACTTAAAAATATATCCAAAAATTTTATATAATTTATGAAAATCCAATATAAACTAAAAAAAAAATATATGAAATACTTAAATATACCCGAAAAAATAACCAAAATACCTAAAATATAACTGTAATATCCAAAATATAATTTGTACCTTCAATATTTTCGAGTATTTGGATATCTAATTGGATATTAGTTTGGTTTCGAATATTACCCGATACCCACGAGTATCAACAGACAAGAACCATCGGATATTTTAACTAAAACCAGATCTGATCCAAACCGATTTTTTCAGATCAGTTCCCGAACGAGTTTTCGAGTCTCGGTGTTTTTGTCGAGGCCTCGATTCAAAGGTGTGGTAATAATAATTAATGTTCTCAACGGCGGGACAGAAGGGTATGATTGTCATTTTGCACACGATAATCTTAATTATCTTATTCGCCTCACCATTATATAAATAAGGCTCTTGCATCTCCTTCCTCTCTCTTTTCTTCAACCTAGCCGCTACACTAGCTTCTCCTGCGATATCGCTGAGGTAAGCGTTTCCTACGCATCATCGAGACTATCTCATCTCTTTCTCTTCTACCGATCTCTCCTTACATGCTTTAGATCCCTCTTGTTTTGTCTCTTATCACTTGGGTTCGATTCAATCGATATATATTCTACATCCTAGTCTTTCAGCGATCATTCGAACATCTGGGTTTTGAAGATTTTTGTATTTTCTGATCGATTTTGAGTCATTTCTATATGATTTTGTCTTTCTGCAGATTAACTTGACAAAGTAGCCATGGGTAAAGAGAAGTTTCACATCAACATTGTGGTCATTGGCCACGTGGACTCTGGAAAGTCAACCACGACCGGTCACTTGATCTACAAGCTTGGTGGTATTGACAAGCGTGTGATTGAGAGGTTCGAGAAGGAAGCTGCTGAGATGAACAAGAGGTCTTTCAAGTACGCTTGGGTCTTGGACAAACTTAAGGCTGAGCGTGAACGTGGTATCACCATTGACATTGCTCTCTGGAAGTTCCAGACCACTAAGTACTACTGCACTGTCATTGATGCTCCTGGACATCGTGATTTCATCAAGAACATGATTACTGGTACTTCTCAAGCTGATTGTGCTGTCCTCATCATTGACTCCACCACTGGTGGGTTTGAAGCTGGTATCTCCAAGGATGGTCAGACCCGTGAGCATGCTCTTCTTGCTTTCACACTTGGTGTCAAGTAAATGATTTGCTGCTGTAACAAGGTACTCTCTTTTCTTGCTTATTGTGATGATGAACACTTGTTTGACACGTTGCTGAAACAGATGAATGTCTCTTGTTGCAGATGGATGCCACTACCCCCAAATACTCCAAGGCTAGGTACGATGAGATTATCAAGGAGGTGTCTTCTTACTTGAAGAAGGTTGGGTACAACCCTGACAAAATCCCATTTGTCCCCATCTCTGGTTTCGAGGGTGACAACATGATTGAGAGGTCCACCAACCTTGACTGGTACAAGGGACCAACTCTCCTTGAGGCTCTTGACCAGATCAACGAGCCCAAGAGGCCCTCAGACAAGCCCCTCCGTCTTCCCCTCCAGGATGTGTACAAGATTGGTGGTATTGGAACGGTGCCAGTGGGTCGTGTTGAGACAGGTATGATCAAGCCTGGTATGGTTGTGACCTTTGCTCCTTCAGGGTTGACCACTGAGGTTAAGTCTGTTGAGATGCACCACGAGTCTCTTCTGGAGGCACTTCCAGGTGACAACGTCGGATTCAATGTCAAGAACGTTGCTGTCAAGGATCTTAAGCGTGGGTATGTTGCATCCAACTCCAAGGATGACCCTGCTAAGGGTGCTGCTAACTTCACCTCCCAGGTCATCATCATGAACCACCCTGGTCAGATCGGTAACGGTTACGCCCCAGTCCTCGATTGCCACACCTCCCACATTGCGGTCAAGTTCTCTGAGATCCTCACCAAGATCGACAGGCGTTCTGGTAAGGAGATCGAGAAGGAGCCCAAGTTTTTGAAGAATGGTGATGCTGGTATGGTCAAGATGACTCCGACCAAGCCCATGGTTGTTGAGACCTTCTCCGAGTACCCACCATTGGGTCGTTTCGCTGTTAGGGACATGAGGCAGACAGTTGCAGTCGGTGTCATCAAGAGTGTTGACAAGAAGGACCCAACTGGAGCCAAGGTGACCAAGGCTGCCGTCAAGAAGGGTGCCAAGTGAACTACCTTCAGCAAAACCTTATCATCATCATCATGCGCATATGAGTTCAAGAAGTTTGTTTCTTTTTTCGCTTTAGTTTGGTGTGTTGTTGCTTGTTTGTGTTACGGCTTCGTCTCTTGTCCGTCAGAACGTAATTCTCGTAATTGGGTTCTTGATAGGAGGTGGCGGAGCTACGTTGCACCCAAGCATCCTGGTTTTTACTTTCCCTTTGTTTTCTGATTCTGAAATATTTTGGAGATTTTGTTATGACATGGGGACATTCTTGCGGATTTAAGTTGTCTATTTTCATTTGAAGTTTATTGGTTTTGTAAGCTTTATTTTCGAATAGGCGTAGTATGAAATCCTTTTTTGTCACAAGCACACCATTGGTACCTCAAATAATGCGAATAGCTTCCACCGTCAATAGCTTCCCTTTTCTCTCTGATGCAGTAAAGCATTGCCTCTTAGTTGTGGTTTTGGAGTATTTGCATCTCTCAGGTTTTGAAATATTTTTTCTGGTCCTGGAACTTGCAGAAGAAGTTAGGGCTTAGTGCATTTCCATCTTGTTTGCTTTCTCTATGATTTAAGGATGGTATGGTGCTCCTTAGAACCGTGCTTCCCCACCCCAATGTCCTTAGAACAGGCTATCGAAGGCAATGGTGTTCCTCAGTTTTGCTCAAACCTCTGCTTAACAAGATTGAAACCAGACAGTCATATTCAGGTTTGGTTTTAGAGTCCTCTCTAAATAAACACTGCTCTTTCAATCCAAAACTTAAAAGAGGTATTTTAAAACTAGCCACACATTAAAAGAAGGCTTACTAAATCTGGAAAACAATTTGTTCTGGTGGTATTTGTTGAAGTATTTATCCTCTAACAACACCTTAACAATGGTTCCAAAATGCAGTTTGACAAATAATATAAAATGCTGAATCATACCAGTATGATATCTTTTAACCAATTCAAACAATGAGGGCTTAAATTATCTGTCATTATATGTAAAAATCAAATAATAATCAAAATGTTAAAGCCAGTCCTAACCCCAGCTGGATAGTCTGCTCGTTGGACAACCTAGCCTATGAACGCAAGGTGTTCCAGTGACATAGCTCCACTTAGGACACTAATATTAAAAAAACAATGTATCATTAGATCAAAAGAAAGTGAGAAAGTAATCATCTTCTCCTCGGTGCGGCTGAACCTGAACCGCGCTGAATCGCTGCTGGTGCTTGCCCTTGAGACCCTGCGGGTTGTTCTTCCGCCATGTTGGTCGCTTGTGTCACAGCATTCATTACTATGAGTCCAAGTGGTATCAAGTACATCCACTGTCCATACCACAGTTTCATTTCATCAAGTCACATATCCACTGTTTTTTTTAAATCATTAAATAAACGAAAAACTTATGTGTTTTACTCGATGATACTTACATATTTTGCCCAAAATGATCTCTCTACTGGTGCTTCTGCTTCACCCTCCACATTCTCGCTATTGCCAAGAATCTCCTCCGTGAATATCGGAGTTCTGCACCACAAACAGGGTAGGAGTAAGAAAAGTTACCACTCAGGCTTGTGAATGTTAACATCACTTGATGAACTTAAACAAATGGATGTACATGAAAAGTTCAAAACTGATAAATGCAAAAAGCAGAACCAATGTTTCTACCTTGGTGCCTGCTCGCTACTCTTCAAGATAGTGTGGGAGTTAAATGTCCATTTTCCTGGCTACATTAAACGCAAAACGTTTATTAGACTGCGCTAAATTAATACAAAAACAGATATTATCCCTATAATGTACCTTTCTGTCATTACAAGCTTCAGGGTTCCGTATATGTAACAGAACATAAGTGAGACATATGACATAGAAATTGCAAATAAAATGCTTTTGCACAAAGAAGACAGTTCCAATACAGGTCTTAGAATACAATCCAAGCATGCCAAAGTTTCCCAAAACTATTGATGAAAAAAGGAAATGGCACAACTCCAACACATAATCTACATTATTATTCTACTCATTTTGGTCGCAAGTTTCACTTACAAGTTTCAACTGTCGAGGATACGGGCATGCACCAGGAGAGCCATAACTAACTGCCAGAATGTTGGCACCATCCTGCAATTGAATCGAAAAGTGTGACAAGTTCAATAGCCAGAAACTAACATAGATTGTCATGCGAACCTAAATTTTGATCTCGGGAGACTGAAAAAACTGATAACATAAGAATATATTACCATGTGTATAATGATATGTTCATCCAAACCATCCCGTGGAAGACACCTCTGTAATCAAACATATAGTGTTTTTAAAACCAGATACATTGAGCAGAGGGAAAGAGAGAAAAGAAAACAGCAGGAGCAAATAACATTATCGCAATGAAAACGGTTCTTCAATCATATGGAGGTAATGGGTTTGGACTTAGGTTTTAGAAAACAAGTATATTACTATATTTGAATGGAAACACAGAAGCAAGCTTCTCTTATCTCAATGAAGCAAAAGGGAATGGTTAAGATTTCTAAAACACTGCAACAAGACTAACATAGTAGGCGTTCAAAAGCTGATCTCAATCGAACAAACTTATTAATCTACAAGCAGACACCAATGATACACACAAAACTGTCTCTAGCAAACCGTAATATTTGATATTCAAACATCTTCCTAGTGAATGATTATTACAAGAAAGAGTTCTGTGGAAGCTATCTCGCAGGAGGCTGATGATATCAACTTCAAACTTGACTACTTGAGAAAGCAGAATAAAAGAAGAATAGCGAAACATATTGAGAGAAACCAAAGAAGATGGACTTACAGCTCTCACTGATGCAATCACATACTCTCTCCCAGGTGGAGAGACTACATTAGATGGAAGTCTAATTCTATAAAAGTCATCTCCTTTCAGCAGATTCTACAAAAGGGTATTCACAATAAAAGCCATTACATACACTTCTGTTTCTCAAAACCTATAAACTAAAGAAACACAACTTACTATAAAAGCATCTTTCTCTTCATCAGAAAACTCATTCCTAAAGAACCGAAGTTTCGTTAATGTCTGCATCAAACAAGACTTTAAGGTTAACAAAACCAAAACTTGGATCAAGAGATGATCGGTTGATGATCGGACAAAGAGAGCATACCTGACCACCATGGCTCCAAGTCTTGAGGCGAGCGGAGAAAGTACCAGCTGAGGAGAAATCAGAGTCTCCCAAGGCATGTTCGAGAGTGAATTGGATCTTGGAGTCCGAATCAGGATCCGAGTACCGTCTACGGATACTCGGAGTCTGTTTCGGCGGCGAATACGACGCCGGTGAATCGGGGAAAATAGGTTCCGGCGAGCGAGGATTGGCTCCTTCAAGACCAAACTCCTCGTCGTCGAGGAGGAGCTCGTCTGATTGAAAAGCGAAGGAGGAGGAGAGTAGTAAAGAGGAGAGGAAGAGGAGAAGTGTGAGGTTCGGCATCATTCACCGTCGCCGGAGAATGGGATCAATTCAAGCAGAGAAAAGAATAGGAGACCGAGAGAGGTTTGGATCCAACAGAACAGAACAACAACAACAAATACTTGTTTGGTCGAATTTTGCAACTTAATTGCAATTGAGCACTTTTTAATAAATATTCACGTGCGGACTCCTTTTTTTACCTTGTATTTATTTTTTCCTTTTTCTTAGGTCTAGCCTTCTACGCATTAGGTTTGTTCGGGTTATTCGGTTCGGTTAATCGATTTTTAGTTTTTTTTTTGTTTTGGATATAAAAAACCTCAGAATGTAACCGAATTATATTTTGGTTTGGTTTGGATCGGTTCGGAACTCGGTTTAATTGGTTCCATTTTATGTATAATTATGTGTTCTCGATAAAACCGAATTTATTATGTTTGGTGTGTTTTATTATAGAATTAATTAGCAAATTAGTTCTAAAAATTGATCATAGCCACTAACTCATGAACATATATGGACCCGTATACTTCGGGCCATCTTCATACTGATTCGTCGGATCATGATATTCAATTGACCACCGCAACTGCTGAAGTGGCTGTTGTAGGAGTAGCCCTCCTAGATTCGGTGATAAAGGACCGTATTTCACCATCTCCACCGGCGAAAAATTATGCCGACCAACCCTCTAAGTTTGAGCATTTTCAGACTTTTCATCCCTTATGAATTACTTCTCGAGTACATCTTTATATATATACCAAAATAGGAATTTCTTATTTTGGAGGACAAAAAACATAGGTCTTCTTTACGCGCAAAGTGATATTTATCCTTGAATCAATTGGTACATATAAAAGGTAGAAAAAGCAAAATTCTCTAATGAGAAGGAAATATCACCATTGGGCACCCTTCAATTTGCTTCTTTAGAAGCAAAAAATTTGAAGAATTGCAAACTAAAAAGAGTGCAAAGAAGAAGTAGAAGAAAATGTGCATCAACACATTATGAGACTCCTCCATGAGACCCCCTTATTCTCGACATGTCAGATTAATGCCTCTTTGATTGATCATGGGACAGTTAGTGGATTGGGGGTAGTGTCGAAGAGACAATATGGGATGTCACATGTTTGGAGCTCGAGGTTGTTGGAGGAATCTCTTCGTACTCCATGCGGAGCTGGACGACCTCCTTTAGGCTATATCTAGTATAAGCAAAAAGATGACACTTTCGGTTAGATTTGAGACGGTCTGTGCGGATTTGCTGAAGATGATCGAAGATTTAGTAGATTAGCTTTCCTTCAAGTCAAACTTAGACTTCTTTTATAATCTTCGAAATTGATTTGAGGACTTTAGGCTCATTTTAATTTTGTGAAACTTAAATTACTACCCCTGTTTCTAAGGGCAAGCTGTTGTAGAAGAAACTGAAACGGTCAATATTTTTAAATAAAAGTAGCTGCAGGACAGGGTTCATTTGGGGACATAAAAAAATTGAAAGACTTTTTGAGGCAAATATGAAAGAGTTTAGCTAAAAACAAGATAAACGAATTGAAATAAGTATTCATCCCAAAATCATAAATGTTCAAGATTCAAGTTGTCTATGCATTCATATTGGGATCAAGTTAGAACTTAGTTTCTTTTAGTGCAATCATAGTATTCAATTGATAAGTGTCTTGGAGAGGTCCCCTTCTCAAATGCATCTTATCCTCCTTTTATAGCTTCTTCCTCCTTTAAATCTTCACATTTCTTTTCATTTATAATGTTTATTTAATTTGATGAATTAATTACCAAATTTATGTCAAGAAATGACTATTGACCAAGTATCTTTAATTCCTTTAACCGCTGTTTGACCGTTTCAAGCTGAGTTGAGTTCTTTTTTTTTTTTAATGGAGTGACATAATTTTGGATGACATATTATTCTGAGTTGAGTTTGAACACATAGGTTTGATGATATCATTCACTTTGGATAGATATGAGTTTGTTATTTAATTTCAATCCGAGACTTTCATTTCAGTCATGCTCTTCACTTCATTTTGAACCTTAGATTTTGTGCCTCAATTGGCCATAATTCTTGGACCAGAATTTACATCACAATAATAAACATATACATGCATATAAAGCTATGCATATATTGTAATATTATAAAAATTCACTTACCTCTAATTTTTTCTTTAATTTTTTTTTGAATCTTGCTGATGTTCACCTATAAAAAATACAAATTTTAGAAATTAATTCAACTTTGTAAAATATAATTTGATGCCATATGTATTGTAAAAATTAAAAATTCATTTGTGTTTCTATATGAAACATATACAATTTTTTTTTTAAAACCTAAAAACTAGACAAAAAATGAAAATTTGATGCACAATTAGATAAGATATTTACAAATTACTATCAGTATTTTTTGAAAATATTCTTTTATGGATTTTTTTTTTTGTATAAACCGCTTATTATGGCATCTATAACGGGAGGCACGGAGTCTGCGTGCTTAAAGGAAGAAAATGCCATCTTCTCTTCCTGATCAAGGTGCCGTAAGATTCCATTCATATCTTTTCACGGGAGGTATACCATCGGGGTCTTCTCTAAAGTAGACCCCATCCTCTCTTCCTATCCAAAAGTATGTTGGTCCAGCAATCCTTTTCCACTTAGATCTGTATGCATCAAACACTTGGTGAATCTTGAAATTAGGCCCTTTCCACATACGACACCAGAAAAGCGTCCTTCGCCAAGCATTATCGTCGAATTCAAAAGCTTTGCTTTGGCCAACGCGCAAATAATGATCGCCAAGATTGTCGTCCTTAGATTTGCAACGCACCGCAAGAACTTTATTTTCCAGCTCATTCGTGAGTACAATTTTATTTATTCCCACTGTATTTCCTATGCATAGACTTAAAAAAATCAGGAAAATGAAGAGATTTATCATATTGTCCTTTTTTCTAACTAAAACTTTCTTTTATTGCTAGGATATATAAATTCTCCAACTTGGCTATTTTCGTGCTAATCATTCTTGTTAAATTTTAGCGTTTGATATTTCACAACCAAAATTAGGAGAAAACGATTAGGAGAATTGTTCAAATTTGTATTTTTAGTAAACATTATTGTAATCCTCTTTTGAAGTGGTGTTTCTAGCTAATCTTCTTTTTTTAATAAGTAAAGTAGGAAAAGTTACTTGAAAACTATTCTTTATATAGCATAAAACGATTATGGATGCAAATAGTTGGTCATTTAAGGAACAAATCCCATCATAATTAGTAATTCTGCTTGTTTCCTCCAACATTATACCATTTACTAAAAATTTATTGGGACATAGCCTAATTGATAGAAAATAAGCATTCCGCTAAAATTTTTATACTATTAAAATAGAAAAAATTATATAAAAAATAATTAGTCATGTGTTATATTACATGTAATGTCACTGTCTTTTAGGTGGTGTTATTCAATACTTAATTTAGAATTAATTCTATAGGTTTTATAATCCATTGTTATTCAATGATATATTTAAAATTCGTTATTAAAATCTGTTGTTATTGATTATTGTATTTAAAATATATGTATTAAGAGATTTCAAAATCTAGTGTTATTGGTTATTTATTTACAATTCCATCATTAAAAGAGTTTGAAATCTATTGTTATTCAATTAAAGATTTATAAGAATCAAAATCTTGTGTTATTCATATTTGATAGATTCTTACAGTTCATTTTATTTGAAAAAAAAATCTTAATGGATTTGAACTCAATTTCATGTGTAATTATAGTAATAAAAAATCTAATCATTTGCCTTCAGATTTTGAAATCATTTTCTGTTAATAAAAGCCTGTTATTATTAGATGCATATATCTTCACTTTTCCTTCTCCCCAAAAAAAATGTCATGGTTAATTTTCCACACAAAAAAACATCACCTCATTGAAATACAGATTTTTCTCAAGAAAAATTTACTTCCAAATTGATCAACCCCAGATTTTATCAATTTAAAATCTCTCATTTTGTTTTATTCTTTGGAATTTCAAAGAAAACACAAATTCTAGTTTTTATGTTATTGATTTCTTTGATTTTAGTTACATGAATTGCCTGATTCATCATGTATAGATTTGATTCTAATCTTTCTTAGGTTATTATATTTCATTTTCTCTTTTGTTTTGTTAGGATACCAACATATTTTTTTGTACTTTTTTATGTGTTCTTAGGTTTTTATAGTTTCATTTAATATTCTTTACAAAAAAAATTTGAAAGAGTTTAATTATAACTACAATCTGTTGCACAAATCAAATGATATCATATTGACTTTATAAATACTTTGATACAGATTTGAAAATCATATATCTGAAATTGCAAAATGAATCAAACTTCTTAAAATCTGATATATTTTAAATTTAATGGAGTCTTTAATGGAAAGAAAATATTAGACACCCTCCAATTTGCTTATTTAGAAGCAGAAATTTGGAGAATTGCAAACTAAAAAGAATGCAAAGAAGAAGTGGAAGAACATGTGCATCAAGGCATCATGAGACTCCCCCATGAGATCCTCTTATTCTCGACATGTCAGATCAATGCCTTTTTGATTGGTCATGGGACAGTTAGTGGATTGGGGTGGTGTCGAAGGGACAATATGGGATGTCACATGTTTGGACCTCGAGGTTGTTGTAGGAATCTCTTTGTACTCCACGCGGAGCTGGTCGGCCTCCTTTAGGCTATGTCTAGTCTAAGAAAAAGATGATACTTTCAGTTAGATTTGAGACAGACTGTGCGGATTTGCTGAAGATGATCGAAAATTTAGTAGATTATCTTTCCTTCAAGTCAAACTTAGACTTCTTTTATAATCTTAGAAATTGATTTTAGGACTTTAGGCTCATTTTAATTTTGTGAAACTTAAATTACTACCCATGTTTCTAAGGGCAAGCTGTTGTAGAAGAAACTGAAACGGTCAATATTTATTAATAGAAATAGCTAGAAGATATGGTTCATTTGGAGACATAAAAATATTGAGAGACTTTTTGAGACAAATATGAAAGAGTTAGCTAAAATGAGATAAACAAATTAAAATAAGAATTCATCACGAAGTCATAAAATAAGAAAACTGTTTATTAGAAGCTAGCTCATGTTCAAGATTCAAGTTGTCTATGTATCCATATTGGGATCAAATTAAAACTTAGTTCCTTTAGTACAATCATAGTATTCAGTTGATAAGTGTCTCTTGGAGAGGTCCCCTTCCCAAATGCATCTTCTCCTCCTTTTATAGCTTCTTCCTCCTTTAAATCTTCACATTTTTTTTCATTTATAATGTTCATTTAATTTGATATATTAATTACCAAATTTATGTCAGGAAATGACTATTTACCAAGTATCTTTAATTCCTTTAACCGTTGACATTTTGACCATTTCAAGCTGAGTTGAGTTTTTTTTTAATGGAGTGAAATAATTTTAGATGATATATTATACTGAGTTGAGTTTGACCACATAGGTTCGACTATGTCATTCACTTTGGATAGATATGAGTTTGTTTTTCAACTTCAATCTGAGACTTTCATTTCAGTCATGCTCTTCACCAAAAAGGATAGAGAGAGATAGAAAGAGTTAGGGAGAGAAAATGAAAAAATTTGGTTATATTTTTAATTTTGGTTTTTTTTTTTTATTATTGTTACCCAACCTAATTTCCCTATATATTCTCCGACTTGGGTATTTTGGCGCTAATCCTCTAGTTAATTTTTAGCGTTTGATATCTCACAACCACAATTAGGAGAAACCGATTAGGAAAATTGTTTAAAATCGTATTTTTAATAAACATTATTGGAATACTCTTTTGAAGTGGTGTTTCTAGCTAATCTCTATTTTTAATAACTAAAGTGGGAAAGGTTACATGAAAGCTATTCTTTATATAACATAAATCGATTATGGATGCAAATAGTTGGTCATTTAAGGAACAAATCCCAGCATAATTAGTAATTCTGCTTGTTTCCTCCAACATTTTACCATTTATTAAAAAGTTAATGGTGCATGGCCTAATTGATAGAAAATAAGCATTCTGCTGAAATTTATTCTTTGACCAAATAGTAAAAGAACCAACGTAACAACTTTTTCTTTTTCTTATTCTGTTCATTTCATTACCAACAATCCACCCATGTTTATTCTTTTCATTAGTATTTTTCCCAACAAATTTATTGGACTTATTGATCACTATTTATATCTTATATATATAGAGAGCCTCGTAGAGGGAGAAATTAGTGTGATACCACTACATACCAATTTTCACAATATTGTTTTTGTAAGATTACCTCAAGAAAGCAGCTCATTTTCATATTATTTGTTATAGCATAAACTATAATTGTTAAAATTTATAAATAAGAATAATTTGAGAATCAAAATCATCTCGAGATGCAAAGAAAAAATGAATGGAGTTGGTGAAAATATTCAGGAGTTTGAATTACGCGGAGTGGTGAAGAAAGTGAATCTGGAAAACGAGCAAAATGTGGGAGTATGTAATTTTTAGTATTGCTGATTTCTTAGATTTTTTTACAAGAATTAAAATAAAATTAAAAAGAGAATTTAGTAAAGAGTTGTGTTGAGTATGTGTGCTAAGAATGTTTTGCCTGGTTTTTTATCTTCTATTTTGTTTTATAACTCGAAATCATATTTAATGTTTTCCCCTTCAGGTATTTTTCTTTCTTTATACATCTAATTTTTAACTTATTGATCACCATTTATATATTATATATATAGATTGAAAGAGGGACAAAATTAGTGTGATAACCATGCATACCAATCACAATATTGTTTTTGTAAGACCTACAAAAATGTTCTTAAAATTTTTAAAAAGATATACTAATTCTTAGAAATAATTTACATATTTTTATGAAAGAGTTTCTAAGACTTAATTATATATTTTAAAACAATTTTGACATATAAAAAGGTTTTAAACGTTTAAAAACATAATTATAAATAAATTAAAATGACATATTAAATATATATATAGATATATATTATTTAAAATACTAAGAACATGTTCTTATAATTTTGGAAAAGTATATTAATTTTCAAGAATGATTTACATATTTTTAGTTAAAGATTTATAAGATTTTAATAAACATTTAAAAATCATTTTGACGTACATAAAGTAGTTTTAAACATTTAAAAATATGATTATAAATATGCTAAATTGATATATTAAATATATATGAAATGTTTGGAATACTGAAAAGATTAATTTAAAATTTTGAGAATGGTATACTATTTTTTTAAAGTGGTTTACATATATTCAGGAAAGGGTTTCTAGAACGTTTTTTGAAAAAACAAATTTCAAAAATATATATTTAAAAAAAAAAATTTTAAGTAAAATTTTTGAAAAAAAAAAATTCCAAATTTTTTATTTAATTTTTATTAGCTTATTATTCATTAATGATAATTTAATATTTTTAATTTTAAAAAAATAATAAATGTTATTTCTGATTTTTCATCATATCTATTATTTTTTATGACTAACACATGTTTTGTTACTACCGAAGAGAATTGCCCAATTTTTTAAGTGGTTGTAGTGTTGCAAATGGTATCTCCAAAATTGTATTTCTAACAATTTTTCATATTTGAACGTAAACTGACTTTTCCATGTTTTCTCTTTTTATTTTTTTTTCCCCCTGCTCTACACATATATCATACTATTTTAAAACTCTAAACGTCAATAACTTGATTAGAATAACATTATATTTTAATTATACAAATCTTTGTCTTTTATATTAATAATTATATTTTAAAAGTAAACTTAATATCAGACTATTGTGGGAAAGTGAGGAACACGATTTATCCAAAAAAAAAAAAAAAGTGAGGAAAACGTGAAGATGAAAATTGAGAATTGAGAAAAACAGAAAAGCGAAGGAAACCAAGAAATACCAAAGCTTCATTAAAAAAAAAAAAAAAGAAGCATTTTTCAAATATTATTTAAAAAAAAAAATTCTTATAATACCAAAATTTGCTAAATCTCACCGTTGAAAAACGCGTCGCTTTCTCTTACGTTTCCCTCTCTTCTCGTTCCCATGTCTCCCTCCCTTCCTCTCTTGCTTCCTTTCGTTTATGTTTGAAATTCATTTTCCATCATCAGAAATAAAAACAACTCATTTGATTTATAAAATAAAAAATAAAAAAACTAAAAATAAAAAAGAAACTTTCATCTTTCTGTTATCAATCGTCTTCTTCTTTCTTTCTCGGATTTGAAATCGGAGCAGAGCATAATCTACGGTTACATCATTAACGACTGTCGTGGTGGTGGTGGCGATGGATCTGAGTCTACATTTACGCATTTTCGCGGCGGTTCTCATGGTGGCGATCCAATTCGCTTCCGGTAATTTCGTGTTTAATGTGACGCATAAGTTCGCCGGAAAAGATAAACAGTTATCAGAGCTCAAATCTCACGACACCTTCCGTCACGCTCGTATGCTTGCCAACGTCGATCTCCCTCTCGGCGGCGATAGCCGCGCTGATTCTATCGGGTTCTGTTCTTGATCCATTTCAAGATTCGCTTTAATAAAAAAAAAAAAACAAGAAATGTGATTTTTTTTTTATATAAAGAAATGTGATTTTAGATTGGATCTTTGTTCTAAATGAGAGATTTTTACATTTTTTCAGATTGTACTTTACGAAAATCCAGCTTGGATCACCACCAAGAGATTATTATGTTCAAGTTGATACAGGAAGTGATATACTTTGGGTTAATTGTGCACCTTGTCCTAAATGTCCTGTTAAAACTGATCTTGGTGTATGCTTCTTCTTCTTCTTCTCCTTAACCTTATGTGTTTGTCTGAAACTTTTTAGAATTCTCAGTTTTAATGTATGTTTGTTTGTTTCGTAGATACCTTTAACGTTGTATGACTCAAAAGCTTCATCGACTTCGAAGAAAGTTGGGTGTGAAGATGATTTCTGTTCGTTTATCTCGCAATCAGACACTTGCGAACCCAAGACGAAGCCATGTAGTTACCATGTTGTGTATGGAGATGGAAGTACAAGTGATGGAGATTTTGTCAAGGATAACATCACGTTGGACCAAGTCACTGGAAATCTCAAGACTGCCCCACTTGCTCAGGAAGTGGTCTTCGGGTGAGACCAGATGCATTACACTTTTTCATGTGTTCTTGTCCTATCCATTGTTGTCGGTTTCTCAAACTGTACATGTGACACCTTTTGTAGCATGTGAGTGATCATAATGATTGTTCCTCTGTGAGACAGGTGTGGAAGCAACCAATCTGGACAACTCGGGCAAACTGACTCAGCAGTTGATGGAATTATGGGATTTGGACAAGCAAATACCTCAATCATCTCGCAACTCGCTGCTGCTGGGAATGTTAAGAGAGTCTTTTCACATTGCTTGGACAATGTAAAGGGAGGTGGAATCTTTGCTGTTGGGGAAGTTGAGTCTCCAGTTGTGAAAACAACCCCTTTGGTTCCTAATCAGTAAGTGAGAGACCATCTTCAAGTCACTTCTTTCTTTCAAGTTAAGAGATTACAGTTTGTGTCTGAAAACTTGTTTTGGTTTTTGTGTTGCTTATAGTGAACTTGAATGTAGAGTTCTGTCGTTTAGGCATTTGTACATGCGGTGTATACATTTTAGATATTGTTTCTTGTAATAACTTTATCGAACAATGTTTGTAGGGTACATTACAACGTTATATTGAAGGGAATAGATGTAGATGGTGAACCTGTTGATCTCCCACCAAGCTTAGTTAGTTCCGGTGGAAGTGGAGGAACCATTATTGACAGTGGTACAACTTTAGCTTACTTACCACAGAATCTATACAACTCACTACTTGAAAAGGTGAAACTCTTTTTTTCTTCTTTCAGTCTTTGTTTTTCTAATTTATAATCACAACCCTGACATGGATACTTTCTGTGTATACAGATTACTGCTCGACAACCAGTGAAACTGCACATGGTACAGGAGACTTTTGCATGCTTCAGTTTCACTTCAAAGTAAGATCAAAGATGACTTACTTGGTGTTTCTCAACTATACAAGTTCCAAGGATGTTTTTGGTTTTATTCAGTGGGATGTGCTAAAATATTCTTCCTTGTACCTGCAGCACAGATAAAGCATTTCCAGTAGTCAATCTTCATTTCGAGGACTCACTGAAACTTACTGTTTATCCTCACGATTATCTTTTCTCACTTCGTGTAAGTCAATATGCACCTTCCTACTTTGATGTGTCTCATCCACAAATTGAGAATCTCTCTCTTATTTCATTTGCTTTCTCGAGCAGGAAGATATGTACTGCTTTGGTTGGCAATCTGGTGGGATGACGACTCAGGACGGTTCCGATGTAATCCTTTTGGGAGGTAAACTTCAAAATCATACTATTGGATACTTCCTGATCTTTAAACCATCTGCACTTGAAGTTTCTATGTAGAGTTGCATGTCTTCCAGCACGAAACATCCTTATAAGATCACTTTTTTTTTCATTTGGTCACAAAACAAAGTTTACAGATGTTAAGTGGATAGCATTTAGATATATGTGTGATTCTATGGTCTCATATGTGTTACACTTGATGTACCCCACGTGAACTTCGGTTTCTTCATATGTAGATTTGGTGCTTTCGAACAAGTTAGTAGTATACGATCTGGATAATGAGGTCATTGGATGGGCAGACCACAACTGTAAGTTATCTAGAACACTTGAAAACTAAATTAGAAGCACGATTGATCAAAACAAACCAATATGTTTTTTGTGTTTTGTTAGGTTCGTCAAGCATCAAAGTGAAAGATGGATCAGGAGTTGCTTACTCACTAGGAGCAGATAATCTCATATCTGCTTCTTCTGTGATTAACGGTACACTTGTAACGTTATTGTCGATACTAATTTCGGTTTTCATCTCTTTTACTTCATAGTTTTGCTAAAAGGATACATTGGTTTTTTCTTATTATTTGATTCATTTGATCCTCTTTGTGTATGTGATTTGGCTTTTTTCGAGTCATGTAATTTTCATAGACAACTAACTTACACATTCTTTGTTGTATAACTCAAAGTGATAAATATATTGTTTTGTTTTGGTCCACTTTTCGGCTGTAAATTATAATGTTATTTAGTCTTTAAGTCCATAATTTACACAAATTATTTTACTTGTTATGATGTGGTAAAAATAAAAAGAAAGACATGTGTAAGGTAATGGGTTATATGGATGGCTGTAACACAAACTATAATTGTAAACAGTAAATAAAAATAATTTAGAGATTATGATCAAAATATATAAAAAAATAATAATAATTTAAGAATCTGATCATTTCAGAACACAAGGAAAAAAAATATAGTATAAACGAATACTTAAGAGTTTGAAATGAGTAAAGTGAAACATAAACATAAAAAAAATATAGGAGTAATAATTTCACAATTTTTTCTACACAAGTCGATATACAAATAGAGAAATGTGATTAGTGTGTGAATATATGATGTCCTCTCATGTTTTGTCTTTATAGCTTAAATCATGTTTTGTTGTCTCCATTTACTCTGTATGATTTGACATATATTGGATTTTATTTCGGTGGATTCAGCAATTATACGTCAAAACACATTATTTGTTTTTTTAAATAAGTAGTAGTCTCACTTCAGTGTTGACAGCTGATTTGATAGCGTAGGTTTGACCGTGTCATCTACCTCTTTGAGTCCGAATCTGCGATTTGACTTCGCTTCATGCTTCTCCATCTCAATGTTTCTCCATCTCAATGCTACATTTCACTCCATTTATGGGTTTCCAAAATGACTCATTATGCCTAATTTAATGAGTAAGAATTTCTTCTCCAAAAGTTAACCCCAATTCCTTGAGTCGAAGTGAGCTTCTTCGTCTTGGGGAATTTCATTAGTCTTTTTCGATAATAAATCTCAATGTTATGATTCTTTCTTCAGTCTTTTCCTCTTCGCTGGATCGAACGTATCTCATTGACGAATAGATCGATGAACCCATTGCGGTCAACAATCATCCATTCTCTGATATAATTCCGCTAATTAAAGAAGAAGAAAAGCAGATTTGTTTGCTACAACGAAAGAGGATGGTGAATCTGATGAAGGTGAGAACCTGAGAAACAAGCTCAATTGAAATAGGGTTCAATTAAGAAATTAGTTATAGAATAGGATGATATAGTGAAATCCGATGAAATAAAGATGATTATTTAAGAAAAGCATTCTGATCGGGAGAAGTATATTTCATCTGAGAAATTGGGTTAAAATTCGTCAAATTTAACCCTGATGCTAATGATGATACACTAATTAATGATGAAATTCTAATGAACTATCTGATTTAGCACCACAATTACGATTGATGATGGAAGCGGAGAAAGTTGAAGAAGTTGGTGATGAATATAAAGGGGATTAATTGGAGTGTGAATCAGTTAATCAAAAAAAGTGATTGAACCAACTAAGAAAGCTATAAGGAAGAAACGTGTTCTCCAGAGACTTGAACTTACGCCATCCAAAAAAAGGCACAAGTGGTTGAAGATGATTATGTATTAAGGACTAGAGATGTTTCACTTGGAGGAGATAATGTTACATCGATGGCTCAAGATGGCTCAAGATGACTCACCAGTGAATGTCAACGTTGCACTAAGAGTAGAGGAGGTTGCATAGGTAAGCAGAAACGCATCATCTTCTAAGAAGAGGGCTCGCTCTAAGAGGTGTGTAGTGTGCACTAAACGGTTCTTAAATTCAGAGGCAAAAGAGAGGTACAACCACTTTTTAGTTAGAAAAATTATTGGAGAACGAGTCGTTAAATTCGATAGTGAGTACAAATATGGTTTTTTGTGATTGAGAATGGAGGAATGAAATCCTTGGTTAATGGATTGGCAAGTTATGTGGATGTTGTCATTGCTGAAATATATGCTAATCTACTTGCTATCAAGTCAGAGGAAACTGAAGAAAAACTCATGGTACGTATTCGAGACTATACTTACAACTTTTCTCCATTAGTGATCAATGAATGCCTAGGTTTGAGTCCGTTGATTGAAGAGGAGAGAAAGTTGATATGTATGTTAATTTTGTAACTACAGAGAAACTTGTTGAGTTTTTAACTAAAAATACGAGGTCAGCTTGGATGGGTTTAAATACGATTGATTTGTCTCTACGGTTTGGAGAATTGGTTACCATTGCTACTTACAATTGGATGTCATCTACTCACAAGAATCATATCTCTGTGGAGCGAGCAAGGTTGATGGTTTACGGAATCAGATTTGATTTTGGGAAGTTAATGTATAAGCAAGCTATGAGTTTGAGTATGCTTCAGAAGAATGACTCTCGTTGGCTATTGTTTCTTCTCATCATCTCAAATATTCTGCAAAAAAAACAACATCAACCACATACTTTCCTTGGAGAAAAACAAGTTCGACCAGTGAAGTACAAAAAAAGACAAGAGACTTGGTTACAGTTGGATGTCTCTACCACTGGATCCGCCTCTCACCATCTGGGAAAACTTGACCTTTGCCTCTGCGGGACCTTCACCATAGTCGTCCCCTCCACCAATTACTTACCTTCGGAGTCACCAGAACCCCCAGATCTCTCACCCACCACCACTCCTCAATTCATCCGCCACTGGTCTGTGGCTGCCATCCGATTGAAGCCTCAGCCCTTCTCCTTACTCCTAGACTCAATTTCGATAGGTATGGTCCTTGTGATCCCCTAGAATGTGATGATTTTGACTGGTTGTGGTCTTAGAATTAGTTTATTTATCCTTTGTGGTAGGATTCAGTCAATTCATTTATCTTTATATGAGGCTGTTAGGCTTTTGCTTAGTCTTCATTCATCTCAGTATGAGGTTCTCCTTACTGCGGTTTGCAGTCCCTAAACCATGGTTGTTGTAGCTTAGGATGATATCCCTATCTCTCATGTGTACCAGGTCTTATTGGACACTCATTGTCTACTTTTCTCCTATATAGAAATTGTTTGTCTCTTGTTTCCACCTGCTTTGTGTGGTATTGATGTAGGGAGTATTACGTCGAAGACTAACGAAACATTGGTTTCTACTCTTTTCAAAGGCTCAGCGAAATGGTGCATTGTCGCCTTCGCTTTTGTAGCCAATTTAACGATTGTGAATTGTGCACTTACTGCTGTTTTAATCGCAAACATTAGATAACTAAATGTGCTTTCTAATTTCCAAGGCTTCGTGTTACTTTCTAGCACTAATGGTGTCGAGTTCGGAGGACTTCTCTACATTCTTAATTGTTTGAGTAATCTGTTTGCCTCAATCTACCTTCTATTTTCTCTTGAGTTAGCTGTTGTTTTAGTTTATCTTTTGGTTTTGTTGGCCATTATCATGTAATGTGAACAGTTTCTCTAGTTATGGAGTTATGGAGACTAAGGCAATTTATAAAACTAAATTTGACCAAAAAAAATATAAAAACCTGTAGTGTAATTAAAAAATTATCTAATAATATATTTTTGATGAAGAATTTCTAACGCTATTTTGTGTTCTAGTTTAGGTTCGAGGTAGTTAGTGCATTTTCATCATCTTAGGTCTGACGTTCTCTTTTATCTCTATATTGAATCGTTGCTTCTCTAAAACGATGTTTCATTATCAAACACAAAGTTCCTAATGTTTCATTATCAAACACAATGTTCCTCAAATCCTTGCATTGGTTCTTAAGGTCTTAACACTTCCAATACAAAGAGCATGAGATATATAAGTTGATTTACAACTACTTCTTCTGAAATGCTGATGGGATCTGAGGAAGGATCAGGCCCAATCTCCTGCAGAACGTTGAATCACATCCAAAATGTTCACAAAAGCAGAGTAACCACTCTAAACAGCATTGTTCTTCCGTTTCTAAAAAAGCAATTAGCATCTTCGAACAGATAAAAATTGCTCACACAAACTCAAAAAGAGGCTTCAGAAATTTATTTACAAACAAAAGAACAGAGAGATTGTAGCAGAAGTATTGGCAGAGTAGATTCATATATGTATATATACAAACAGCCACACGCACAAGCGAGCGTGTAACACTAATTTACCCAACCAAAACAACCCAAACAGTGACTGTTGACAGGAACATAGAGCATAAGAGACATTCAGACTCAAAAAAGAAAACTTGTGAAAGAGACATAGACAAAGTCTAATCCCACATCTTCACCTCCTGTCTCTCTTCTATCTTCCTACTCTTTGGTTGGCACGTATACTGGGAGATTCACGAGTGTGTCGATTCTATTGACTCCATTGAGCTCAGGTGATTCGGTTCCCGAACCTGGAGTTGATGTTGATGCTGTGTCCGGTTCAATGTCATTGGTGATGTGTCTGTCCTCTGAGAAAGAAGCACTTGACAACTTGTTTGGCTTCGAGTCAAGAAAGAGGCACACTACAGCACAGTCATCGACTTTTGAAGTAGGGAACTTCCATCTCCAACTCCTCACTGCAGCTTCCACCAAGGCTCGACCTGCTGCACAACGTGTTGGGGCTTTCGCTACAATCTCCACAACTTCTTCATTCGTCAACACATCCCAAATCTAGCAAAGTTTGTTAGAAAGAAACATACTTAATGACCAAATAGTTTTGTACATCCATCATATAACTTATATCCAAAGAACAAGCTCAGTCCAAAACTATTGGACTTTTTCATAGACATTGTGATCTCTCTTACCCCATCAGTTGCCAAGACGACAAACTCATCTTTCTCAGTGAGGCGTCGGTAGGACACGTCAGGCACAGAAATGAGACCAAAGTCCTTGAGGCAAAAGTCTCCAAAAGCACGTGCCATGGCGAGACCAGGCGAGTTGTGGTTAGGAAGCCACAGGCGTGAAACTCCCGGTTCATCTCGAAGAGCAAATATACGTCCTCTGCATCTCTTTATCCTTGCTGCTTCCGCTGGGAACAAAAAAACTCAAACTTTAATTGATATCATCTTCTCAAACGTCTAGGCTGAAACTAAAGTTCCATTATATGTCGTAATTCCTAACGAACTTGATAATGATGGAACTGGTATGAGTAAGTAAATAACCTGGCACATCTGGTTTGAGATCTTCAGTTAACTGAAAAGGAACAAGCTTGTTCTGTTTGTTCCTCGTACCTAATACCGCTCTTGAATCCCCAATATTTCCGAGAACAAGATGTTGACCCTACCAAAAACAAACAATCAAGACAAATGCAAAAGACTTTACGCAACAGAACTCAGAAGACAACATCAGAACTTTTGGTCCAAGTACCTGCTTGACCATGGTCACTGCAGTTGTTCCACTGCAATAACAATCAACATCCACTTGCATCTTCAATTCCTTGTCCATGAATCTATAGGCTTTAACAATTGAACTCAACAGTGTCTGAACCATATCCTGATCCTTTACGGAATCCTTATTGTAGACTCGGGATTCTCCATTAGCAGATATGTGCACAAGGCTTTCTGAGATCTTTCTATCAACAGTGTTGAGGCTGATCTCTTTAAGAACCTCCTCGCAGGACACATAGGACTCCAGGTGAGAGCCTAGTTTAAGTGGAAGCAAATCCCTGACTCTCTTTGCGACAATGTGACCATACGGACCATGTCCATCAAAAACACCACAAAAAACGGTGTCGGCCATAGACCCAAAATTCTGAAACATATAAAAAGCATTAAAAAGAATCAATATCGAGCTGAAGCTCAGATGAAGGACACTAGGCTCTACAACTAACTATAGGTGAGAATCATATTATAAAGATAAAACTCCAAAACAGCAGAAAGTTAATCAGCTCATTCGTTTGACAAGGATCTTGACAGCTACAAGTAAATTCAATTGTTCCTTGAAGTGGCAAATTTGATAAGAATGTAGCTCTAGATTGCAAATATACTGAACAAAAATATAAGTTTCAAGACCACAAAGAGGCAGATTGTTACAGCAATACGAACTATACGGAAACTAAAGTGAATCAATTGGTCCTGAGTACTAAATTTGATGAGAATGTACACATACGCATAAAGAACAGTTCAAGACCTCATCGAAAGCGTATTGAATCCGCCAGAAACAACAAACCAGACATGGACAAGTAAACAAGAAGAGCATAACAACAAATGTGGTTTTAATTGCACAAACTCACCTCCCATACAATCATGGCGTCCTGATTAAGTCCTTTTTTGCCCTGTTGAGAGAAGAGAGACGCATTGTCCGTAGAGCCATTCAAGAACATCCTTCCAGGGATCCTGTGGAGAAGTGGCTCCTCTGCTCCAACGTTGTCGAAAGAAGAACTGCAAGATCTCCTCTTTGAACTCCTCCTCCTCCTGGAACCAACATGCGATCCAGGAGGAACACGTGGAGACCCATGAATGGATCTCCTCCTAGTTCCTCCTGAAGATGATAAGCAGGACCCCATATCAAGGGCCCTGATGACGCTTATCAGGCACTCCAGACCACCAACGCAATCAAAATCAAAACTTTTGTTTTCCGGTGACGGAATCTTCAACCTCAGGCCTTCGCTCACCGCCAGGATTGTAAAATTGAACAGAAACGGACCGGTATGATGATGAAAAACAAACCCAAAATTCTTCAGACAATTTGTCGTGTAGCTGTCAGATTAATGCAAAAGTACAGATGAACCGGAAGACTTAGAGCGAAGAGAGAAAGAAATGAAAAAGAAGAGAATCAGACAGGACAGGAGCTTATCAGAATCCCCAGTTTCAGCAGTTGAGAAATAGATGATGGCTTTATCCACAATCTCATCCACAAACACAAATCGAAAAGAGAATCTTTTTTGCAAATAAGAAGGAAGAGAGAGAGTAGCGAATCGAATAATTTGCTTCAAGGTGGAGACAGAATCGGATCTAAAGGACAGAATCAAAATCGGATTTACAGGAAAAACCACAAATTTCTTCCGATAATGGCGCTCTGGCTCTCTCTCTCTCTCTCTCAAAGGATGACTTTTTTTTTTTTTAATATATGGATCTTTTTCTTTTCCTTTTTTTTTCTTTGTTGTTTCTCATTAAGATTGATTTTCACACATTAAAAAACTATTTACTGATTAATTTTTTTAATTTTCTAATTAATGTACATACATCTGCATCTAAGAGCCCAGTGTTTATAGAAAAACATGGAATTAACCTTGCATGAAGCAGATTCTGAATTCGCATAAAACCGTTAGCTAAAGACTTTAACAAACAAATAGTCAACCAAAAAGGAAAATACAATCATCTCAAAAGCAGACTTATTGCCAAAATACATCAAGAAAAGCCAGAATGCAATAGCAAAAGAGTTCAGATAGAAACTTAGAATCATTGGTCTTTGGATAAAGAAACAGAAACACTGAGCAGGCTTTTTATTAGAAACATACTTCTCACTCACTCTTCTTCCTCTGCCTCTTCAAGCCAATTCACAAATGGCTCAAGGCTTTTCACAAAGGTTTGTCTGGAACAAGGAAACAAAAAAAATGTCCTGAGACCGAGACCAAGACCGGATCATTTGAAGTGTAATATATAATGCTATGTAACTAACCTGCCCTTTGAGTTGGTTCCTTTACGGAACCAGTGGAGGATGGTGTCTTCAGCGAGGACATCCAGTTCATAGAGCGACCTCACTACTTCTGGGAAAACTTTCATAAGCTTTGCATCCTCATAGCATTGCATTTGGACTTTGTACATCAGCTCCAGCTCTAGCTTTCCGCTGCTGCAGAACGTGTTCAGAAGTGGAGCCCATGATTTCACCTACGCACAGGTCAAAACTCAAGAGATAAATAACGTGACCATACATATAGATAGAGATCAGATATAACACCAAAGCTGATTAGCCTTAGTGACCTCATTATTCATGACAAGTCTACAGTGCTTAACATCAACAATTTTACGGTCATTTACACAGACTAAATGGAACTCTTATATGTCACGACAGGTGGTATCTCTCACCTGGCGCAGAACAGAGTTTGCATTTTGCTGCTGGTTTTTACCAGACCACTGAACAGCATCCATTAGACCATCCCAAATGACACGCACAACCTCAATCTCTGGGAGCTTAGCATCTTTGACCAGCTGTTTCACCGTTTCAATGACTTCATCCACATTAATTTCCTCCGTGACCTTGCTTGTGAGAACGGTTTTGATTTCCTTGAGCTTCACCTCAAACATTTTCTTTGCATGGTACTCTACTAGATCAGTCAACCCCTCATTCCTAAAAGAATCCAAGAAGGAAAACACATTTATTCGTCAAATCAATAGTACTAACACAGCACACATAAGAAAAGACTGCAAACTCGGCATGTAATGAATAATGATCAAAGAATATCAAACTATGATATTAAAAGAGATGAAAACTCACGTAAAATGCTCTGAAAAACTTTCAGCGGATCGCCTAACGGGTGGTAAGAAATCCAAAAGGTTGTCTTCCATTTTGCCACGTCTCAGAATAGAAATCAAGTCTTCAAGACTGTTCTCGACCAAATACTCCTTGAAGAAGTCTGTCACAAAAGTGAGCACTATCCCTTTGGCAACAAGATTATCCTTGAGCAGAGGCTGGAAGACAGTCTCCGGAGGTAATCCTGAGAGCTTCTGGGAAAAGGCAAGTGCTGTGAAGATAGCAAGCTTCTTCCTTTCATTTTCCTCGAAAAGCTCCAATGACTGCAGGAATCTCCGAGTAACATTCTCAAGGTTCTTTATGAGAGACGGCCTCCTCCGCAGGATTTTCTGTATATAGACAACAGATGGCAAAATGGCTTCACGCTTGGGTTCGCAGTCGATTACAGAGTAAGGATGGCGTTCCCCTTCATCAGGTTTCACTGTTCCAGGTTGTGTACGTCGTCCTATGAAAACAACCTTAAAGACAAGATCTCCGAATCAAGAATCATAAAATAGATATGGTACACAAATGAAGAGCAGTAGGCACAATAAATTTTAAGCAAAAGATAATGTCCACAAAGTTTTGTTGTAAGATTACCTCAAAGAAGATGTCACCGTATCTTGAGAAATTAAGATCTGATGACTCAATACTTTTGGCAACAAGTTCCTGAATCAAGCAAACAAGATCTATGAGTTTAGAATCAAACACATATAATAATAATAACAAGTAGGACATCAAAATATTGACAGGAAAACCAAACATACCAGATCACCAGCATTATCAAGGTAAATCTGGACCACTGCATCAGAAAAAGCTGCAGGGTCCAGAGGAGCAGCAATATTCCGCTTGCGGGTCTTAATCCGCGTACCTCTACACGTACACATAGAGAGTATAAATATATATGCCAATAAAGAAAACAGCTAAATGGGAAATCTCAAGTCAAAAAGAATAACGTAAACAGTCCTCTTACACTCTAACAGGACAAGTTCTGAGAATTTTCCAACGACAAACTAAAAGACAAGATTCACTTATTAAGTCAAAAGAAATCAGCTCATCTTTAATTTGAAAATTAAATGCTAATATAAAGTTACAAATAGACTTGGAACTTCAGTTACAAAATACAAAAAGCACTTAAGACTGTTCAAACAGAAAACAACCGATGGTTCAAACAACAAGAACACACGTACAGATGAAGAGTAAATAAATACTAGCAGCTTCTAAGCAAACATGTTACGCAAAGAAAGAAAATGCAGAAAACTCCACAAGAACACAAAAAAAGGCCGCTCAGTAGTAAATCTCAAGTAAAAACAGAATGAACTAATTTAAAAGAGACCCCCTACACTATAAAAGGACAAGTTCTGACTATTATCTAACAACAAACTAAAGTAGACGAATCACTTAAACTTAGAACTTGAGTTAATCAAGAACAAAACCGATGAGTGGATACACAACTTGTCTTAGTAACTCCAAACAGAGAGAGACCACTTACCCGAGAGTGGGTTTCTCCTTCGAGCTGCACAAGAAACGAACGAAAACATATTAGCAAAGGCAAAGAGAAAAAAATCAAGAAATGAATAAAGAAGAACCAAGTTTGCTTATCATAAGAAACCCTAAAAAAATCATGAATTCACATACGCAACCAGAACTAACTGATTCAAGAACGTACACACTCTAATTGAATTCTCCAATTCCAAAAATGAAAAATTGTTGAATCGGCGAACCAACTTCTCACAAGCCCTAATTCTTATATACCAAATAGCTCGATTCTCAAATCAACAGCAATGGGGTCAATCAAGAAGAAAGAAGATATTTCGTACTCAAGAACAGAAAAACACTTTTTTTCCGAAGACGAACAAATTACAGATTTCGAGAGGAAAAAGAAATGACGAAAGAGATTATCTATCCATCGCTCAAACGTACAAAGTGGGATGTGCGAGAGAGTGAGAATCTTACCTCATAAACCAAGATGAAGAGGGATCAAAGAAGAGATGAGACTTTGTGGATCTGAGAGTTTGTACGATGCAAAAAAAAAGTATCGAGTGTGAAGAAGAAGAAGAAGGAGAAGGCAGAGAGATAAACTGACGAAAGGTGAAGTAGGCGATGCTGTAACAAAAGAGGTACGCTTATAAGGAGAGATAACACGGAAGATAACTCAAAAGACGAATTTACCCCTTAATGACCACCAAAAATATCTTATGATCTAACTCGGTAAGCTTCTGGATTTGGACTAACGATCGTACACCCAAACCAATTGTTCTGAGCCGGTTCGGCTCTTTTAACCGGACACCTTTAACCCTTACCAACAAAGCTTTAAGTTCACCAACAAAATTTCAAGTTCTGAGAATAAACTGTTATGTAATGCTGCTGCAAATACTCCAGTTACTACTAAAATATTATAGGAACAGAGGAGAACAAATAATATTTATTGGTTTTAAAAATAAAAATTCTAAAAAAAAAACTAAAAAAAAACTAAGATACATAACACATCTAAAATAGTAGAAAATATTTCCAAGGAAGTAAATGATAAGATTATTGAAATAGTAGAGTATCATGAAGTAGAAGGAAATCATAAGATTTTGATCAGCTATATCTATAATAGAAAGATATAGAAAAGAAATGAAAATGATGATGTTGAGAATGCTTTCTCATATTTTGTGTCAAAATCAAATGACGAAAACTAAGATGTAGAATCAAAATCCGTACATGAATCTCAAAAGAGATGTGACCGGAAAAAAGAAAAGATGCACTACATGTTGAACTTGCTTCACTTAATAAACGAGAAGTGTTCAGACTTATTGTACTCACATATGTAGATGTGAGACCAGTTAGATATAAATGAGTTTTCATTTGAAAACAAAATGAGATTATGAGACAGAAAGATTGTCTAGTGGCTCAAGATCTTTCTCAAAAAATTGGAATAGATTGCGAAGAAACATATTCTTTCATTATGGATGCAATCAACTGTATAGACTAATTACTGGTATATAAATTCCAGGTCAAAAAGTAAAGCTCGAAAGAAAATTATAAACTCAAAGTGATTCGCATTATCAAAATAGAAAATACAAATCAAATTTAAGCACTGAATTTGAATTCATATGTTATGTGTAGTGACAAGTTAAACTTATGTGGTCAAACTTAAGATCAATTCTAAAACGAACCGAAAATTTTTTTTTTTAAAAAAATTAAGTGTTTTGACCAAAAACAGCATAATAAATGAAACGCTAAACATGGTATCAAACTTAAAAGAAAAAAAAAAAAAAAAGTAAAACAGAAAGAATATTCCAAAACCCAAACATATTTGACTTTCACTAAATTAGTTTTTTACTTAATTTTATTAGAAAGCTAAAATATTAAAAGACTTAATACAATCCCTCCAAACTCATCAACCAACTAATGTCTATTGGTCAACCAAACATACCACTAGAGGTTCCGGTCCCTGGGAAGACTCAGGTCTGAAAGAAGGCAAATCGCCCAAGTCAGATCGCGACCATACTTGAAGGTGGACACCGCACAACACCCCTAATTCATGCAACCATATATTAGTATGGGATCTCATAGCAAATGGCTAGGAAAGGATAATAACCATTGACGAATCAGCAACCCCAATGACTCCTCTACGGACAAAAGACTAAACCGTTAAAACAGGGTTCATCAGTCTAGCTGTGTGCTCCCACCCCAATGTCATGTGTCACACCAGAGTTTTCCCAAAAATTGAAGGATCCTCCATTCATAGCCAAACTCGGCCACTAATCATCAAAGTCGCCACCACATAGGTTTAGGGTGCTCTAAAGTAACCACGACACCTAGGTAAGGTTACACTTCATCCAAGGCTATCAGAATAGCAAGATTAAGCATTGTTTACAATCCTCTTACTCATCATGTGTTGGAAAGAGAAGCTTCAAGATGCAATATCAAAAAGTGAATCAAAGATCTTTAACACATATTTTTTTTTTATGAGAATATAATCTTCTTTTTTACAAATACAAAGATTCTTATTCAATGTCAAAGTTTGAATTAGTATAAAGAAGACAAATATTTGATTTGACTAAATTTTTTTCTTGTGTTTAAATTCAAATAATTGATTTTAATGTAGTTATTATAAAGATTACCTTATACGATTTATAAAATAGCTCAATTTTTTTCATTGTAAACATCAACAAATTTTGATAATAAAAATATAAAGGTTTTCATTTATAAATTTTTTATTTTTTTGTCTTATTCAAATGAGTCTTTAGGTGAATTTCTTTAGATTTTTTTTTGTTTATTACTTGTTACTTTTAGTTGTGTATAATTCCTGCTATAATACAAGTGTGGATCATAGTCTAATGTGTGGATTCACATAAACTTGATTCATGGTATTATCAAAAAGAATCCCACAACTTTTCTGATGATCCTCAATCCACCTTCAAGTTTTTCAATTTTGACATCTTTTGATTAGTAAGATCTGGTGAATTCCAATTTTATATCACCTTAAAATCAGAACTACCACATAGAACGCGGATGAGCGATTACATGGACCAACCGGGTAGCAACACTTGGAAGAGGGGTCATACCTAGGAGTCATATAACTCGTAGGAGAAAGGTCACATGCAAGACCTGACATGGAACAACTACCTTTCGGATACATCATGAGCCTAAGCTTGAGAGGGATCCACCACACACTCATGTTTTACTATTAACCCAACTTAACTATGGATGATAAGACGGTTGAGGCATAGACAATCAACTTGTGGAATCAGACCACCAAATAACTCTATAAATAGAGGATTGAAGGATTAAAAAAAGGAGTACCTTCAGAAAAGGACTCCCGAAGAAAAGTTAAAATAAGTTGTTTCTCTTAAGCTATACTCTCCAAATCAAGGTTAAAGGAGAGTTCCAATCCCACTTCCTTACGATTCACTTCATACACTCACAAGCACTAATTAAACATTAATAACGTATATAATCTCCTACTTTTTGACGAGGTTCCTCATGTACCTAACTCACACTTTCTGAACACATCATTCTCAATGGAAAATGCCAAACTTAAGCATTGAAAAGTTTTCGGGAACAAAAACCACTTGCTTCCCCTCCTTACTTTTGAGGTCGCTCAATATGTGCAGAATGTTCTTCCCTAGAAGACATTTACATGACCCATACAGGATATCATACTTCATCCCCTAATAAAATGAATGTTTGACCTATATTTACATGTTATTTCATATGTCTTAAATACTTACCACTGACACATAAGTGACCATAGCAAAGTACATAAATTATTTCATTGATCTAAATGTTATATGGAAGTTATTTTTTATTGAAAGGTTGATTTTCTTAGGTACAAAACTAGTATTCACATTTGGATTTTCTTCACTAATAATTATCAATTACATAAAAAATAAATATTATAAAATATATACTTTTGAAACATATTAATGTTTTTCATATCAATTCAGTTTGAGGTGCTATAAATTTTGAAATATATTTTCAAACTCTCTTATTTATGTAGATCAATAGAGTGTAAAGATATATTTCAACTGAAATTTATAAAATATATTTTTGAATAATTAAATATGGATATTAATATAAAATTTAATTATATAGTTTATAACTAAAATTCAAAATTTTGTTCATGTATATGACTTTAAAGCACGTTAAGAATTTTAATCTAAAAATTCATTAAAAAAAAAAAAAATTTGAAATGAATGTCAAATTATATTCAACCGAAAACATTGTCACACAAATCGTATTGCTATGCATTTTCAGAGTAAAACCAAAAACTTGTGTTTTATCTACGTGTTTTGTAATATTGAAAACGTTATAATATTATACTTACAGTATAGTTTTCCAAACATATACATCTTACTTAGTCGCATCCCATCACAGTCACATAGCTTAAAGCATTTTTCAACTCCAATTTTAATTAGAAGAAAATTCAAAACCATCAACATTTCTTTTTTATTATTAATTCCTTATTTTCAACGTGCGGAAATTCAAATCATTTAACCCATTTTATGGTTCTGACCACTTTATATAAACAACTTGTACTAAAGACAATAATTAAACGAAAAGAAAACCAGGAATGGAAGAAAACTACAGCGGAGTTGTTCTCTACTCCATATTCTCTCTCATCTTCTTGATTATCTCTCTCAAGTTCTTGAAATCAAACAAGCAGAATCTTCCGCCGTCTCCACCAGGATGGTTGCCAGTGATAGGCCACCTCCGTCACTTGAAGCCACCCATCCACCGCACCCTCCGCTCCCTTTCGGAATCCCTCCACGGCGGAGGAGGCGGCGTGATGTCCCTCCGACTTGGATCACGCCTAGTCTACGTGGTATCGTCACATACTATTGCGGCGGAGGAGTGCTTCGGGAAGAACGACGTCGTTCTAGCCAACCGGCCTCAAGTGACCATCGGAAAACACGTTGGGTACAACAACACAAATATGATCGCCGCACCTTACGGTGATCACTGGCGCAACCTCCGTCGCCTCTGCACCATTGAGATCTTCTCCACCCACCGCCTCAACTGCTTTCTTTCTGTCCGTACCGACGAAGTACGCCGCCTCATAAGCCGCCTCTTCCGTGCCGCAGGTATATGCAGTATGCTACATGTGCTTTTTAGTACCATAACTAAATTTTGTTGAAATAGTCAACTTTCCATTTATTTTGGTGTTTTATCTATGTTATATTAACCACGGACAAATAATATGAAGAACGCAATAAGAGTACATGTGACAGCCGACCACAAAAAGAAGTAGAGTACATGTGACATGTGGATGATATGAAAAGAATTGATGAGATAGCTTGTGCAGTAAATCCACAGCCAGTATGAGATTTACCACGCTACAAGCTATAAGAAAATTTTTTTTCCATAGTTTATAAGAAAAAAAAATTAGTTTAAAAAATATTAATATTCAACAGTATTAAAAATTAATATTTTTTTACCCATTGATTTCCCTTTTTAATGATTTTGAAAACATTTTTTAATTATACACAAGTAAAATTTTAAAAATAAAAAATTATTAAATAAAATTATAATTAAAAACTGTCACTACTTTTATAAGAAGAAGATAAATGATAAAAACAAAAAATAAAGATTTTTGTATATGATCGAACAAAAACATCAAACTTCTATTCATTTATAACTTTTTCACCTTTATAACAAGAAGTTAAAGAATAATAAGTAAAAAATGAATCACAAAAAATATAAAAAAATTAATTGTAATTTATGAAATAAAATAAAAATATCGATGATTACAAAAATGAGAAGCTAAAAACGAAAAATCATAGAAAGCCAGGTTGTATTGGAATTAAATGATGAAAACAAATTAATTTTTAAATTTTTTTGTTTTTTTGAAATTATCTGTTTCTTAGCTTTTAATAAGTGATATATATTATTATCTATTTCCTTTTTCATAAGATTAGATTTAATAACTTACATTACATTATAATTTCATTCCATTTTCTTAAAACAATTTTAATAAAATTCTGATTTAAAAAATAATATGAAAAACGAATATACCGTTTAATTTTGAGTTATGCACTCATGTACATTTTATATTAAAATATTTGTAATTTTGACCCCTTAAATCTATGAGTTGTTTACACAATGGGGCACTTTCCTCATCTTTCTTTACAAAATAGATACTTTGCTCATTTTGAACACTTTGTGTATGTAATTTATCCATTCTATCTTTATTAATTATTTCTCTTTTCTTTTTCTTTCACATTTTATTTATTTTTTGTTTCCTTTGTCGAAATCCAAAAATCAACCACAAACCAAACATTTTTTTCTTTTTAATTATTATCTACTTTATCATCCCCCTCATATCTTAATTTGATTATTTCCTATTTTTTAAGAAACATAAATTATTTTTTATTTTATAATAAGCATTATAGTTTTTTCCTTCTTCTATATATTGATATCCACTTTGATATATTTTAGGTATTTATGGATAAAAACTTGTGCACATAAATATAAGATCAATCCATTTGATAGTGTCCACTCATACTTGTCCATTCAGATTTATCTTAAAATCATCATGTCCACTCATAAGTTTAGGATAAATTATCATCTTAAAGTGTCCATAGAAGGTCGTCCACAGAAATTTGGTTTGAACAAAAAATTGTAAAATATATGGTATGAAAAATGTACAACATATAATGGACAAGTTTTCGTGGACAACTTGCTAAATAAACACATAATCTTCTTAAAACCCAGAAATTTTTTTATTTTGAATTTTGTGGATTGAAAGTGGATATCACATGGTGGACAAAGAAATTGAACAAAAAATTGTAAATTATATACATTTTCTTGTCCACGATCTAGTATCCACACTGTTATATAATCTGATGATTGGGTTGGTATCCACATGAGGTTGTCCACATACATTATCTCCATTAAGGAAAGTTATCCTATAATGGACATGTTTTAATGGAAAATATATTGTATTTTCAATTTATAATTTTATGATAAATTTTAGGATAATTTTAGAAAAATGGATTTAGACCACTTCCAACGCAGTTTCCTAGAAGGGGTTCTTAGTATTAATTTAATATAAAATATAGAAAAAGAGGTGAGAGAGTGTAGAACCGTCTCTCTGCATAGGTGTTTTAGAGACGGGTTCTAAAACACATTTGACAGGTGTAGATTTTTAATTGAATAAAACTTTTTATTTTATTTATATAATTAAATAATATTCAAATATTAATATTAAATTATCTAGATACTCTAAAAAGGGATTCTCCCCGTTGGAGATGCTCTTAGAAGGCTAAAATAGGATTTTAAGGTTACAAAAGAAATGACAAAGTGTCTTATATATAGAAAGTGCCTTAGAGTGTAAATCAACTTTCAAAAGTGCCTCTCACTGAAATATTCACTAAATCTATTTGCCTCCAAAATCATGTTTGATGGGCGTGTACCAATGCCCTTGCGTATATCTATCGATTGGAATGATTGATTGTGGGAGTTAAAATTGACGGGGTAATTTGATAGGTAGCCGACTTTTTTTTTGTTACAAATTTGGATATCTATTAAAATTATAAGGGTTATGTGTGTTTTTTCGAACAAGTATTGTAGTATCGTCCAAAATAGTGTGTTACATGAAGAAAGAGGTTTGATCACTCTAGTTTGTCTTCTCTTAACTGAGGTTGGATTATATTCTTTAATTAATTGCAGGAACTGAAAAAACGATTGTGGAAATGAAACCAATGCTTATGGACTTGACATTCAACAACATAATGAGAATGATGACAGGAAAACGATACTACGGCGAAGAAACAACAGATGAGGAAGAAGCGAAACGTGTCCGAAAGTTAGTGGCAGATGTCGGGGCCAACACGAGTTCGGGAAATGCCGTTGACTACGTTCCGATCTTGAGACTATTCTCAAGCTATGAGAAAAGAGTGAAAAAACTTGGGGAGAAGACAGATAAGTTCTTACAAAGTCTTATCGACGATAAACGTGGACAAGAAGAAACCGGTAATACAATGATCGACCATTTGCTTGTTCTCCAAAAATCAGATACTGAGTATTACACTGATCAAATCATCAAAGGCATCATACTGGTTTATCTCTTCTTCCTTTATTTATTACTATACTAATTATGATATCTTTATTTGTTAAATTGTTAGGTTTTATCACTAATCTAAAACTGTTTTATGGTAACGTAGATTATGGTAATAGCAGGGACTAACACATCAGCAGTCACTCTAGAATGGGCACTTTCCAATTTGCTTAACCATCCTGACGTCATATGTAAAGCGAGAGCCGAAATCGATAACCGGGTTGGTTTACACCGGTTTATAGAAGAATCAGATCTTAGCGAGCTACCATATCTCAAGAACATCGTCCTCGAGACACTCAGGCTACACCCGGCAACACCATTGCTAGTCCCACACATAGCATCAGAAGATTGTAAGGTGGGGTCATACGATATGCCACGTGGCACAACGTTGTTGGTGAATGCATGGGCCATACATAGGGATCCAAACATGTGGGAGGATCCGGATAGCTTTAAACCAGAGCGGTTTGAGAAAGAAGAGGAAGCACAGAAGCTTCTTGCGTTTGGATTAGGGAGAAGGGCGTGTCCTGGATCGGGTTTGGCCCAGCGGATCGTGGGTCTTGCTCTCGGGTCATTGATACAATGCTTTGAATGGGAGAGAGTTGGAGAAGAGGAAGTGGATATGAAGGAAGGAACTGGTAATACAGTACCCAAAACAGTTCCGTTGCAAGCCATTTGCAAAGCTCGTCCGTTTTTACATAAGATCTTTTCTTAAACGTATTTTTTTAAAAGATATGTTAAAATATGTGCAAATCTATGATTCTCTTATGTATTTATCTTATTGTATAATATGTCTTCATATATATATATAAATAAACTAGATGGCTGCCCCGAGCTGGCCTTAGAGTCTCAAAATTATTATAAATAAAAAATATTTTCATACTCAAAGTATAAATTTAAGTGCAATGAAGATTTATACTAAACTAAAAGAGTTGTTTGGGTCTGAAGAGGCTATTCACTCGAGCTTCTCTATGTTTAACTTTTAAGTCGACACGTGACAAACTTTTTTCCTCGAGCGACAATTCACTCATGCGTTAACCTATTCTTAGCAAAATCACTTTTGATAACCCTTCCAATTCTATTCCTTTCATTTAGTTTATGTTGGGTTTAAAGATAGATCGAGTGATAGCAAAGAAGATTTCGAAGTCTGATCTGAATGCAAGGTTTACGTTTTTCTAATCCTCGATTTTGTCTTCTCCTTAGATTTCTAACTTTAAAATTCTTGCGCTTTGTTTGTTCTTGATGACTAATTAATTTTCATATCTGATTTTTGTTTGGATTGATAATTTATTATTTATTTAAAAAATAATAATTTTCAAGTCTTTTGGTTAATAAGGTAATGTAAAAACGATTCAAATGCTTTTCAAAAAAAAGTCTCCCTTGTTTGGGCTCAGTATCTTCTGTTTGTAACAGAGGCTTTGGTTTCGTCCTTGTTTAAAACAATTTGAGTTTCTCACTGCCTATCTTGCCTCAGCTAGTGTATACTTTTGGGTTTTTGGTGTCCTGTTCATCGAATCTAGGGTTTGTGTTCTTCCTGAGTACTGTTCATCCTCTTTCGTTTTCGTTTTTCTGGGCTTTAAGTTGAGAGGTTGACTTGAGTGTGGGGTTTCAGCAATAAGTATGTCGTCGTCTATTGACAAAGCTCTTTTAGCGATGTCTATCGAAGAAGAAGATTTGCCGTTCGATCTTCCAGATTTACCAGAATATTGCTCTAGCGAAAATAACAGACTCAGTGTTATTGGGAGGCTGTTGAATCCAGAGTGCCAAAATATGTCAAAGCTTATTCTGGATATGCCTAGAAAATGGCAAATTTATGACAGGGTGCGTGGAGTGGCTCTGTCAAAAGAACGCTTTCAGTTCATCTTCAAATACGAACATGATTTGGAAGAAATCATTAGGAAAGGAGTTCAATCGTTCAATCAATGGACTCTGGCGATTGAAAGATGGGTGGAAAGGCCTCCTCCAGATTTTCTTCAACATCTCCATATTGGGTGCAGATGCGGAACATTCCGGTAAACTATTACACTTTGGCCTCTATTACAGCTCTGGGAGAGTTCGCAGGTCAGGTTGTAGAGGTGGAATTTGATCCGACAAAATCGCAGAACAAGGAGTATGTACGAGTTAAAGTCAGATTTGACATTTCGAAACCTCTAAGGTTATCGAAAGTGGTAAATTTACCGTCTGGTGAGGTGGCTACTATCCGTTATGATTATGAAAACATACAGAAGAGATGTTACAAGTGCCAACGTCCCACTCATGAAAGAGAAAAATGTCCTTTGCTTAGGAAAGTAGATGAAAAGGAAAGGAGTAGAGAGCTAGTGAATGATGTGGGGATTAAATTGCCTCAGATTCCAATTATTTCATCCTCAGATCCATTGTTTGGTGTCCTAGCGGAGGAGCAAGTCGGTGTGAATCCAATGACAGGCAGACCGAAAATTGCTCCAGAAGTTTTGGAAGGTATGAGGCAATATCTACTAGTTGCAAATGGGCCTGAAAGATTTATTTGAGAGGCAAGAGTAAAAAGCTCTGTTCGTGAAGCTGAAATCGACCCTATCACCCAAAAATCAGTGTTGAGTCTTGAGCCGATCCCTGTTATCTCGAGATCAATAGACAAAGGAAAGGGTAGAATTTACAATTTTGAACAGCAAGAAAAAATTTCAAAGATGGAAGAAATCCAGATGAACAGGGATAAACTGATGTACTCGGCTATGCAATCTGGAAATGAGTCTGAGTTAAGGAGAAAGACGGATGTATTCAATGACAGGATGTCTCTAGATGGTTTCGTGAAAGGTTTCTCTGCAAATACGATGGGTTCTACGGTTTATATGATTGGCTCTGCAAGAGTTAGTTCATCCGGGACCAATCGGAGAAAAACTAAACAAAGGCTTAGACCAAATAAGAGCATCCAAAAATTAAAGAAAGACAAGTGTGAAGGGAGAAAAGAAGACATTACTTTGAAAGAGGGAGTACAAAAAGGAGCTGTCGTTAAAAGAAAGATGGAAGAAGAATCAGGTGGACAAATTAAAGTCGCTAGGCGCACAAAATATGAGATGGTCCCAAAGGAGGGACCGTCCAATATCTAATGGCCATGCTCAGTTGGAATTGCCAAGGATTGGGACGGTCCCATGATTTGGTGATTCCGAGGCTCCAGGAAATGCGTAAAGAACATTTCCCTAAGATCCTGTTCTTGATGGAAACAATGCACAAGAGAGACGTTTTAGTGGATTTGCAAGTGTGGTTGGGGTATGATAGGATTTATACGGTGAATCCTATTAGTAAAGGCGGAGGGTTGGCTCTTTTTTGGAAGAACAATGTGGATATTGAGTTCAACCATGTAAATAAAAATTTGCTGGACTTTCATGTACAGTTTGGAGCAGTTGGGTTTTTTATGTCATGTATATATGGGGATCCCTATAAGAAACACAGAGATGCAGGATGGGAAAGATTGAAAAGGATCGGGAATACAAGGAAAGAACCATGGGGAATGATGGGGGATTTCAATGATATTTTGTGTAATGAGGAAAAAGTGGGAGGACCTAGAAGAAGTGAAAATTCTTTCCTTGAATTCAATCTGCTGATCCAGGTTTGTCAGATGGTGGAGCTTCCATCTTATGGAAATGAATTCTCGTGGTGAAACTGTTGGCGTCTCAAGAAAATTATAGAGGCAGCTTCAGATTTGACAAAAGGTTTTTGCATCAACCGGCTGTGAAAGAAGTGATTGTTGAAGTCTGGAAAAAAACTGATCCGATCTTCGAAATTTCTGTAGCTGACAAGTTAAGAGGATGTAGGAGAGCTTTAAGCAAATGGAAAAAAACCAACAATACAAATTCCAGAAGCAGTATTATTCGGTATCAAAGGGATCTTGAGTTTGAGCAATCTTCAGTTTTTCCTGATGGTTTGAAAGTGGATTGTATAAAGAAAAATCTGATGCGAGCGTATAAAGATGAAGAAGAATTTTGGAGTCAAAAAAGCAAGGAAAGGTGGCTGAAAGAAGGAGATGGTAATACTAAGTTTTACCATGCTGCAGTAAAAGCAAATAGATCCAAGAAGAGGATTGAAAAAATGGTGGATGCGGAAGGAGTCATTCAAAAGTCTGAAGCATCAAAAGGAAACATTGCTGCTGCTTATTTTACAAATCTTTTTAAATCCTCAGATCCAAAGGATTTTGCAAGTATATTCCATGATTTTCAGCCTCGGGTTTCGGTAGGGATGAATGAAGCCCTCTTAAAAGTTGTTTCAGAGGAGGAAGTCAAAGAAGTGTTGTTCTCTATCAAACCAGGTAGTGCCCCAGGTCCTGATGGTATGACAGGTCTGTTCTTTCAAAAATATTGGGATGTTGTAGGGAAACAAGTGACAGAAGAGGTTCAAAGGTTTTTCTCAACGGGTTTTTTCCCTAAAGAATGGAACTATACTCATTTGTGTCTGTTGCCAAAGATTATTGACACTTCCCTTATGTCGGATCTCAGACCGATAAGCCTTTGCTCGGTCCTTTATAAGGTGATTTCAAAGATAATGGTGACAAGAATGCAACCGTTGTTAGATGTGTTGGTCTCGCCGAATCAGTCAGCTTTTGTGGCGCAAAGGTTGATTTCAGATAATATCTTAATTGCTCATCAAGTGGTACACGATCTGCGTTCCCATCCAAGGATTTCAAGAGAGTATATGGCAATCAAATCTGATATGTCAAAGGCTTACGATAGGGTGGAGTGGAACTATTTGAGTACATTATTGAAAGCTTTGGGTTTTGACCAGAAGTGGATCGATTTGATCATGTTCAGTGTTTCCACAGTCACTTTTTCTGTTTTGATCAACAATCAACCATTTGGAATGATCATCCCTTCGAGAGGTTTGAGACAAGGAGACCCGCTCTCTCCTTTCTTATTTGTTTTGTGCACAGAAGGTTTGACACATTTACTCAATCGGGCTGAAAATCAAGGTCTCATTCAAGGTATTCAGTACTCCCTTTCTGGACCCTCGGTGCATCATCTGTTATTCGCTGATGACAGCTTGTTCATCATTAAAGCAATGGAAGATCAATGTGAGGCTTTGAATCAGATTTTGATTTTGTATGAAGAAGCCACGGGGCAGTCAATTAACCTTGTGAAATATTCTATTACCGTTGGAGCGAAAGTGCAACAGGAAGAGAAAATGAAGATTAAGGAAATCTCGGGTATTGATAAAGAAGGTGGATCAAGAACCTATTTGGGTTTACCAGAATGTTTTTCGGGGAGTAAAACTGAAATGGTGGTTTTCATTTATCAAAGGTTAAAAGAAAGGCTTTCAGGATGGTTCGCAAGAACTCTCTCACAAGGTGGAAAAGATACTCTTCTCAAAGCCGTCGCTTTAGCTATGCATGTTTACACTATGTCTTGTTTTCAGTTAACAATGGAGATGTGTAACAAGATTTCCTCAGCTATGGCGGATTTTTGGTGGAATTCTCTTGAACACAAACAGAAAATTCACTGGGTAAGCTGGGAACGTATGTGTCTTTCCAAGGAAGATGGTGGTCTGGGATTTAGGGACATTCATGCTTTCAATCAAGCTTTATTGGGTAAGCAGGCTTGGAGACTGTTACTATACCCAGAAAGTCTTTTTGCCAGATTCTATAAAAGTAGATTTTTTGATCAGTGTGCTTTCCTTGAGGCAGAGATGGGATCCCGACCTTCATATGGGTGGAGAAGCATCCTCTTTGGCAGAGAGCTACTGAGTAAAGGGCTTCAAAGAATGGTTGGTAATGGAGCTTCTATCAGAGTTTGGATTGATCCATGGATAGCGGATGAGGAAATGAGAAGACCTTGGGTAAAAAACTACTCTTATGATCTGATGTTAATGGTTTCAGATTTAATTGATCCTCAATCGAAGGATTGGAGAATTGATAAGCTTCAGGAACTGTTCTTCCCCGGGGATGTAGCATTAATTTGCTCCAGGAAGCCGGTAGTAATGCTGCATGATTTTTTGGTTATGGAGATTTAATCGAAATGGGGAGTATTCAGTCAAGTCAGGGTATTGGCTAGCAAATAAGGAGAGATTGAAAGAAACGTTAGGACAGACGCAAGCGAGACCATCTCTAAATGATCTACGTGTCAAAGTGTGGGATCTATCTACTTCTCCGAAATTGAAAGTGTTTTTGTGGAAAGCATTGTCAGGAGCTCTTTCCGTGGTTGATCTAATTACTAGAAGAGGAATGAAAGTGGATTCAAGGTGTCAAGTGTGTGGTAGAGAGGGTGAATCCATTAATCATGTGCTTTTCTCTTGTTCTTTAGCGAGACAAATTTGGGCACTATCTGGTTACCCTTGTCCCAAAGGTGGATTCAGTGATGATTCGATTTTTGAAAATTTCCATTTTCTATTCTCAAATTTAAAGTTCAATCATATTCCCCTTCGGTTGTGCAATGCTTTTCCTTGGATTATGTGGTTTCTTTGGAAGAATAGGAATAGTTTGATATTCGATGGAAAGGTTTTCTTGGCGAGTGATATTGTATCGAAAATATTCAAAGAAATTGAAGAGTGGTTTCTGGCTCAAGAAATTGATAGAGAGCGGGACCAAAATGTCAGTCAGGTTTTGTTGAGGAGAAAGAAGAAATGGTGTTGTCCTCCTAAGCATTGGTTGAAGTGTAATATTGGAGTCTCCTGGTCGAATGGTTCTGCGACTGCAGGAGGGACGTGGGTGGTAAGAGATTTCAAGGGTAAAGTCGCTTTGCACAATAGAAGAGCTTTTACTAATATAAAGTCTATGGAAGAAGCTAAAAGAATTGTTACTCTGTGGGCAGTTGAAAGTATGACTAGTCATAGATTGAACAATATAATTTTTGGTTTGGATTTTGTGGAATTGGTGGGAGCTGTGCAAAGACCGCAGGCCTGGCCTTCTTTTCTTCATATTGGGGCTGAATTCTTAATGGCAATTAAAGGTATTAGCTTTTGGCAGGTTTGTCAGGAAGACAAAGAGGCGAACAGAGGGGCGTCACTCATTTCTCAAAGTGTCACTGCAGAGAGTCGACTGAATTCTTACGTCGCGTCTGGGTACCCTATCTGGTTGAAGGATTTGTTTGAAAATGAGAGTCTCTTGCCCTATTCGTAATTTGTCTTTGTAATTGGTTTTATTTTAAATAGTAGTTTTTAGAACGATGGTAATTACCCTGGTTTTGTGGCTTAGCTGTTGGTATCTTGTTGCTGTAGTTTTTTGTGGATGCAGATATCCCGTGCAGATGCCTTTTCTTTTTGTGTTTTGGCTAGAGGTTTAAATATTTCGGTGACTTTGTTGTGTAAGGTTGTAAAGTGCTGGCTTTAAAGTAATGAAATATTCAGATGCCAAAAAAAAAAAAAAAAAAAAAAAAAAAAAAAAAAAACGATTCATATTTTTAAGTGTAGCAATTTAAAAGACCAATGACCAATGATTTGCTAAGATACATTATGATGTGGCTCTATGCAACTTTGTCTCAGAGAAATAACCTTCTTGTCTAATTGATATAATGTCTCTTCTGTCAAAATTAGATTTCTTGGTTTTTGTTTTTGTCGCATGTTATGAAATCCAAAAGGAGAGAATTAGAGAAAATATATTTCATTTAGCAAAAAGTGTTATTCTATTCTTTTTTTTACACATATTAAGAAAATTATTAAAAATTCTATTATATCCCTTATAAATGCATTAACATTTTATATCTTCCTAATTAATATATTAATATAACAATTTTATAATAAAATTTTTTATTAACAAAATTACATTGAAAATACAAAATGATATTCTCTAAAATAACATTTTTTTTCGTAAAAATGAGGAAATATTAACTATATTTAGGCTTCTTACAAAAAGTCCTACAATTTGATGGATTTTGTGCAAATATTGTATTTTTCAAATCTCTTTAAACAAATTGCTACGATTGACAGTAGATAATCTGGTTGTGAAATGATATAGGGAACAATAAATTGTGGATATGATAATCAAAGATAAATTATTTTTGATAGATATTGAGATATCAGTGTCAAGTTTCAAAAGTTGGAAAATACACAGTTTATAAAAAAAAAGCACCTGTTAGTTATAGAGATACATATATATTATTTACATCTATACAAAAGTATATATAGAGAGAGTTTATTTCTATAGAGAGTTTATTTTGTATAGAGAGAATTATACAATAGTATATATAAAACACACATATCATTCTTTCTATAAACCTTGATAACATTTGATATATTATTACCGATGCTGCAACTGACGATTTATATAAACAGCGGAAGAGTTTATTTAAAAATTCAGTTGAAAACTCATTGTATGTGATTATATGGATGATTACTTATTCTGCTTTGAACCTTCAATGTCCTTAGAAAAGAGAGTTTGTGGGACAGAGCTCAACGTGAGTGGACAAACTGAATCTAGTACAATTCATTCATCCACAAGAAATTGTTTCATCAATCGGGTGTGTGAGTAATTTTTCAACAGAAATAATATATGTAAATAATATGTACGTATCTCTATAACTGACATTTGTTTTTTTTCATAAACTGTGTATTTTCGAACTTTTGAAACTTGATATTGATATCTCAATCTCTATTAATAATAGTTTACCTCTGATTATCATATCCACAATCTACTGTTCCCTTGTATCATTTAACAACCAGACTATCTATTGTCATTAATTTGTAGCAATTTGTTTAAATAAATTTGGAAAGTAAAATGTTTTCACAAACTATCAAATTGTATGACTCTTTGCAAGAAGCATAAATATAGCTAAGATTTCTTCGTTTTTACAAAGAATCTCATTTTCGAGAGTGTCATTTTTGTGTGTTTCGATGCAATTTTATTAATAATACATGTTTTAAAATTGTTATATTAGTATATTAATTAGAAAGAATAATTTTTTAGTCATTTATAAGGTTTATAATAGAATTTTTGATAATTTTCTAAATAGATGTGAAAAAGAATAGAATGTGACTTTTTGTGAAAAAAATGAAGTATATTTTCTCTAATTCTCTCATTTTGAATTTTATAACATGCGACAAAAATAAGAATCAATAAATATAGTTTTGAGAAATTGTAAAAAAAAACGGTAATGAGGGTCTTAACAAGAGACTTCTACTCTATATCAGACACTATAATCTTGGACTATGCCGAAGGTAAACAACTCGATAAGTGTCATAACTTTATCGTGAATATGAGAGGGCTCCAACTTGAATTTGGATATGTGATGTTATAAAATATGTTTAATATAAAAGAGAACTGACATATAAATTAAATGGTGATAAAAATTGATCAGAACAGCATATAAACTTGAAGATAATCCGAGACAAATTCTATTAATAACTATGGTGTCTCAGTTCTATTCATAACTATGAAATATGTTGTTAAATGCAGAATTACAAAAAAAAAAATTTTACCTCGAAAGTTTGGTGAACATATGTAATGACCAATTCCTGCACATCGCCAAAAAATTGCAGAAATGACATGCTGGTTACAAAATGATGAATGAGGAAAGAAAAGACGAAATGTTTACTAGAATTATCCACTTATGAGAGACATAAAACGTAAAAAAAATTAATTTACTTATAAGTTTTAAATTACTTCTAACTGATCAATATATAGGAAGACACATTATATCAGCTGAACAAGAAGATTATGTCTCTGAGTTATAGTTGCATAGAGTCACATCAATGTATCTTAGGAAACCATTAGTGACTGGCCATACTTTATCAAATCATGAATAGTTTTTACCTGTGTTCTAAAACGAGGCCGCCTAGTCGCCTAAGCGCTAGGCGGACTGCAAGCGTGGCGATTAAGGCCGAGTCACTTGGTTATGCGGTTCGACGATTAAATTCTGCGTTGGACCACCTAGAAGCCGCGTAGGCCGCCTAGAATCCGCGTTGGGCCACCTAGTTTCCGAGTAGGCCCAATTTTTTTTATTTTTTTTTATTTTTTTTATATATTTTTTTATATTTTTTTATTTTTTTAACATTTCAACCAAAAATAAAATTAAATCTAACCAAAATTCAATTTGAATTTATTTAGGCTTTTAGGTTTTTTAATTTAAAAATTATATTATGATATATCTTATTTTAAACATCTCATGTTTGATCTTATATGATTTATTTATAAATCTTATATAAAAACAATTGTGCAACATTCTAAATTTGTTATATATATATAAATATATTAAATATATTATAAATATATTAAATTGCATTAAAAACTAGTCCCCAAGTACTCCCCGATTAATCCCCGATTTTTTGTCAACTCGCTAGGCCCGGGTCGACCGCCCGACTAGCGCCTAGCGTATTTCCGAACACAGGTTTTTACATTACATTCTTAACCGAAAGATTTAAAAATTGAAACAAAAAATTAGTTTTTAAAAAGTGAGACTAATATTGTAATGAAAGTGTTTAACTCAACTGAGTTTGGAACGATAGTAAGTCAATAACTTAGCTACCAAAGCAACATTTTAACTTATGTATAATTCATTTTGTTATACACTTCACTGTTTAGCCACGTGTCAGTCAGTGGTTGGTTCATTCTATAAATCTATATACTAATAAAAGTTGTTATTTGAGGCTCCAGAAGCCATCCACATCAGCAGAACAAAATTCTTTAGAATTGTGCCACGTCAGCTTCTTAAAATTTTGCATATCTCCAAAAAAAAAATCTTTTAGAATGGTGACACGTAAGCTTTTTTTTTTCTCAATTTGCTAAAACACTATGTTAACCCATTTATAATCCAATAAAAGCCCACATGACATTTAAACTTAACCCTAACCCAAATAAATGTCTTCTCTTTTCACCTTGCAAAACCTTCCAGTCCCCTCACATCCTTCTTCAATTCTGATCATTTACTATCTTGAGATTAAACAAATTTAAAATCTAATTATTAAAAAAAAATTAACCTTTTCACATAAACATTTCGAGATTTCTGGCCTTTCCCCTTTTCAGTTCTTTTTCATATCCAGATTGTATCATCTTCATTCATTGTTATAAATCGAAGAGTCAATGATTAAATATTTCTATTAGATTTCACTATGACCATCCGTTAACCCTCATTCATCTTCATCTTCATCTTCGTTCATAAGTGACTTCCTCCGCCTTTCTCTTGCTCTGCGGAAACTCTTCTTCTGGTTGCGTTTGAGTCTATACGAATCATCTATTAAGCATATTCATCTACGAGCTCATTGTAAGTAGAATTCTTGCTTGATTTACTGATGTAACGTTTGCGGCTTCTGTAAATGTGTTCATCAGATCCGAGTCTAGGGATTTTTTTAATCTTAGATCTGGATTTTGGTTACCACAAATGACCCTCTCTTCTCATGGATGCAGAAGCGGACTGTTGTGGCTTTTGAAATTAAAAGAAAAAAAAAAAACAAAACGTAAACATAACTCTTTCTCTTACACTCTTTCGTTTTCCTTGATTCACATCTTCGTAAAAAGACATTCATTTCAACGTTACAAATGCTCAGCTTCATATTGCCCTTTAAAAGGTCTTGACTTTACCTGTTATCGAGCTTAACATATTGCTTTAGTTTGAGTTATTTGATATTTTCAATGGTTGATTTCTAACAAACTTGAATTTAGAAAACTCTTCTGGTTCTTTGTAAGTCATGCACATGAAAAAAATTCTGGAACTGAATTTCCACAGGAAATACCACTGTTGAACAAGTCGCTTGACGATGGAGATGCATGGATCACTGTGTTGCGTAAGAAACTCGGTCCATGGTGGTCATTGGTGTCCTAACAGGTTATGGCTTTCCTTATTTGACTCTCATATATTGTAGTATAGATGCAGCACAACTTACGTCATGGTCGTCTCGAATCGTTTTATTTTTTCTTCATAGTTGATCTGCAGATCGAGGAAGATTTGGCTGTCTTCTGGTTTTTTTTTTTATTTGGCTATCTTTTGATGTTCTTCATAGGATGAGATTTTTGTCTTCTTAAGGCTTAAGCTTTTTCCTTTGGCCTTAGGTGCGATCAAAGTTAAGAGTCACTTGATGGCATTGTCCCTGCAAGTCACGGCTTTATGATAAGTAGTACAAGCATTGAATTGGTTACTCTTCAGAAACCCTTTTTGAATATCTGTAAGTGTCAGTTATTGCTTTAGATTGGATATATATTTTAATGTTTTAAGACTGAAAGAGTTTTTTTTGGTTGAGAATTCTTTTTGATTCCATCAATAAAAGTCGCATCTTTACAAGCTCAAATGCCATAATGCAGCTATAGAAAAATTCAATACTCACTGAATATATTATGGTCTTCATATTATTGTTTACATTCTCTCTCCATCTTGGCCTCTCTTATGTCTTTATATGTGGCCTTTTTGTTTGAATAAAAAGAAGCCCTTCTCACGCTTTAAAACGTATAGAATCAATTGATTTGTTGATCTTCTTTAGCTTATCGACTCTTTTTGGCAGCACTGATGGGAACTTTTAAACGCCTTGAGTATGGTTGGTTATTTACGAGAATTACAATTATACTTCAGGAGCTCTTTTTTCTCTTTGGCAGTGCTGATGGACATTGTTAAACATTTTGCGTATTGTTAATGGTAATGCATACTGCATTGAGCTGAAAAACAAAAATATTGGCGTCTACAAAAGAAATGTCAATTTCATAAAAGGTTTTCTGAGTGTTTTCTGCTTGCAGATTTGCAGATTGAGCTTCAAGAGAGGAAGGTGTCATCTTGAGGGATTGCTTCTCTTTGGTTCTTGACTACTTCTTCATGGACCTCTTTCCTTCAAATGGTTTAGTAATTTCAGAGAAATGGCTAGCCTGCAGGAAGAGGATCTTGCCATGTAATACTGGTTTGTTTGAAAAAAGCGTGAAAACTGTTGGGGTATATGGAATAGAAGTTGGAACCACGGTTTATGTTACCAACCTTGTCCAGGGAGTCACAAATGAAGATATCAGGTAGCTCTCTGGTGAGATTGGAGAGATGAAAAGATATGCAATTTAGCATGACCAAAATGGTCATCCAAATGGTTCGGCGGAAGTTTTGTATATGAGAAGAAGTGATGCATTTCAAGCCATGAATCTATATAATAATATACTATCGGACGGAAGGTCAATGAAACTTGAGATTATGGGTGGAAGCACTATATATTAAACTTTCCATATCTAGAAGAAAATATTGCATCAGATTACGTATTATTGGTGGAAAAAAATTTATTCCTGGTTTTTTTTTTTAATGTCACGAATTCTGGCTTTAAACATCTCAAGATAACAAAATTATAAAACTTTACAACATAAAATGCATAATAATAATGACAAAAACAAAAATACAATATATATTCTATTAAAAAAGAGCAGAGTTTATTGAAGAGTAGAGCTTGAAGGTCTGTAAATTCTCTCTATCTCAGTGTGGCACCCTTTATTGACCTTCACAGCTATTTTCAGGTTTGAATAACCAAGCAAACAATTCACAAAATATGGGTACCAATTCTTGGTACAAATAGAATATACATTTAATTTGTACATATACATGCAAGATTGAAGTAATAGATTTTGTCAAATGAAAAATAGGAAAAAAACAAAGTATGATCTATATTTTTTTTGTTGGGATTCTAAAACACATTGTACAAAATATTAAAATTTTAAGGGTGGCTTACTTGAATGATATACAACTGTATTAGAATTATTAAAATGATTTTAATCTTTTAAAAATTACTAAATTGTTTTTAGTACTTAAAATGTCATTTTATTCTTTGATACAAAAAATGTAATTACGAAAATTGTAATTAATTTTTATTAAAAGCATATAGTATATCTGTAAATAGTTTAAAACTCTTGGTTATTATGTCTTTTGTACAGAAGATTAATGTTATATTAGTAAACTTGATTTTGAAGATGTTAAGTTAGTAATTATACTACATTTTAATGTTAGTATATTAATTCTTTCAAATTTTAACAGTGAAAAGAATATGTGAAATATACACATTTGAAATACTACTGAATCACTATGTAGATAAAAAATTATTACGGTAAAGCTAAACTATATAGAAATATTCAATAGATAGAATTAGCAAATCAAGCAGCCTCAAATTAGCATATTTTAAAAGCTTCCATATATAGAAAATAAAATTTGTACTTGAATATAAAAATATCCCATTACAATACATATTACCAACATACATTCATATAAACAAATGTCAAAAATATATATATATATAAAAGCAACTAGCGCCTAGCTATAAAAAAACTTATATTATCATACTAAATATAACAAAACCTCTTTAATTTTACAATGAAAAATGACCTATTTGTTAAGAAAAATATAAAAGTATATATAATTGAAAATATATCATCATTTTTATATATTAAAGAAAAACAAAAATACATAGATAATTTATATTTTTATATATACATACCAATGTCATACCAATGTTAATAAGAATATTTATCACCTTTCATATGAAATAAGAAAACATACGTATAAAAATAAATCACGGTATATAAAAATAAACCACACATAACAATCCTTATACAATAAAATACTAAAATTATGGTTAATTAATATTTTATACCATAAAAATAATAATACACATAGATATAGCTTATATTATTTCTTTTTTTTACAAAATATAAATTTTAAAAAATAATAATTATATAACCAATTTTTATTTTAAAAATATAGTAGTATGACAAATCCCTAGTATGATTATAAGAGAGCAAAAGAGAAAATAGAGCCGATGAGTACTGTAAATAAATGGCAGCCTTGACGTCACTCAATCATCACTTGGCCTTACTCACTCGCTCTCCTGCTTCATCTTCTTCCTTCTCTTCCAACGCTCGCCGTCTCTTCCTTTCTCCATCTCCTTCTTCGATCAGAAGATTCAATCTCTTCTCCGCATCCATGTCGTCTTCTTCCCCCCACCACGGCTCCGAGACTCCTCACCAAGACAAAACCACCGCTCCTTACGGAACCTGGAAGTCTCCGATCACAGCCGACGTCGTTTCCGGTGCTTCAAAGCGACTTGGCGGCACCGCCGTCGATTCTCGCGGCCGTCTCGTCTGGCTCGAGTCTCGCCCTAATGAATCCGGGTATCGATTCATCTTATTCAGAATTTTCGAAAGCAAACTAAGTGAAAACCCTAATTTCTTGCTTAATGATTTGAAGGAGAGGGGTTTTGGTAATGGGAGGAGATGAACCGATTGATATCACACCGAAAGAGTTCGCTGTGAGGACTGTAACTCAAGAGTATGGTGGTGGTGCGTTCCGGATTTCATCAGACGATAAGCTTGTTTTCTCCAATTACAAAGATCAGAGACTTTACAAGCAAGACATTACTGACAAAGGTCGATGATTTAAACCTCTGATTGTTCTGTCATAAAGTTACCGTGGCATGTTCTGATGTTTGTTCTTCTACTTTCAGATTCATCTCCGAGGCCAATTACTCCAGATTATGGTGCACCAGCTGTTACTTATGCAGATGGAGTCTTTGATGCACGCTTTAACCGCTACATCACTGTTAGGGAAGGTTCGTTGGTCTCTAATGCTAAGTGTTATGTGTTGTCTGACATCTACATTTGTATTAACTAATTGGCTGGAGTTTATAGATGGTCGAGAGGACAGATCAAACCCAATTACCACGATTGTGGAGGTTAATCTAAGTGGAGAGACACTTGAAGGTAGGTCTCATTTCAAGATTTAATGAATGAAGTATTATTGCTTGCACTGAAAAGAGTCTACATGTGTTTCTTTCTGATATTTGAAATCCAGAACCAAAAGTACTCGTGAGTGGCAATGATTTCTATGCATTCCCACGGTTGGACCCCAAGTGTGAGCGACTGGCATGGATTGAATGGAGTCACCCTAATATGCCTTGGGATAAAGCAGAGCTCTGGGTTGGGTACATTTCAGAGGGCGGGTAAGCATGTGCTAGTTTCTTTAAATCCACTGCTTTTATAGTTGTTTAATCTCTTCCCACTTACAATGTACTAATCAGAGCTTTACCCTTTTGCAGAATTATTGATAAACGTGTATGTGTTGCTGGTTGTGATCCCGAATACGTTGAATCTCCCACGGAGCCGAAGTGGTCATCAAGAGGTATATGTCTGAAATAAAATTTATGCAGAAAATTACTTACTTACAAGGATTGTGAAAGCCTCTAGGAAATGATTTGATCTAAAAAGAAATTTCTTTTCTTCTGCTCTTTTTACGTTCCACTTGTTGCAATCATGTTTCTTCGTCTAACCAAGTGACAAAGATTGTGAAGTCTACTGGAGAAAGTTGATCGACAAATTCCTTGCATGTGCTTTGGAATCCCTATCTTTACTATTTTTAGCAATTAAGAAATCCTTGGAAGTATTAGCTGAAACTTGAGTCTTTCAATTGATATCATCATGTTTGTTCCCCAGACCTTTGAATGTTTTATTGGAACTTTAAAAATGTTGAATTAGTTATATTTTTCATATCGTAGTTAACTCTGTCAATCTGTGGTATGTCTCATGGTTCCATTGAACTGAGACTTTCTGACTTTACTATGCAGGTGAACTGTTTTTTGTAACTGACAGAAAGAACGGATTTTGGAATATTCATAAATGGGTAAAAAAACTCTTCCATTTGCCATAGTTATAGTTTGTTTTCTAGTGTCTGCCTTTAATCACTAATAAAAGCGTGGAGGAATTTTTTTATCCTTGGCTCTTTACAAAGCTGACTAGCAGGACGCTGAAATTATAATCTTTGTTCTCGAAGAAGTTGAAGGACTCCAAAAGTGCTCTCATACTTCAGGAATTAAGAAATAAACCTTTGGGGAATTTGAAGGATAGGCCGTATATTTCTACATTTAGACACATCCTGCTTAAGAGAGTTGGGTGTTCAGCCTACTATATACATCCCAAGTGGTGGATCTAATGTTTGTTTTGCTAGTTATAATTATTGCTAAGTGCCACTGATATTTGCCAAGTTACTTGGTTCACAGAAAAATTTATAGCTTGCTCCTTATATTTGTATTCCGGTTTCTCTTTGTGTCACAGATTGAAAGTACCAATGAGGTTGTTTCTGTATATCCTCTCGATGGTGAGTTTGCAAAACCACTATGGGTCTTCGGTACAAACTCGTATGAAATAATTGAGTGCTCTGAAGAGAAGAACATAATTGCATGTAGCTATAGGTAATACTGAGCAAACCCAATATTCAAATTCGTTCACCCATTCTGTGATATTCCGTCTATATTTGCGCTGGCAAAATTGTATTTGTGTTTTAATAACAATAATAGTTTGTTACTGAATGCAGGCAGAAAGGGAAGTCGTATCTTGGCATTTTGGATGATTCGAAGGGTTCATGTTCTCTGCTCGATATTCAGTTAACTGATTTTGATAGCATTGTAATATAGCTTTCTCTTGGCTTCCTTTTTTTTTATTCATAATTTCTGCATTTAATTCCCAATTGAATCAGTAACGGAAAATAGTGCTTCCATTTGCAGACATTGGGAAATCAATGCCTTTATGTCGAGGGAGCATCAGCAGTTCTTCCACCATCAGTTGCCAAGGTGAAAATGATTCCCATTTTAGCTTTTAACTTAGGATAATTTGCGTCTGATGGTAGCAGTAGATTTATAGTTTCTTCTATTAACAGGTAACACTGGATCAGCATAAGATGAAAGCACTCAGTTCTGAGATTGTTTGGTCGTCTTCGCCCGATGTTTTGAAGTACAAGGCTTACTTCAGCGTGCCAGAGTTGATTGAATTTCCAACAGAGGTTCCTGGTGAAAACGCTTATGCTTACTTTTATCCTCCAACCAATCCGCTCTACAATGCTAGCATGGAAGAGAAACCTCCGTTGCTAGTGAAGAGTCATGGTATGTTAAAATTACGAGTTCCAACGTTTTTATACTTAACCAAAATGCTTCCTCAGTTTCAAACCTTGTTCATCTAAAGACTATGTTTTTGTTTCAAGTATGTGATTTAGCCACAACATAAATAGCGCAATCAGCTATACATGCCCTAAATTTTGTTCGACAATCTGAATCTGCAGGAGGACCTACTGCTGAATCACGAGGATCCTTAAATCTGAATATCCAGTACTGGACAAGTCGGGGATGGGCTTTTGTTGACGTTAATTATGGTGGAAGCACAGGTTTGTTGTTATGGTTCCAAGTTTTTTCTTCCATTCTAGCTACATTTTTTCCCCAAAATTCCTTAGTCCCAATGTTATTCATTTGCATCAATTTATTAATTACTCCTGTTTGAAGTATTTCATCTGGAGACATCCTGTATTTTCGATAACTCATCCTCACCATGTCCGCACACAAGCGTTGGTTTATTGTGACAACGTGTAACATTATTTGAAAGGTTATGGTCGAGAGTATCGGGAGCGGTTGTTAAGGCGGTGGGGCATTGTCGACGTTGATGACTGTTGTGGCTGTGCTAAATATTTGGTATGCTCTATGTTTCCCTATTTTATTTGAAGCAAATTTGGAAGCAATTCCAAAACTTTTTTTTGGTTTTGGCAGGTCTCTTCTGGAAAGGCAGATGTTAAGCGGCTGTGTATATCTGGAGGTTCTGCAGGAGGTTACACAACTCTTGCATCATTGGCCTTCAGAGATGTATTCAAGGCCGGAGCGTCCTTATACGGGGTGAGTACATAACTTTATATACTGTGACAGGATCTCACACTCAAAACTAAATTATCTCTTCAAATACATGTTGCATGGAGACTTTATATACTTTGACTTTTCTTAATGAAGGTGGCTGATTTAAAAATGTTGAAAGAAGAAGGTCATAAGTTTGAATCCCGCTACATCGACAATCTTGTTGGTGAGTCAAACGCATTGAAGCGAGCATTTATCTTTGCTTTAGTTTTTTTTTTGTTTGGATCGGCTGCCATAATTCTCTAGTATATAATTGCAGGAGATGAAAAGGACTTTTATGAGAGATCACCAATCAACTTCGTCGATAGGTTCTCTTGCCCCATCATCCTTTTCCAAGGATTGGAAGACAAGGTTCTTAAATTTCCCGCTCTTGTTCTTTCCTTTCGAACTTTTTACGTCTCTTCTTCTTCAATTTCAAGGAAAGTATGGAGTATAGAGGATGCGTTTTTAGTTGGCCGTTCTTGAATCACTCTTGTGTGAACATCTTGCTAAACACAATCACTTAAATCTTGATTTTTGTCTCTTGGATACGATATGTATGCGTTGCAGGTTGTAACTCCAGACCAATCTCGTAAAATCTATCAAGCATTAAAAGAAAAAGGTCTGCCTGTTGCTCTTGTCGAGTACGAAGGAGAACAACACGGTTTTCGCAAGGTAAGGCTTTGATCACTTGCGTTCACAATGACAAGTCGTAATAGTAATTAGCAATGTATACTTATAAATTATAATTTGTTAATAGGCGGAGAACATCAAATACACACTGGAGCAGCAGATGGTGTTCTTTGCTCGAGTCATCGGAGGGTTCAAAGTTGCAGATGACATCACTCCTCTGAAAATTGACAACTTTGACACTTCCAGTGATGCTTAGATAGATATGTCTTAGTTCGCAGGTCGTTTCTTTTCCTCACTTTTTAATCTTAACAAAACAGTTTGCCTTTTTTGTTGTGTTTTTGTTTATGTTTATTTAGAGATCATACTGGACGTTTCTTTATCAAAAAACATTTCACAACTTTTATATCCGGTGTTGCTTGGTGTGGAGCAAAATATCCTGGTTTTCTAATTTATATGTGGTTGTTCGGTCTGTTACAATTTAATTGCCTTTTTCGAGACTTAAATTCCTTCTGTTGAGCCTTAGTAATGAAGATCAATTCAAAAGAGGCCTTTGACGTGGAGAGGAAGCTACTCTTGATGACATGTGACCAAATGGAGTGCAGGCTGTGTTTTGTCGTATAAGCAAAAGCAGACTGTGTTTTGTCGGCTCACAAAGATAAGGTCGAGTTAATTAAATGAACCGGATATACATTGTATTAGAGAGAGAGACGGAGAGTAGAGTGAGAACGTTGTCAGAACATAAACTTGCTATTTGTTCTTGGGAATAGAGATGGAGAGAGAAACGAAAATAAGCATTTGTAAAAAGGTTTGGGGTTTTAATTTCTTTGAATCTCCGATCTAGTGGATTCTGGGAGACTGATTTCAACTAGACGTAGTACCTTAGTTAACATCGGTAAATTATGTGAAAACGTGTTTGTGTGCTCCATTATTTATTTACATTTTTTTTAATGTTTTTGTTATATTTCTTGTGAATTCTTCATTTATTTTGTCTTTTTGACAAATCATTTAAATTTTGATGTGCGGTGTGAGCTAAAATAACTAAACTGAGATGTCTTGGGATTATAAGTTTCATCACATATTGGTATGGTATCAGAGTTAGGTTATGGTAGCTCGTGGTTCTCGTTGGTCACATCGATCAAGAAAATCATATCATCGTCAAAAGTTGATTTGGAGAAGTTTGATGGTTATGGGGATTATACGCTTTGGGATGATAAATTGCTCGCTCAGATTGATTTACACGGTTTGAGTAAAGCTTTAGAAGAATCAGAAAAAACAAGAGCAAAGATCTAAGATCCAGATGAAATAGAAGAAGAGAAGAGGGAAGTTGATGTAAAGGAAGACTAGAAGCACAATATTTATCAATGTTATTAACAGGATTTTGAGAAACATTAGAAAGGAGACAATGGTTGTAAAGATGATAAGACCTCTAGACAAGCTTTATCTTGCCAAGGCTCTCTCAAATCTATTTTACCTGAAGCAAAAGTTGTTTGGTTACAGAATGTCTGACAGCTTGTCTATCGAGAACAACATCGATAAATATCTGCATCTCATAACGGATCTGGAGAAGATAAATGTTATGGTGTCTGATGATGATCAAGTAATATTGCTTCTTATGTCACTGCCAAAACAATTTGATCAGCTCCGAGACACTCTAAGATACAGCTCTAGAAGAACAACGTTAATGTTAGACGAAGTGATTGCAGCCGTATATGGCAAAGAGCTAGAGAGTGGGTCGAACTCTCATAGCACCAAGGGTCAAAATGAAAGCTTGTAGGTCAAAGGGGAAGGTCTGATTACAGGGAAAGATCATCAAAACAATCAAAGTCTCGTTCTAAATCAAAGAACATATAAGGGTGTTGGATCTGCTAGGAAAAAGGGCATTTAAAAAACTTATGTCCAAGTAGAAGTAAGTACCAGAGAAAGTCCAAGCACCAAGGAAGCAGTAGCAAAGGAGAAGATGTTATAGTTAAAGAAAACAAAAGTGATGATGTAGGGTTATCGTTCTTAGAAGCTCTGCATTCAATGAATATAAGTTTGGAGAATTCCTGGGGAAGGAATACATTCAGCAACTATCATATGATATAAGAAAGAATGGTTGAGGTCTTGAAAGAGGACACTGGGGGATCAGCTCACATGGAAAACCAAACAACATCAAAGATCAGAGTACTTGTGAATATTAGAATCTGAAACAAAGATGGATTATCTGTTCTGCTAACACATGCAAGGTACATTCTTGACATGGACCAAAATTTGTTGTCTATGGAACTTTGTAAGATATGAGATGTAGTCTTGAGTCTAGAGATAAGATTTTGAGAGACGACACCAGAACGCTTATAACATGACAAATGCACGAGAAGCTCTACTTACTTCAAGGAAAACTAGAGTTTGATCAATCATTTGCCACTGAGAGGAAAATAGATGATATAGTCTTATGGCATTGAAGATTGGATCATATGAGTCAAAAGAACCTAGTCTTGTTGGTGAAAAAGGGAGTTCTAGGCAGAAAGAAAGCGTCAGTCTTGGAAATGTCTGAAGATTGTTTATAGGAACGCAAAGAGGACCAACTTCTTATTAGCAACTTATGATACGAAGAACAAATTGGATTATATTCCATTCTGACTTGTGGGAAGCACCAAGTGCACCATTGTATTTATGAATATGTCAGTATTTCATCTCCTTTATAGATGACTATATGAGGAAGACATGGATTTAATTTCTAAAGCACAAAGACAAAAAAAATTGGAATTTTTTTTAACAGAAGATAAAGATACTAAGAACTTAAAATGGACTTGAGTTCTATAACTTTCAATTCGACAATTTTTGTAAGAAAAAGGGAATCGTGAGACATAGAATGTGTGGCTACAAACCTCAACAGAACGGAGTAGCTGAGAGAATGAACATGATCATAATGGAAAAGGTAAGAAACATGTTGAGCGATTCGGTTTTGCCAAAGACATTTTGGGATGAAGTAATGCACACTGCAGTAACGTTGATCAACAAAATGCCATCCTCTGTTATTAACTTTGAGATTCCATATAAGAAATGGTAAGGGAGAGCTTCAAGTTACCTCAGAATATTTGTATGTGTTTGATTCTGATGAATGAAAATTAGCTCCAAGAGCCAATAAAGGAGTAATGTTGAAACATCTCATGGGAGTAAGAAGTTACAAAGTGTGGCCGTTGGAAGAAAATAATCTCTTAAGTAAATAACTTTACGGTCTTAAGCAATCACCAAGGAAGTGAACTAGAAGTTTGATAGAGTTTTATGATTGCGATTAGTTTTGAGAAAACCATGCAAGATAGATGTGTTTACATCTAAACTAATGCATATGGTTCAATGGTCTATCTAATCATATACGTAGATGACAGGATGGTGGCTGAAAAATACAAAGGTGTCATCTTAGAGCTGAAGTAGAGACTAAGTAACAAATTTGAGATGAAAGATCTAGGTACAGCCAAGAAAATTTTCAATATGAAGATCACTCGAGACAGAGTTGGAGGAGATTATGGCTATCTCAGAAGAGTTATTTGAGTAAGGTGATGGAATTGTATAAGATAGATCAAGTAAATGTAGTAGTGACTCCACTTGGTGCTCACTTAAAGATGTGTACAATCACAAAGCAACAGTTACACGAAAAAGCAGAATACATGAAGTCAGTTCTGTATTCACATATTAGTGGAAATATAATATATTCTATGATTGGGACAAGACCTAACGTTTTGTATCCGGTGGGAATTGTTAGGAGGTTTATGGGAAACCCGATCAGAGAACATTGGTTGTGAGTTAAATGAGTTGTGACATACATCAAAGGTACATTGAAGACTATGTTCTGTTACAAAAGGGGATTAAAATTCATTCTTTGAGGATACTATGATATTACGCTACAGATGTTGATAGAAGAAGGTCAATTAGTGGGATGGTATTCACACTTGGGGATAATGCGATCGGTTAGATGTCAGCATTGCAGAAAGTGTAGCATTGTCTACGACATAAGAGGAATACATGTCTCTAATCGAAGCAGTCAAAGAGGCAGTATGGCTTAAAGGGTTGTTGAAAGGCTTTTGGCCAAAAAATTTAGGGTCATGTTCTCTGGTAGCGTGCTTTTGCTACTGGATACAGGTTGAATTAAGGACTGATTGGTCAGGAGGAGAGAGACCACAACTAACCAGACTTGAACTCGTGTTAGTGATCTGGAGTAGGTAAAACTGGGAAGGAGTGTCCGCACAAGTTAATGGCAACCAAGCTACCAGGAAACTAGACAACCACAACAGCCTAATGCCGAGTATCAAGGAAATTGAGCTAATTATATAACTCGTTTAGGCAAGATAAAACCCTTTAACTGTTTTGATTTTTCCACCAATCAATAATAAGAACCTATTCAAATTTAGGCCTATATTTTATACAATGGACTGACTAAGCATTAAATAACGTATCTCTATATGTGATAGGTGAAATTGACAGCTCGTTAAAATAAAGAAAGAAAAATGTATGGAGGCTGCTCATGTCGTACATAATCTATTTGTACACTAAAGAGATTAGATCGGAAGGGCCTTGTCGAGCACCTGGGCGGATGCAGCCAAGGAAAGTAAATGGAAAAGTAGTCAAGTACACTGAAAAATACCGGTTAACCGGATCCAACACTTAATATGATATCTATGAACCCAATCCGGTATAGGAACGCTGGCTAGTTAAATTCTATAAATATAACTCTCTCTTTAACATGAGAGGGGTTAACACATTCTTACTCATATTACTCTATCATCTTGACGTCTATAAACTCTCTAAACAAAATACTAAACTTTTCATTTATTTCCAGACCTTTAATGTCACTTCGAACCATTTCCGATCAAGTTTCTAGTTATTTTTTTATCGGCGATCATACTTATACACTCCTTTTTCTTTTTCTTTCTTTTACCACTAAATCCACTAATTAAAAGCCCAATTGTAGATTCCTCCTGGTCCAATTGCACAACTCATTTTTTTCTGTTTTTTGACTCTTTTAATCTGGTTATCAATATACTCTATATATTTTTTTTTTCAATTATTTTATAGTTTAGTTGTTGGAGAACCGTGAAATATATATGTTTTTTGCATGATTTTATTCTTTTTGCATGAGACTTGATCTCTAGAAAAAAAACAAAAGCCCTAGACAAATTACATCAAACTACATTTTAGGAATATCGATTGACCGACCCGATTTTAACCTTAGATACGAGCGACCCGATTTTAACCTAAGACACGACCGGATCCTGAGAGAATAATAGTTTGCATTTGCAATCATAATTATTATTGGGTTAGACTTAATGCCCAGTGGACCAATACTATCATGGGCTTAGTTTATAAAACGTGAGAAACTTGTGTGAGAATTATCAGATGGTCCATTGTGTTCTGAGTTGGACCTTTTGTTATTATTATATATTTTTTTAATCCTAACAGCATAATTCTTTGCCCGAAGGATAAATACAACAAAAAATAAAGGAATAGAAAAGTTGAAAAGATTTTCCCTAAGGGGAAGCAATATAAAAATGCTCGAATTAAATAGCTTCACATTCACATTCACGTCATTTAAATTGATCTATTCCCCATTATAAAACCATCCTCGTATTGTACTATTCCATGCAGAATTAACCTAAGTCATATAAGCAACTTGCTTTTCATATCTCCTTTCACACTTATCAGCAGCATACATGGCTAACGTTCGACGAAAACAATATTTTTTTGTCAACTAAATTTATTTATTGATTTCTGTTTTTTTTTTTCAACTAATTTTATTTATCGACTGTTTACTTGTAGGACCTAGAATCAGGAACAATGCTAAGAGATTTAAACGAAGTACAAGACTTGATCGTGGAGAAAGAAAATGAATCTGGTAACGTGGGGAGGAGCGAGAGATATTTTGATCCATGGGCTCCTAAACGGAACTCTTCCTCTAAGTTTGAGATTCCCGGTTTATGGCCTTCGTCGGTTAACAACGAGTATTGTTGCATCTATAGAGTGCCAAACCGGTTACGAAGATTGAACCCAGAAGCTTTCACTCCTCAGATGCTTCTTATCGGTCCACTTCAACATTCCAGGAAAGCTGAAGCTCTTGAGCTCTCCAAAACCGATTTAAGGTACATATTCATTTAGACAAAACCGTGTTTGTTGTTTTTGCGTTTGTGTTTATGTCTACATCCCCTATATATTATTTGACTATCATTTTTAGATATAAATTTTATTTTCATGTGTTATTTACATTGTGTATCATGCTGATGTATTACCACAGTATGAATTCTCATACTAATTTGATAAATAAATTTAAATTACCAGATTAATTATAATGCATATAACTCAATAATTTATCCAATACTTATTATATATCATCTAAATTATATTTTTGACTAATATTATTAAATAATTTTACATCAATTATATATTTCACATTTATTAAATAAATCTTATATCAAATACATATTTTATATTTGAGCATATGATTATTCAACTTCAAATTGATTAATTATAATAAAAATTAAATCATTTCAAAAAACTTTATCTATATAACTTTATATATTATATATTTTATAATATATTTTTATTCACATTTAAAATGTAATATAATTTATAAATATTTTTAATTTATTAATATTATATTAAGTAATAACAATAATATTATAAATTATTTTAAAAATTCAAAATAAGATAATTAGGGTATATAATCATTAATAATAATTATTAATATTAATTTACATCAAATTTCAATGGCCATTGCCATATTTTTTGAAATTTCCTTATATAATTAAACCCTTTGATATTTATTCTAATAGAATATAAATTGTGATGTTAAACCAAAACTAAATATTCAATTTCCTGTGTTATTTTATATCTTTGTAACTACTTCAAAATATTATTGGATTTTAATTATTTATTCGAATTTTTTTCGTTCACTACAAAAGTAAAAAACTATGTATAATATCACTCAAGTTATTTACCTAGTTTATTATAAAAATTATATTTCATATTTTTTAAATCTCCTTATATAATAACTACACATTTTTATTCCTATTAACCAAATATAAATTTAATTTATCAAAAATAAATTACACATTCAACTTTTCTATATTATATTTTTGTTTTGTTAGTTAAAAATCTTTGCAGTTTAACAATTTATAAGATTGTTTATTCTCCATAAAAATTAAAAGCGTAGATAATTTTATTTACATCATTTACTTATTTTATTATGTAAAACATATTTATTTACTTTTAAATTATAATTCTTTTCAAATTTGGATCATACGTGGAAATCATATGCAATATCATATATATATTCAAATCATCATTAATTTAGAATTAAATTAGATAAAATCATATATACAGAAATTGGTGATAAAGAAAAAATATAAAATATTTTCTTAGACTTTTCTTGATTGAACTCTTTTATATTTAATTATGCTAAATATTTTATTAAATTTCACTCACAAACACATCGAATTTAAACAATGCCTAATATATAATTGTATTTTAAATATTTTTAAAAATTCCAAAAATGAAAAATAAATTTTCATGACTTCAAATATAATTGTAAAATCAAATTAACATATATATTTATATACATATATATATATATATCTATTTCACCTTGTGTAGAGCGCATGTTATTATCTAGTATATATATATACTAAGTTATCACATTTGATCATATCATTTTTGTGTTTTTAAAATCAAATCTCAGTTTAACTTTTTAAATATGTGTTCACTACAAAAAAAACATAGCTAAAACCAACAAATTTCCAATGGAAAAATATTTCATTAGAAATAGCTAACGAAATTCTGACGATAATTTTTAAATCTAAATTAATAAAACATTAAAAACAAAGATTTCATTGGAAAATCGTTGAAAATAGTGTTGAAATAATATTTTGAAAAATATTTATAAATTATTCGTTGAAAAATCTTTGAAAATAATCCGTTAGAATATTACTGAAAATTCATTGCAAATAATCCGTGCAAATTCATTAGAAATAAATCGTTGAAAATTCGTTGAAAATAGCCCATTAGAAATTCTTTGGTAATTTCCAACGACTTTCTAACGGTTTTAATTTTACAATTATCTTCAAATAAAGAATAATTTTCGTTAGAGAAATTCGTTGGAAACGAATTTCTGACGGATTTGCCTATTGAAAATAGATTTTTTGTCTTGTAGTGGTTGTTTATATTTTTTGTTTGCTTGACGTTTATGTTTATGTAACTAATCATAGTATATTATTGTTTTCTAGAAAATATCATGTAAAATATTTATGCACAAGTAAAGGTTTTTTATATATAAAAATTTTTCCGCTGCATAAAAGATTTATAAACATAGTATATTAATTAATATGTTGGAAACCATAATAATTTTTTCCTTCTTTTTAACGTATAGTTAAGCTAATACTTTTAAATTATTCCAGATACTTGGACTATATGAACATGGAAATTCACAAGGTGAAGTATCTTGAGAAAATTACTAAAACATATGGGGATCAAACTGTGGAAGAATTCAAGAGAATAATCAATAGAGATGAGACATTCATAAGACAAAGCTATGGTGAATCAATGGATTGGATTGATTCAGAAGATTTCTTGAAAATGATTCTCCGCGACTCGGTATTTATGCTAGGGTTCTTTATTCAAATCGGAGCTCAAAACATCAACAATAAAGGAGATATTCTTTTTGAGGAGCCTTGTCTAATAGCCACTATTTTGGAAGATCTAATGTTGCTCGAGAACCAACTTCCTTATGCTCTATTAGAGGAACTTTTCGAACCATTTTTCTCTAAACTTAAAACTGAAGAAACATTTCGTGACATTATCCTTCGAACTTTTGGGTACGACAAAAAGATCAACAAAGAAGTAAAATTCCGACATTTTACAGATTTGGTTCGGCGTGTTCGTGTTGAAACACTTGGTTTGACTGAAGAATTAGTTACTGAAGCCAAGGATGAGCCACTCAAGACAATAAACAATATGTACAATGCAGACAAACTAGATAGTGCAGGAGTGAAGTTCGTTCCAGCAGATATATTTTCCTTGGTGATTGATTTCAAAGATGGGATATTGAAAATGCCTTGTTTCATAGCGGAAGACAACACCGAAAGGATTATGAGGAACTTAATGGCACTCGAGCAATGTCATTACCCTCTTACTGCTTTTATTTGTAACTACATTGCCTTCTTGGATTTCCTCATCGACACTGAGCAAGATGTTCACTTGCTCGTCAAGAAAGGTAAAACACTTTTTTAAAAAGTAGTTCAGATCTAACTTATACACAATATGAGAAATTAGAAATTTGGGCTCTGAATCCTGTTTATTGAATATCTGGCTTATGTAGTGTAGAAGTTGAATAGATAGATTTTCGGTTCTCATTTAGATTTAGTTTCTTGCTAAAATAATTTTGATTTTTTTTTTATATATAAAAAAACAACATGGACTTATTAGTGAGTTTAATTTATATCTGATTTCAGTTTGTCTTAACAATAGAAAAATAAAACCAAACGAAAACATTTTTTTTCATTTTCAGTTTAATCATTTCAAATCCAATTTTTGCTAATGATTTTGTTTGGTTAAACCAGGTTAAACATTAAACCTGTTCCACTTAATTACAGATGAATTTGTTTATATTTTCAATTACGGTCTTCCTAACACATCTTCACATTTTACATCAACAGGAGTTGTAAAGAACTGGTTAGGACATCAAGGTTCGGTCGCGGATATGGTTAACAATCTGTGTTTAGGGCTTGTGGATTTTGGATCTCACTATTATCCTATAGCTGAAAGACTCAACAATCACTACAAGAGCCGTCTTAACAGAGCCGTGGCCACACTTCGACGAGTTTATTTCAAAGACCTTTGGACCGGAACTGCCACCGTAGCTGCCGTTTTTCTCCTCGTGTTGACTTTGATTGGGACGGTGGCTGCCGTTCTCCAAATGACGCAGACAAACAATAATCCCACTAAGTCTCTTCCGCCTCCAACTCGGAAACCCTAATTGTTACTTATTATACACAAAATGTTTGTTTGTTTTTTTTTTCTTTTTCTTTTTCTTTCATGCATGTTTATCTTATTCAGTTCTGCAAAACGAATTCAACAATATTTTCTGCTGCTATCTTTCTAAGTAATCTCGAAAATTATAAGTGTAAACAATGTTTTATTTATATATAATTTAATATTTGTTTCTACACATATTTATTGGTTACTTTTCCTCCTAATCAACTAATTTGTTACTTTTATTATATAGTTTAAACTGTAAACGCATTTCCTAAAATCTTTTTTCACATGTATCTTTATGGTTAGCAATGTTTCCTTTAATATTATGAGGCACATTCTATATATAATATTCATGCTGAGACGACAAGAACACTCACATATTAACTTGATCAAGCTTGCATTTTTTTCCGAATTAAACACCATTTTAGGAACATCTGGTATGACTGATTTCAACTAATTCATAAATCACATCCAACTTCCATCTTTCTCACCATCAGCTACACCAAAAACAATTGGATAATAGTGATGATTAGGATTCTGAGTTGTAGCAACAATTAGAACTCCACCATATATATTCTTGAGGTGGGTTCCATCCACAATGATGATTTTCTTCATTACTTTTTATGCAAGCTCCCAAAAAAAAGAAGAATAGATAAATCTTTTTCTCTCATCTAATTCCGCACAATTTCGTGTACCAGGATTCATGGAATCTAGTATCTGTATATAAGTATACAATATCCGATAACTCTCCTTTGGACTTCCCCGCACATCATTAGCAGCTAGGTCCCCCCCCCCGAGCTGTGGAGTATAATACATTTTACACCAATCCTTCCTTGAACAATATCGATCAGACTATTTGGAGTTGATGTGTTGAATCAACCTGAATAATCTTTGGTCAAAACAGATGCAACTAATCGTGGTGTTTATTTCCTTCTATTGTACTTGTAGTAATCTGAGAGCATGTATGCAACTTATTGTAAGTACTAACCGTGAAACGATCTGAATACATATGCTTTGCAGCTCATACATACCACTTGTAACCATCTTTTCCCCCATTATATTTTATCATGTATCACTTAATATCCAACTTAAATTATATCATACTCAAAACAATTGTGATTTGAAACTAGCTGAACTAGAGCTTGCATTGTCTCTTTCACTACAAGAAAACATATAATTAGCGACGAAAAATTACGACCAAAATAATCCGTTGTAATTAAACAAGGAGTTTACGACGAATTTATGAGAATTTTGAAAATAGTCGTAGATTCGTTGGAAATTACTATCGATTTTGTCCGTTGTAAAATTGAAGGACACTACTATCGAGGTAATGAAACATTTACGACAATATGTCCATTCGTTGTAAATCTGTCGCACTGCCACATGTACCATCGTAAAAACATCTCTAATTTCCGACGAATTTACAACTTGCTTTCGTTACAACGAATTCACTACATAATGTGTTATCATTTTCTTACAAACAAGTCAAATCCATTTCAAAACTTAGTTTTTTTCAACAAATATGATTAATGTTAATTATTTTAAAGAAACATAACATTAATCATATTTTCCTTAATTTTTCAACGAAGTAACGACGGATCATTGTTAAGTCGTTAATTTACGACGACTTCATGACTGCTCATTGCTAATTCGTTGTAAAATTCACAACTCAATTCATTAAACCTCAAACACCAAATGAACAGTGTCAAAATCAGCTGTTGCTAATTCGTCGTAAATAGACGACTGAATTACGACGATATCGTTGTGAATAAGTTCTAAATAGGTTTCCTTGTAAATATAAAGCTATTTTACAACGATTTTATGACAAAATCATCGTAATTCAGTCATCTATTTATGACGAATTAGCAACAGATGTATTCTGACACTGTTCATTTAGGGCTTGAGGTTAATAAATTGATTGGTGAAATTTTACAACAAATTAGCAAGTGTCCATCGTTAATTCGTTGGAAATTAACAACGATTTAACAATGTCTGGTCGTTAATTCGTTGGAGAACTGGAGAAAAGTATGCATAATGTTACATTTCTTGAAATTTGGTCCCAAAATAAACGTAAATATCTGAATTAGTTCAAATCCAATACATAAATCTAAAGGAAACCACAAAGTAAAAGTTCGGAAACCAAAATGAAAATTACATAGTTCAAGTTCGATAAGCAACATTTAATTACAGTGGGATAATATACATGCTAACAACGATTATGGCTGTTTAATATATATCAACATAAAAATTTTGTAGGGAAAACAAATTTGATATCTGACAGCGAAGTGTATAAATCTTTCTTCGTCATCATTTCGTTTTTCTCACTTGAGGTTTAACCGACGTCGTCCGATAATCGTTTCACCTATAGATCCATGACATGCTTTGATTTTTCATAAAATTAGTAGTTTAGGGGAAGACTGACGTATTAGATACTAGGTTTGACAAATATTTGTGATTTCGGTTCTTCAATTCTTGATTTCGGTAATTCTTGGATTTTTTTTCGGTTCTTCAGTTCCGGTTCTTTGTATTTTGGTTCATCGGTTCTTGATTTTGGAAATTTCTCGAATTTTTTGGTTATGCGGTTCCAGTTCTTTGTGATTTCTGTTCCCAGATTTTTCGGTTCAAGTTTTTTAGGTTCCTTGGTTCTGGCGGCACAACGAGTTCCTCGTAAAGAAGTTGTAAAAGTGTTGCTAAGTTTTTCAAATTACCAAACTTTCGATTTTTTCGCGTATTACCACTTGTGGGAAATTGAGTTACAATTAATAGGGTGAACAACAGATTTACGACGAATCGTCGTAATATTACAACGGATTTACAACGACCACAAATTTTATATAAACTCATCAGTCTCTCATCTCGTCGCTCACTCCTTTCCAACTTTACTTCTCTCTAACTCCTCACAATTGCCTCTCTCTCTAAACCTGTGAAAAAACGAAAGTTAGTTTTTTCTTTTAATTACTATTCTTTTTAGATTAGATAATTGAAAATAGAATATAGATTAGGATATGAAATTAAGATTATGATGAAATTTATAATATTACAATGTAAAATATGTTTAGGATGGTATTTATGATGAAATTTAGGATGAAATTTAAGATAAAATCTATTAAATTTAGAATTAAATTCAATTGTTTGTTTAATTAGCATGAAATTTAATTTTACTAAACTGTTATAATTTTTAATGTAGTGGGGAGAAGACATCCATATCCACATTACAATGACTTAGTTTTCAATGACGAGTCCGGAAGACATCCTCAAATGACACCATATGAAGATATTATATGTTCTTCTTGGAAGGAGATGATTCCGAAGAACTAGTCACAGATGACCGCTCCGCCTCTGCCACCTATACAGACTCCGCCAATATCTCTACCTACACTCTTATTTTAATGTTTTGTAAATTTTTTTTGTAATTGTTTTATAAATTTTAAAAAATATTTAATTTCGTATATTTTAATTAAATGTTATTATATTTATAATTTAAAAAATGTAAATCATTTATTTGATATTACAATTATAAATCAATATTTATTATTTTTCAATTAAATAACAACGATTTTGTTACCAATGAATTTACAACAAAATGTTGTTTCCTTGTACATCCGTTGTTAATTCGTTGTTAAAAGTCGTTGTTAAATCGTCTGTGTGGGCCATCGAATTTACAACGAAATTTTCCATGACTTTTACAACGGACATTGTGCCTTGCAAATTTACGACGAAATTACAAAGATATTTTACAACGAATTTAGGACGAATTCTATACATCGCTATTTTTACAACGAATTTACGACGATTGGTGCATTACAATGCTCAATTAACAACGATTCATGAATTGTCGTTAATTCGTTGTAAATTTAGATTTACAACGAATTAACAACGATTATGGCAGTTGTTAAGCCCGTGTTTTCTTATAGTGTGTAATTCCAAATTTTTGACCTAGAGTCATATCTATACCATCATCTCATCTATAATTTACATGCTCATCTCCTACAGAAGGTCTGACTTCAGTATCTTCATACACATGCTCATCTCCTTCTACGACATCTGTAACATGGTCCTGCATCTCATGGTTTTTCAATGGTTTGCTTGTTTAAAGAGTGATCATACAATCATTACCATCTCTACCACTTGTAAACAGCTCTTCATTACTTAAACCTACATCAACATAAGTTTCACAATTGTCTCTTGAAACTTGCACACTTCCCTGACTTGATTAACATCTTTGATGAACTCTATATATAAAAGACTTCTATATTGATATTTATTCACTTGCAGGAGATAATCAAAAATATCTTAATCATTCTACATATATGATGGGTTTTTCAGATTCAAGACCAATGTTAAGTAACTAAATTTCAACTGCATTATATCGTCATCTATCATAAGCTTTCTGTAAATTATCTCAGCCAACCCAATATAAGTGACCTCCGACAAAGATATCTTTATTACGAAAGTGTGAATTTCATCTTCTCTTGAAATCCATATTATGTCATCATCGTCCTTTGAATAACATCCCCCATAGTCAAAACATATGATTATGCAACAACTTTTATTCATTGTCCCCTAAAAAGAACAAAATATCGTTAGTATACAATTATAGTAGTTCTATAGTTGTCTCAATAATATTAGTATATCTTCGTAATACCAATTGTCATAATTATACTAATATATCGTAGTAATACTAGTTGTAGTAGTAATATGCATTCTCTTAGTAGTACCAGTTTGTCTCAGTAATACCAATATTGCACAATAATACCATTAGTCTCAGTAATACTTAGAAATTTTCGTTTTTAAATACATATCACTATAATTTAGGCCGATTCATTGTTCATTCACCCTATATACATTTTTTAATTACAATATAAAGTCTTAATAGATTTATCCAACAAGTTTACTAATCTACTGAGCAAAAAAAAAAGAAAAAAAAAGAAAAAAAAAATATATATATATATATATATATATATATATATATATATATATATATATATATATATATATATTTCTTTTGTCACAAAAGATCCCATTTTATTTAAAGAACGAATGAAACAGAGAGTTCCAGATCACAGAGTGATCGCTTAGCTAAAAAATCCACCTGATCATTGGGTGATCTTGGAATAAAACTAAAAGAAAACTCACAAAACTCAGAACAGATTGACTTTATATCAGTGAGCAAATTGGCAATTTCTAACATTTCTTCTCCTGATCTAAGAAGAGAAATCAGAGTCAGAGAGTCCGAGAGAAAGTGGACCTTCGTAAGTCCTTTTATTACCGCTACTTCTATACCTCGCTTCAACGCCCAGGTCTCCGCCACCAGAGCAGACGGAACATGTCTTCTTGAGTCAACAAACTCCTCACAACAAGCCAATACCTCATTACAGAACTGACAACCAGTTCCACAATTTTCAAAGGTTTATCCTAAGCTGCATCCACAGAACAAATCCACCCGAGCTGAGATCTCCAAATTGAGAAGAAACACTACATTAATTGGTTTGCACTTTACATAAGCTTGATAATTCAATTATGAACATGAAAATAGCATAGAAAATGGCAAAATCTAACTTTGAATTCCAAGCATCAGTTTTCATCAATGGTGGATTTCTAAATCAGTTAAAATAAATACACGAAATATATGAATTTGATTGATTTATGTATTTTAATTGATTTAGAATTCCGTATAGAATTTATAAATCTAAGAAAAATATACTGATTTCCAAATCTAATATGTGAATTTTAATAAGTATTTACAAATCACATAGGTTTTTTCTTCCAAGTTTAGTCTTTGTATTTTTAACAAAGAAATCTACCCAAATTTATTATAAAATCAAATCCATTAATAAATCTATATGATTGAATAACACCTGATTTGAATTAGGAATTATAAATCATAGAACTAGTAACACTTGATTTTAACATAAATTTTAAAATCATGGAACCAATAACACTTAAATATGTTCAGATTTATAACTCCATTAAAATACATAAATCAATAACCTAATGAATTTTAGTAGATTTGTTGTGATTTGATGAAATTTCTTAATTAAAATTATTAAGATCCAAAATTTTATAATTTTAGATAAAATTGTAAAGTGTTTTGATTAAAATCATTGCAACTTTTCTAATTCACCTAAAATTATTTAAAAATTCATTAAAAATCAAATTATTTCAAATATTTTCAAATAAGAGACTGAATACTAAACGGTAATTAAATTGCTTGATAATTTTTTTTTTTAAAAATGATCGCTACCATGTATGGAGCTCACAGTTTTAAGTTTTTAACCGACTGCATAGACCGGTTTTAGAAAATCGTTTAAAACCGAAAATTATTTAAAACCGATGACGTGGCGGCTAGCTTTGTGTGGATAACTCGTGGAAGGCAAAAGAGGCCAGAAAATTTTGTAGAAAAACCTTTTTTTTTTATTAGCAGAAAGAAATGTCGATGGAGGTCACCGTTCTCCGACCTCTCGCCGTCGCCGGAAGGCCCACGCTTTCGCTTCTTCGACCGACGACTCTCCATCTTTTTCGTCTCTCACTTCCGCTTTGTCTCCCCCATCTATCTTCTTCCTCTTCGACCTCTCGTCTCAGTTCGCCAAGTCAGTTCTTTATCGCTGCAATTTCAAAATTTTCGTCTTCATCTTTGAAATTCGCTTACAATTTTTTTGTCTTTCAGTATCATTCGCAGCGCAGGAGAGTAACCTGAGTGTATCGAATGAAAGTGATACGAGTGAGTGGGTGATGCAAGGTACTTTCTATTCCCATAAAGTTGAGATTTTTTTTGTTGAAACTGGTGAAACTCTGTTTCATGTGATTATTGTTCCAATTGGTGATAGATTTTTATACGTTGAGGAAGGATGTTGAGTTAGCATCAGCTCGTGTTGAAGAAGTTAGAGCTTCTGCTGGTTTGCAGCAATTAGAACAAGAAGTTGCACTCTTGGAGTCAAAAGCTTCTGATACTTCTTTCTGGGATGATCGTGCTAAAGCTCAAGAAACGCTTTCGGCTTTGAATGATCTCAAAGATCGCTTGCGCTTGCTCTCTGAATTCAAATCTATGGTATGTGTTGGATCCTTGGTCGGTTTATGTAGCTTTACTGTGTATTTGGTGATAATGTTGTTGATGCGTGAGGCAGGTTGAAGATGTGGAAACGATTGTTAAACTAACAGAAGAGATGGACTCTACTGATGTTAGCTTACTTGAAGAGGCCATGGGAATCATCAAAGAGTTGAACAAATCTGTTGATCGTTTTGAGCTTACACAGCTTCTATCAGGACCTTATGACAAAGAAGGCGCTGTAGTCTCCATTACGGCTGGAGCTGGAGGAACAGATGCTCAGGTAATGACTCTTTACGAGAATCCTTTCATGAGTTGATAAGCCTCTAGACTGACGAGGAAGGCCATGACAATGCAATATCAATTTGATAACTTCCAGTGCAGGATTGGGCTGATATGCTGCTTAGGATGTATATGAGATGGGGAGAGAAGCAGAGGTACAAGACAAAGATTGTTGAAATGTCGGCTGGAGAGGAAGCAGGGATTAAGTCAGCGACGCTTGAAATCGATGGGCGTTATGCATATGGTTATCTTTCAGGGGAGAAAGGAACTCATAGGATTGTTCGACAATCACCTTTCAATTCCAAAGGACTTCGCCAGGTAAAATTAAGCTGCTCCATACTGTATTCGTACTTAAGTTTTGACTTGCAACAATTCATGAAATCTCACAAACTTGTGTTCACATCTATGGTAATAACAGCTTGGTGGTATCTTACTGTTGCCTTCTAGTTTTTGTCTTTGCATTGATAAGTTTGATGTTTACTAAGCATTGAGATAATTCGTACTTGAGTTTTGACATGCAACAATTCATGAAATCTCACAAACTTGTGTTCACATATATGGTAATAGCAGCTTGGTGGTATCTTACTGTTTCCTTCTAGTTTTTGTCTTTGCATTGATAGGTTTGATGTTTACTTAGCATTGAGATAATTCGTACTTGAGTTTTGACATGCAACAATTCATGAAATCTCACAAACTTGTGTTCATATCTATGGTAATAGCAGCTTGGTAGTATCTTACTGTTTCCTTCTAGTTTTATATTTGGATTGATAAGTTTGATGTTTACTAAGCATTGAGGGAATTGACGTCTTCACTCACTCCAATAAGCATATATGGTTGTGTGCAGACAAGCTTTTCTGGTGTGGAAGTGATGCCGCTTCTGCCTGATGAAGCAGTAGGAGTTGAAATACCAGAGGAGGACCTTGAGATTACTTTCACGAGGGCAGGTGGAAAAGGAGGACAGAATGTTAACAAGGTTGAAACTGCAGTTCGTATTACTCACATCCCTACTGGTGTTGCGGTCCGTTGCTCAGGTTTGTCTTGCATCTCCACTAATCCCGCATGCATGATCCTTTGACGATCTCTGCATTACTAATGCATCAGAACTGAGCTGAATGTTGATAACGATCATATTGAATGTTGGATATGGCAGAGGAGAGAAGTCAATCGGCTAACAAGACGAGAGGTCTGAGCCGACTAAAGGCTAAACTGTTGGTGATTGCGGAGGAGCAGCGTGCAACTGAAATCAAGGAGATAAGAGGAGATGTAGTGAAAGCTGAGTGGGGGCAGCAAATCAGGAACTACGTGTTTCATCCGTACAAACTGGTTAAGGATGTCCGAACAAGTCATGAGACTTCAGATATCACATCTGTAATGGATGGTGACTTGGACCCTTTCATCAAAGCTTACCTTAAGCATAAGTACACCTTAGCCATGGCTTCTGCTGTAGCCAATTAGAGTATGCTGATAGGCTTCTTTTTCTTATATTTCTCTCATTAGATAGAATCATCTCCTCCTAAACTGTTCAAATCACAATAAAATTTTGAAAATTTCAACTGATAAGCTTAAACAAAGATCCTAATGCGAGTCAAATCTGTTTGTAACTGTTACAAGAATGGTAAATTCACAATGTAATCAAGCTAAATTATTCCTTCTCAGTCACTGCTATATAGCTTGTTTCAATTTTCTTTCGTGTCTCATGTGAGTGAGTGTGAAAAAATAAAAAATGATAATAATCGCAATTAGTCCCCACATGCAATTACCACATTAACAAAGATCAATGAATTTATGTTTTAGGGGAGGCTTTAGTCAGACGGTCGATTTGGTCGATTTGGATCTAATGAATTAACAAAAAAAATCGTGGATTATTCGGAAAGTACTTTAAAATTAGTTTTTTTTATACAATTTAATATATTTATGCCATATTTAATATATTTATGTATAAAAAATAATTTAAAATCTTGTATAATTACTTTTATATAAAATATATCAATAAACCATATAAGATAAAACATGAGATGTTTAAAATAAGGATTATCTTAATCCAATCTCTAAATTAAAAACCTAAAGGCCTAAACAATGGGTTTAATTTTGTTTTTTTTCTAGGCTGAAATGTTTATAACTTTTTGTTTAGAATTTTTTTTTTTAAAAAAACAGAATTTTTGTTTTACCTATTCGGATTTTAAGCAGTCCAACACGACTTATTGGTGGTCCAACCAAAAAATTAATCGCTTCACCATATAGTTAGCCGACTCGGACCTAATCGCCACTGTCACGGTCTTCCATTTTATATTCAGTTTACTTTGTAATTTAACATGTTAATTAGCTGTTAACATTCTCACCACTTAGTCTGACTAGTTTAAACGCATCGTGTGCGATTGCGCAAGTTTGCGGAAGCGGGCGGTTGCGGTTTCAAGCGTTATTAACGGATTCATATGACTGGCGTAGCGTTTCAAAACGGATGTGTTTGCGGGATACTTATAATTGGTTGTTTAGCAGATGCAATAACGGTTAAAAATCAAATTAACTGTATAAATATATTTTATAGTTATATAAAGCATCAAAAAATTATATTATTATAATAAAATAAAAAATCATTAATCTAACATAATTAGTAATAAAAATTTATGTATATTTTTTTATAATTTGAATGAAGTTATTATTTATTTTATGATAAAGTAATGTTAGATTTAGAAAATTTTAGTTTATTATATTTATATATACATTATATATAATTTTAGTTTATTATATTTATATATATCATATATATAGTGTCAAATTTATTCATATATTTCACAATTCTAATATCCAAATTTTTAAAAATTAATTTATTATACCTTTTGGTAGTTAACTAAATTATTTTTATGTATATTCTTATTTTAAATGATTTTTTATCATTTTAGTTTATTACTTTTATATATTTACATTATATATATAGTATCAAATTTATTTATATATTTCATAATTTTAATATCCAAATTTTTTAAATTTAATTTAATATATTTTGTGTGGTTAACTAACTTATTTTTATGTATATTCTTATTTTAAATGAATTTTTAAGATTTTAAAATAAATTGTTTTTTATTATTATTACCCACCCGCAATCGCCTGCAACAACAAACATTAGAGGAACGCTGATGGAAATCTCCCAAGGATGATGCACTCTAAGTTGGTAGGGATAAACTTTGCTTCCAAGAAACAATGAAGTCTCAAAGATCAAAAGATGTGGAGCGAATGGTCGCACAGAAGCTGCGGAAGACTTCTGATATACCGGTTGATCCCTTGGATATGACGCACCAAGACGGATCGAAATGGATCGAAGGGTCGCACAAGAGATGCGGAAGGCTCTTGATATTCCCAACTCAATGCCCTAGGATATGACACACCTAGACGACAAAGAGGATTTGATCAATGATGTAACCCACCATGACCAGAAAATGAGATAACCTCTCAAAAAGTTCCAAAAATAACAAAAAAGCTTATTTTTATTCATGCACGAAATGGTGCTTAAATAGGTTACAATTGTGTTAAAAACTAGGATAAATATGGTAAAAACAATGCAACCTAGAAACTAGAACAAAGACCATAGACTTTGACTGCATTAAACACTTGTTTGAATGACTCTTTAGTTCAATTGCCTCTTGCTCTTCAATCCATTCCTGGACTTGTAGAATTGGGATGAATCCACTTTGATGGCTTCTCTGATGGACCATGATTGTAGAACAATTGGTCCTGTAGCTTAATTCAACCTGATTTGGTCGGAATTCTTCATTGAATGCTCGCAGGTCTGAATTCGCGTATGCTTGGAATCACCCAATTTGAAAATGACATAACTCCTTTATCTGAACTCTGTTTGAGCTGATTCTTCTTTGAAGAGCTTCATAATTGAGCTGAGCGCATTCTACAAGTGGTTTGATGCGTAGAAGCCTCGGGGTTGAGAAGATATGCCTCGAACATTGAACATATATCTTTACTGCCTCCCATTATTCTATCAAAAGCAGTTATTAATTTTGAGAGATTTAGAATGATACGAAACGGTAGAAAACGTTTTTTTATTATTGTTATTAAACGCTAATAATTACTACCACCCGCAATAACTGCGTTTGCGGGTGGTAGCGGGGAAACCAATCAACACATAATCCAATTTATATTATATTTCCATTTTCATAAGTATTGGTCTAGAAGATTCAGGATCCAAAGGATCCCATGCGGCTTCGATAACCCCTAAATCTGAGAGCTACTATGGGCCTGACTGGTTCAAACACAGCGAGTGCGGTTGCGGCTATGGGAGTTTGCGAAAGCGGGCGGTTGCGATTTTAAGCGTTATTAAGCGATTTATATGACTGGTGCAACGTTTAAATATGGGTGCGTTTGTGGGATAATTATGACTGATTGATTAGGAGATCCAATAGCTGTTAAAAGCCAAATTAACAGTATAAGTATATTATATAGCTATATAAAACATCAAAATTTCATATTATTATAATAAAATATAAAATAATTAATCGAACATAATTAGTAATAAAAATTTATGTATATTTTTTTATAATTTGGATGAAGTTATGATTTCATTGGAGAAATTGTTTATTTTATGAAAAGTTAATGTTAGAATTAGAAAATTTTAGTTTATTATACTTATATATATATACATTATATATATAATTTTAGTTTATTATATTTATATATATACATCATATATATAGTGTCAAATTTATTCATATATTTCATATTCTAATATCCAAATTTTATTTTTTTGTGAGGTTAACTAACTTACTTTTATGTATATTATTATTTTAAATAAATTTTTATTATTTTTAAAATAAGAATAAAATTTTTATTTTAGTTTATTACTTTTATATATTTACATTACATTTACATTTTATATATATGATCAAATTTATTCATATATTTCATAATTTTAATATCCTAATTTTAAATTTAATATATTTTGTGTGGTTACTAACTTATTTTTATGTATATTCTGATTTTAAATGAACTTTTAACATTTTTTAGATAATTTTTTTTTATTATCCAATCGCCCGCAACCGCAAATGTTAGAGGAAAACAACTTTTGATTTTGAACGATTTAGAACGATACGAGCGATAAAAAAACGTTTTCTGTGATTGTTACGAAACGCTAGCAACCGCTACCATCCATAAAAGCTGCGTTTGTGGGTGGTAGCGGAGAAACCAGTCAACACCTATACAATTCAAATATCTCAGATGGCTCCAAAAACCGATGGACCCAGAGACCACTATACGTTCCAAATATTTCATACGATTCCAAAAGCATAAGGACCCGGAAGCCACCATATACGATTCCAAAAGTATAAGGACCTGGAAGCCACCATACAATCCAAATATTCCATACGACTCCAAAAATCCATGGATCTGAAGGCCACAAATATGATTTGAAGATTCAATGCCATCATTACAACTATTCTTTCTTAATAACTTAGTATTAGATGTTTTCATTTTTTTTTTTACATTTTAATTAGACACTCTAACTAAGCCTAGACATTCAGGTATTTAGATTGGTTCCCGAATCTTTTGGATAATAGGAAGTTTGGACCCAATAGATACTTATAGAGTTTTGATTTGGTTCGGTTCGGTTCTTTTAGGTTTCGGGTCAGTTTGGTTTATTTATTATGAGAACCGATTAATATTCGGATCCGGTTCGGTTAGGGTATTTATAATTATCTGAAATACTTAAAATATATCCGAAAATTCAAAAATATATCTGAACACCCAAACTAACAAATCATATCTGAATTTTCAAAATTGCTAGTTATGATTTTTATGAAATTATGGTAGATAAAAAGACAAAAATATAAATCTAAATAATTGCATGAAATTCATTAATGTTTGCAAAAAAAATAAATTTAAAGAAAAACTAAAGACACATGGCACTTTCTCAAAAATTGATGTGTTATCATAGGAGATATCCATTATACTTTCATATAGTAGATGCTCAAGCCTAAAAATGAAAAGAATATTCTCTTATTTTTAAAAGAATAATCTTCAAAAGTTGAAAAATGCTATGAATCTTGATATATATAAAGAATGAAACTTTTTTGAATCCATTGAGATAGAGGAAGTCTGGAAAGATTTGGTGGAAAAAAGCTGAGTTAGACTCGCATCGGTTTCTCTGATGTGACACAAATATCACATATTTCTCCTCTTCATACATATATTATGTTGGAATCCAAAATTTGTAAGCCAATTGAGCCGAGTAAATTTTGAATTAATGTGGAAAAATTTTTGGCCATTGAGCTCTTTAAGAAAGCCTTGGATGACACTATGGAGAAGGAGTGATATGGCCACTATGCAAGCAAGGATAAATTATTACCAAAAATTTTGTATAATGGAAGGAAAAATCTGAAAGATTTTGTCTAATTAAATCGGATAAATCAACATGTGTCTAGATAAATTCGAATTTCTTCCAGAAAATTTTCGATTTCCCTTACTTGCGGAAAAAGGAGAATATTCAGAAAATATTAATTTTCTTTTCTCCACAAAATTTAGCTTGAAGATCAAGCTACTCCTCCCATATAAATACATGCCTCATCTCTTCTAAAAAACCATCCGATCAAAAGCTTTTACAGCAAATCGAATAGTTTCAGCAATATCTCTCTAGTCTTTTAATATCGTAAGTGTCTCGAGAGCATTCGTAGATTTTAAGTTCGCAGATTCTGCTTTGGGTGTTACAAAACAGTCTCATCACGGTTGTATCCTGGGATTCAAAAATCACAAAAGAAACCGTCACACATTACAGGAATTGAGTTAAGGAACGAGATCAAATCTCGACTCCGTGTTTCGTCTTCTTTTAATAAATATTTTCAAGGTCTCACTTAATCCGCTTTCATTAATCTACTGTTTTATACTATCATTTTTGTTTCGTGATTTCAATCCATATTTTGCGGTCTACCATTTGAATTTTAATAAATAAATATATATGATAAAATATCGCAAGAATATAAAATATAATTTTATTGGCTAAAAATTAATAAATATTACTATTATTCAATCATGAAACATGTTAGAGTTAATATTTTATAATTGTGATAATCTATGATTTTTGGGTCAAATTTTAAATTTTGTAACGGTTTAATCAAATTTCATAGTTGAATCTCATAATATATCAATACTATTAAAATTCGAACATTGTTATTTAACTTAATAAAAAGTTAAAGAGTAGAATTTATTCATTATTGATATAATTCAAATATATAATAGACGGGTTAGGATTAATGTTATCAAACGTACAAAATATTTAAACCACCGCAAAACGGGTTAAAAGAGCAAATTAACTCATTTTTATTATAAAAACATTAAAAATAAACTTCGACTACTACAAGATGGGTGAAAAATGAATTAACCCATTTTGACTATAAAAATATTTAAAATAAACTTAAACCAATACAAAACGGATTAATTTTGTTATGAAAATATTAAAAAATTATTTTAGATTAACCTAAAACAAATTAAACTTAAATTATATAATTTTTACAACGACTATTTTATTAAAAAAATATCATAAAATTATTTTTAAAATCATGGTCCTACACTATAACGTGGATTATAATCGTGATCTGACTAAAATAAGTTCCGACTAAAATCAACACATCTAGTATTTCAATTTTTACAAAGTAAAACAAGTAAAAACGAAAACAAACTAAAACACAGTTTATTAACGAGTTAAATTTTAATAAATTATATAATATATTTTTATTACAACTAAAATTAGTAACACATCTTAAAATTTTACATTTATAAATAAATTTTATCCAAAAAATTAAATATTAAAAAGTTAAAAGTTTAAACAAATTAAAAATTTTATTTCTATTAAATTGAAATTATGTCAAAAACATAATGCACGGGTCAACTCTAGTATATTTTAAAATGGGATTCAAACTCATGACCGCAATAAGCCCATGATAATCATAAAGATATATAGACATATGATACTTAAAACAGAAGAAAAGAAATATATCATTATTGGCCAAACAATTTCACAATTATCAGGAAATATATCTACTAATTTTTAGAAATAAGAAAAAAGTCAAAAATAAAAACCTTAATAATATACAACAAATAGCTAAATATAATATATATCATAATTATAATTTGTAAATACATTGCACTGCATATTGTCTATAAAGAGAAGACAAATTCTTATTGACTATCTTTATTAATAAAACAAAAAAAGCTAATGTCCAATTATAGTCAGACTCATACAGTAAGAATATTTTAATTAAAATTTTAATTACACATAGCATATATATCATGTATATGATTTTATTCTATGAATTGTAATTTTATTTTAACTTTTTTGTCAATACTAAAAAAAACTCTAAAATAATTTATTTTGAGGGGGAAGAGGGAGGTGATACCAACATATAATATAGTCTACGTCATATATAACAAAACAAACATAAAATTTGTTCATGTGATTGTTTTACGTGTCCGTTATTTAAAAATATAATTAAACATCTAATTATTGTGCGGTTAAAAGAAGATCTTTGCATTAATTATCTTTATTCAACTTTTAAAAATTGTGACCCTCATATCTGTATAAAACGAACCGATTAGATAATGATAACAATATATTTCAAGCTTATCTTTCATTTTCATATTCTCTAAACTCTTTGTGGTCGATATTTTTTCTCAATTTCTCAGAACCTCAAACAAGCTATGTCAAATTGTAGTATAGGGCAACTGCATGCTTTCTATGCCCAAGAAAGAGTGATTTTCTCAAAATTAGTCCTAAACTTCTCAAGATCACCAGCTGAGTCACTTCTTGTCATGGCCACATGGCTATGGCTTGAAGACTTTGGCTTTGAAGACATCTTTTCAGTCATCAAGGCTCACAATGGTTCATTCATTGCGGCTCTTGCTTATGAGGCTGTCTTGTGCTTCCGGTGCCTTGATTCCGACAATCCTCCAAATGGTTTCAATCAGATCCCTCTCACTGCAAAATATATGAAAAAAGATATATCACTTCAAATAATCTACCAACATCGATTTAGTGCTATCACAGGAATCAAAAACTTTTTAACCATTGTTTGTTCTAGAATTTTCTCTGACATCCTTCAACAACTTTTTTCATCTTCATCATCTTCATCATCCTCCAACTTCATTAGATTCCACCATTATTTCGTCATCCCTAGTTTTCTACATTGTACTTTTGAAAGCATCAATGTTATGCCTAGTATCACTTCCTTAGATGATTTCCTTCCAAAAAAATTATTTAGTATCCCTAGTGGTATATGGGGCTGGAATGCTACTTGCATCACAACTGAAAATGACCGGACCCTGTTTCTTACGTTTTCTCGTGGGTATCCAGTATCAGAAGAGGAAGTGAAGCAACTCTTCGTAGAGAAATATGGGGAGAATTGTGTTAAAGGCATTTATATGTCAAACTATAGTGGAAAATCTCCCAACAAAAACATGAATAGCAATGGTCAGCAACAATCACTATATGCGCGCGGCTGGTTTTGGATTCAGTTGTTACCGTAGATCGTATACTTAAAGGTGAGAATAAACAAAAGTTTTACATCAACGGGAAGCACATTTGGGCTCGTAAGTTTGAAGATAGATTGAGAAAGGAGAGACAACTACTTAATTAATCAAAGTGAAAAAAACTATTTTGTCATTTACTTTTTGATGTGCAAGTCTTTTTTCTCTTATATTGTAACAAAATAATTATGTGAAACGAAATGTTCCATGTAAACGTTCATTTAAAAAGGAGAGATTTGCAAAATTTCATTATTTTCTAAATTGTCATTGTGTGTGTGTGTGTTTTTGTCAACAACAAATAAAACTACTTAAAAAGATTTCGCTAACCAAACAGGAGGTATAACATCAACATAAACCATTTCTAAAGAGAAAGTCTGATCATTTCATGCTAGTTTGTCACCCTTTGAATTCTTTGCGTGAAGAACTAACTTGATAGAACTGATACACTGGATTTAGTGCTTTATTTCTACTGCAAGTGCACAGCATATGATTGTAATACAGAAAGATTCGAATTCCAGAGGACCAGTGTTACCCTATGGATCTATGAAGATTGAAAAGAAGCTAAGACAAAATATGGATTTTCGATTGGTGGTTGTATGAAATAAAAATAGATAAATGACGATGTAAAGATCAAATAAGCAAGCGTTAGGTCAATGGCAAATTCGCAGGAATTCAGAGACCATGAACAAGAGAATCGAACAGGAAAATCATTAAGCGCGTTCTAGAACTCAAAACACTGATTTATAACCAACCTACTGTCGTAGTATCAATTACTATGTTTTACAACCAAATATTCTAAACTGTTGTTTGAATTCAGCAAACTAAACATGCATTAAGACCATGTTTGATATGTTCACAAAACGCCTTAACATCAACTGTCGTTGGCTAAGGACGTTTTTGCTCATGTATGTTCTTTCAGGCATTTAAACAATCACTTTTGGTGCATTAAACAACCTAATATCAGAAACTAGGTAGCTAATCTAGTTTCAACATTAAGATCAACAATAGATGAAGAACTAAAAGATAGATCCCTATTCTAACATATATAACTCAACGATTCATGAATTCCCTTGAAACCCTTAACCTAACTACAAAACTACTCAGACATGGAGAAACAAAACACAACAAGAGATAATGACAAATCCATGAATGACATAGAAAATAAATAAAGGGGGTTCAGAATTCTTCTCAAGTGTTGTAGAGATTCTTTTCCCAAATCCAACAAGCAAAAACTCTAAAAACTCTAAGGAAAAATGTCTACGTCTCAAAACTCTCTCAAAGTATTCAAATCAAAAAGATAGAAAAGATGATAGATGTGTTCTGGCGACGGCTCCTCCTTTTCTCTCTTAGGTCGCGTCCCAAAACTAGGTAAGTGGAGTTTCCATATTTGTGTCAGCGGACGGAGCGGGTGCTCCAAAACGGAGCAGGTGCTCCGTAATGCTCTTTTCCTTCGTTATGACTCCTTTTTGCTCCACTTTGACTTCCTTTTTCTCCAGAGGCTCCCATTCCTCAAATCTTCTTTTATAGCTCCTTAGTTACCTGAAATGACTCGATAAGGACTACAAAAACTCGATAAAAACTAGAAAACAAAGGTTAGAATGAGGTAAAATCGCCTCATATCAACTCCCCTAGACTTAGACATTTGTTTGTCCTCAAACAAACTCAAGCTTAAACCGCAGAGGAGAGGTTTGAAAACGCGGGAACTCTCAAAATCTTAGCAACCGTAATTCAACCACAATCTGCAGACCACATTCTTTAGAACAAGAGTAGCACATCCTTACCAAAACCAACCAACATCTTCTCAAACCCTATTCCATACTTGTATTCACAACACACATAAAGTTCACCATCCAAACAATAAACTCTCTACATTCAATTAATGGGTGTCGTGAACTTCTCATTATGGGCACTACCTAGGGGAGACAATGCTAGGGAATAAGAAGGCCAATTTAGCAATGGAGTTTCAGAGTGTTTAGGAATTACCGGAGTTTTGTAGAGGATGCAGTATATTGCACAAAATGGCAAGAGAGAATGGACTCATTGAGGTTCCACAACCTCTAATCACTCTTCTTCTCTTGAAAACTCTAACTCCTCAAATCTTGGTTCTTCTTCCCTTGTGATTGACATGTGCTGAAGGACACATCTTTGAGTTACTAACTCTCCATTCCTTATCATTGATAGTTTTTTTTTTTTTTTTTGAATGATAAGGAGGGTATTTACATGATGTGTGTCCCTTGAGCATGGAGAATTTTGATCTGCTTATCCACATACCCCAACAGGTCATGTTATTTAATTGTTTTATTCATTGGATAAAGTGGAGCAGGTGTTCTTATTTGGAGCAGGTGCTCCTCGAACTTTTTTCTCAACTTCTAACAGTTTCTTCAACAAGAGTGAGTTAGAGGTTGTGTCAATCCTTTTCTCTCCAACCCTTTTGCACATATCTGCACATATGAAAATGAAAAACAAGAGTGCAAGTGGTCTAAAAGGAGATTAGGTTCAAGGTGAGTTCTAGCTAAATATGAGCTAGCTATTCAGGATCAGCAAGAGTGGTAAAAGTATAAGAAGTTCTGAATATAATTTTGTTCCCCTAATCTACTGCCCATAACAAGAAGAATTTAAGTCCAAATTACGTCCAAATAAAATAGAGTTTATGACTTATCGATGAAACCTTAGTGTAGTGGGATGTTCTGGAAAAAGAGAGAGATCTGAATGTGGTGATCTAGCTCGTATGTGCACTCAAAATCCTGCAGTAATGGTCACTAGAAATATAGTCAAAAATCACAAAGTGGTTTAAGATCATCACAAATTAAGGTCCTAATTCCCGACAAGTTCTTGACTCAATAAAACAGACTGACTCAAAGAAATAAAATGACTCAAGACTGACTCTAAACAAAGAAAATTAAAGAGAACAAACGAAATCAGTAGCAACAAACACCCTCCCCCAGACTTACTTCACACTATCCCAGTGTGAAAATAAATCAAGAGAAATGTTGAAATACAAAATAAAAATAAATAATATGAATAGTACAATGGTAAAGGAATAAAAAAAAACTTACCTGGAGACATGTACAAGTGTTAGGGATTTTTTTTGTTTTTTTTTTTGTTTTTCATTTTTTTTTTCGGGAGCACGCTGTCGGAGCATGTGCTCCTTTCTCGGCTGGGGTGCTCTATCGTAAAATCTCCACCTGGAGCACCTTGGAGGAGCATCCTGAGGATTCGGAGCGGGTGCTCCGACGAGTTTTTTCACCCTTTTTCACCTGCACTTCTTCTTCTCATCAAGAAAACCTGTCTGCACTTTTTTTCTTCTATGAAATCAAAGAAACTAAAACCAAAAGTTAGAAGTTAAAAGAAGACTAAAATCTAGAGTTTGTACACATACCGGTGGGTTGCCTCCCACCAAGCGCTTGGTTTAAGTCACTAGCTTGACTATGGTGCCATGTATCAATCAGACTGGACTTGAGAGCTTTCTCCAAAACAAACTCCACAATCAGACATCCTTAAGCTCATCACCTTCCTCAGCATACCATTCACAACATCCATATTCTTCTCTTTCAATTCTTTGGGAAGAATAGCTCTAACTTTAGAGAAAGGTTTAGGAGTACCTTTGCATTTCACCTTGTAATCAACTGTGTTTCCATCACACCTCTCAGGAATCAGAGTCATTTTGGACGCCTCTTTGGCCCTTTTGCTCTGGAATTTTTCCTTTATCTTTGCACTCTCCCTGAGTTTCTTGGTAATAGTATGAGGATCTCCATCCATGACTTCTTTGATCTCACCCTTATCATTATCTTCTTTTTCAGAACTAACTGTCAGCTTCTTTATTTCAACTGCTGAAAATGCAGGAGGCGTGTTTGGTGGCTCCTCTAGTACGTAGGAGTGACTTTGTAGAAAACCTTTTTGTTGACATTGGAAAAGGAGACTCGCTTATTAGGCATATCTATAATTGCACCCACTGTAGCCATGAATGGTGTCCCAAGAATCAAAGGCATATCACAACCTTCTCTCATCTCCACAACCTGAAAATCAGTTGGGACTAGACAGTCTCCAACTCTAACCTCCAAATCTGGAATGGAACCATGTGAAGTACTGGTGGAAGAGTTTGCAAATTTGAGAATCACTTGAGAAGGTTTTATCTCAGCAATTTTCAACTTCTCTGCAATAGCTCTTGACATGAGATTCACACTAGACCCAGAATCACAAATAGATTCTTCAAATTCAACTCCTCCAATGGAGCATGAAACAACAAATTTTCCAGGGTCTTCAACTTTAAGTAATAACCTCAATGGTGGTGGTGTGCTCCTTGCTTCTGTAAAGATTTCCTTAATCTCTTCTTGAGTCTCTCTGCAGTTCCAAAAGTAATCAAATATGGGGCGATTTTACAAGGCTTCTTCAAAGGAGATATCTTTAGGAATATTTCTCACCATCTTGTTAAAACTAGCTAGTTTCTCTGCACTGATGGACTCCATCATATCTCTAGGTGGAACTGGATAGGGAACCTTAGGAGTATAAACTCTTGCTGGAGGATTTTCTGCAGTTCTGATTGGAGTACCATGTTGGAGCAGGTGCTCCGACGACGAGCTGGGTTGCTCTATCGTAAAAGTTACGCTTGGAGCATGCACTTCTTCCCGGAGCGAGTGCTCCTGAGCTAGCTCCTTCCCCTTTGCTGATCTTGTGATGGGTGCTGCTGCAACATGAAGTGTCCTTCAACTTTTCTTCTCAACTGCAGTGATATATTCAGTCATATGATTCATCTCAGACTTTCCAAGTAGAGTTCCAGATGATCTCTTGACAGCTTCAGCAGTTTGGGAAACTTGGACATCTAACTTCTTCACATAAATCCACACAGCCTCATATTTGCCATTCAAGTCATTGTACATGTTGTCAACCTTAGCGTTGATCTTAGTGGCTGATTTTTGCTGATTGATCAGCAGCTGTTGCATAAGATTCTTCAGTTCATCTTGGGAGTTAGTTGCAGGAGCATAGAAATTCTGAGGGAAATTCTGATTCTGCACATAGTCTTGACTACTCACATAGTTCACCTCAACTTCCTGTTCATCTCTTTTACTCTCACAAAGCAGCACACCTCTCTGTTTTCCCTTCAACAACAGGTTGACTTTGGCTGTCAGCTCATCAATTTTCCGTGACTCAACACTGCTGACATATCTAGGTTGATCATACTCAGGGCAGTGATTGCTAGAACTTACAGCCAAGTTCTCTATCAACTGATATGCTCCTTCCCTGGTCTTAGTCATAAAATTTCCATAACTAGAAGCATTAAGAGCATTCCTATAGTCCCACTTGACTCCATCATAAAAAATGCCTAGAATCTGCTCATCTGAAAAGCCATGATGAGGGCATTCTTTGCGATACTCTTTAAATCTTTCCCATGCTTCACAGAAAGATTCCCCTGAATGCTGCTCAAAAAGTGGTGATTTTGTTTCTCATTGAAGTTGTCCTGGACTTGGTGTAGAAGTGGTTCAAGAAGACAGCTCTACACTGATCCCAAGTGGTCAACGATCGAGAAGGAAGTGACTTAAGCCACCTCAAAGCTTTGTCAGCCAAAGAGAATGAGAAAAGTTTGCATTTGAGGAAATCAGGAGGTACCCCGTTAGAGCTGGTGGTACTGCAAATCTCTTCGAAGTTCTCAATGTGGTCCATCGGGTTTTCTGCAGCCAAACCATGGAACATATATTGCTTCACCAATGTGATCAATTGAGGCTTGATTTCAAAATCTTGCCCTTGAATTGCTGGTGGACAAATAGCAGCTCTGTTTTGGTAGAAAGCATGAGGTGTGTGTATGTCCCCAATGGCACGTTGTTGATGTTTTTGCTCCTGCCGCAACTGCTGCATTTGTTGTTCTAGCCTCTGAATAGCAGCAGCAACATGACCATCTGCAGCTTGGTTGTCGATTTCGTCGCCCATGATGGCTATATTCGACTTCTTTTTCTTATTAGTTCGTTCCAATCTTCCTAGCTCTCGATTACTGAGTGTGAGAAGGTTTTGAGAACCTTGGCTTCTGGTAACACACCTGAAACACACACAATAAAAGAAAAATATATCAAGTTAGTAAATCTTAGACTCAATTTCAATCCGAGAATCAAAGGTAACGAATTGGTCCCCGTCACAACAGCGCCAAAAACTTGATACACTGGATTTAGTGCTTTATTTCTACTGCAAGTGCACAACATATGATTGTAATACATAAAGATTCGAATTCCAGAGGACCAGTGTTACACTATGAATCTATGAAGATTGAAAGGAAGTTAAGACAAAATATGGGTTTTTGATTGGTGGTTGTATGAAACAAAAATAGATAAATGACGATGTAAATATCAAATAAGCAAGTGTTAGGTTCAAGGAAAAATTCGAAGGAATTCAGAGACCGTGAACAAGAGAATCGAACAGGAAAATCATTAAGCGCGTTCTAGAACTCAAAACACTGATTTATAACCAACCTACTGTCGTAGTATCAATTATTATGTTTAACAACCTAATATTCTAAACTGTCGTTTGAATTCAGGAAACTAAACATGCATTAAGACCAGGTTTGATATGTTCACAAAACGCCTTAACATCAAACTGTCGTTGGCTAAAGACGTTTTGCTCATCTATGTTCTTTAAGGCAGTTAAACAATCACTTTTGGTGCATTAAACAACCTAATATCAGAAACTAGGTAGCTAATCTAGTTTCAGCATTAAGATCAACAATAGATGAAGAACTAGAAGATAGATCCCTATTCTAACATATATAACTCAACGATTCATGAATTCCCTTGAAACCCTTAACCTAACTACAAAACTACTCAGACATGGAGAAACAAAACACAGCAAGAGATAATGACAAATTCATGAATGACATAGAAAATAAATAAAGGGGGTTCAGAATTCTTCTCAAGTGTTGTAGAGATTCTTCTCCTAAATCCAACAAGCAAAAACTCTAAAAACTCTATGGAAAAATGTCTACGTCTCAAAACTCTCTCAAATTATTCAAATCAAAAAGATAGAAAAGATGATAGATGTGTTCTGGCGACGGCTCCTCCTTTTCTCTCTTAGGTCGCATCCCAAAACTAGGTAAGTGGAGTTTCCATATTTGTGTCAGCGGACGGAGGGGGTGCTCCGTAATGCTCTTTTCCTTCATTATGACTCCTTTTTGCTCAACTTTGACTTCCTTTTTCTCCAGAGGCTCCCATTCCTCAAATCTTCTTTTATAGCTCCTTAGTTACCTGAAATGACTCGATAAGGACTACAATGACTCGATAAAAACTAGAAAACAGAGGTTAGAATGAGGTAAAATCGCCTCATATCAAGAACACGTGTCAAAAAGCTGCTTCCGTCTCTGAAATTCTTCCAAATGTGTTGAGAAAGAAAGCTACTCCAAAGGTAAAGACACTATCTTGATAAAAACAGAGCAATCTGTAGCAAAAACCACATGATTATACTGGAGAATATACATGCACTCCATAGCCCAAATGAGTGCCTCAAACTCAACATGTAAAGGAGAAAGACTCCAATGAATATTTCAGGTCCCTACCATCGATTTATCCATTTTCTCTTTATTATAATACCATCCCTGTCCTGAAAAAACATATGAGTCTTTCCAGGCTCATTCAATAAGACACCACTACCCCTCAAAAGTTTCTAAATTCGAGTGCAAGTTAGCTTCCACTTTCGGTAATCTATCCTCCAGTAATTGTTGGTGTCAGATCCTAAACCCGTGTTCGGATCCCGTTAAGTATGCAACGTTACGAAGACACGTCGCCATAAAAAGGTCAACGGTCAACTAACAATTAAGATCGAGCTCCAAGAGCGGGAACGAGCAATAAGCTTGAGTCGAGGAATGAAGAGAGGAGCTCGAAAGGTACCCAAAGCGAGCTTAAGGGTTCGAGCCAAAGAGCTCGAATCACGAACAAAGGGTGATGAGAAGCGAGAACCTGGACAGCTCGAGTGAATTCAAAAGAGAGTGTTACCGTATTCATTACATTATCAAAAAGAACATATTTAAAGAGAACATTCACATTAATTAGGCGACTTAAATATAAATATTAGTATAAATATGATACCTTAAGTATTGCAATAAGGATCTCTTTTTGTTAAGAAATATACACACTTTCATCTATTTTTTGCTAAATTATTTTCGCTAAGTTATTTTCTGAAATCCATTTTGGATACGTATTTCTTGTGTAATTCATTAGCTAAAATTCCCCCAGATCAATACAATTATACGGTGTGGAATTCAACATCCACAATAATTGTGCTTCTTCTCACAGTCGTCTCTCTGTTTCAAAGATATCATAAGATCCATGGAAAATAGTCATATGTGATACCCTTAGGAATCCTCCAAAATAAATAGTTCAAATGCAGGTTAGCTTTTAAGGGGATCTTGGACAGAGCCCATGTCTGCACCGCTGGAGGACATTAGAAAACACAATTAATTGATTCTTCATATGCACCACATCGTAGACATTGTGTATCACATTGAATCCATCGAGCTTTTAAATCCTTGGTAACCGATAGATAGCCTGAAATAACTTTCCAAATAAAATGTTTAAGCTTTGGAGGACATGTTATCTTCCATGAATGAGTCAGGAGAGAAATGACATCTGGATCATAAAAAACATCATGAGTACCTGAATCTGGATATAATTGTTCAATTTTATATCCTGATTTCACCAAATATTTTTCACTTTTACTGAAATGTCACCTCATAAAAATCCAGTTTAAGTACATGACTAAGCGGCTAGTCATGTACTATATGATGACCACATCATAAAGAATGATAATCGCCTCAAGCAGCTGCAAGTTCCACATGCTAGTCCTTGGATCAATCAATTTATTAACCGTAAACAGGAGATATGCATTAAATTTACAAAAAAAAGTGAAGTACAAAAAAATAATAATAATAATATTTTTTTAATTGAACGTAAAGTTTAGTATTCAAAGTTTCAAAAAAAAAAAAAGGCTTTTTGTTTGTTTTTACAACGAGTATTAATTGCAACAAAAAAAAAATATTACAACTTACTGAATGCTTTGAGTGCAATAGTTCGTCATGGTATTGGAGATATGCCTTCAAGCCATGTAATCAAACCCTCTTCATAAGTTTCCTCCTCATCTTTCTGATCGACAATGACCTACTTCAAATGATTTTATCTATAATCTGGCTTCAGTAAAAAGCGAATTTTCTCCATGCCTGCGGTTGTTCCTCTCACACTATATGTGATAAAGTGTCGACTGGAATACATACTTCAGGAGGAATACAGCTGTAAGAAAAAAAAATAACATAATAATTACTAATCACTAAAAATGTTAGCCAAATTATTAAAAAAAAATAGAGAATAGGTGAAACAATTAAAACTATTCACTAACAGCTTTCTCCAATAGTTTTGCACTATTCCTTAACAGTTTACAGTTTTCGGTAACTACTTCCGCTAAGAACTAAAATACTCGTTCTACTTTTGTTCACCAATCGGACCCACAATTTTAATTGTAGGGAAGCTGCACTACTCGATCCCAATCATATGTGTAGTCTTGAACGAGCAATTATAAAGTTAGATATTTTCATATCAGCAATGAATATTCATAGGAAAAAAAGTAGATGGATTTTTGTTTTTTTTTTCCGGCTGATCGCAGAAACAACAATCTATTCTCTGATATGTGTTCCAACTTTGCATTTGATCTCCCATTTCCATATATTATTCATATCTGAGAAGGTGAAGAACGTGTACCTGGGTGTACCATAAGGGAACCAAACACCCTTGTACCGTTATAGTCTCAGCTGGCTTTGTCTTACAATTTTTGGAAAAAAAAATTTGTGTCTATGTCCTCTGTGTTTCTCCAAAGTGAGATATCACCTGTTAATCGAGCAACACATGTAGTTTTCTTATGTCAGTCTCAATCTTGTTTAGCTTAGCCACTATATGTGTTCTGTTGCACTGCCTCTCAATTACCATAACCACAATATCATAGGCTAAAATTATCATATCTATGTAGCCTCTCGTACCAGTGATATCAAACAACATTCCCAGAGACTACCAGTTTCCCTATTCTGAATTTTGATTCAATGAAATCATTTGGAAATGAATTTCAATAGATTTTTTCACATCCAAGAGCCTAAATTCATATTCTCCTTTAGTGTCCATAATGTCTTTTATTTTAAATATGATTGATGTATCCACAGCATCCAAAGTGTTTGAGCGCTCTATAACTGATGTCACACCATTTTAATAAGAATGAAAGTCCCATTTATGTATTTTCGACAAGGAAAAAACATCGTACAACTTTTCATGCTTATCAATGTTTTGTCTGCTTGACACATGAATATTTCAACCCTGTTTTTTAATTCTTCCATCAACATTCCCTTATATGATAATTTCAGTGACATCTGTATTAGAATATGATTGGATTTTTAGTTTTTTATATAAATTATCATTTGATTTTTTTTTTGGTTTTTGAAATATGTAATATAAATTTATAATAATTAGTATAAAATAATGAATAGGACATACGTCAGTTATATAATTATCGTTACAGAAAAATAAATTTTGGTTTAGAATGACTTCGAAATTGTCCTTATACTCAATTAAACCAATCCAAATATTGGACATTAAAGTAAACGTCGCTTTTAAAGTGATGTTAAAATATTTAACATCACACAGTATAAATACATTTTCAAATTGACGTTATTATGTTTATATTGGTTTATTGATATCATGAACGTCAATATAATCGACGCTAAACATCTTGTTTTTTGTAGTGATCCATTTTGGTAAGCTCATGTTTTGTTTGATTATATTTATCTCCTTTATATGATATGTTATTTAACTCTAACGGTTTCAAGTATTTGGCTTAGCATTATGTTTGGGGGGTTGGTGGGATCATTAAAGGCTCCGTGTTACCAGAATTTTTGTTGTCAGGAATGTTTTTTCTTATTTGATTACCATGTATATGTTTGCCACAAATCATATTTAGTATAAAATGTGCATACTATAATTAAATATTCATTCATAACTCTGTTCAAAGTGTTGTTGTTCAGATACCTTTGTTTAAAAGACTTAGTAGACCATGTCGAATAACAAAGGAAATGGAGTAAATAATAAAGCTGATGATGAGATGTGTGAGCTTATTTTCGATGGAAAAAAGTATGCACAAGTTCTTTTTATGTTTGGAAATTGCCGATGCAATGTGCATTGAGGAAGTTCAACATCTCTGATACACATGTAGGTTTTAACTTCACTGAGAACATCATACTTTTTCGACTGAGGGATAACCAAGCTGACAAAGCTGAAGTCATCCTCAACTACAAGTCTTAAGAGTTCAGACTTCTCAATGTGTATTATGAGCTAATGATACTATAATGTCTTAAGTGTCCCTACCAATGGGTTTCTATGTCCTTTCACTAGATCCATGGTTCGGTCCATCACTGTCCAACAGTCTAAAAGTTAACCGGGAGCCGAGAGGCTTGAAAGTCATGATACACTGACCCTGCAATCACTATGTGACTGTTTTCCATGTTTTGACCTCACTCATACGGTACCGTGAATGACTTTCCGGTAGGTCACTCATCTTTTGACTACTCCAGCTCAAGCATGTTTAATCTTGGATTTCTCTCTAGATATGCAACTGAAAAGGTAATTTTACTTTAGAAACATAGGTGGCTAAATCAATTCTTTTAACCTCTCCAAATAAGTTTTCATATATACCAGAAATTAGGATGTTACAGATAAAATTGTCAAAGAGGAGATTTTGAATTTTTCAAGGAGAAAACAGAAGCAACAAAGCCAATAAAGAGCAGTAAAGTGGAACCTTCGATTTTGTCTCTGAACACGATTTCAAAAGTCAAGCAACTTATGACTCTGTGAGAATGTCACGTAGCTAATGGATGAAACTCATTTAACCCCAACGCCATATGTAGAAAAGTCAAAAGATTGTTTTCTTAGTAAAAAAATTGAATAATTGTGAGTTAAAGCCCAAGGGTTCTTTGCAATACTTTTAGGTGTTGATTTCACAATTCAGATTCTTAATCAGTGCTTGTTTAATTTTTCTTCATATTTGTAGATTTTTTTTCTGCTGTAGCGTACGAACTTATAATCAGTTCCATTTAGGAATTCGATGATCTCTAAAGACATGTTTCGTTCAATTAAGGGATTCAATGAATATGTTGAGTCCGACCTTCTACTTTGATAAACTTAATCAAATACAAACAAGAAATTGAGAAATTACTTGTTTATAATTACTAAAAACTATTTTATAATAGAGTCTAGTAGCTTGTTTAAATTAGAGATACAAATCATACAGTTGAAAACCCTAATTTAGAAAAGAGGAAAAACAATATGATTTATAAAAGTCCAACACCAATAATAAGAGAAAAAAAAAGAAATAATTTATAGTCACGATATGTAAGATGACATGTGACTCATTATTAGATGCAGCTAGCTGCATTAGGTCATCCAATGGTTTGTAAGATCCGACCACTATTCATAAGTTAAAGAACACCAATTAGTAATGAGGTATAAGCAAGGTTTGGAATTACGCTAGGCGTGAGTCGGGTGGCCAATCCGGATTTAGCGAGTTAATAAAAAAAACAGAGATAAATCGGAGAGTAATCGGAATTTAGTTTTAAGCGTATCGTAGATTTTATTGGTTATAGTTAGAAAAGTTTGCATAGGCTGTCAAAGAGACTAGGTAGTCTAGTGGCTATAGATCTTTTCTTCAATTCACATACTCGGGTTCGAATCATAATGAAAATATTTTCTTTGATTTTTACAGTTTTGTTTTAATGAAGGGTAAAATAGTAGAATTTTTCATCTTCTTTATTAGCTTATTAGGTATAGTCCACGCGTTGTGTGGATTTTTCTTAAGTCAATATTTTTATTTAATTTATAAATATATAGTGAATTTAATATATTTTTATTTTGCATTTTATATTTTACATATAAATATATATATTTTTATCAGTAATAAAAATAGTTTATTAATAAAAATGATATCTCGCATTCTTAAATCTAATCTTTCAAAAACATTTAAAAATATGTTTTATGATTTTTTTTTCTTTTGAATGAATTTGAATTCAATTATGGAGAAATTAAAATTTCTTTTTGTTTCTTAATTAATATTGAACTTTAAAATTAAATAAGTCATTTCATTTTTTATAAGCTAACTGTTTATAAAATACAATAATTCAGAACTTATCAATGAAGATTATTAAATACTAATGATTTTTCATAATTTTAAAACAAATGATAAGAAAGAAAGTCATTTTGATTACAAAAATGATAAAATACATTTAATATGTGTTGCATGTGAAAAATTAAGATAAATTAAATGTTATTAAATTATATACAAATAAATAGAGTAAGTGATATGCTAAAAAATACCATAGAGCTACTCTCCAAATTAAGAGATCGATGTAGTACTTAGGAGTCGAATTCCACAGAGACTCAAGATCACACAATAGATTATTGGTTTCAAATTAAGCTTAACAAGAAATAGTGTAATGAAAACAATATAGTAAAATCGGTTGTAAATCAGATGGGAAAAACGTCAGGTTCAGAAAATTCTCAGGAAATCAAGAATGCAAGCTAATCAGTCAATCAATGTTCTGCTATGTTCTAGAACTCAAAACACAATGCTAAAGTTAACCAGCCGTCGCTGTGAAAACTATCTATGTCTAGCAACCTAGAAAACCAAATTTCTTTGTGACTTCAAAAGTCTAAACATGCAATAATTTCAGGTTCAAGTTGTTCACAAATTCTCCAAACCAAATTCCTTTGCGAATCGACAATTTCCTCACCTAGAGTTATTTCTAGCTAATTAACCAACTTTTGTTGCGAGAATCAACCTATGATCAATAATCTAACTGACCAGTTCAGATCAGACATTAATCACACCCTAGATAAAGAATTAGTGTTCCAGAATCCTTAACTAACCAATCAACTTAATAATCCATCAAATCCCTATAGAGAAACCCTAAACCTAACTAGCAAACTACTCAGACATGGAGATTGAAACAATAAACATGATTGAATAAGATTGCATAAAAGAAATCAATATAGAATAAAAGAAGTTATGAATCTTCTCTGAAAGAGTCTGAATTCTTCTCTCAAAAACTCTGCTACAAATCTCTCTCAATAAAATAAAACTTAGGTCTAAACAATGACGTTAAAATCCTATAAATAGCCTAAAAACTCGAACATGGACTTATTTGCAAATAATGGAAACTTCTGGGTAAATTTCCTTTTTCTTCAAAACTTGACTTGAATTCTTCAGCACAGCTTCCTGATTAACTCCAGAATGATCCATAATCTCCAATTAAGCCTCAAACGTACATAAACCTGCAAATTACTCTAAAAAACTCCAAAAACACTAAATAGACTCTATAAACCCAACTTATATCATGGTTAAAACCAATAAAAACCATGATATATCAGTAAGAAAAATAATAAAATGTTAAAACTTTGGAGGACACATGACAACTTCGATCTAAAGCTCATCTTGAGAGAAATGTTACTTTATTATATAAGATACTTATCAATTAAGATTGTTTAATTTTAATGATTGTTTATAATATTAGATTGAAGAATAAGAAATAAATTTATTTTATTAAAAAAATGATAAAATACATTTAATATGTGTTGTATATATTTAATTATGTTATCATATTGCAGATTGTTAATTCAAAATTTAATATAATGATTTAGCCATTTGAATCTTCTCATATAGTTAATTAAAATAATTAATATATTATATTTATCTTATTAAAAAAATTCAGAACTTATCAAAGATTGTTAAATATCATTGACTGTTCATATTTTAAAACTACGAATAAGAAACAAATTCATTTTTAATACAGAATGGTAAAATACATTTAATATGTGTTGCATGTGGATAAATTAAGGTTAATTTAAATTCATTAAATTATATACAAATAAATAGAGAGAAAAAAATAAAGAAGGTTAAAACTTTGGAGAACACATGACAACCTTTCAAAGCTTTTCTTGAGAGAAACTAAGAATAAGATACAAACTCATTTTTATTAGAAGATGATAAAATACCTTTAATACTAATCAATTAAGATTGTTAAGTATTAATGATTGTTCTTAATTTTAAAACTAAGAACAAGAAACAAACTCAGTTTTATTAAAAAAATAATAAAATACATTTAATATGTGTTGTATAAATTTAATTATGTGATCATATAGTATATTGTTAATTAAAAGTTTTATATAATGAAATCTTCACATGTAGTTAATTAAAAAAAGTAATATACTATATTTGTCTTATTAAAGACAAAATCAGAACTTAGCAATTAAGATTGTTAAATATTAATGACTGTTCATAATTTTAGAACTAAATAAGAAACAAACTCATTTTTGGTACAAAAATTGTAAAATACATTTAATATGTGTTGCATGTGAATAAATTAAGGTTAATTAAAAGTCATTAAATTAGATACATATAAATATAAATAGGAAGAGAAAAAATAAAATAAAAACGTTAAAACTTAGGAGGCTCAAAACTTTTCTTAAAAGAAATTTTACTATATTATATAAAATTCTTCTTTTCTTCATTTCTGTGGGGTGCCTGCTCCATTTTATTCTTTTCCTATTTTGAAATAGATATAAACAATTGTAATTGTTTACATCTTCCAAATTGTAATTGTGCAAGTATAAACAAGATCGTGGAACAATAGGTCATCACTAGAGAGTTTAAAACAAAACCACAAACCTTTCTCAGGGTTTCAGACACAATAACTGTAATCAAATTCCTCAGGATTTTGCAGTCGTGACACTGGCAAAAGTCAAGATCCGGCCATGTAAAATATGAACTGATATATATGGGACCGTGAGATTTAAAAAAAAAAAAAAAAAAAACCCAGTTCTAGTATGAAAACTGCAACGAAGTTGTCGAATCTAGGTAAGCAGACTTCTTCAACCAATGGTATATATGAGTTTATTGTTGTGACAATTATATTCACTTTCTGCTACGAACTATTATATCATTAGTTAATTAGACCGTAAGAAGTTCACCATTTTGTGTGTTAAGCCCATCAAAATCATTATATAAAGGAAAATTTGGTGCAATAACCAAAAGAAAAAAAAAAAATTTTAAAAACTAACTATTTCCCTCTCTTTAATTTTCTCTCTCTTTATTCCTATCTCTAGGTTTTTTGATTACTTTATTAATTTTATGTTTTTATGGTTATATGGCAAATTGACCCTTATATAAATGTAAGAAAACAAAGTAACTTTGAAACAATAGCTCGCATCAGAAGCTAGAGTTTGCAAGCACAAGTAACCAAGAAATGTCCTAATCTTTATTTTTGTGAGAAATTGTCACCGGTACAAAATATGGTTGTTGAAGAGCAAGGAATCTTAGCCTTTAAATTTCTTTGAGGATTTGGAACTTTAGGTAAGTCGGACTCTTTTTTCTTCCATATAAATTCATGTCACTCAAACCGATTCTAAGTCTCAGCCTTTTGACAAAATCCGAGATTTGGTCAGATAGTTTTTATATAAGCCTAAAAATATATGAAAAGAATAAAAGCATCAACCTTAATTAAAAAAAAAAAATCTGCACAATATCAACTACGACTAGTGGGGGCTCGTAAAAACTAATTATGATGCGTATATTCTTCGAATTTGTTCCAAGGCCATTACGAGCTACAAGGAAAAGGGTAATCCAAAACATAGAACAAAGATACGAGAAATTGAACAGAGAAGGAGGATTATTAGCGTCGTGAAGCCCAAGATGTGACTTAGACGTCCCACACAATTACGTTTCATACACTCGGCAAGCTCATCTTCTGAAGGGATGTTCACGACGAACACGATCCACAACCAAATCCGCAATGCATGCCATGATGTAGAGATGCCATTATCTATCTCTCCAAATATCTCCTCTCACATATAGAGAGAATAGGTATATTATTGCATAAGGAGAACGATACATTGGTTTGCTATATATACAACACCAGAAGAGTATCTAACAGAATCAAGGAAGATATACACAAATGATATGCACAATATCGAAGCTAAACAATAAGGTAATATCTAAGATATGATATTATCTTGACATGCCCCCACAAGATGGATGACCGTAAGAGAGACCAATCTTGGAGGAATGAGCTTCGAGAAGTGAACGAGACACTGGTTTCGTCAAGGCATCAGCCAACTGGTGTTTAGTAGAAACATGAGCTACTCGTAGATGTCCAGATTGCACTAGCTCACGAATAAAATGATAATCCAATGCTACATGTTTCATTCTATTATGAAAGACTGGATTAACACTAAGATACGTAGCTCCAACGTTGTCACAGTATATGACAGGTTGAGTAGTAGACTGAAATCCAAGCTCACGGAGTAATGACTCAACCCACACTAACTCACAAGCTGTATCAGCTACTGCACGATACTCAGCCTCTGTGGATGACCTGGCGACAGTTTTCTGTTTCTTCGATGATCAAGCCACAGGATGGGATCCCAGATAAATAATATATGCCCCCGTAGAAGTATAATCATCACGATCTCCCGCCCAGTCCGCGTCCGAGAAGGCGTGAAGGGAGATGGTGTTTTCATGGCGCAGAAAAATTCCCCTGTCGCGAGTACCAGCCAAATAGCGTAACACTCTCTTAACAGCAAGCCAGTGAATGTTTGTTGGGCGATGCATAAATTGAGACAGTTTATTGACTGCAAAGGCAATGTCAGGACTAGTGAAGTGAAGATACTGAAGACTGCCAACCACACGTCTGTATTCAGAGCCATCATTAAGAGGAGTACCAGAGCTGAGTTGAAGAGGATCAGTGGTGACCATCGGGGAAGATACTGGTTTGGCATCAGCCATGTTGGTGTTGTGAAGAAGATCATTGATATATTTCCGTTGGTTTAAGAGCAACCCAGACTTCGAGCGCGTTGCTTCCACACCCAGAAAATAGTTGAGCTCTTTGAGATCCTTTAAGGAGAATCGCTTGCTCAGAAGATCAATGAAGGCTTGTACTTTGGCAGAATCGTTGCCTGTGATAATAATATCATCAACATAAACCAGAGTGTAGATGACAGTAGTACCAAATCGCAGCACAAACAGGGAAGCATCTGCCAATGAATTAACAAAACCAGAGTGAAGAAGAAAGCGGCAAAGTTCCAGGTACCAAACACGAGGGGCTTGTTTAAGCCCATAGAGAGCTTTACGTAACTTACACACCCAATCAGGTCTGTCTTTGTCCACGAAGCCGATTGGTTGCTTCATGTACACAGCCTCCGAAAGATTTCCTTGCAAGAAGGCGCTATTGACATCAAGTTGCTGTAGATGCCAATCACGAGAGACAGCAACACCAAGAACAATGAGGATAGTCGATTGCTTGACAACCGGAGTAAAAGTGTCATGAAAATCGATCCCCGGACGTTGATGAAACCCCTTTGCCACCAACCGAGATTTGAATTTGTCAATTTCACCAGTAGGCAGGCGCTTGATCCGATAAACCCATTTGTTGCCAATGACATTGTATTCAGGCGAAGGAGGAACAAGATCCCAGCTGTGAAATTTGATCTGCGAATTGAACTCATCAGACATCGAGGTGCACCAACGCTTGTCGCGGAGAGCTTGAGTCGCATTTGCCGGTTCTTCATTAGAAAGTTTTTCCGCCTGAGCTACCAATGCCAGCTTCTTAGATGGCTTACTGATATTATTCTTCCCACGAGTCTGCATTGGATGAGAATTAATAGCAACCACGGCCTGAGAATGAACAGGAACCACGGCCTGAGAAGACAATGCCACATTCGTAGCGAGAGGCAACAAGGACTCCGATTGCTGCACAACAGTATCATCACAAGCAGGAGCAGATAATGGAGAAGAAATAGTTTCAGAGGGTGTAGAAGCCAAATCTGGGGGTGAAGCTAACAGCGGAGAGGTGATTGGCGACACAGAGATAGTGGTGACTGGCGGGCACCAGGAAGAGAGAATGGAAGCAGGAGAAGAAGAAAAGGAAGCAGAGAGAGTTTTGAAGGGGAACTCTGTTTCATGAAAATGAACATGACGACTTACAAAAATACGAGAAGTAGAAGGTTCAAGACAGAGAAAGGCACTTTGACTCAGAGAGTAACCAAGAAAAATACACGGCTTTGACCGAGAATCAAGTTTGTGATGTGTATATGGCTTGAGCCAGGGAAAACATAAACATCCAAACACCCGAAGCTTAGAATAATTAGGCGCAACACCAAACAGCTTTTCATACGGAGTAGAGCGAGACAATGTCACCGTAGGTAAGCGATTGATAAGGTACACTGCAGTGGAGAGGGTATACGTCCAGTAAGAGATTGGAATCGCGGCATGAGAGAGCAAGGCGAGACCAGTCTCGACAATGTGACGGTGACGCCGTTCCGCAAACCCCATTGTGTTCGGGTGTATGCGGTGGACTGGTGAGATGAGACATGCCATGTAACGCCAGAAAATCCAACAAGGCAACAAACTCCCCACCATTGTCTGAGTAAAAGGAGATAAGCTTTTTCTGAAAGCGATTCTCAATAAGTGCTTTCCATTTGATAAACGTATCTTTGACATCTGATTTTCGCCGAAGAGGATATAACCAGATGTAGTGAGTAAAATGATCAGCGAATAAGACATAATACTTATACCCATCAATGGACAGAACCGGAGAAGTCCATACATCAGAAAAAACAAGTTCAAGAGGTTGAATGGAAGCAAGAGATGATGAATTTGCAAACGGCAATTTATGACTCTTATTAATCGAACAATCCGAACAAAGAAACGTATTTGAATGTGGAGTAGAAGAAAGCAACAAAGGAGAAATAGCAGATTTTAAAACAGGAAGAGCTGGATGTCCCAATCTTGAATGCCAGATGGAAAGGGGAAATTTTATTGAGGTAGGAAAAGCAAACGAGGTGGAATGATCTCGGTGTGGCCACTTATAACCTCCGTCTTTAGTTTTCCCCGTTACCAGAGGTGGCCCCAAGGTAAGATCCTTCACCTGAAACAAATGAGGAAAGAATTCCACAGATACTCCATTATCAGTGCAAAGCTTGTTAACAGAGATAAGGTTGCGAGCAATATAAGGAACATGCAGAACATTAGTCATCTTAAAGTTACGGCTAGGTGAAGGAAGAGAGGAAGAACCCGTGTTGGCAATATCAAGATCCATGCCATTTCCAATTTGCACATCCTCACCGCCTGTGTATGGAGAATGAAGAGCAAGGTTGGCAAGGTCAGATGTCAAGTGATGAGAGGCTCCAGAATCCATAAGCCAGGCTGTGTTCCCTTGTTGTTGCATCGCCGCATGATACACCTGTGGATACGCCAGAGTGTAGCCATGAGGATTACCCTGAATCACTGGAGCAGGCATGGTCGTATGAGAGACGATGCGAAACTGAGGGCACCTTTTAACACTATGTCCTTGAGTACCACAAGCCTGACACTTCCCAAGGTATGGACGTGAGTTGCGCTGCTCATTTCCTTGTTGACGATTGCCAGAATTTTGCTTGTTGGAACGCCAGTTTTGCGAGCACTGTTGAGCATGATTCGCGGTGATCGGAAATGATGGAGAGGATGAAGAAGACGCAGAGATGGTGAGCTCCCGATTAATAAGCTTCTCATGAAGCTCCGAGAAAGAGATCGGAGAGTCACGGCTGTGAATCGACTCAATGAAAGACTAGTAATCCTCACTAAGACCATCGAGAATGATATCAGTCAAGTCCTCTGGATCAGGTGGACTGCCAAGCAGAGAGAGTGCATCGGCTTTGGATTTGATAGACTGCATATAAGCATCAATTGTGAGAGTTCCTTTGACACACTGTTTGAGCTGATTTTTCAGCTGCTTGAGATGACCCCGTGAAGGATTTGCGTATGTATGCGAGAGAGTTGTCCAGGCTTCAAGCGACGTGGAGGCGGAAGCAATGAGAGGCTGATGGAAAAGTTCAACAGCACCCATGATGGAGCTGTAGAGAAGACTGTCCTGCCGTTGCCAGAGCACAAAGGCTGGGTTTGATTCATCGCGACCGGAAACAGAGATCGGCGGCGGCAGAATGACATAAGCAGGATCAATGAAGCGAAGTAAATCATAGCCACAAAGGAGAGATTTAACTTGAGCACTCCAAGTGTTGAAGTTGGTGGATGAAAGTTTCGTGACATTAATCATGTTGACGGAAACAATCGACGAAGAAACACTGCTGGAATTGATTACTTCGGCAGAGGATTCATGGTGAGACATGATTGTGGAGATAAGAAAGAAAGGAAAAAGAAATTATTTTAAGCAGTATAAGCAAAATCTTCAGGAAAGAAGAGCTCTGATACCATATAGAGAATAGGTATGTTATTGCATAAAGAGAACGATACATTGGTTTGCTATATATACAGCACCAGAAGAGTATTTTTCGGGCCTCCACACCTCCTGAAAGGCCCATCAAGAATTCGCCTCGGCCTTTTTGGTGTGTGGAGGCCCGAAAAATACTAATGAAGAGATAATGAAAATAGAGTTTATCCACTCTGGATAAGGATAAGAGCTTCAAAAGGAATATCTTAAGGAAGATTCGCCGCGGCATATCGGGAAGTGATGAGGATAAACTCTTTTGAAGGGCTAAGGTCGGCTGGGGGAAGTTATAAATAGAAGAGGACTTTCACCAAGAAAGGCATCCGCAATTTTACACAACCCCTTGTAACTTATCAAACAATTTCTCATTCATAAATAAAAAGTCTCCTTTGATTATTCTCAAAACCCACAAACTTTACTTGAAATTTACTAAGTACGAAGTAATAGTTCAACATTTGGCGCCATCTGTGGGGAACATTGAGGATAAATCAAGGAATAAAAACCTTAAAAATGGTTAACACACCACCTCCGGAAGGTACTAATGAGGCCGACCCCGCAGGAATGCCATTTACGCCTCCACCTCCCGATCCAATCGCGAACATGAAGAGGATATTGAACGATCTCACCAAAAAACTCGATCAACGATTTGCTGGAGTCGAGGCAAATCAAGCAGCTCAACGCGCCGAGTTGGAGAAATTGGGGACATCCCAGACAGATACCGAAGGGCCTTACACCCCAGGACGGCGAAGAACTCTCGTCAATAACTTGTTCGGAGTCACTCCACAAGTTGATCATTCGGGACCCAATGCCGTGGCGAATACAACTTCTACACAAGATGATCAGCCTGTAACAGCGGCGACGCATCAAGTCATATCCGAGGTTAGAATTCCGGAAAACGTTTCAGGCAGGAGTGCTGAGCTCGAGTTAGTATATAAATGACTCAACGATATTGGATCCCAAATTCATCGAGCTACCAGCTCAGCGCCCGAGTTGGATCGAGTCCTAGAACAGACAAGGAAGACACCCTTTTCTTCGAAAGTAACCAACATACCTTTACGCGATCATGGGAAGATAAAAGTCACGTCTACCTTTTGTGGCAATGCAGATCCTCAACATCACCTCCTGGCATTTGAACTTGCAATGGCTAGAGCACGTTTCTCCAAAAATGAATGAGCCGCGGCTTTCTGCCAATATTTCGTCGAATCTCTCGGAGGAGCAGCTCTAAACTGGTTTTCTCGCCTCGCTCCCGGGTCGATAGATAGTTTCGACGAGCTCTCAGCAGCATTCCTGAAACATTACTCGATGTTTATCATTCAAGGAGCCACGAGCGCTGATCTTTGGGCATGTGTTCAGGATGAAAATGAATCCCTCCGCTCTTACATAGACCGCTTCAGAACCGTCATTTCCCGTATCGATGTCCCCGACTCAATCTCTCTAGTCGCCCTCCGACGCGGAATGAAACCTGACATTGAACTCTGAAAGGATTTAAAACTTAATGAGCCTCGTAATCTGGAAGATGCCCTCCACTGTTCGGTCTTATATGTCGAGCTCGAAGAAGAACGAGCAGCATTCACCAAGAAGAAGCCTCCGACCGCGAAAGAGAAAACGCGCGAAGTTCATCAAGAGCTGCAGCAACATTATGACCAAGATGACAAGAGAGCATCAAATTACTACGTGGCGGATCGTTCAAAAATTGGAACAAGTACGTTCGACCAGAGGAAAAGCAAGTCTTTCGAAAAGAAGAGCCACACAATCCGCACTTATATTGCATCTATCATAAACGAACGGGTCATGACATATACACATGCTAACATCTACAAAGGCACCTCTTCGCGGAATATACGAGCGGAAATATTGACCTTCAGGGCGTAATCGAGAAACTACGGACAAACCCGCTGAGGTCAAAAAGCAAGAGACTAGACCAAAAGAAGACGGTCGCGAGCAAAAACTTGAAAAAAGGATCGCCGAGCCGACGACGATTCAAATAAACGACATCGTGATCGAGACGAAAACCTTCCGCTCCCGGAAGCACCACGACGAAAAATAAATATGATCATGGGAGGGCTCATCGATTGCAACGATTCCGTCCGATCAGTCCAACGCCACGAACGACGGGCAGAAAGCGCTTCGAAATGGAGAGAACCCATCGAAGATGAAGAACAAATCATGTTCACTTCAAAAGATACCATCGTGCTAGATATGCCTCATAACGATCCGTTGGTCGTCGAACTGTCAATCAACAACAGCACCGATGTCAGTCGAATTCTCATAGATACTGGCAGCTCGGTCGACTTAATTTTCAAAGAAACCCTCCGGCGAATGAAGATCAGAGATGATCAAATCAAGATATCACCAAAACTACTCACCGGATTCACCAGCGAATCCACGACGACAGTTGGGACGATTAAACTACCGGTCCAGGTCGGAGGAGTGACAAAGTGGGTAAAATTTGATGTAATCGATCGACCGGCCATCTACAACGTCATCCTTGGAACTCCGTGGATCCATTCAATGAAGGCCATCGCTTCAACATATCACCAGTGCATCAAGTTCCCAAACGGAGATGGGATCTATACACTACGAGGTAGTCAGAAGATTGCCAGGTCTTGCTTTATCACCGAGCTAAAAATGCGCAGATCGATGACTTGTGTTATCGGTGAAAGCTGTTCTGAATTGCCACCGTCGCCATATGAGAAGCCAAAGCGTGACCTCATCGTCCAAGTCAACATCGATGACGATCATCCAGAACGGTGTGTTGGAATAGGGCCCGATCTTTCAGCAACTTTCACGGAAGAACTCGTACAATTCTTGCGTAGCAACAAAACCACGTTTGCGTGGAGTATAAGTGATATGAAGGGAATCGACCCAAAAATAATCAGTCACGAGCTGAATATCGATCCCACGTTCAAACCCATCAAGCAAAAACGGCGGAAACTCGGTGTAGAACGAGCTCAAGCAGTAAACGACGAGGTAGAAAAGCTTCTTCAGGCAGGATCCATCTCCGAAGTGAAATATCCAGACTGGCTGGCAAACCCAGTAGTAGTCAAAAAGAAGAACGGAAAGTGGCGTGTATGCATCGATTTCACCGACCTCAACAAAGCTTGTCCCAAGGATAGTTTTCCTTTACCACATATCGACCGCCTCGTTTAAGCAACCGCAAGAAACCAACTCTTATCATTTATGGATGCTTTTTCCGGCTACAACCAAATCTTCATGCATCCCAACGATCGAGAGAAAACAGCGTTCATAACAGACCGCAGCACATACTGCTACAAAGTAATGCCATTCGGGCTCAAAAACGCTGGTGCCACTTATCAACGACTGGTAAACCGAATGTTTTCGGATCAGCTCGGGCATACGATGGAAGTTTACATAGACGATATGCTAGTCAAATCAACGACCGCTGCCTCGCACATCGACGATTTGCGACAATGCTTCGACATCCTAAATTCATACGGTATTAAGCTCAATCCGACGAAGTGCACCTTCGCGGTGACCTCTGGAGAATTCTTGGGCTACTTGGTTACTCAACGAGGAATCGAAGCAAACCCAAAGCAAATTTCCGCGATCCTAGACCTACCATCTCCAAAGAATACTCGTGAAGTCCAACGCCTAACCGGTCGAATCGCCGCTCTCAGTCGTTTCATATCTCAATCAACGGACAAATGTCTTCCTTTTTATCAGCTCCTCCACGGTAACAAAGGATTTGAATGGGACGAAAGGTGCGAATCTGCTTTCCAGGAATTGAAGGTTTATTTATCGACGCCCCCGATCCTTGCTAAGCCTGAGGAAGGCGAAAGTCTTTATTTGTACATCGCCATTTCATCAACAGCAGTAAGCGGAGTCCTAGTACGAGATGACCGAGGTGAACAAAAGCCGATATTTTACGTTAGCAAGACGTTAGACGGTGCAGAAACCCGATATCCTACTCTGGAAAAATTAGAACTCGTTGTCGTCGTAGCAGCAAGGAAACTCCGTCCATACTTCCAGTCACATACAATCCACGTCCTCAGTAATCAACCGCTTCGGACTATCCTGCACAGTCCAAGTCAATCCGGACGAATGGCACGTTGGGTCATCGAACTCTCTGAGTATGACATCGAATACAAAAGTCGTGTCAGCGCAAAGGCTCAGGTTCTCGCCGATTTTCTTATCGAACTACCTCCAGAGCTCGTCGATCAAAGTTTTCAGCCTCCACCAAAATGGAACTTTCACGTCAATGGATCTTCATGTCGGCAAGGTTCTGGCATCGGTATCAAACTTGAATCGCCGGCTGGAGAAGTTCTCGAGCAATCGTTTCGCTTAGACTTTCCTGCCTCCAACAACGAGGCCGAATACGAAGCATTGATCGCAAGACTTCGCCTCGCTAAAAGCATCAACGTCCAGCATCTTCAGGCATACTGTGATTCTCAGCTCGTCGCAAATCAATTCGACGGCACATACGAAGCACGGAACGAACGTATGGATGCTTATCTCAAGGTCGTCAAAGACCTTGCCAGAGAATTCGAAACCTTCGATCTCATGAGGATACCACGGAAGGAAAACGCGACAGCGGATGCCCTGGCAACCATCGGCTCGGCCACGGACTCAGATCTCAGACGACTGATCCCGATTGCTAGCATCCCAACACCCAGTATCGAACTGGCGAAGAAGAACCAGTTGAACAAATGGTAATCGCGGAAGATGGGCCGGACTGGCGTCAGGAGTTGCGCCTTTACATCGCCCACGGAGAGACACCCGAAGACAGATGGGCAGCTCGTCGTCTCAAAGCCCGAGCAGCCCGTTACATCTTACTCTATGGAAATCTATTCCGATGGAACGCTACAGGAGCACTTCTCACCTGCCTCGACGGCGATGAAGTATATCGGGTTATGGCGGAAACACATGATGGTGCGGGAGGAAATCATTCTGGGGGACGAGCCCTGGCTCTCAAAATCAAGAAGCACGGTTTTTATTGGCCAACAATGATCGCAGACTGTGAACGATATGCTCTGAAGTGTGAAAAATGTCAACGACATGGCCCGATGATCAACGTACCAGCGGAGCTCCTTGCAACATCATCCCCACCGTATCCTTTCATGCAATGGGCGATGGATATCGTCGGACCTCTTCCGGTTTCGTGACAACGTAAGTTTCTGCTCATCATGACAGATTACTTCACCAAATGGGTCGAGGCTAAAGCCTTTGCAGCTATCAAGGACGTCGATGTTCAAAACTTCATTTGGAAATACATCATCTGTCGCCACGGCCTTCCACATGAAATCGTGACGGATAATGGATCACAATTCATCTCGAACAGATTCGAAGGCTTTTGCGCGAAGTGGAACATTCGACTTAACAAGTCAACTCCTCGATATCCCCAAGGAAATGGACAGGCCGAGGTGACCAACAAAACCATCCTAGACGGTCTTAAAAAGCGACTCGAAGCAAAGAAAGGACTTTGGGCAGACGAGCTAGACGGTGTCTTGTGGTCGCATCGAACGACACCATGACGAGCCACTGGAAAAACGCCATTTTCATTGGCGTATGGGTGCGAGGCCATGGTTCCCGCCGAAGTGAACGTTCCAAGTCTCCGTCGTACTATGCTGCCTCAACATCCTGAAATTAACGACGCGATGCTCATCCATAACCTTGATACCCTTGAAGAAACCCGTAATCAAGCTCTCCTCCGAATGCAGAATTATCAACAACAAGCAGCTCGCTATTACAACAAAAAGGTTCGGCAGCGGCAATTCGACGAATGTGACCTCGTCCTTCGCAAAGTCATTGAAAACACCAAAGAGTGGCGTGCTGGGAAACTTGGAGCCTCTTGGGAAGGACCTTATATCATCTCCAAAGTTGTACGACCCGGAGTCTATGAACTTACCACTATGGAAGGCGAAGCGGTCCCACGTTCCTAAAACGCCCATAACCTTAAAGAGGTTCTACTATTAGTTTATTGCTTAGCAGTTTATCTGCTTAAGAATGCTAAAAAAAAAAAAAACAAAAAAAAAAGATAGTTACTCATACTATGTAATCGAACTACGAATAGCTTGATCCTCCTTTTGGGGTACATAGGCAGCCTGTAAAAGGGTTCAACTATACATCAATAAAACTTTTCCTAAGTTTTTCGCCTGGAATGCTCTTTGCTATCTTTTTACATCGGCGTCCTGGCCAAACGACTGATAATAACACTATCATGAGTACAAGTGGGAGAAATTCCACAACTTCTATAGCCGGGGTCACCCGCAAACCTCAAAAGTTACACAAGACCTCTGAATTAAGTTCGCGTCGGTGTTCAACTTTGAGCGTAGATTTCACCGATTGAAACACTCCATTCTTTATCTTTTTTCTCAATGATCTTTTTCTTCTCTTCCTCGAGTTTAAGCTTCTCAGCTCGAAGAGCTTCCATCTCGGCCGATCTCTCCTGTTCGGCTCTTTGAGTCTTCTTCAATTCACGGTCATACTTTCCAATCAAGAAAGTAGCACCGTTCATAGCTCGGACCTTTTCAGTGGCGTAGTTTTCATACCAGTCGTAGAAGTAAAGCTCCTCGGGCTCTGGTTTCGCCATTGGCCTCGATTTGGTTCTCCACACGAAGCTGGCACAAGAGTTCGGGTCAGTCACCATGGGTTTGAAGCCATTGTAATGGAATTCAAACCCAGAAGGGTTGAGCGCTGTGACTCTTCTGATTTTTCCGGGAGGACCTTCAGCCTGCCCCTCAGCTTGTCCTTCTGCATCATTTCCTCGAGCTTGAGTTTTTGGCTCGTCATTATCAGCTTGCTTTTCAGCTGCGGCGCCTTCATCAGCAGATGGGATATTTCCAAGCGCCTCGAGCTCAGTCTGTTCTTCAGCAGGACCATCTTCCTTGTCCTCACCGATGTCAGGAGAGGCACTTTCCTCATCGACCAAAATAGGCGATCCCATCGCCTCGAAGTGAGGTACCTCGGCCTCTCTTACAGTTTCTTCAGTCATGGGAACATTGCTCGGCCCAGCACCAACAGAATCTTGCAGAACGTTGGCATAGTCCTCAAACTTCCTCTTCATAAGAGCCATCTTCGATTTAGACGACGATGCAGGAGTTTTTTGATTACGTTTAATCGCCGCGGCAACTCGCTCCGCAGAAATATCTGGCCACGTCTGATGACTGATCCTGGTGAAAACTTTCACAATGTTGGAGAAGTCTTATGGGAGAGGAGTGGCGAAGAATGGTTTATCTGCAAAAAAAAAAAAAAATTCAGTTATTAATAACAGCAACCTTAGATCAAAAAAGGTGAATTCGCAAAAATACCAATAGCCAAGCTCCAGTCACTCTGGATCTCAATTTCCGGGTCGGCCACCGAGAACTCGTCTTTCTTCACGAAGAAGTATCACTCTCTCCAGTCGTATACTTTGCTCTTTACACCACCGGTGATGATGCTGAACTTAGGTTTCACCTGAAGATAGAAGCAGCCGAAACCCGAGCTACCTTTCTTCCCAGCACCTTTGATCGAAGTCATGTCCTCAAAAATCCTACAATCCAAAGGAAGCCCGTTTTCCGAAGCCAAGGTCATCAGCCCAACCATATGACGAACCACGGCATGAGTTAGTTGCGTCGGCGCCATCTTTCTCCTTGAGCAATATTCCACGAAGAGACGAGGAAGCAGAAGCCACAAGTGACATTTTGAAAAGAAGCACTCGTAGACACAGAAGTATCCGGGTGAAGCATCCCATGGTCTTTCATCTGGTCCAGGAAGTTGAAAAGTCACCTTCGAGCTGATCCCACAGAGACGCTTCAGGTCGGCCAATTTGTCCCTCGTTAGTTTAGACCGATACACTCCAAAAACGTTTCCAGCTTCTCGTGGAAGTTTGGGAGCCCCTCTTTTACGACTCCTACGAGCAGCCTGGGTAACTCCATGAGGATCGAAAATCAAATCTTCCTCATCTAGGTCGTCGGAATCTTCACCTCGGTCATTTGAGTCGTTCACCGAAACTTCATTACCTGAATTACTCGCTTCGGCTTCCATATTCTCCTGAACATCTTCAGGATCTTCATCTCTCAGGTGAGGGATTTCGAAAGGACTCCTGGGTTCGGCGCGTCCTTGACGAGCCTGTTCGTTTATTTGCCGTAGTTCTTCTACATCCTCCCAGGATGGAAAAATATTTTCTCAGGAATGAACAGTTTTAACTGAACTAGCATTTGAAAGTGGGGAATCCATCTGATCGGAATTCTCGGTGGCGATGAAGGAATACGACGGAGATAGCAAATCGGAAAAATATAAAAGAGGAGAAAGATGAGAGCTCTACCTTTTGAAGTGTTGAGGAAGTGAGAAAATGGATTAAAGGAGAATGACTTCAGATTTTATAGAAGAGAGAAGTGGAGAACTCGAGGCTAATCATTTCAAAATGACTCTTCGATGTCCACTTTCATCATTAGGTCAGGAGAAGCGCCGTTCCACGCGCTCCACTCCGCATCACTTCGCTTCGAAGAACACAAGATTAACTGCATGATTGACACATGTCATCATCTGAGAAGAATCGAGAAACACGAAACGTGTGACTCTGACATGGGGTAAATACATTTAATTCGTGACTTTTCAAATATTATTTCTAATAATAAAAGGTAAAAGGAAAAATTCAAAATGATGAATATCATGTTTGAATTTCGTACTTTACTAGAAAAAGACCGAGCCAAATTCATGCCGAACCAACTTAAACTTCAAATTCGCCGAGCTAAAAAATGTCCATCGCACGACGAACTGGGGGGGGGACTAATTGTTGGATACGGGCTGCACACCTCCTGAAAGGCCCATCAAGAATTCGCCTCGGCCTTTTTGGTGTGTGGAGGCCCGAAAAATACTAACGAAGAGATAATGAAATAGAGTTTATCCACTCTGGATAAGGATAAGAGCTTCAAAAGGAATATCTTAAGGAAAATTCGCCGCGGCATATCGGGAAGTGATGAGGATAAACTCTTTTGAAGGGCTAAGGTCGGCTGGGGGAAGTTATAAATAGAAGAGGACTTTCACCAAGAAAGGCATCCGCAATTTTACACAACCCTTTGTAACTTATCAAACAATTTCTCATTCATAAATAAAAAGTCTCCTTTGATTATTCTCAAAACCCACAAACTTTACTTGAAATTTACTAAGTACGAAGTAATAGTTCAACATTCACCTCCTCCCAGTGTGCGTCCCACCGACTCTTCACCTCCTCCAGGCGCGAGTCCCACCGGCTCTTCACCTTATGATGCCACTCCTTTTTCGCCGTTAATCACTCCCGTGCGGTCAATTTGGTCCGTATTTCGGGAAAAAAAAAAGAAAAAAACAAAAATTCAGTTGGTAACGATAATTTAGGAATAAAATTCAGATTATTTTTTTGTTTTTTTTTCAAATTGTTTTGGAAGGATTCCACACAATTTCTTTTTTTTTCATATTTTAAGAATATATTTAGTCTCTATATTTGATGGAAAAAATAGAAACAAAAATTCTTTATGTCATCATCACACTACTTTCTCCTCTCTCCTCAGTAAACTCGTTAAATTCTCTATGTCGTTTGGTATGTAAAACCATCTTTATTTATTTATTTATTTTTCTGTTAGTGTTGTTTCGTATGGCATGTATTGCCTCTTTTTATTTAATGATTATTTCCAGTGAATTATATATGTGTCGGCGTATTGTCTTGTTATCAACTGTTGTTTGTCCTGTGACTCTTTGTTATGGAGGTATCATATGGGTTTTAGATGTTGGAATCACCAAAAAAATCAACTTCATCAATCATAATTTGTTTTGCCAACATGAACGAAGTGGATCATTGTTGGAACCATTGTATATGTTGATCTCAAGAAGAAAATCTTCATGGAAATACATTGTACGGTTTTGTTCATGCAACATTAAGTTCGAAAGAGGTCTGTCAATACAAGCTTATACGGAGTCAAAGAGGAAACAACATGAAGTTTCTATTATTATCAAAGATGCAATTACGGACTAATTGGTATCGTATTTATAGTCCAAAACATGTAACAGATGCAGTGGCATTTTCTGGTATGATGTGGAAAGCAAAAAAGCAATGTCAGTGTACATTACATATAATACCCGAGTAAGACAAATAAAGAAGAAAGAAACTAACATCATACAAATTATGTTAGCGTGAAAGGCTTACCTCGAAAGGGAGAAGTGTTTCTAATTCATTCTTCTTATATTTATTTTAAGTAGACGGCGAATATAATTGCTTATGTGATAATTTGTGTCTCGATGTTTTGATTATAACTTTATAATTTCTCTTTACTTTATCAATGAAAATGACGGTTTAATTCGTCCATGAATTCTAAAAAAGTAAAGAACCCATAAAGTGAAGATCAAAATATATAAATTGAACCTAACCAAACCGAATTACTGAATCACACGAGGGAGAAAAGGGTTTTACCGGCCGGCGTTGTGACTTTGTGAAATTGATCTCGCAGATCGGAATCGCATGACCGTAAGGATTGGTGACTGAAACTTTGGCTAAGTACTCGACGGAGTCGCGGTTCACGTCTTTAAGGTCAACGTCCGTAACCGTACCCTCCGGTTTGGGCACGCGAGAGCGAGTTTATCAGCCACGAAACCCTTGGCTTTATTTAAGAGACTCGTCATATTCGATTTTTTCTTGTGAAATCTAAGCTTTTTTATTTTAGTTTCAATCGGATGGGATTACGAAGTTTAATTAGGTCGGTCCATGTGAATGGATTTATAGATTTCATAATGGGTGAGAGATCGTTACTGAAATCACGCTTTTACCCTTCTCCGGTAAGTAGATGGGTGTGTGGAGAACTCTTTGCTTCCGAGGGGCTTTTGGGTATTATTAATGACGACGTGACGTGACGGACGGAGAGATAGATAGCCGTTAGTGTGTTCTGGTAAGGTACGGTTCAGTGCAGTGTTCGGTCTGTGGATTCACATATTACCTCTTTTCATTTGTTGTCTTCACTAAATCTGGACCTTAACGTTTGATTACTTGTTTGCTGTTTTAACATGGTTTTGTTGTGTTTTGGATATGGATTTAAAGTTTAAACATATTAAGGGAATAAATACTTTAATTTGTAAGAAAAAGTATAAAAAATCGGTTTGCTCTTTAAATTTGGCAATTAATGAGACAATAATTTGTTAGTGTGGCCTCGAATGTTTTTTTAGGTTTCTTCCTAAAAAGGGTTTAGGTGGGGCTAAAAGAGAAAGCCCATTATCGCTCCATCACATGTAATTATTCGTACCAACCAAGTAATGTAAGAGATTACAATAAATTAACTAAATTCTGATTCGTTCTTTTGTTTTTATATATTTAATAAATTTTTAATAATATATATTTGTAAATTTATAAAATCAAAATTAAATCATTAATTTATTATAATATATTAATATTAATTAATAATTTTTTTAATTAATATTAATTAATATTTTTTAAATGCATAATCGAAAATATCATAAAAAAAATATTTTTTTTTTATATTTTTGATAATTATTTAAGACGTATGTAAATGTATTAATTGTAATTACTATTTTTTTTGTTAAGATTTCTAAATTTATTATATATCCTAAGATTTGAAATCAAGAGAATATCTTTATTAAAAGATTTATGGATTTTTTTAATATCACTTGTATTTTATAATATCTTGCATATTTATTCACATTTGCAAATGACAATTTTGCCTTTAATGAGATTCTTAAAAAATCAAATATGATTAATGGCAAAAATCGTAATATGACACGGTACAAAATGTTTTTTCTATAATGTATCTTATTTTAATAGTATAGATACTCTAACAATTCAATGACCCCTTACCTTCACATTTTTATATAATAAATTATCATATAAACTGACTATAATCGTGAAGTAATTTGGTAACTAGGAAAAATCTATCATAGTGAGTGGGAGTGATTTCCACTAATAGAATGAAAATGCGAGGTGTAATAAGAAGAACTAAACAATTATAAAACCAAAAAAAAAAAAAGTAAACAATTAAGAAAAAAAAACATTATAAATCGGCTACACTGAACCATCTATGTGGATTAATGTGTTTGCTATTGCTCGTCCTTGTCTCACATCTCTCTCATTTCTACAGTTCGATCGAACTTCACTAGGGTTTGATTAACATGACGACGACGAAGGCTCCCATCTCCCAAACAACTGATAAATCGTTGATTTCATGACAAATGGGCTATGGCTTGTCCGAATTGCTTCAAATAGATAAAACCTTCGTTATTGGGATATAATTCGATTTAGATTATGGTTTGTTCTGGGTGGGACCCGTAAAACTATTTACCCTTGCTGGGCCGCATTTCTTTTTATTTCTTCTCCGTTTAACATAAAGCCATGTTCAAATTTTGTTTTAAAAAATACATTTCTACATGTGTGCATGCATTATTAATTTATTACCAGCAGAATCATAGCACATGGAGTATTACAATCATGGGCTGGTCAAAAGCCATTAGTCTTTTAAACCCATTTCTACACTCAGCTCATTTTAGCTAATCCCTTTTGAGCAGCCCCTTATGTCTGTAAATTTTTCATTACACCTCAAGTTTGATTCTAAATTTTATTATTTATAATTAACCGTACCTAATATTTATTGGATATACCATTACAAATTTATGAAAATCTTAAAACTTGATAAAGGGAAAAATCAAACTTTAAAGCTTATAGATTATCTCGGAACGAAGGTATCAGGCTACGGTTTTGCCCAAGATGTGATCACTTTGACATCCCACAAAATTGCGTTTCATACATTGCAGTATGAATAAACTTGTTGTGTTATATTAGATTGTGGAAACGATACATGATATATATACACGAGCTGAGTCCGATATCTAAGGAACTGATAAGAACACAGATTACAGAGATATAGCAAAAGATATGTATGTATCTCCTAACTGCCTAATACGCCCCCTCAAGATGGACGAAGAGACGAGAGACCAATCTTGACACAAAGAGAACAGAACTTCGCACGAGAAAGAGGCTTGGTAAGGGCATCTGCGAGTTGATCAGCTGAAGCCACATGAGCAACACGCAGCTGTCCAGACTGAACGAGGTCCCGAATAAAATGAAAATCAACCGCAACATGCTTCATGCATGAATGAAAAAAAGTATTAGCACACAGATAGGTGGCACTGATGTTGTCACAGTAAATAACCGGCGGAATTGACTGAGCAAAACCAAGCTCACTAAGCAACATAACAATCCACTGAACTTCACACGCAGTGTCAGAGACAGACTTGTACTCCGCCTCCGTAGAAGAACGCGCCACTATCTTCTGCTTTTTGGAGGACCAAGCAACAAGATGATGACCAACATAGACAAGATAAGCACCAGTAGAGGTGTAATCATCTTTGTCACCGGCCCAATCAGCGTCGGAGAAGGCGTGCACTTGCAAAGGTGTTGTCGCCGAGAAGAAGAGACCCGTCATTTTAGTACCACTCAAGTAACGAAGAACTCTTTTCGCAGCAATCCAATGCTCCGTGCGAGGTTGATGCATATATTGAGAGAGCTTGTTGACGACATATGCAATATCAGGGCGCGAAAATTGAAGATACTGCAGGCTACCAATTACAGAACGGTATTCTGCCGGATCTACAAGAAGATCACCGGAAAGAGCCGAGAGCGGAGGATGATCAGCCATAGGTGTGGCGACTGACTTGGTAGCTGTCATATTTGTCTGATGCAGAAGATCATTAATGTATTTCGTCTGGGTAAGAGTAAGACCAGCCGAAGTTCGTGTCACCTCAATACCAAGAAAATAGCTTAGGACTCCCATATCTTTAATGAAGAAGCGAGCAGCAAGTAAATCAATAAAGGCTTGAACATGTGCAGAAGAGTTGTCTGTAACCACAATGTCGTCGACATAAATAAGGACGATCAAACAAATCCCATTCTGAATGATCACAAAGAGGGAAGTGTCTGCTACAGAATTGTAGAAACCCAGTCCAAGAAGAAACATACGAAGCGCATTATACCAGGCACGTGGTGCCTGTTTAAGGCCATAAATCGCCTTATTGAGCTTACACACATAATCCGGTTTGTCCTGATCAAAAAACCCCGGAGGCTGAACTATATAAACATCCTCAGTTAACTCACCTTGCAACAAGGCACTGTTAACATCAAGCTGCCTCAAAACCCATCCTCGTGCAACTGCCTGACCAAGAATCAAGCGAATAGTTGGCTGCTTAACCACTGGACTAAATGTTTCAAAATAGTCAATTATGGGCCTTTGATGAAAACCCTTAGCCACAAGGCGAGACTTGAATCCATCAACAGAACCATCAGCTTTTCGTTTGATGCGAAAAACCCATCTGCAACCCACTAAGTTATATGATGGATCAGGAAGAACAAGGTTCCATGTGTTAAGTTTCACCTGAGAGTCCATCTCATCACACAGAGTTACGCCATCGAGAATCCTTGAGAGCCTGAATGTCTGTTTTGGGTTCCGTGTCATCAACCAAAGTCTTGACAATATGAAGAGCATAGCATGGATTTGGCTTGGCAATATGATTCTTCGAGCGAGTAACCATCTGATGTGTGTTCAGCGGAGCTAGCGGAAGTGCAGCACCAGCAGAAACAGATGAAGAAGAAGAGTCAGAGGTACTCGATGCAGATGATGGTGCCGGAGATGGAGCGATCGTGTCCGGTGTGGATACTGAAGATGCAGTGGTCCGAGGAGGAGAGAAATCATTACCACCGAGTTGACTACTCGCAATAGGAGCAAGCGGCGAAGGAAGTACAGAGACTGGTGGTGAAAAATCAGGAGCAGGAGGAGGTGAAGATGAGATAGAAGAAACAGGAGTTTGAAAAGGAAATGATGTCTCAAAGAACTGGACATGTCTAGAGGCATAGAGGCGAGAAGAAGAAGTGTCAAAACAGAGGTAGGCACTCTGGGAAAGTGAGTAACCTAAAAACACACAAGGAGCGGAACGAGCCGCAAGTTTATGAGGCGAATAAGGACGAAGCCAAGGGTAGCATAGGCAACCAAAGACCCGTAGTTTGAGATAGTTTGGTTTTTCAGAAAACAATTCAAAAGGAATTTGAAAGTGTAAAGAAGAGCTTGGCAAACGATTTATTAAGTAAACAGCAGTAGCAAAAGCAAAAGACCAATACTCCAATGGCATATGAGCGTGAGAGAGAAGGGATAACCCTGTTTCGACAATGTGTCGATGCTTCCCCTCAGAGATACCATTATGTTCAGGAGTATGAGGAGGTGAAGTTCGATGAGAAATACCATGTTTGGTAAGGAAATGTGTTAAAGCAATAAATTCGGCGCCATTGTCAGAATAGAAAGTGACAATTCGAGTTTGAAATCTGTTTTCGACAAGCTCTTTAAAGTGAATGAACACATCAAATTAAACACCTGCGATTTGCGTTTTAGAGGATAAAACCAAGTGTATTTCGTAAAATGATCAACTAACACGAGATAGTATTTGTAACCATCAAAAGAGAAAATAGGCGAAGTCCAAACATCGGAATAGATTAATTCAAGAGGTCGAGATGAAGAAATAGTGTTTTCGCCAAAAGGCTGTTTATGACTTTTATGCATAGAACAAGAGGTGCATAACAAAGGTGCAGAAATTTTATGCGTAAAAGGTAAAGAACACCGAGATAAAACACGATTAAGAATATCAAATGCAGGATGACCAAGGCGAGAGTGCCATTGAGTCATAGAGGTTTTGATGACTGAAAGAACTTGAATTTTTGCAGAAGAAGAAACAGAATCCAGCCACTCGTACATTCCATTCTTAGTTTGACCTGTTTTGAGCAGAACCCCCGTGGTTAGATCCCTCACCTGAAAAGACCAAGGATAAAAAGTGATGGTTACACCATTGTCAGCACATGTTTGGCGAACAGACAAAATATTTTTCTCAATATTGGGAGCATAAAGCACATTATTGAGCATAATAGATCGAGATGGTAATGAGAGAATAGTAGAACCAGTGTGTGTAATCGCATGTCCCGAGTCATCACCAAGAGTAACTGCTTCATTGCCCTGGTAAGGAGAGTGTAGCACCAAATTGTTCAAGTTAGAGGTGATATGATGAGAAGCACCACTGTTAAGAAGCCAAGATGGTGAATCCGGAGAAGGAGACATTGCTGCAATGTTAGCACGAGGCTGCCATGGAAAAGACTGAGGCTGATAGGCGGGAGATCCATGCGTAGCAACAATTCCGAACTGAGAACAGCGTTGAGCACTGTGACCCTGCATCCCACATGCCTGACACTTGCCAAGATAGGGTCGTGAAGGATGTGGAGTGTAAGAGTTCGGAGACTGAGCCTGAGAGTGATTGCCATAGAACTGATTTTGCTGGCGATTGTCATGTTGAGACGTTGAGTTCCGGAAGTTCGTCTTTGACTTGTGTGTAGTAACGTTTGCAATAACAGGAAAAGCTGTAGCAGGCTGTAGACAGAGGAGTGAAGCTTCCCTGTTGACAAGCTTCTCTCGCAGCTCATCAAATGATGGTAGAATATCACACCCATTAATCTGTTCCACTACACCACGATAATCATCATCGAGGCCATCAAGGATGTATTCAATGATATCTTCGTGATCAAGCGGCTTGCCAAGCAAAGCTAGTTGATCAGACTTTGTTTTCATAGACTGCAGATATTCATCGATGGAGAGTTGCCCTTTGCTACACTTTTTCAGTTGTTCTTTAATTTGCTTCATGTGACCCCGAGATGGACGACCGTATGTAGAACGCAAGATCGTCCAAGCTTGAAGTGTTGTTGTTGCTGTAGATACAAGGGGTTGAAGTGTCACAGAGATAAATCCAAGGAGGGCTGCAAAAACAAGAAAAAAATTAGTTTGTCTTGTTTTTGCCACGCCACGTATGCTGGATTGGGTATGATCACATCGTTGAATGGAACCGTAGATGGAGGAAGAACAGTATCATCCGTAATGAACTGTTTTAGATTGTATCCTTCAAGAAACAAGGAGACCTGGAGACTCCAAGTGATGTAATTTGAAGCTGTGAGTCGCGTCACATCACTCATGTTAACAGAAAAAAATCGGATTATGAGGATCATTAGGATTAATGATCGTTGCAGTGCCAGCGGCAGCGGAAGAAGAAACAGAAGAAGCTGAGGACGTCATTGATAAGATCGTTGGAGCTTGAAAGAAAAAAAAAAAAAGAGAAAGTTTTAAGCAGATCTCTGATCTGATACCATGTGAATAAACTTGTTGTGTTATATTAGATTGTGGAAACGATACATGATATATATACACGAGCTGAGTCCGATATCTAAGGAACTGATAAGAACACATAGATTACAGAGATATAGCAAAAGATACGTGTGTATCTCCTAACTGCCTAATAGCACGCTCATCTTCTGACGGGGTGTTCACGACGAACACGATTAACACAACCAAATCCGCAGTGCATATGACGATGGAGATAGGCTAGATATATATATGTAAGGTTCGTCACCTGGGGAAAGGTGGATATTGTGGTGTCTTGCGTACCAGAACGATGCAAGACCAAAGAGTATGATGAAAAATTTCATGTATAAGTCGTAATATATAATCCTTTGTCATTATCATGCACCAACACATTACAATTAGAGTCTATAAATAACCTATATTAGTGAAATCAAAATTCAAATTGAAAAGTAAATCCATTTATTGTATTTGTATATATCTAAAACTTATGCTTGATTTTAATTTTTAAAAGGAGACGACTCATTTTGTTTACGTCATTTGAAGTTTGAACGATGAGCCTCGGTTCAGATTTTTAACATGTGGTGGCCTAGTGATCTTCAAAATTAATTCATATTTGTCGTATAAGAAGAATAAATTTGTTTCGTATGAACATGCATGCTTTATCTAAAACTTATGTTTGATAAATAAAATTATATATATTTTGTACAATTTTTTTGAGAAAATCATATCGAACTGGTAACGGCATTGTTGTATATAATACTTTATTTGATAAAACAATTATCAAATAAATTGTTGTATATAATACAAGGTTCTAGTTAGTGCGATTAAAATTAATAAGAAGGCCAAATAATTTAAAAAAACTAGATGCCGCCTTTACGACTGGTTAATATGAAAATAATATAAAAAGAGTCGTACAAAGACATTAATTAAAATATCAAACATTTAAATATATGTAGAAATGTTTCAGTGTTCAGGGGTGAAAATTAGATAAAGTAGATATCTTTTGCATGCAAAGAAAAATGTTTCATGCATGGAGCAAAAAAAAGTCAAACAAAAATATTCAAAGATTCTCCGAAATAATGGAAAACATATGGGTGAAAAGGACATACAATATATAAACATTTTAATGCCTTTTTTTTTTAAATTTCGTACTTTCATTTAATATAACCTGATCGAAGCCTTACAACTGCAAACAAGAGAGAAAAAAAAAAACTCGAACCAGAGAGCCTAATTATATTGAAGAGCTACAGCACAATCAAAACAATAAGAACCAAGATTCTAGGAGCGAGGGTTCGTTAGAGGAGATAACCATGGCTTTTGAGATAGGAAGAATTCTGCATTTGACGGTGCTCTTTATTTCTTCAATAATAGACTGAACCGATCTCAGAGCTGTAGAGTGTAATTTAGAGTTTCTCTCTTTCCAGATTGTGTAAATTACTGCCTGAAACATGATTTTTAGAATAAGCTTCAAGTTCTTGTCTCTAGCAGGGTCTGTCATCCATCTAAGTCCATCATCAATTAGAGGAGGCATGACTACATGGAATCTAGAGGAAAAGAAAGACCATATCACAGAACTGAAAACACAGTCAAAAAAGAGGTGTTGGCAAGATTCGGAACCGGAGTTGCAGAGTAAACAAGACTCTGGGATGTTCAAACCCCATCTTCTCAATCTGTCTCTTGTCGTTAGTCTATTCCATGCGACCAGCCATACTACAAAAGCATGCTTCGGAATACATCCTAAAAACCATACTGTTGAGAATCATGGAACTGAAGGTCCCGAGGGGTACAAAAATTTCCATACCGCTGCAGTTGAGATCCGATTAGAGGGCATTTGGTCCCCCACTTTCCAGAGGTAGCAATCATCAGGACCATCAGAGCTAACAATATTCGGAGATGGTAAACATTCTTTGAGGAGGGAAATGACCGGGTGCCTACTCCGAGATCGCATTAACCACTAATCACCAGATACAATCGTATCTGCTACGACCGCATTCTCTGGTAGTCTTGAGATGCGAGGACCCTGTACACCTGTAGCCTCAATCAAGGGGCCAAGACTTGTCCAATTATCGAACCAGAAACTCGCTGAAATGCCTGATCCTATATCGAAAATAAACGGACGAGCCTGAGAGCGTAGCTTACACAAACTCTTCCAAATCCAACTACCCCCAACCGGAGGCGCCATTTCCCAGAAATTCGAAGAGCCTATTAAGTTCCTTCTGACCCACGAAACCCATAGGGAACCGGCGGAAGCGAATAACAACCAAATCAGCTTGATGCAAAATACTTTGTTCCAAGCCGAGAGCTTTCGTAAACCCAGACCCCCTGCTCTTTTTGGAGTACAAACCACATCCCAACTAACTTTTGCTCATTTGGCCGACTGAGTCGTTCCTTTCCATAAAAAAGCTGCACACATTCTCTCTAATTCCTCCAAACATTTAGAAGGCAAGATAAAAACCAATGCCCAGAATGTGATAATTGAGTAGATGACTGATTGAATCAATTCCAACCTCCCTGCGAATGAGAGAAATTTAACAGTCCAAGAAGAGAACCTTTTCGAAATTTTGTCAAGAAGCGGCTGGAAATCCTGGTTTCTAATTTTCTTTGAAGACAAAGGGAGACCGAGGTATTTTAAGGGGAGAGAACTACGTGCTAGACCAAAACGTGATGCCAAAAGCTCCTGAGTTGACACATTTCCCCCATCGATAAACAGAGTCGTTTTCTGCCTGTTGATGCGAAGGCCTGAGAAAGAGTGAAAGTCATCGATAATTGAAAATATTCCTTGCAAGGACTGCTCTGTACCATCAAAGAATATCAAAACATCATCAGAAAAGCTAATATGAGTTATCAATGGAGCATCACACAAAGGGTGAATACCGAAGGTTCTCTCTGCTGCTCCTTTATCGAGTTTCTTTGCCAGAATATCCATCGCTAACACAAATAGGAGGGACGAAATTGGATCACCTTGACGGATACCCTTTTCCCTTCAAAGAACCCAGTCAATTCCCTATTAACGACTATGATATAGGAAGGTATCGATATGCAACTCTTTATCCAATTCACAAACCTCTCTGGGAGATCAAAGGCTTTAAGAATGTTGAGAATAAACTCCCAATTTAAGTGATCGTAGGCCTTGGAAATGTCTATCTGTAAACAACCTCTGGATACAGGTCCCAGACGATGAAAGTCTGTAACTAATTCGGAAGCAAGCAAAACGTTTTCACAGAGAAGGCGGCCCTGCACAAATCCAACTTGGTTCTCCTGCACTGCTTGCGGAATGAACAACTTCAGGCGTGATTTGAGAATTCTGGCGATGATTTTGTAGATCGTGGAACAAAGAAACACTGGCCTGAACTGGGTCAATACATCTGCACCAACAACTTTCGGTAACAGAGCAATCGCTGTTGTATTAAACCTTCTGAGCATACTTCCCGAAACAAAAAATTCTCTGACAGCTGAAATAGTGTCCTCTCCCACAGTACTCCAAGCATCCATAAAGAACTCTTTTGAGAAACCATCCCGGCCAGGCGCGTTATTGTCTGGCATCTGGAAAAAGGTCTGAGTAATTTCATGGTCAGATGGGATAGCTATTAGCTTTGCTCCCAATTCTTCCAAACAGCGAAAAGGATGTAGGTTTTGGATTTGAGCCACTGTTAACGGCTGCACACTGGCATCGTCCGTACCCAACAGCCCTGAGAAGTAATCTACAACCATTGCCTGCAGTTGAGGTAAACTATCCACTCGATCATTTTCCTCATTGCGCAAATACCTGATAGTATTATGAGCCTGATGAGCAAATACTGTTTTGTGATAATTAGTGGTGTTTGCATCCCCCTTACTCAACCATCTTACTCGCGATTTCTGTTTGAAATTTTTTTCCTGTGCCGCTGAAAGGATGTTCCATTTTTGCCTTGCCACAAACTCCTTACGGAACAATGATGGTGAAGGATGTGTGAGCAGCTCGTTTTGTATACTTTCGAGAGCCTGAAGAGCTTCTTTTGATTTTTCTTGAATGTTTCCAAATCCCTCTTGATTTAGTGAGCGACATGTTGCCTTTGCCTCTTTCAGCCTCTGGCCCAGCGAAAATGCCTTGGACCCAACAACAATCGGTTTCCTTCAAGCTTCATCCATCCTTTCCTTGAAATGTGGGTGAGATGCAATTAATGAGAAGTATTTAAAACTTTTCTTACCGAGGTTAGTGCCAGAGTTTGTAGATACTAGAATTGGTGAATGATCGGAATCTCCTGGTGGCTCAAATAACACCCAAGAATCCGGAAACAGTAACCTCCAATTGCCATTAACCACCGCTCTGACAAGCTTTCTTGAAATTGGATCATCCTGCCTTCCATTCGACCAGGTAAAGAAGTTTCCTCTCGTAGGTAGATCTTCTAACCCATTGGTCTCGAAGCAGTCTTTCAAGCTAGCCATTCCACGCAACGGTAACTCAGATTGTCTGACCGAGTAATGTTCATTTGCGTTTAATATCTGATTGAAATCCCCTAGAATAATCCACGGACAACTCCTCATAGGTGACACTGATGCAATTTCATTAATCTCATCCCATAGGGCTAGTCTTTGAGTCTCTGTGTTAAACGCATATACAAATGCCACTGAGAATGATTGTCCAGTTACTGGATCGAGTATGTTGCAAAAAATTAACTGAGCTGACCGTTTAATTATCACAACTGAGATGGAAGGGTCCCATACAACCCAAATTCTTCCGCCTACCGAAGCTTCATAATTATTATCCCACCTCCAACCTGGAAAAACCGCTGAAACTATACTACTAGCATGCTCCTCACGAACATGAGATTCCAAAAGGCCTCCGATCATGAGTCTATTCTTTTTATTCCAATTTCTGATCACTCTTTGATGAGAATGGCTATTACAGCCCCTTACATTCCAGCAGAAGACCTTCATAGTTACAACAAAAAAGTGGAGGGGAACACTAATGAGTTCAGAGGTTAGACACCTCGAGGATCCCCCCCCCCCGAGTCTGGTGTGAGGTACTTCCATGACTGTGAACAAATGAATTGCCTTGGACCCCTTTCTGTTGATCTTTAAGATTGTTCTTTAGCAACTTTTTCTCCTTCTGTTTAACTTTCTTACGCGTAGCTGCAGAAGGGATGAAACCATCGCTCTGACCCAATAAATCCCCTTCACCAGAGGCCGGTAAGCCTTTATCCACAAGCGCAATCTCAATCCCTTCCCCCACTGGGACTGACACTGAGTCTGATACACCCTTCTGCCCTGGAGGTTGAGAAACAACAGTACTTTCCTTCAATGCCAAAACTAAAGCCTTAGAATCCTTCAAACATACACATGTATTGGAGTTCTTCAACCTAGGAGGCACACTCCTTGCTCGTGCCCTGCTCTGAGATCGGGTACGTCTCTTAGTAATAAAAGGGGGAAGCTCTACTTTCAATTCCATCACTGGACGAGCAGACTCCTCCTTACAGTTTCCCGGAGTATCCGACGATGAGCCAGAAATAGGCGAATCAACCATTCTGGTCTCAGCCGATTTTTTCCTCAAAGGCTTCGGACATCTATTGAGGAGATGACCAAATCTCCCACAATTACAACATTTCGGTGGGAGACGTGGATACTCAACTGTGGCACGGGCTGAGTTGCCTTGTGAATCTTGAATAATAACCGCTTCAGGAGGAGCCGATTCCAAATTAATCTCAATCTTGACCTTTGTTGCTCCAAGATGATAAGGGTCAAGTCTCGACTTCTCTGTGTGGAGGTGTTCACCAATGGCACTAGCTATCACGCTGATCCCATCCAAAGAGTACAACTGAGGCGGTATGTTCTTGAGAATAGCCCAGGTTGGTGCAGATTTGAGCTCCGGCAACTCTAAATTACTTTTAGACGACCATGGATAAACGGAAAAGACACAGTTCCCTGCCTGCCAATACCCTACCTGAAGTACCCACTCCCTCGTTGCAACACAAGGTATGAAGATGAGGCATGAGTAGTCTGAGAGGGTGCGGACAGTTATATTGCCGGATTTTCCCCATGCTGGGTTGAGATCGTGGAATATCTTTGTTGGAGGAGGTATGAGTCCGTGAAATTGTGCTACGATATGGCATTTCCATAGATTCACAGCTTGTAACAGAACTGAGGCTGGTGCTTGCACTACCGGGAGACCATTCTCCAAGACTGTGGGCGCCGAAATTTTCCTGAGATATCTGAGAGAGGATTTAAAACGATCTGCATACGAGGGAGCCGCAGCAGATTGAATTGGAGGCGGAACTGAAGACTGAACCTGAGAAACAGGTGATTCTGCAATCGGATAAAGTAGATCAGACATCTTCGGAGGTGAATCTGGAGGCGCAACTATTTCCACCGAAGTAGTCACTACGACCAAAGGGGATTGGGAATAACTCTAAAACTTGAGACGGAGCTATGAATTTCTCGGAGACCAGCGTAAGGCCAGCCGCCGGCGTGAGACTGTGAAGGGAACCACAATCACACTCACTCACTCACTCGACCGCCACACTCTCCTGTGACAATAACAATTTGACCTAAAAATATAAAATCCAAAAAAAAATTTCATAAGAATTAAATAAAGTAAGTCCAAGGTGGAACTATCATCTATCAATTTCGGGTATTGGGACGTGCATGTAAAATAGTAGGACTGGTATATGCATGCATGTTGGAATTGAATTTTTTTAATGTTTTATAAGTATTATTTGAAATATACTTTAATAATAAAACCATATGACAAAAAACTATATATCCTTTGTTTGAATTGGAATACATGGGCTTTATGAACTATATATCCTTTTGAATGAAAATAGCTAGGTATGATTGTAACAATCGCTAAAAGATATATATTATTATTATTTTTTAAATATCAATATTAAAATTAAGATGAGATTTGATTTACTTACACAGTTACATGAGAGAACGAAATGCTATGACTATAGTGAGAGACATTTGAGAATCTTATGGACAATTTAGACAGAAAGTTATACCTTTTATATGCTAAGAAACTGTTTTGAGCATGAGCATGACAAGACAGAGAGAAAACAGTCCACTTTAATCAAAAATATATTAAATACTGTTGGGCACCACAAATATAAAATTAGCTAGGTCGAAGTGTTAACGTGGGAAGAAGATAAACATACGGTTTTGTCATCTACTAAAAAGCTTGACTACTTAACTTAGTTGAATAGTTGTGCAACCATTAAGAGCAAGTATAAATTATAGTCGATTGATTACAGTAGTTTAACTTTCAACAACACTAGGGTTCGAATAAACCATATTTTTTTGGGACCCCACATCAACTTTATTTGGTCTCCTCAAGGTTTAATTTCAACTAGCGAGCTCCTATATATAAACCACATACTCATGCATTAATCAAACAAATACCACAAACGCTGTCATACAATACACAGCTTTTGGCTACCCTATATCATTTCACTCACAAATCATTTCACTCACATATAACGAGAACTGCCTTCAGAAATACTATCATAGTTATCATTATCCCTCGAACAGTAAACTCCATATATCAAATATAGTAGCCAAGTGTAACGGACTCATATCTGTAGAACCACTAAAAACCGAATGAGAAAATGCGATTTAAACAATAACTATAAACAATATTAAACAGTAACAAATAGTAATAAACTCTATGAATATAAAAAGATATCAAAATAAATAAATCAAAAAAGGAAAGCGATATGGAAAACCGAGATGAAATACGATATGGTTTTGAAAACAATAGTAAAACCGTAAACGTTGAGGCGAGATATGATATCTCTTTCCTTAACTCAAATAAATCACCCATAAGTGTGACGATTCTGTGCGATTTTCGAGTCCCAGGATACAACACGTTGGAGACCGATTCGTAACACTCGAAATTGGAATCTGCGAACTTAATATACTACTATATATTCTCGGAAAAACTAAAACTTACTCTAGCAGAAGAAACTAAAAAAACTATAAGGGGGAGAGAGGATTTTTTTTTCTTTGATGAAAAGTGAGGGAGTAAGAAGTGAAGGGAGACGCTGCTATTTATAACTGAGGGGAGAACGTCACACCCCGCAACAGACTCGGCACGTGGCAGAAATCTCGGGATAGTGACGATCATGGACGAAGAATATTCCAGAATATCCCACCTCCGTGAGGATCTCGGGAGGTTGAAACCACCTCCGCGAGACTCGGTCTTCATTGACTCAATCGAAGCGCGAGTAAATAGAGAGAGAACTACGTGTTGTTTCTTAGAGAAAAAACAACAAGCTGTTTTCAGGGAAATTGGCCAAAAAGTTGTATAGGTTTTTGGCCCAAAAAGAACATCTTATTGTGGGCTCTGCCCAAAGCCCAAAGCCCGAGCCCGAGCTCGAGCCGGCAGCACGCGTGCATGGGTTTATCCTCTCTCTTGTAGCTTTTGAATCATGAAGTAAGTTCATCTCTTTATATACCTTAGAGATTTTCTCTTCCTTTCCAATGTGGGACTTTTCCCAACACTCCATTTTTTAGTTTCAAGGCTTTTTCATTTAAGCCCAAACCCATTTCTTTTCACACCAAATTAAATTTTTCGTTTGGGCCCTAAGGCCCATTAAACTGATCCAACAATCCCCCACATGAATAGAAATAACTTTAAACATACAAAGACTAAACAGACTCGATTTGTTTTAGTGACTTGACTGAGTATACTAACTAGACTTACTAGATAGACTGACTTTCCGAGAATATATGCGAAATTAACTGTGTCTGAGTAGGTAGCATTTTCCAGCTTTGAACCACTCATTGTTAATATCTGTCGGGTTTACTTGGCCAGGAGGTGAACATGATGTCTTGAACCACCCGGATTTTGATGTAAACCGAGACAACAGCTATAACCCAGCTTCATTTCTAGTAGAACTAAGTTCTCTATTGTGTTCATTTTGGCCTTGAACATGCCTGGTTATTCATGAGTGAACTTGGAGAATATAACATTACTTTCATTCTCCTAGAAACGGCCTCATTTCACACTCACTAGGTGATCTGCCTTTAGCTTGTATTTTAAGAAGTATCTTGTAATACTCCACATATCTTACAAAGCTATGAAATCATTAAAAACCATTGTTTAACCTTAACACGTACAGGTAGCACTGTTTTATCATCTTAGGAGCTGGGTAGAGACATAGTCTCACAGTACTCTTAGCAGATTCAGTTTGATTTAGTTGTCCCCTTGAACTTAGATCTTGGGATCTCCAGGCACATAAGTAGGGTTTCCACCAAACATCTTCTTTAAATTACAGGCTTTAAACCCATTCCTCTTGATGATTTTAGAACTTGATCTCTTGTCAAACCTTTTGTAAATGGATCCGCTAGGTTGTCAGCTGACTTAACATAATCAATGGTGATCACACCAGTTGAGATCAAATGTCTTATGGTTTTATGTTGTCTTCTGATATGAAGAGATTTACCATTATAGAGATTATTTAGTGCCCGAGCGATAGCCGCTTGGTTATCACAGTGTACACGTATTGCTGGCACTGGCTTCTCCCACATTGGAATATCTTCCAACCAATTCCGAAGCCATTCTGCTTCCTCTCCGGCTTTATCAAGCGCTATAAACTCAGATTCCATCGTGGATATAGCTAGTAGAGTTTGTTTGCCAGATTTCCAGGACACTGCTGCACCTCCTATCATAAAGACATATCCACTTGTAGATTTTGAGTTCTTTGAGTCAGAAATCCAGTTAGCATCACTGTATCCTTCTAGAACTCCTGGTTCTTTACCATAGTGCAGAACTTAGTCTTTGGTATAACGAAGATAATTGAATACTCTTGTTATAGCTTTCCAATGTGTATGTCCTGGATTGCTAGTATAGCGACTCAGTACATTGATTGAGTGTGCTAAGTCAGGTCTACTACAATTTGTTAAGTACATCAGTCTGCCAATAACTCTAGCATACTCCAATTGTGACACTGCTTCACCCGTGTTTTTCGTCAAGTGAAGAAGAGAGTTTACAGGAGTATTTGATGTACCATTTGAGTAGGTTTTGAACCTCTCAAGTATCTTTTCAGCATAATGAGATTGAGTCAGGATATATCCTCAGAGTTCCTAATGATTTTAATCCCTAGAATTACGTCTGCTAATCCCATATCTTTCATTTCAAACGTGCTTTTAAGCATGTTTTTAGTTTTATTGATTATGTCTTTATTGCTTCCAAGTATGAGCATATCGTCGACATACAAGCATAGCAAAATATACCCATGTGGGGTACTTTTAAAGTAGAGACACTTATCAAATTCATTAATGTTGAACCCATTTGATATCATTATATTGTCAAATTTTTCGTGCCATTGTTTTGGAGCTTGTTTAAGTCTGTACAAAGATTTCACAAGTCGGCAAACCTTGTGTTCTTGTCCAGGGATAACAAACCCCTCAGGTTGTTTCATGTAAATCTCCTCTTCCAAGTCTCCATTTAGAAAAGCAGTTTTAACATCCATTTGATGGATCTCTAGGTTTCTTAATGCTGCTATACCAACCAACATTCTTATTGAAATTATTCTTGTTACTGGAGAATATGTGTCAAAGAAATCTAATCCTTCTTTTTGTCTGAATCCTTGCACCACAAGTCTGGCCTTGTACTTATCAATTGATCCATCCGTTTTCAATTTTGTTTTAAAAATCCATTTACATCCTAAAGCTTTAAACCCTTCAGGTAGATCGGTGATGTACCATGTGTGAGTTTGTTTAATAGAGTTTATCTCATTATTGACAGCTTCCTTCCAGAAAGGTGTGTCTGGTATAGATATAGCTTCGGTATAGGTTCTTGGTTCATTTTCTAAAAGAAGAAGCATTAAGAAATCATCCCCAAAAGATTTTACCGTACGAGTCCGTTTGCTGCGTCTAGGTTCAACTTCAATGTTTTTTGAAGTTCTAGAAGTGCTAGCTTCATTTTTAGAAGAGTTTGCTTCTCTTTGTTCAAAAGTTCTTTTGTTAGATTGTTTATCCTTGCACGGAAACACATTTTCGAAAAAGGATGCATTTCTTGATTTCATTATTGTATTTACATGAATAACTGGTATTTCTGATTTATAAACCAGAAATCGATAAGCACTACTATTGTGTGCATATCCAATGAAAATATAATCCACGGTTTTTTGTCCAGTTGTGACCTTTTAAGGAGGTGGCACTGCGACTTTTGCTAAGCACCCCCACACTTTCAAGTATTTATATGATGGTGCATTACCTTTCCAGAGTTCCCGTGACTTTGTGTGGTATTTTGTTGAGGATGTAGTTTGTAGTAAGCAAAGCTTCCCCCCACATGTTCTGGGGTAACCCTGATTCCTGCAACATTGCATTCATCATTTCTTTTAGAGTTTGGTTTTTGCGTTCCGCAACTCCATTAGATTCGAGTGAATAAGGAGCAGTTTTTTGATGGATAATCCCTTGTTCTTGACAAAAGGCATTAAAACGTCCATCATATCCCCCTCCAGTATCACTTCTAACTATTTTAATAGTTTTGTTAAGTTGGTTTTCAACTTCTCGTTTGTATTCCTTGAACTTATCCAAAATTTCATCTTTGCTATGTAACAAATATACATAACAATATTTTGTGTGATCATCTATGAATATCACAAAGTATTTCTTACCACCTCTAGTTTGTACGAATTTTAAATCGCACAAGTCTGTGTGTATTAAGCCTAGATGTTCAGTTGTTCTTTCAATTTTGGGTGATGGAGTTTTAGTGAGTTGGCCTGTACGCACACTTCACATTTCTCTTTGTTTGCTTTGCATTTTGGAATTAAGTTTAGGTTCATCAATCTTTGTATAGATTTATTATTAACATGTCCTAATCTTTCATGCCAAATATTAAAAGACTCAAGCAAATAAGCAACTGGATTATTCTCATTAGTAGAAATGTTTGCAACAGAGACTACATTATTTGAAACAGAAGCAACATCAGAAACATCAGAAACAACAACATTTGCAACATTATTGTCACGAGGGACTGCCATAACACACATCTTGACAAGTCCATTCTTTACAAATCCCCTGCCTACAAACACCCCAAACTTCTTCAACACCAGCTTGTCTGCCTCAAGGTGAGTTGAAAATCCGGCCTTGCTGAAGAGAGTGCCAGAGATCAGATTCTTCCTCATGTTGGGGACATGCTTCACATTGTTAAGGGTGACTTCTTTTCCAGAGGTCATTTTCAACACCACTTTTCCACGATCAACGATCTGGGAGATTACAGAATTTCCCATGAACAGCTGCTCCTGGGATTCGCACTTCTGATAGGTGCTGAACATGGCTCCATTAGTGCAAATGTGGGTTGTGGCACCAGTGTCATACCACCACTCCATTTGATTGTCTTCAATCATGTTGACTTCCGAGACCACATCACAAATGTCTTCTTCAGTCAAGTTGGTTTGAGCTTTCCCATTAGCTTTGGGTTTGCTGCGACACACATTTGCCTTGTGACCAATCTTGTTGCAGTTGTGACACTGTCCTTTGAACTTCTTTTCTGAGGATCCCTGCTTCTTGAAGTTTGTGGAGGATGTGGGCTTCAGAGATGGTTTTTCAAAAACCTTAGCCTTTCCCTTTCCCTTGTGGATAGCCATGTTCGCATTGTGTTCGCAAACCTGGGGGTTGTTTTGGTTGCGGTTTCTGTCCTCCATTCTCAACCTGGTGATGAGATCTTCAAGAGACATTGCCTTTCGCTTGTGTTTGAGATAGGCCTTGAATTCCACCCAGCTTGGAGGTAGCTTTTCGATGAAGGAGTTGGTTTTGAAGATCTCATCAATGGACATTCCTTCCTCTGCTATCTCATAGCAAATCAGCTGCAGTTGCTCCACTTGATCCATGATTGGTTTGGAGTCCACCATTTTGAAGTCAATAAACTTCGCAGTTGCAAAGTTCTGGCATCCAGCATCTTCTGATTTGTACTGCTTCTCCAAGGACATCCACCAAGCCTTAGAAGATTTCACCTGACTGTAGACACCATACAGTTTTTCAGCAAGGTGGCCCAAGATCCATCCTCTGCACAGGAAATCACCGTGGATCCAGGATTCAACACTTGCAAGAGTGCGAACATCAGTGTTTCCAGCTGGAATGGTAGGTTTGTCCTCTGTCAGGTACTTGTCAAACTTCAAGTTGGTGAGGGCAAATAGCATCTTTTGTTGCCAATTTTTGAAGCCTTTTCCATCGAACTTTTCCGGCATGAGTCCTTGAGTGACTGCTGACGGAATTTCACTATGGACTTCATTGGGAGTAGTCACCGGAGGGATGGGGTTAGCCACCTGAGGAAGACCAGAGTTGAAGAGAGCTCTTCTTGTCATCTCTTCGGTAGTGTCACCGATCTGGATCACAGTTGGTGTCGCAGCAACAGCTACATCAGGACCCACCACATTTGGAGTCTCAATGTTATCGTTAGACATCTGATCACAATTAAAGAACAAATATCAGTATTTTGAACACAAAAAGTTCAAATGATTTATTTTAAAATAAATCAAATATTTTGTTTAGCAAACTTGCTATTAAAGCGTTCGCTGAAACGTTCGAAATGGTTAAAGCGTTTTGCAAACTCGCTAAAAAGCGTTTGCAGAAACCTTCACCTTCACAAAACCGTTTGTAACAGGAAAACGTTTATAGAAATCGTTTAATGAAAACCGCAAAACTCTCAATCCGATTGTAGCTTATAGTGCTAGAATTGATTTATTTGAGTTAAGATTGTAGAACCACTAAAAACCGAATGAGAAAATGTGATTTAAACAATAACTATAAACAATATTAAACAGTAACAAATAGTAATAAACTCTATGAATATAAAGCGATATCGAAAATAAATAAATCAATAAAGGAAAGCGATATGGAAAACCGAGATGAAATACGATATGGTTTTGAAAACAATAGTAAAACCGTAAACGTTGAGGCGAGATATGATATCTCTTTCCTTAACTCAAATAAATCGCCCGTAAGTGTGACGGTTCTGTGCGTTTTTCGACTCCCAGGATACAACACGTTGGAGACCGATTCGCAACACTCGAAATCGGAATCTGCAAACTTAATATACTACTATATATTCTCGGAAAAACTAAAACTTACTCTAGGAGAAGAAACTATAGGGGGAGAGAGGATTTTTTTTTCTTTTATGAAAAGTGAGTGAGTAAAAAGTGAAGGGAGACACTGCTATTGTGGGATCTGCCCACATTCCCCGAAGCCCGAGCCTGAACCGGCGCCGGCGCGCGCGTGCATGAGTCTATCCTCTCTCTTGTAGCTTTTGAGTCATGAAGTAAGTTCATCTCTTTATATACCTTAGAGATTTTCTTTCCCTTTCCAATGTGGGACTTTTCCAAACACTCCATTCTTTAGTTTTAAGGCTTTTTTATTTAAGCCAAAACCATTTTTTTTTCACACCAAATTAAATTTTTCGTTTGGACCCTAAGGCCCATTAAACTGATCCAACAATATCTTCTTATATAAATCATAATGCCCGATCAGCATCATCGGAACACGTAAAAAAATTATAATTCAAAAAATTTTAAATATCTTGTTATTAATCTAGATCATAATATAAAGTTATATAAATTTTATTAATTTTTAATTAATTATTAATTTTAAAAAAGTTATATAAAACATAATAAATTTATGCACGGACACGTAAAAAGAATTATAACTGATTAGATTTTAATGTTGCACCTTGGTTGCAACAGAGAATAATGCTCAGTAAAAAAAAAAAAAAGAGCCAAATCAAATGAGTAAGCCCATTTTTACAAACACCGTTAGATAAATAAATAACTCTCGCCCATATAAATAAATAACCTTCGTTGCATAATCTGTTAATACGTTAATCTGTCGTTCCATAAACAAAAAATTTGAAATTAAATTCCACGACGCTCAAATGAATGGATATGCATTACTAATTTATATTTCAGTTCGATATTTCTTTACGTCTCGGTCAAAGTTTTGGAATTATGTGGTTGATGACGTATATACATGTGCATGTTACCGACCATCAATACATAATTTAGAATGTTACAAATTGTTCTCTACTTTTGAGTTTTGAATAATCAATCCTAATACAATTTACTTTCATAATTTTCTTCTCTTTCATATATGTCATCAAATATTCTTCTCGACACTATTCTTATGCAATTTTCTTGCATGACTTCGTAGTCTTAAGAAGGTGCTTAGAATTATAGCCTTACGTTTAACTCAAAACACATATAATACAATGGAATTTAATAATACAACGGAAATCAATGCGAAACTATTGAAATAGGACCACTTAAGCATTGTATATATACCACATTCGAACTATATGTTTATATACAATGGATATTGACCCTAGCAAAACTACTGAACACACAACTACTTTAGTTTGTCGTAAGAAAAATCACATTATGAAAATAAAATTAGCGTATGTATTTTGTATTGGGTGGGGAATCTTACTTGATTTGCGTGTTTCATCAAACCCGAACTCTTAATTATGAAAATAAAATTAGCGTATGTATTTTGATGGATGGAAAGCTTACGACAAAGATCCTTTTCATCTTTCTCGTAATCCTCACGGGATTATCCAAATGGGTCTTGCAGAGAATCAAGTATATTCGTATATATTACAAATGATCAACCATTAGAAAGCATTATAAATTTATGCACTTGTGTATAAGCCGTTGTCCATTATCAGTGTGACCGCACATATATCATTTAACATGTTTTTGTTTTTCTATAAATTTTACAGCTTTGTTTAGAATTGATCAAAGATTGGATCAAAGAGAACCCAAAAGCTTCTGTTTGCACCCCTGAGGGTGTTCATCAGTTTAGCGACATCGTTAATTTCCAAAACTATCATGACCTTAAAGAGTTTAGACAGGTATATATATATTTAACTAATCATATTTCATCATATATCTTGTAATTAGCTATATATTTTAAGTTTGTATACGCACCTTGGATAAATCGAATAATTTTTTCGTTCTCTTGAAATTAATAATGGGCCAACCATACGATTATTGGTTTTATTTGGTTTGAGTTCATGCACTTTCAGTTTTTAAGGACAATATATTTTTCTCGACGTAAAAAGATTTTTATCGGTGAATTCCATTGCTTTTTTAATTTGGTTTTGCCATGGTTTATTTAAATATCAACAAAATAAAGCTAAATCCGTCTATTTTCTATTAATTTATATTTTAAATCAAATATTTAAAGTTTAGACCTTTACAATAACCAGTTAGAAAAAGTATAATTATGTATGGTAGCATCTAAAGTAATAGATATGGAATGCATATGATAGAGAAATGTAATTTTTGCTACGTTCAATATTTATAAACTATTACCTTGATATAGTTTTATATAATCAAACTTTTCAAATTGAAGGCCATTGCACACTTCATGGGAAAAGCTAGAGGTGGAAAAGTGACGTGGTGGTGCCACCGGAGTTAATGAAACCATTATGTTCTGCCTCATCGATCCAGGCGATGTTTTTCTTGTTCCTTCTCCATACTATGCCGCTTAAGTATTTTCATATTTTGATAATATATATTTATGAATATTCTGTAATAAGGTTCTGTTTGCATGGTTAAAATTTTCAATATAAACTGTAACTACAAAAGAATATAATTTTAAAAGCTAAAATTAGTATAAAAAAACAACAGAAAATATATACTAGATGTAAATTTAAGTGAGATAAAAATTACCTTACTTTTTAGTTTGAGTGAAAATTGTTGGAATGATACTTGTTGTAAAATAAGGAAAAAGTATTATGATCATGGATAGTGTGAAGAGGATATAAAGAAAATAAAGAAAATAGTTAGGGGGATTCCATTATGTAACTCTCACATACTTTTGATTTTGGGTTAACAAATTTCAATTCGAAATATGTTAATAGTATTAGTATCAAGTTTTGACTCTTTTATATACTTCTATCACACGTGTAAGCTATATCAATTCAACTTTACGGTTTTGATCAAACGAGTAATCTCACAAACAATCATTAAATCTTTTTATTTTGCAGATTTGATAGAGACTTGAGGTGGCGTACAGGTGTCGAGATAGTCCCGGCTCATTGTTCCAGCTCCAACAATTTCAAATTAACCGTCCAGGCCGTGGAATGGGCCTACAAAAAAACCGAAGAGATCAACAAAAGAGTTCAAGGTCTAATTTTGACAAACCCATCAAATCCGCTCGGTACAATCCTAGACAAGGACACTCTTAAGAACTTAGTCCGGTTCGTCACGAGGAAGAACATTCACCTAGTCGTCGACGAGATATACGCTGGCACCGTCTTCGCTGGAGAAAATTCTGTTAGCGTCGCTGAGGTGGTCAACGATGTAGATGGCTCTGAAGTCAATCTTGACTTGATTCACATTGTCTATAGTCTTTCTAAAGACATGGGACTTCCCGGTTTTAGAGTTGGTATTGTCTATTCTTACAACGAATCGGTTGTGTCATGCGCAAGAAAGATGTCGAGTATCTGATGTGACCCTCAGAACCAGTATCAGGCTATCCAACCTGGAGCCAATCATGGAGGAGAGAAACATGAGGCTGTGGAGAGCTAAGGAGACCAATGAGCTGAGTTCAGCTCAAATGGAGACCAAGACCAACAATTCCAGCTCAACAAACACATGGATCATACACTCAACCCATCTAGGAGATACCAAGAAGAAGAATCAGTCCAAAAACGTTTCCCAAGAAGAAGTTATTGGAGGTTCAATCCAGAAGATCATCAATGGGCCTGAAGAAGACCGATGAGCACTAAATGGAACAGCCCAACCAAACTAAGATGAGTTAAGAAACAAATCTAATTTTTTTTTGGATTCTCCACTCAAAAAGGAAGTCAGGAAAACTGGATTCACATCAAACCGAATTCAGACATGGAAGTTATGGATTTTACAAGTTGGCAAACCGGATTCGGACTGCACTGCGCGACCAGCCCAAAGATCAATCTTTGCAGCCCAACACACTCAAAATCTAGACCTCAGACCACTTGGAGAATGTTAATGGGCTTCTCATGGTTCCAACAAGCCCAAGAACAGACCGAACAACCAATGGAGGCCCAAGTTATCATCCATTTCCCAAAACATGTCAACTTGGTCCCATTTAAGGAGATCTCTAGACCAGATCGGTTTAGGAGCAACCAGACCTATTTGTGGCGACCAGGAGAAGGATCAAACCAATCATTGGAGACACTAAACCAACCAGGAGAATCAGATAAAGTCTTACCATGCACCAGCAAGCACAAGATCAAGAGGATCAAATTCAAACACAACTTACCATCTTTGGAGCAGATCTTCATCAAGACTCAACAGCTCTCTTTCCCCAAGCAAGGCCACGCCTATTATCAAGATCAAGCCAATAAATGTGTTCCAGAGAAGCTCACTTACCCCTTAAAACCATCCAGATTCAAGTCAAAACAAGAATCCCATGACTCTAGCCCAATTCACCATCAAAGCCACAAAATACTCAATTCTCATTAATTTTGTAGATTTAGAGTCTTTTCGAGTCTTTTGCATGTTTAGGTATGGTTTGGACTTAATTGAAGATATTAAAGCATTATGGAGCAAGTGGATCTTGATAGCTGAGAAGAGCAACTTGGAGACCATCTTTGAGTTTATTGCATGTCCGAACTGCTGAATTTGCAAAGGAATTTGGAATTCTAGGATTTAGGCATTGGAATCTCTGCAACGAAAGTTGATTGATTTAAGAATTGTGTTTCGAGTTCAAGAACAATACTTAATAAAAACCTAAACATTTTGTCTTGTTGCAATTCTAATTTACTGAAAGAATTTCCCTAAGTCTAGCGTCTTCTCCATCGAACTTACAACTTCTCTGAATTTGTTTGTCTTCTTTTAGTATAATTATTTCCGTTTAGCTTATTTCGAAAACCATTAATCTATTGTGTGAATCTTGAATCTCTGTGGTAATTCGACCCCTAAGTACTATAATCGATCTCTTAATTTGGAGAGTAGCTCTAGGGTATATTTGAGCATATCAATTATAGGATTATGATTGCTTGTGTGACTCAAGCAAGGCTAGTTCTCCAAAGAGTCAATCATACCCAAGGGTTGAGAGAGTCAATCACATCTATCCATCATCCATCCAACCGGCTTGAAAGAGAGTGACCTTAGTCCAGCTTTCAACCACCATCTTCCATCCTTTGTGAAACTCAGTTTTGAGGATCACATTATCTGGTATCAGAGCCTAAAAGGCTCCTAAATCAGGTTTTATCTATCCACTTATCCCTTTTTTTTTTGTTCTTAATCTTCTGCATTTTGTTCTTGTTCTTGCAATCATTTAGTTGAAAAAAAAAATTATTTTCTTTGCTTATTTGTTTTCTGATTTGTTTTATTTTATAAAAGTTATAAAAAAGAAAAGAAAAAAATATTCTTATTTGTTTTGCTTAATTATATTCTGAATTGTTTTGTTTTTTTCTATTAAAAAAAAAAATTAAAAGAAAGGATTTCATTTTGAATTAAAAAAAAAAGTTATTTGTTCAATTTTGTTTTGAGATTATTTATTTCTGTTATTTCTCATCTAAAAATAAAATAAAAATCCCACAAAAGTGTTTGCATTTGAGTTATTTCCATATTTGCAATGTCATTTGAATTTTAAGAAAGAAAATCCATAAAAAGAGTCAGTCCATGTTTAAAGCATTTATCATTTCATTTTTGCATAACTCTTGTTACCCTACTTAGTAGGCCTGGGTATTTTACCCGGACCCGAAGATCCGATCCGAAACCGACCCGAAAATTTCAGTTCGGGTCGGGTTCGGATCCTTACCTTTACCGTATTGGGTCTTTTACTCATGTACCCACTGTTCTCGGGTCGGGTCCGGGTCTTAACCCGATCGGGTACCCAAAAGACCTGAAAATATTATGCATTATATAGGATTCAAACCCAAGTCTATGGTTTAGCAGAGTGATACTTTACCACTAGACCACTAATACCATTTATACTACTTGTTTCATTTTAATATTTATTACTAAAAAAAATTTTCTGGTTTTTATTTCGGTTTGATGAATATTATTTTTCAAATTTGGGGTTTTGTTATGGTTTGTTCTGGTTAAATATCGATTATTTTTTAAAGTTTCGGATATATTTTTGGATTTTTGGGTTAAAAATATCCAAATAGACTTAGAACCGACCCGAACCCGAAATTTTTTGGGTAAAAAAGAACCGAAATACCCGAAAATTTGATAAGTACCTATTGGGTATAAAATTTCTATACCCGAAAGAATCGAACCCGATAGGACCCGACCCGAACCCGACCCGAGGATCCCAATGCCCAGGCCTACTACTTAGCAAACCATGTGCATTATCATTTAGTTTTTGAACTTTGATTTTTCTGTCCAGCAATTGTTTTCTAATTTAGATTTCTGTCATACCAATTATTTGCATTCATTTGAAAAAAAAAGAAGGAAAAAGAAAACATAAAAAAAAAAAGCTATCCAAATTTGCTTAATACTTATTTCTTTGAAACCATTCATACACTTTGTGTTTAATTAAGGTACAAGCTAAAATGGAGGAAGAAGATGACTAATGGGAACAAAGAGAGCAAGATATGTCACAAGAAGATTACTTAAGTTCTGAGGCTGAAAAGAACCACATGAGGAAGAGCTAGAACCAGAACCACCAGACCTTTATTCCACTAATCAATGGCATTTCATCTCAAATGAGCAAGACTACTCACACTATAGTGAAGAATCAGAGGAAAATTATTGCTACAAGTCTTTTCCACAACACCAAAAGAGGTCTTGCCATACTTGGTATCCAACCAAGCACCAAGCTACAGTGCTTCATCTGGATCAAAGAAGAAGAGCTATAAGGGAAGTGTTCCAAACTCCAAACACTTAACTTTTTCAGGTTACAGTCAGAATCCTGAAGACTATCTCCAATGGGAGGCCAACATGAAGAAATGATTAAAAACCAACAACATTTCCAAAGAAGAGAAGCTGTCTTATGCTGCTGGAGCACTCACTGGACATGCTTACAAATGGTGGATAATGGAATGTACTCAAGGTTTTTACTACAAACCAGTACTAGATTGGGGAGAACTTAAGAGGAGGATGTACAGGGAGTTTGAAAAGAAGTATCAAAACCATAACAGCACCAATGCAAAGCCCCAATACTAAGCGACACCAAGGAAAGCATTTTCTACAACAGAACCGTTAGTTACTCCAAAGCAGAAAGAGTTTACAAAGACTTCACCAAGGGTATCATAAGTTAAGAAGATTCCTCAAGCAAAGGAGATATCCAAGCTACAAGACACACCAAACCAAGGTAAGGCTTCTAACTATTTAAATCTCAAAGAACCAACATGTTATAGATGTCATAAGAGAGGTTACTTTGCTACAACTTGTCCATCTAGACACTTGCTAAAAGATCAACCATCAATAGCAATAACATCAAAAACATCTAAAAAGAGTGATAGTTTAGTTCAATCTGATTTTTTAAATTCCAATTCTAGACTTATACACTTGTCTTTGCCAAAAAGTTTTGATCCAGGAATACGACAAGGAGAAAAATCTACAAGGAGAGGTGAAGAAAAGATTGCACACCAGACTTGTCAAAAGGAGAATGAGAAAGATGAAGACAAGCAATTGAAGACAAGTGCACCACCAACCAATAAAGTGGAGAAGGCTAAGCCAATTATCTTTGATCCACACCAGATAGCAGCTAAAGATTCTATACCAACTGGTGAAGGCCCTAGAGAAGCTTTATTCATCTGTGAACTAAAGCAAAGTAGCATTCAAGGTAACAAGGAGCCAATTATTTTTCAACTTGCTAAAACTATCAATGTGAATTTAAGTATTCCAAGATCTATCTCTATATTTTTAAACTCAGATATAATGCACTTGTTTCTTGTCAAAAGTGTTGAGAATATTTCAGGTACTAAGGACACAAGCCACAAAGAATTTCCAACCAAGAAGACATTGCTGATAAATCAAAACCAAGGGGCATCATCTCCAATGGTGAACAAGACCAAGGCTATCAAATGGGTAAAGAGTACAAGACAGAGGGATCACGCACCAGACTACAAAATATGAGTAATTATATCCTATTTACTCAAAGGAGAGCCACCAGATGTCCAACAACAATCCCAACTCAGCACAACCCAAAACCGCCTCCAAGGTAAGCCCCTAAACCCTCATACAATTCAATGTACTAACTTGACTTATCTATGTCCAGGTAAATCAGTTCTGAGGACAGAAATTTTACAAGGGGGAGAGGATGATGTGACCCTCAGAACCAGTACCAGGCTATCCAATCCGAAGCCAACCATGGAAAAGAGAAACATGAGGCTGTGGAGAGCTAAGGAGAACAATGAGCTGAGTTCAGCTCAAATGGAGACCAAGACCAACAATTCCAGCTCAAAAAACACTTGGATCATACACTCAACCCATCTAGGAGATACCAAGAAGAAGAATCAGCCCAAAAACGTTTCCCAAGAAGAAGTTATTGGGGGTTCAATCCAGAAGATCATCAATGGGCCTGAAGAAGACCGACGAACACTAAATAGAGCGGCACAACCAAACCAAGATGAGTTAAGAAACAATCCAATTGTTTTGGATTCTCTGCTCAAAAAGGAAGCCAGGAAAACTGGATTCACATCAAACCGAATTCCGACATGGAAGTTATGGATTTTACAAGTTGGCAAACCGGATTCGGACTGCATTGGGCGGCCAGCCCAAAGATCGATCTTTACAGCCTAACTCACTCAAAATCTAGACCTCAGACCACTTGGAGAATGTTAATGGGCTTCTCATGGTTCCAACAAGCCCAAGACCAGACGGAACAACCAATGGAGGCTCAAGTTATCATCCATTTCCCAAAACATGTCAACTTGGTCCTATTTATGGAGATCTCTAGACCAGATCGGTTTAGGAGCAACCAGACCTATTTGTGGCGACCAGGAGAAAGATCAAACTAATAATTGGAGACAATAAACCAACCAGGAGAATCAGATAAAGTCTTACCATGCACCAGTAAGCACAAGATTAAGAGGATCAAATTCAAACACAACTTACCATCTTTGGAGCAGATCTTCATCAACACTCAACAGCTCTCTTTTCCCAAGAAAGGCCACGCCTAATATCAAGATCAAGCCAATAAATGTGTTCCAGAGAAGCTCACTTACCCCTTAAAGCCATCCAGATTCAAGTCAAACCAAGAATTCCATGACTCTAGCCCAATTCACCATCAAAGCCACAAAATACTCAATTCTCATTAATTTTGTGGATTTTATTTATTTCTTTTTATTTGTAATCTGAGCACTATATAAGCTCAAAGCTAGCCATTATAAAATGCACCTTTCAATCAACCAAGAAAAACATAAAGTTTGTTTCAGTTTATTTCAAAGAGAGTCGTTGTTTAAACAATTGTCTTTAGTTTCATTTGAGAGATTCATTTGATTCTATAGATTATAGGATTAGGATTGCTTGTGTGACTCAAGCAAGACTAGTTCTCCAAGGATTGAGAGAATCAATCATACCCAAGGGTTGAGAGAGTCAATCACATCTATCTATCATCCATCCGACCGGCTTGAAAGAGAGTGACCTTAGTCCAGCTTTCAACCACCATCTTCCATCCTTTGTGAAGCTCAGTTTTGAGGATCACATCAGTATCGGACTAGTTTCGTCTTAGACACAGCTCATGCTTGCTTCGATGTTGTCGGATGAGCGGTTTGTGGAGAATTTCCTTATGGAAAGTTCAAGAAGGTTAGGGATAAGGCATGGAGTTTTGACCTTAGGGCTTAAGAAAGCAGGGATTACTTGCTTGACAAGTCAGGCGGGTTTATTCGTGTGGATGGATCTAAGACATCTACTAAGAGATCAGAACTCGTTTGAATCCGAGATCGAGCTTTGGCATATAATCATCGACAAAGTGAAGCTTAATGTTTCACCAGGCTCTTCTTTCCACTGCGCGGAACCTGGGTGGTTTAGGGTTTGCTTTGCCAACATGGATGATGATACTCTCCATGTGGCGCTTCGACGGATCCAAGATTTCGTGTCCAATAATAACAACAAGATCGTTGAGAAAGCATCGGATAATGATCAGATAATTCAGAACAACAATGCTAAGAAGTAGAAATGGAGGCAGAGCAATCTCCGGCTAAGTTTCCGATGATTTTACGAGGATGGACTCTCCTCGCCGGGGATAATGTCACCACATTCACCTCTTCTCCGAGCATGAAACCATAAAGCCTGACGCTTGAGAAATCGGATGAACTCGTCCTCGTTTCACCCCAAGTATTAATTAATCTCTACTAACAATTAGTAAGTGGTCAAGGGAATGTGTTTTTTTTTTTTTTTAATGTAAGATTGGAATCATTCAACTTCAACGACACTAGGGTTGATTTTGACTACCAGCTTTTTTCTGGGGTCAAATGGTAATTTTTAATATTTGTGTGCTTAATTCTTGTCTGTTTTTTTTTTCCGCTTAGGATTTAATCGATAGATTATCCTAGTGGTGTTGGTGCGTAGTAGTTGTCCTTTTGGAAGGTTCTGTTTAATTTTTGTGTGTAAGAAATGAAATATTATCACAGTTTATTAGTTGGGGAAGGTTGATATGTACGTAGTGGAGGATTTGTTAGCTAATTATTCGATTTTTCTAGAACCATATTTTGTTGTTCGCCCAATACGTCACATATGCATGCCACCATGCCTCTTTTTTTTAATAATCATTAAATGTACTATATGTTGAACATTCGATTACGAAGATATAACGTTAACTGAATTGTATTTTGAAAAAATATATAATTTGCCTCGACCAATAATATGATGTGTGGTGAAAGTTTCATCAGCAATTTAGCTGTATGCACCAAATATGATAAAAACCATATTATTAAATTGTTACAAAGTGACAAATTTGCTAAGAATATATGTTCAGCTATCAACCAAGATGACATATCTATTCATGAATCGTCAGCTCTTTTTTTTTTGGGTTTCTTTCGTTTTTTAATGATGAATCGTCAGCTTGAATGAAACATGTTATATGATTCAGCCCTTTTTTGGTAAAGTCTTAGCTATTAGTTGTCGATTTCATAAATCTCAGATTGAGAAATTTATTAAGCTGATGAAATCATACTTATTTATATCACATAGATGCCTTTGTTTTATTTATATGTTATTGTATTAGCACTTGGTAGGTAATAGAGCGATGAAAGATATGGCGTGCTTTTGGACTGGCTCTTGGTTGATATTGATACCGTATACATCAATAGACCGAATTAAATTTCAAAATGAAAATCCGATGGTCTGATATACATCAAAAATTACAATGTAATAAGTTACTTTTCAATGATCAAACTAAGTTTTATCTTTCTTTTTCCCGGTAACAATCAAAATAAAGTTATATATATATATAAGACACATTATTGTTGATTTTGTGTCATCATCCAAGTTCAAACTCGCTGTAGTGCATGTTTTTTTTACAAATTTACATATGACAAATCACTCAAAATCAAATTCTCTTATATTTGGAAAAATGGTTCTATCCTTTTCATACAGAATGATATGTGTCTAGATAAGTATACAATCATCGGTGGTGATTGATGACGACGACAATGTCGATGATTGTATGTGGACAGGATTATATAATCATCGAAGTTTACTTTGTCATGTATTTTTATTTTAGCAATAATAATTTAAAAATAAATCGCAGATGATGTGTTTGCCGAGGTTTTTATTTGATTTTCACATGCACTTTTTAGGTGGCTACCAACCCAAATGTTTGACATTTACATTTGGTTTCAAGTTGTGGCTCAACCTGATCTATGAAATTTGTAATTCACTTGGTTGTGAATACTATATTATTCAATATATTGAAAATATCGCCAATCTTTTGGTGTTAATATAAGAAAAAAGAGTCAAATCTTTCTGATCGAAAGAAAAGTACATTTGTGAAGAAAAAAAACTAGAACCATAAAAGAATAACTATCTTCTATTTTTACATTTCTAAAAGTGACTCATCAGATGGTCATGAAGGCCATGCCCTTTCGCTTCTTGCAAAACAGAAGTAAAAAATAAATTAGAAAATTGGTCACATGATATATACAGCTAAGAACATGATTAACAGGAAGAAACCCACTACAGTTTCTTAAAAGCCAAAATATTAATATTTTAATTAAATTTAGTTAAAAATTAAATTTTATTAATAGAACAAAAATTAAACCAATGAAAACTTAACATCTATATAATGACATTCTTAACAAATTTTTTAAAATTCTTAGCTAAAAACCTTATCTCATTCTCTTTTATTATTTTTAATTTTATCTGATAAAGTTATAAGAAAACATTGAGATAGGAAGTGAAATTTTAGAAACAATGATATTTAAAATAGAGTATGAAAGATGGCCTTAACTTGAGATTTTGAAACCAGCTACTTATATAATTCTAGTTCTCTTTTGCAGCAGTGAAATCACCATACTAAAATTCTTCACCTCAAAACATGCATAAATTATTTTACCCAAACTTAAGTAATATTACATTAGTGATACACTTAGAAAAGGTTTTGATTTATATAAAGAACTCAGTAGACTTTATGCAATATTAAATGTTGACTTTGAAATTGTTTTTTTTTTGTTCTTTTCATCATTCCCAACGAAAACTTTTTTTTTTTCTAATCATAAAAAACTTAGTTAAAAACCTTTGTTAATCATGATTTAAGTGTTATAAGCCGCCCAACAACATTTAGTCACAAACATATAATCGAAATCAGTTTAAGGAAATTAACTTTCTCTGCATAATCATTATCGAGAAAAAGAACATATTCGATCCAATCCGAATGGATATATCCTATATTCTTATTCTTCTTCCTCATTATAGATCGGTCCATTTTTTTCACAATTTTCACCCAAATTATATTACATTATACATATTTCTCAACATATAACGCAAGCGTTAGGGTTTTCTCCATGCTTTGGACCTAGTAATACGATGTTATATTAGGATTATATGCTTTATACGCATTTACAAGCTCATGCACATGATTTGGTAGTGGCAGTTGCGGCTGCGGCTGCTGTTGTGGTTGATCTTCTTCTCTCCTTCCTTCTTGTCGCCGCCATCTTTCTTCTCTTCTTCTTTTTCGGCGCTTCTCCTTTCTTTTTTACTTTATTCCTTTGGAGCTTTTCCTTCTTTCTTCGGCGGCTCACCAACATCTTCCTTCCTCGGCTCTTTCTTTGAAAGCAAAATGAAGATAGCAAAAGAACGTAGAGATTGGTGGATGACTCAAAAGTTCATTATTATTTCACTTAGTGAATTCGATTACATCATGCGATTTATATAGAGGAACACCTCGTGTAACTTGATGACAAGTGTCCTTTACAATAATTGAATACAACTCACTCATCCTTATCTTGCTGAGAATCATATCTCTTTGTTATTTGAATAGGATGAGCTGTAGTCTTCTTACCATTGTCACGCATAACCCGTACTTTCCTTTTGGTCAAGCTATCTGTTGCAGAGCTTAACTGGGTCTTAGGCTTCTTTGAATGTTGGGCTGATGCTGATCCTTGTTGGGCCGTGGAGTGGGTTACTCCACTTACACCCTCGCACAAATTCGAGGTGGGTGGAAAAGCCACACCGAATTTGAACCTCAAGTCGAAGAAGGTTGCTTGCGGCAAAAACTTTGTGAAAATATCGGCTAGTTGGTGGCGAGAAGAGATGTGATGCACCACCAGAGTTCGTAGAGCAACCTTTTCTCGAGCATAGTGGTAGTGAGACTCAAAATATTTGGACCGAGGATGCAGAACTGGATTTGCTGTGAGCTTGAATGATGATAGATTGTCACAATATGCTTCAGCTGACTTGTCTTGTTGTAGACCCAGATTCCTTAGCAGATTCGAGAGCCAGGAGAGTTCAGCTGTAGTATCAGAAAGGGCACAATACTCTGCCTCTGTAGAGGATCGAGAAACAGTGGGCTGTTTCTTTGAAAACCAGGAGATGATGTTGGATCCTAGAAAGGTGCAGAAACCCCCTGTTGATCTTCTGGTTATCGGACAACCTGCCCAATCGCTGTCGCAGTACACTCACAGTGTCGAGTTAGAATGAGCAGTGAAGTAGAGCCCCATTTTCAGAGTTTATTTTAGGTAGCGCAAAATTCTTTGAAGGAGAGTGAAGCCGGAAACAGATGGTTGATGCATTTTGTGACATACATAGTTCACTGCAAATTGCTTGTCAGGCCGAGTGAGAGTGATGTACTGTAGCTTTTCGGCTAGGCTCCAGAAGTAAGTAGGATTCGAGAACTGTTCTGGCTGATAGGGAACTCTGTCTAGCTGTAGAGGAAGATGTGTTGGCATAGGTGCACAATCAAGCATTCCTGGCTGCCTTCGTATCCTCTATATATAAAGTAATTTTTTTTGTTTATCTTCATTGTTGGTTTCTTTGTCTTATTCTATTTTTGTGTGGTTATTTAAGATATTGTAATATAAATATTTACATATACGAATTTAAAATACCTCTTTTGTGGATTGATTTTTTGGTGGCTTTTATTAATTTTAATATAAAGAATATAATATTATAATAAATGGAATAGGTATATATTAGTACTTTTTTGTTAATGAAAAAGCTATTTCCTCTGTTTCATGTTTATTGATGTTCCGGTTATAAGTTTCGGTTATGTTTTTAAGATAAATTGTAAATGAGGTTTTTTTTTGGATATATATATATCCTTCCAGATGAAAAAAAAAATATATATATATAAGTATTATGAATGCACATTTTTATCAACAATATTTAGAATTTACAGAAAAAACTATATATATATATATATATATTTTTTTTTCTTTATTTTACATAAGTTCTCAATTATTTGCTTGAGTTTAACATAATAGTTTATATAATAAATAATTGACAAAAAAGTTTATATAATAAATAATATGCTATGAAAATTCATATAACAACTATAAATTCATATGAGTGAGGATCAAAGCCTCAAGCTCAGCTGGAGGGACCTATGCAACGATCACCGAGACAAGTTTAGCACGATTTTATTTCTTTAATTGCATGATCGAGTCAATGCTTTTTTAATCTAAAATCTGCAGAATCTGTTAGATAAAGGAGTAATTTTCTAATATACTCCACCTCCATCTCGACAAGCTTATCATATACACATAATCATAACACCAAGGCTCAGAAATAAATAATTGGTTCAATAAAACGAACCAAGTCAGGTTTCTAGCAATTTAGTCAAAACGAAACACATTAGGATAATTTGATTCATCAGCATTTCACTGTGCTGCATAAGGACAATAGCCCATTTTTTAAAGTTTTTTTTACGTGTTTGTTTTTTGTTTGATCTGCATGCATTCCAATTTGTGTTCTATCGTAACATTTCATCGCAGGCATTTCCTAAAACCTCAGAATGGGCTTTATGTTGTTTACTATATTTATAATCAACCTATTTGGGTCTTACTATGTTTGATGATGAATGAGGTATTTAATGAAGAAATGGCTTCGGTGGTGACTCGTTGCATTTCTCATATTAACACACAAAGAATATCTCTCCTTTGTTTTTTAATTTGTCTAATTTCCTCTCCCAAATCGAAATCACATGTACAAACCACACTAAAACAAAACTCGGTCCAATATGCTTTTATATAATAATATCTCAAACATAGTTAGACGGACTTAAGCATACAATTGACAAAGAACGTGAACTTTGCCTAACCAAACTTATCCATCTTGTCTTATGTATTTGCATTTCTTCGTTCGGCTCTGTTTTTTGACGTCTTTTGTCGTCTAGTGAGGCTATAAAGAAGACAAACAACTTGATTGTGGAAACTGCAAAATGAAATAAACAGAACATGAGTAATAGAACTAAGAACAAATGCTAACACCATGTTTCCTTGTCATGATTGTACAACTATGTAGACATTAGAAACACTACAAACAACAACAACCCCCTGAGCAAGTACAAAGTTGACAACTTAGGAGTCCCTTAATCGATAGCTACAGAATTTTCTTTGTCAATAATTTAAATATTTTCAGTTCTCGGAAATAACTTCCATAACATGTAAAGTAACTAAGGACTTGCTTTGAGGGGAATTATCACAAAAGGACAATGTTGAATATTTCAGCATGAACCTGAGAACTCTGTCGGCTTCACATAGAACATATAAAATTACATTCTTGAGTGTACAATATTTTAAAGAACACCAACAACCCGCTCAATAATACCCGGGTCTTTCACGGCACCATTTTCTGTGAGAGTCACTGAGGAGTTCACAATCCGTGGAAGGAATATAGTAAAAAAATTGTAAAAGAAATTGGTTAGAACATAGTCAATATTTGATCACAGAAATCGGAAGTGAAGCTCGAAACTTGACCCTTCAAAGAGAGTTAAACAATCTGCGACGAGGAGCTTCTCAGAACCCGACGCGGCGATGGTTTTAGGGAGGACGAGATGACGGTGAGCATGGGGTTCGAGCCCTTGATCTATTTGGTGATTATGCCGGCCGTGTTGAGAGGGTTCGTAGTGCTGATAACTGTAAGTTCGAGAACTTGATGACTTCAGAGTGGTTGGATACACGAAGTCGGTGTGAAGCAAGTTTGAGTCTACTATGGAAAGTTGTGATTTGATACTTGGAAGGCAAGTGAGAATATGCGTTTACCTTTCTCGGATTAAAGTGAATCAAGACTTGTAAAGTCGAAGATCCTCTAGGTCTATGTTGGGGAGTACTTAAGAGAATGAGATGAAAAGAAGTTGAGAGCTTTTTGGTGAGAGTTTAAGACGGCTGTTAGCTTTGTCTGGTGAGTGAATAAAAAATAAGTGTGGCTGTTGTCACACCGGACTTTTGGGTAGATTAGGATTGGTCAGTCTCAATCAAGTGTCAAGATCGTATAAATCTGATTAAACAGATTGTATAATTTGTTTAAGAGATCTTAATAAAGAGCTTTGTGTATTTTATTAAGTCTGAGTGTGGTTATTCTTTGGTATCTGTTTGTTCTCGATTCTTCAATTGGTATCAGAGCGGTTGACCTTAAGACTACAGAGTCTTCTACAGGTTGAGATCTTGGAGAGAACATGGACACCAAAGAGATCATTGCTGTTCATAAACCCATCATGCTGGATGAAGGAAATTTCGGCCATTGGAAAGTTCGAATTAGACATGTTATCCGTGCGATCGATGAAGCTGCATGGGCAGCGGTTGTACATGGATGGGAGGAACCCTGTGTGATTTTGGAAGATAAGACAAGAGTTCCAAAACCCCTGAATACTTGGAGCGAAGAAGAGCGGAATGCCTCCAAGTTTAACTCAAAAGCTATATCCACTATCATGTCTGCGGTGGATACTGATCAGTTCAAAATTATTCAAGGATGTGAATCAGCTAAGGAGGCTTGGGATACTCTCGTTAATCACTTTGAAGGTGACGACAGCGTGAAGAGAACTCGTCTGGATCTGCTTGCATCTAAGTTTGAGAATCTTAGAATGGGACAGGATGAAACAATTGGGAGTTTTACGGCTAAACTGAGTACCTTGGCTAATGAAGCAGCAGTTCTTGGAAAAAAATATCATGATAAGAAACTTGTTAAAAAGTTAATTAGATGCCTTCCTGGTAAATTCTCGGCTCAGAAAGCAATTCTGCAGTGTTCTATGAATACGGATGATATGAAATTTGACAATCTATGTGGAATGCTCAAGGCTCAGGAGCTGGAGGTTAGTCAGGGACAAAGCCAGGAGAAATCAAAGCAAGGACAAGGTATTGCTTTTACTGCAAAACATGATGTTGAACGAGTAAACAAACTGGAGGAAAATCTCAGTTTAATGGCACGTAATTTCAACAAGATGGTCAAGAGAGTTGAAAAAGGTCACAACAAGTCTTTTAACCGAAATCAGAGGGGTGAATCCGAAAAAGCTGCATCTAGATCAACAAGGTCGGACAGTGATTGGTCAGCTAGAAAGAGAGAAATGAAATGTCATGAATGTGAAGGCTTAGGACACTTCAGAAATGAATGTCCTCTGGTGAAAAGAAAAGAGCTTAAATGTAGCAAGTGCAAAGGTTTTGGTCATACTCGTGTTGAGTGTCCAAGCGTAGTCAAGTTAACTGAAAAATCTCTAATTTGTTTCAGTGACTCCGAATCTGACAGCGAGATTGAAGAAGGGGAATTGTTGCTGAATTTTGTTGCGTTTGTTGCTGAACAAGATGAAGAGCAAGTAGAAATCGTCGAATCCGAATCAGAGTCCGAAGAAGATGAGGTGGATGTTAAAACAGAATTCAGAAATCTCTATGAGAATTGGGTCAAACTGAGTCATGAAAATCTACAGCTAATTAAAGACAAAGCCATGCTCAAAGCTCAAGTCAATATTCTACAGTTGGATCAAATCTCTACCTCAGAAGATGATAAGAAGTCTCTTGGAACTTCAACATCAGAAAAAGAAGGCGCCACTACTGCTATTTTGAAAGAATTGTCAGAGGAGAAGGAGAAGAACAAAATTCTGAGTGATAAAGTGACAAGAATGTGGGATGCTTTTGTTCAAGAGCAAGAGAAGAATAGATGTCTTGAGCAAAATCTATCAGATAATCACAAGAAGGTTAGGATGTTGAGCAGAAGAACAGAAAGTCTGGATCGGTTGTTGACCATGGGGCAACCACCTAAGGCGAACTGGGGTTTAGGATATCAAGGGGCTCCGAAATCTAGCATTGCAGGATCTTCTCGTATGGTGAATTTTGTTCCAGGTACCATCGATGCTGCTCAAACTACAACAGATGCAGTAGTCATTGATAGGTCGAAAAGCATCAAAGGAAAAGAGAAGAGTGAGATCGCTAAAAGTTCACCACCTATCTATGTCAGGTCCTCCTGGTCAGGTTGTTTCGCATGTGGAAAGAAAGGGCATAAAAAGGCATCATGCTGGTCTTTTTGGAAAACAATAAGGAATGCTTGGAGATATAACAGGTGCTATGTGGAACCAAAACAATTTGGCAGATTCTGGATTGCGAAATCAGACCTATATGGTTACCATGGTTCACGACTGATTTCAGATAAAAGCGTAACTATCGAGGATCCGACAATCGTAAGTAGAGCAGTAGTAACTTCTGAGACAGAAGCTGTGGAGAAATTGATGTGTCATTTCTCCTTGATCACAGCCACAGAGGATACAGCTTGGAAGGAAAATTCGTCTGAAGAACAGTTAAGTGCTATTGATGACGGCACTATGAAAGAAAAATCAGTTGCTATGATGGCATACACAACTCAGGAGAAGCCAAACACCAAGTCTTGGTATTTTGATAGTGGTTGCTCTAAGCATATGACTGGGAATCGGGATTATCTTGATGAATCTACTCCGGTTCATGGTGGAAGTGTCACATTTGGAGATGGAGCTCAAGGAAAAATTGAAGCAGTTGGAAGAATGGAAACTGAAGGCAAACCATATCTTGCTAATGTTTATCTTGTTCGTGGTCTCAAAGCAAATCTCATTAGTGTCAGTCAACTGTGTGATGATGGGCTTACAGTTGTGTTTACAAAGACGGAATGTCAAGCGCTGGACACAAATGGGAGTATTGTGTTGATGGGAGTTCGAGCTGGTAACAACTGTTACATGTGGGAGCAGTCTCGGAATTGTTTTTCAGCAACAGACTCACTGCTTGATCTTTGGCATAAGAAGTTAGGACACATGAGTATACATGGATTGACTCGTATTGTTAAAGCTGAGGCTGTGAGAGGGATTCCAAAGCTGGAAGAGTCATCCACAACGGTCTGCAAAGCTTGCTGTGAAGGGAAACAAGTCAAAGTTCAACACAAGTTACTGTCTGAGATACGATCCAGGAAGCTGTTAGAACTTGTTCATATGGATTTGATGGGTCCAGTCCAAACAGAAAGTATTGCTGGAAAAAGATATATCTTCGTGTTAGTAGATGATTTCTCGAGTTACACATGGGTAAGATTCTTGAGAGAAAAATCCGAAGCTGTTGAAAGTTTTAAAATTCTTGCCTTGGAACTTAAAACAGACAGATGAGGTATTGTGCAAATCCGCAGTGATCACGGGGGAGAATTTCAGAATGAGGTTTTCGAAAAGTTCTGTCAACTTCAAGGAATCCGACATCAGTTTTCGGCTCCACGGACACCCCAACAGAATGGTGTTGTTGAAAGGAAAAATCGCACTCTTCAAGAGATGGCTAGAACAATGCTTCATGGGAATCAAGTGGCACCTCGTTTTTGGGCAGAAGCAGTGAGTACAGCCTGCTATATCATCAACAGAGTGTACATAAGACCCGACACCAAAATGACTCCATATGAATTATGGAAAGGGAAGTCACCAAATTTGAGTTATTTTCATGTCTTTGGATGCATATGCGACATTTTGAATGACTGATATATCATGGTTTTTATGGTTTTTAGCCATGATATAAGTCTTGTTTATAGAGTCTTTTTAGTGTTTTTGGAGTCTTTTAGAGTCATTTGCAGGTTTAGGTACGTTTGGAGCTTATTTGGAGATTATGGATCATTCTGGAGTTAATCAGGAAGTTGTGCAGAAGAATTCAAGCCGTAAACCACTTTTGGAGATGGTGTCGGTCGACACCCATCAGACAGACAATTTTCTGCGCCAGTTTTGAAGATTTTTGAAGAAAAGGAAATTTGCCCAGACTTTTCCTTATTTGCAAATAAGTCCCTATTCAAGTTTTTAGGATATTTATATTATTTTCAGGTCATTGTTTAGACCTATCTTTTATCCTATCAAGTATCCTAGAGAGAGAGCTTTTGGAGAGAAGAATTCAGACTCATTCAGAGAAGATTCAGAACTCCATTAATTCTATTCTTATTTCTTTTATGCAATTCTATTCAATCATGTTTATTGTTTCAATTTCCATGTCTGAGTAGTTTGCTAGTTAGGTTTAGGGTTTCTCATTAGGGATTTCATGGATTGCTAAGTTGATTGGTTAATTAAGGATTCTAAACACTAGTTCTTCATCTAGGTTGTGATTAATGCTTGATCTGAACTGAAAGGTTAGATTATTGATCATAGGTTGATCCTCGCAACGACAGTTGGTTAATTAGCTAGAAAAGAACCCTAGATGAGCAAAATACCTATCTGCAAAAGAATTTGATTTAGGAATTTTGTGAACAGATTGAACCTGAGATTATTACATGTTTACACTTTAGAACTCGCAAATAAATTTGGTTTTCTAGGTTTTAGACATAGATAGTTTTCGCAGCGACGGCTGGTTTACTTTATCATTGTGTTTCAAGTTCTAGAACATTAGAAGAATCCTGATTGACTGATTTGCTTGCATTCCTGATTTCCTGAGAATTCCCTGAGCTTGACGTTTTCTCTTATTGATCTTACAAACCGATTTACTGCATTCTGTCTTTTAATTACAATCATTCTTGTTTAGCTTAATTCAATAACTAATAATCTATTGTGTGAATCTTGAGTCTCTGTGGAATTCGACCCCTAAGTATTACATCGATCTCTTAATTTGAGAGAGTAGCTCTAGGGTATATTTGAGTATATCAAATTTTGGCGCCGTTGCCGGGGATTCATTGAATTCGCCATTAGATTTGGAATAGAATTTAGTCTAAACATTTTATTTTTCGTTTACTTACATTGTTCTTTCTCTCTTCTTGTGTTTCAGGTGTATGCATAATCGCAGTACCAGAAGTAACAGGGGAACTCAGCTTGTGAATCTCACGAATCAGGAGCTGAGTGAGTTAGAACGCACGAACCGTCAAGGAAGGAGGTCAGCAGACATGAGGAGATCAATCATTCAACCTGATGCTGCTGGAGTCCTACGAGACCAAGAGGGTCAAGCTTACAATGACAATGGTGGCCAAATCGATGATCAGATAAATGTCGTCCAAGAAGTAGCAGCTGCTGAAAACAGAGATGCCCAGATTGCTGGAGCACCACCTATCCGAGGGAGGACCCTTGCTGATTACAACAGGCCTGATCAGTTCTATGCAAACAGGTCTGCCATTAACCCTCCTGGTTTTCAGAGAGCTGATTTTGAGCTGAAACCTGACTACTATACTCTTGTGGGTCAGCATCTTTTCTATGGTCTTCCTCATGAGCATCCTATGGACCATATAGAAAAGTTTGAAGATTTGGTGTCTAGCATAAAGTGCAATGGAGTGTCTTATGACTATCTCTTCTGCAAGCTTTTCCCCTACTCTCTTGCTGGGGATGCTTCCTACTGGCTGAAGCAGTTGCAACCAGGATCTCTGACCACTTGGGTTGATACAAAGAATGCTTTCCTCAACAACTTCTTTGATGATGCAAGGTCTGAAGAACTGAGGACAAAAATCTCTACATTTTCTCAAGGGCCTGCTGAAGCATTCAAGGCTTCTTGGTTGAGGTTCAGAGCTTATCAGAGGGACTGTCCACATCATGGGTTTAGTGATGTTCAGCTACTGGGAATCTTCTTCAGGGAAATAGATTGGAGGTATCAGATGGCTTTGGATGCTGCAAGTGAAGGAAACTTCAACACCAGGAGTCCAGCAGAAGCCAAAAAGCTTATTGAGAACTTGGTATCTAGCAACAGTACCAAGAATGCAGACTCTGATAGAAAGAGGTTAGCTGGAAATATGGAGGGAAGTCAGATTGCTGAGGTTAAAGCCAAACTTGATTCTGTTCACAATCTCCTTGTGGGAAAGAAGCAAGTTCAGTTTGCTGCAGAGGTTGAAACCTTTATACCAGAGGAAGAGGATGTAAATTTCATCAATGGAGTTGGGTTTCAAGGTCAGAGATTTGGAAATCAGCAAGGTTATGGTTCTTCTTATCAGAAGCCTTTTCAGAACAACAACTTCACAAGAACTTATGGTTCTTCTTCTTACCAGAAACCTGAACAGAATAGCAAGATGAAATCTATGTTGGAGCAGCTTTTGGAAGGTCAGACAAAGATGACTGTGAACTTCAATGGGAAGCTGGATGCTTTGTATACTGATCTGAATGGGAAGATTGAATCTTTAGGTGCTCATGTTAAGAAGCTGGATATTCAGGTTGCTCAAACTGCTGATTCCATAAAAAGACAAGAAGGATTTCTTCCAGGAAAGACTGATATCAACCCAAGACATCATGTTAATGCTATCATGGTGAGAAGGGAAGAAAATTTCGTGGGTTCTGTAGAGTTTGATGAAGAATTTGGAGCCACAGACCTGGTGTCGGTCGACACCAAGGAGGGGTGTCGGTCGACACCAACCAAAATTCTCGAAAAATCGAGTCCTGACGAACCGTTGTCGACCATGCACGACACCAAATTGAAGAGGTCGACACCAAATCTGGTGTCAGTCGACACCCAAGAAGTGTGTCGGTCGACACTAGCGAAAAATCGCGATTTCTCGAGTTCTGACGGACAAAAATCGACGCACTTCAACAAAAATTTTGAGTGTCGAGCGACACCAGATGAGGGTGTCGATCGACACTCGACCTGTATTTTTCAATTGCCGTCAGAAGAGCGTGCTGATTATCCCAAATCACCACCAACACCTGAGGAGAGGGTCCATAAACCTAAGATACCTTACCCGAAGCCCAGAAAGTCCAAACATGAGATAGAGGAGGCCAGATGCAAGGCAATAATGGACAAGGTGCTGATTGAGATACCATTGATTGATGCAGTCAAGCTTTCACCTGCACTTAAGAGATATGTTAAAAAGATGGTTGTGATTGGTGTAAGCCCTGAGGAAGCAGCTTTGCTCACAAAGGACATCAGTGCAATCCTCTTGAAAAAGACAGTATCAAGGAAGGAGAGGAAGGTGAAACTCTATGAACAGGTCAGTGCTATGATTCAGAGTAGCATTCCAAAAAAGTTACCTGACCCAGGGAGTTTTGTGCTAGACTGCTCCATCTCAACAGGAAGGTTTCCTCATTCTCTCTGTGACCTTGGCTCAAGCATTAACTTGATGCCTTATTCTGTTGCTGTAAGACTTAGGTTGACTGACTTCAAGCCTACAAGGATCCATCTCATCCTTGCTGATAGGTCAAAGAGAGTTCCAGAAGGGGTATTAGAAGATGTTCCACTTTAGATTGCTGGCTGCACAATCCCTACAGACTTTGTGGTTTTGGAATATGGTGAAGAGCCTCAGGATCCTCTTCTACTTGGGAGATCCTTCTTAGCTACAGCTGGTGCAATCATTGATGTCAGGGAAGGACATATTGAGCTTGATTTGGGTGATAAGACCATGAGTTTTGACATGGGTACTCTAAGGAGAAAAGCTATCATAGATGGTCAAACCTTTTCTGTAGAGGTTGCTATGGATGAGGTCTCAGAAGCAGAGCATCCAGTTGACATTACTGCTGGGTATGTCAAAGAGTTGGAGGTTGCTGAGCAAGCAAACATGCTGAGTGTTCAAGAGGCATTGGTTGAAACTTCCAAGAAAGCTGTTGGGCTTGCAGATTGGAGTGGAGATTGTCTTGTAAGAACTAGACTTGAAAATGAAGGTCCAGACACATGCAACTTGCTGGAGGATGATGTCTTTGTGATGGAGACAAGAGTTGCAGAGCTGAATTACAGAAAAAGTGCAAAGATATGCATCGGACCACAAACACCTCCATTACAGCAAAAGTATGTATTTCCTGTTCTCAATTCCAAACCCCCTGATATCATAAAAAAGAAGATTAAGGATGCAAAAGTTGTTTCACAACTAACCAAGCCACGAGATTATCGTAGAGCACTTGCTTCTTCTTTTGATGATTCTGCAGGAACAAGAAGTGTCCCTCCCAAACTCATAGCCCACCCTGCTGCTGTTCCTCATTCATTCCTTGGTAGAAATCATGCACCAACTGCTTACACACCACCTTGGATGATGAGATGTTCTTCCCAGAAGCATTCCCTGCCACTCTCTGATCCACCAGATGTCTGAGCCCCGACATAGTCAAGCTAATAACTGAAAAGAAGCGCTTAGTGGGAGGCAACCCACTTTTAGGTAGGATTTTCTTTGAATTTCGTTTGGTTTTTGCTAATTTTTAGTTTTGTTTTCCTTGTGTCAGAACTTCAGAAAAAAAAAATAAAAAATTGGTGTCGACCGACACCCACTTCCAGTGTCGCCCGACACCACCCGACCAGGTACGTATTTTTATTTTTTCTTGTTCAATTTTTTTCACCTTGGTTTCTTTCTGATCCTATGGCTTGATAACACTGGGGACAGTGTTACTTAAGCCTGGGGGAGGAAAATACTAATGTATTTTGCTTTGTTTTGTTTTGAGTCAGTTGTGTCATTTTATTTGAGTCAAAACCAGTCAGGAACTATGAGCTTTTCTTGGAACTAACCACTTTGATTACCATTATAGTGACCATTCTTACAGCTATTGACAGCAGTTATTACTGATATAAAAACCCAAAGATGATTTGATCTACCATTATCCCCACATCTGTTTGAGTATTTGCAGGATCCTGAGCTGGCCTAATATCTAATGAACTTAATTTTTCTTATCTTGGGGTTTGGTATACTTTGGATCGGATTCCTTGTTTAGGTCTGAAATAGCTAGTTTGTGATTATAGTTCACCTCTCTCTTCCCTTCAGTTCTCTAAAAAAAAAAAAAGAGTAAAAAAAAATATAATGGTCTAAAAAAGGTGATCAAGGATTTTGATGGTGACCCCATTGATATTCTTTGTTTCATTAAAGACTTGATTTCAGAGCATTCAGTTGATAAAAAAAAAATAAAATGATACCCTAGTAGGGAAAAATCAACTGAATGGAAGTGAGAAAAGGGAGAGGTAAAACTTGAAGCAAATCTGTCTAATAATCAGAACTTGAACAGGTAAGAGTCCATGTGTCCTTTGATCGATACTCCCTTGATGAGAATGCACGCTGTACAATTTAAAAAGGTCAGTGATGGTGAATTTAGATCTCTTATTGATTGTGGACTGGAATTGGGATGGTTGATAAGTCTGGGGGGAAGTAGTTGATGTTCTATCTAAAGATGGTGTTGTTTGATGTGGATTACAAAAGTGTTGGTTGATTTGGTGTTCTAAAGAATATGTGAGTTCCTATGTTTTTAAACCTCTTCCACAGGTTTAGTTCTTTGTTTTGCTTGAGGGCAAGCAAAAGCTAAGTCTGGGGGAGTTGATATATCATGGTTTTTATGGTTTTTAGCCATGATATACGTCTTGTTTATAGAGTCTTTTTAGTGTTTTTGGAGTCTTTTAGAGTCATTTGCAGGTTTAGGTACGTTTGGAGCTTATTTGGAGATTACGGATCATTCTGGAGTTAATCAAGAAGTTGTGCAGAAGAATTCAAGCCGTAAACCACTTTTGGAGATGGTGTCGGTCGACACCACACTTGGTGTCGGTCGACACCCATCAGACAGACAATTTTCTGCGCCAGTTTTGAAGATTTTTGAAGAAAAGAAAATTTGCCCAGACTTTTCCTTATTTGCAAATAAGTCCCTATTCAAGTTGTTAGGATATTTATATTATTTTCAGGTCATTGTTTAGACCTATCTTTTATCCTATCAAGTATTCTAGAGAGAGAGCTTTTGGAGAGAAGAATTCAGACTCCTTCAGAGAAGATTCAGAACTCCATTAATTCTATTCTTATTTCTTTTATGCAATTCTATTCAATCATGTTTATTGTTTCAATTTCCATGTCTGAGTAGTTTGCTAGTTAGGTTTAGGGTTTCTCATTAGGGATTTCATGGATTGCTAAGTTGATTGGTTAATTAAGGATTCTAAACACTAGTTTTTCATCTAGGTTGTGATTAATGCTTGATCTGAACTGAAAGGTTAGATTATTGATCATAGGTTGATTCTCGCAACGACAGTTGGTTAATTAGCTAGAAAAGAACCCTAGATGAGCAAAATACCTATCTGCAAAGGAATTTGATTTAGGGATTTTGTGAACAGATTGAACCTGAGATTATTGCATGTTTACACTTTAGAACTCGCAAAGAAATTTGGTTTTCTAGGTTTTAGACATAGATAGTTTTCGCAGCGACTGCTGGTTTACTTTATCACTGTGTTTCAAGTTCTAGAACATTAGAAGAATCCTGATTGACTGATTTGCTTGCATTCCTGATTTCCTGAGAATTCCCTGAGCTTGACGTTTTCTCTTATTGATCTTACAAACCGATTTACTGCATTCTGTCTTTTAATTACAATCATTCTTGTTTAGCTTAATTCAATAACTAATAATCTATTGTGTGAATCTTGAGTCTCTGTGGAATTCGACCCCTAAGTATTACATCGATCTCTTAATTTGAGAGAGTAGCTCTAGGGTATATTTGAGTATATCAATGACAAAGATCAATTGGAGAAATTTGATTCAAGAAGTGATGAAGGAATATTTTTTGGCTACTCCTCCAACAGTATGGCGTTTCATGTGTACAATAGACGGACTAAGATGATTTGCGAGTCAGTGAATGTGGTTTTTGATGATAGAAACAGTTACAGTCTGGAGGAAGTGATTACTGATAAACCATATGAGTCGTCGATCATTACCCCTATTAATACGAAGAAAGAAGAGAATCCACCTGATTCAATTGAGGAGACGGAGGCACTTGATTCTGAGTCTACACTTAAGGTTCACAGAAATCATTCTCTTGCAGATGTTATTGGCAATATCTCTGATGGTATGCAGACTCGACACAAGCAAATAGATTTCAACGAAATGGTCAAATTGGCAAGTTTCGTTTCTTTCGTTGAACCGAAGGGCATCTTGGAAGCCTTGGAAGATGAGTTTTGGATGGCGGCCATGCATGAAGAACTTGAGCAGTTCACTCGTTTGGATGTTTGGGTGTTGGTTCCATCTCCTGCAAACACTAATATTGTGGGCACTAAATGGGTTTTCAAGAACAAGATAGATGAAGATGGGAATGTTATCAGAAACAAGGCACAGTTGGTTGCCCAAGGGTATTCTCAGATTGAAGGTATTGATTTCGATGAGACTTTCGCTCTTGTTGCTCGGCTCGAGTCGATCAGACTTTTATTCGGAATTGCCTGCAAACTGAGAATCAAGCTTTTTCAAATGGATGTCAAAAGTGCATTTTTAAACGGTGTCCTACAAGAAGAAGTTTATGTCTCTCAACCTAAAGGCTTTGAAGATCCAAAATTTCCTGATCATGTCTACAAGTTGAAGCGTGCGTTGTATGGTCTGAAACAGGCACCAAGAGCTTGGTATGAACGGTTAACACAATTTCTATTAGCAAAAGGTTTCAAACGGGGTAGTGTTGATCAAACATTGTTCATCTTGGAAGAAGGAACTCATATTCTCATAGTACAAATCTATGTAGATGACATTATCTTTGGAGCCTCTGACGAAACACTGGTGAATCAGTTTGTGATGACAATGACAAAGGAGTTTGAAATGAGTATGGTTGGAGAGTTGAACTACTTTCTGGGGCTACAGGTGAAACAGACTTCGGATGGGATTTTCGTTTCTCAGAGCACATATGCTCGGAATTTGATCAAAAGATTTGACATGGAGACGGCCAAAATTGCGAAAACTCCTATGAGTACAACTACCAAGTTATCAAGAGATGAGGCAGGTTCAAAAATTGATGAGAAACTCTATCGGGCAATGATCGGGAGTCTGTTATATCTCACAGCTAGTCGACCAGATCTCTGTCTCAGTGTGGGACTCTGTGCTAGATACCAAGCCAGCCCGCGAACCTCTCACCTTATTGCTGTTAAGCGGATCATCAAATATGTTCGAGGTACTCTAAACTTTGGGATTTATTACTCATCTGAAACTAATGTGAATCTTGCAGGATTCTGTGATGCTGATTGGGCAGGGTGTTTAGATGATCGGAAGAGCACCTCAGGAGGTTGTTTCTTTCTTGGAAATAACATGGTGTCGTGGCATAGAAAGAAACAGAATTGTGTGTCTCTTTCTACCGCAGAAGCTGAATACATTGCCCTTGGTAGCTGTTGCACCCAGCTTCTCTGGGTGCGTCAGATGCTCAAAGACTATGGTATCGAAACTAATTCCTTTCTTGTGCATTGTGATAACAAAAGTGCCATTGATATATCTAAAAATCCTGTTCAACACTCTCGCACCAAGCATGTTGACATTCGACATCATTTTGTCAGAGAATTAGTTGAACAGAAATTAGCACTTATTAAACATGTTCCATCTGAGAATCAGTTAGCAGATATTTTTACTAAACCTCTGGATTACAACAGTTTTATTTCTTTAAGACAATCTCTTGGCGTGTGTGAACAATGATTTGAGAGTCTTCTGTTACAGTTTTCGTATGCATAGGTTTGTTGAGCCTCCATTGGAATCTCATACGCGTGTTTCATCCGTTTGGTTTTGATGGTTTCTACTAGCTTGATTTTAGTTGTCTGTGGTTGAGTCTGGCACTTGAGAGGATAAACCACCTGGCTGGATCGGGCTGTTACCACAGTTTGTCTCTGGTTCAGTTCTGTGTTTAGATCAAGGGAGTGTGTCTTTTCGATAAACTTGAGGTACCTCAGCTATGAATTTATTCCTTTTGGCTTCGGTGTGTAGATACGAAGGCGAGTACATCACTGATTGTAGAATGCAAAATGATCTTTCATTCAGTTATCGTGCTCTTCATCTTATTCAAGGAAGGAACCTGTGTAAACAGATGTTAAAAAAAAAAAAAAAGGAAAACAAGATTCTATGGCTAGTAGCCAATGTCTCAATGAATCTTTGCATTACTCAGTGATTGCTTGAAACCTTTCTATGTCGAACCTCAAGTTTATTGTTAGCTCACCCTACCAGTCTTGAATCCAGATTTCTTAACTTCGAGTCTAGTTATTTTCTTAACCATTTCAAGTCTGTGACAGCATCTCGGCTGAGAAAAGCTACAGATCAGGATTACAGTGTGTGATGTTTTCTGTGTGGGTGTGCTCTCATCCTTATGTCTATGAAGATCTGCTGACAAATTCTCTTACGATTTCTGCTTTATTTTATTTTATTAAAAAAAAAAAAACAAAAAAAATGTTGATTTCTGCTAAGTTTTCCTTTAACTGTTGATTTCTGTATTAGTTCTCTTGATTCTATGTGCTGATGTCTCGTGTGTTGGTGCGGAGTAACAGGTCCTTGTGCATTTTTTTTGGGCTTCTGTTAAAGCCCATGGTCTGTTTAACTGGTCTTGTGAGTGTGTTTAGGGCAACACAGGTTATAAATTCTCGTTTTGCAAGGATCGGTTTCTGTATCACAACCAGCAGTCCTGTCGAACGATTCATCTTCCCTCACCATGACCTCTTCGAGGCGTTCGACTCGTGCATCATCTCTGCGAGCGATGCTTGATTCGCTTGAGACGTCTCCTAGGCTTTCTCATCACGGTGCACCTGATGAACACTCTTCGGCGGTTATCGATCTTGATCCCTCCGTGAAGCGTACTCGACAGGAGTCTCGTCAGCGGAGTTCTGGGTCGCCTGTTCCTGTGTCTGAGCAAATCAATGGTCGGTACTTGTTGGAATGGGTAGCTGATTCTGTGCATGCAGATAGACTGGTCCCCCCTACGATTCCAAGTTGTGGTAATTATCGCCCTGACTTTGTTCGTTTTGAAGACCACTACGACTTCAACCGTCAACTGTTCGCAGATCGTGATGCTCTTTATCCTGAGTTGACTGGGTTACGCACACAACCGGTAGACTCTCGACATCTCACTTTTCAAGCGCGCCAGCGATATCATTCTCTTCGCAAGCGTACCTTCTTGAACGCACTCAAACTACCCACTGATGATGTCAAACTCACTGAAGTTCAACGAATTATTCAAGCGTCAGGTCTAATCTACACAGTACTGCATGTCTCCTCCTACTATCCTAATATTGTCTGTGAGTTTCTGGCAAATCTTCCTGATTTTGAGGTTCGGGATGGTACCAATCTTGTCATGGTTCGTGGACGGTTGTTTGAGTTCTCACCTTCTCTCATCAATTGGGTCTTTTTAATTCCTGAGGAGACTCATCCATGCAACTGGTCTGAGGAAGATTTGGATGCTGCTGTTGAGGTTCTCACTGGTGGACGGAAAAACAGTTGGGAAGGTGTTCAGTCCAAACATCTTACTGCCACGAGTCAAGTGTTGTACAAGATCTGCTGTGCAAATTGGATTCCCTCTTCAAATCGCTCCACACTGGTTAAAGACAAATTACGTTTTGTCTACATGCTCCACCAGCAGAAGCGTTGTAACTTTGGGCAGCTTGTGTTCAATCAGATCATGCTCATGGCAAAATCTCCAAAGGCTGATCGACGGATATCTTTCCCAATCTCATCTTTCAAGTCCTGTTCTTTCAAAAGGATGTTCTGTTCAACTCTGCTGATGGCGCTCCCTCTGGTCACCCTGAACGTGTCACTTTGGATCCTAAGGCTGGAAAAGGCTCTACAGATGAGGCTGCTGTGGATGGTGATGAAGCTATTCCCGATGAAGACGAAGTCTCTTCGACCACTTCTCTTCTCTGTGACATTGACGAAGTTATGACTCGCCTTCATCATATCCGTCGTCGTGTTTGCAGTAAGCTGTTCTCTAATGCCCTTTTGTCTCTTAATTCCATTCTCAGTGTTGTCATATTTTTTTTTTGTCTGAATGGTTCTACCAAGCAGGGGGAGAGTATGACTGATTGCCTGAGCTATGAGTACGTGCCAAGTTGCGGCTTCTCGAGTTGACAGCGTGTTTTTTATTTTCTTTCCTACTCTAAGGACTTACAATCAATGTTGTGTGTTTAAGCTATGTCAAAACTTATGCCTATTAACTCTTGGTTATGTTTAGCTATTATCATGAATGGTTTATGGTTTGTTAGAGTTTATCATGAATGGTTTATGGTTTGCTAGAGTTTCTCGGATGGTGTGTATTTTTTTGTTCCTTGTTACTTTGTCTCATTGCAGGAAGCTTGGGTTATCACATTCAGACAAAAAATGGGAGATTGTAAGTTCGAGAACTTGATGACTTCAGAGTGGTTGGATACACGAAGTCGGTGTGAAGCAAGTTTGAGTCTACTATGGAAAGTTGTGATTTGATACTTGGAAGGCAAGTGAGAATATGCGTTTACCTTTCTCGGATTAAAGTGAATCAAGACTTGTAAAGTCGAAGATCCTCTAGGTCTATGTTGGGGAGTACTTAAGAGAATGAGATGAAAAGAAGTTTGAGAGCTTTTTGGTGAGAGTTTAAGACGGCTGTTAGCTTTGTCTGGTGAGTGAATAAAATATAAGTGTGGCTGTTGTCACACCGGGCTTTTGGGTAGATTAGGATTGGTCAGTCTCGATCAAGTGTCAAGATCGTGTAAATCTGATTAAACAGATTGTATAATTTTTTTAAGAGATCTTAATAAAGAGCTTTGTGTATTTTATTAAGTCTGAGTGTGGTTATTCTTTGGTATCTGTTTGTTTGTTCTCAATTCTTCAATAACGGCGCCGACGCCGAGTAACATCACTTAGAGGTAGACCACAGTGAATAAAATGGAGGAGAGAGACGAATTAGTCTGATGTGTACAAATAATACATTTTTAATGGTCCTCACAGTTTTTTTCATTAATTGAAGTGGCTTCTCCAGAATCATTTTAAAATTCGACCTGTCAAGCCCATGAAAGGCACTTATAAAATTATTGTGTTGATTCTTTTTTAATAACTTAGTATTAGATGTTTTCAATTATTTTTTTATTTCCATTTTAATTAGACACTCTAAATAAACCTAAACATTCAGGTATTTAGATCGGTTCCCGAATCTTTTGGATAATAGGAATTTTGGACCCAACATATATTTATAGAATTTTGATTCGGTTCGGTTCGGTTTTTATAGGTTTTGAGTCAGTTTGGTTTTTTATTTTGAGAACCGATTAATATTTGGATCCGGTACGGTTAGGGTATTTATTATCTGAAATACTTAAAATATTTCCGAAAACTCAAAAATATATCTGAACACCCAAAATTACTCACGAAAGTCCGATAAAAACTAACAAAACATATCCGAATTATCAAAATATACCCAAAACCCCGAAAAACTAAGAAAAATATAACTGAAATACCTAAAATATACCTGTAATACCACAAAATAACTAATACCTTAAATATTTTCGGGTTATTCGGGTAACCGATCAGGTATCGGGTAATATTCGGAACCGAACCGATATCTATTTGTATCAACGAAGAAGAAGCATCATATATTTTGACCAGAACCGAACCCGATCCAAACCAGTTTTTTGGATCAGTTCCAGTTCGGGTTTTTGGACCCGAGTTTTTTGCCCAGGCCTAATTCTAACTAACAATACCACAACTAATTATGATCAAATTATTATTATTTTTCATTTAAAATCATGTCATCATCCAAATTTATCTAAAACTAGGTGAATACCCAGTCTACGCGCGGACAATTTCTATTTTCAATTTTTTTTAAATTACTAATATTCGTCAGAAATTTTTTATTATATATAAATTTTAATATTTTTTATTGATTAGTATTTTTGTATGTTTTTACGTTTATCAAATTTAAAAATTTCATATATAGAGAAGTAAAAAAACGAAAAAGAGAAGAAAGTCATCATTAAATTTTATATATTTTTTATTCTTAAAATTTTTATAATTACTAATACTCATAAGAATTTTATTATATATATATATATATATATTAATATTTTTTATTGATTAGTATCTTGATTTGTTTTTACGTCTATCAAAATTTTTAAAAATTTATATATAGGGCAGCTAAAACAACGAAGAAAAGAAGAAAGTCATCATTAAATTTTATATATTTTATTTTGAAAGTAATTGCTAGTTATGAATTTACTAAAATTGTGGTAGATGAAAAGACAAAAATATAAATCTACATAATTGCATGAAATTTATTAATGTTTGCAAAAAAAAATTAAAAAATATATTTTAAAAAAAAACTAAGGACACATGACACTTTCTCAAAAACTGATGTGTTAACATATGAGAGACCCATTATGCTTTCATATAGTAGATGCTCAAGCCTAAAAATGAAAAGAATATTCTCTAAGTCTTAAAAGAATAATCTTCAAAAGTTGAAAAAATGCTATGAATCTTGATATATATAACGAATGAAACATTTTTGAATCCATCGAGATAGAGGAAGTCTGGAAAGATTTGATGGAAAAGAGTTGAGTTAGACTCGTATTGACTTCTTTGATGTGACACAAATGTCACATAATTCTCCTCTTCATACCTATATTATGTTGGAATACAAAATTTGTAAGTCTATTGAGCTGAGTAAACTTTGAATTAATATGAAAAGAAATTTGGTCATTGGGCTCTTTAAGAAAGCCTTAGAGGACACTATGGAGAAGGAGTGATAGGGCCATTATGCAAGGATAAATTCTTACCAAGATTTTTGCATAATGGAAGGAAAAATCTGAAAGATGGTGTCTAATAAAATCGGATAAATCAACCGATTGTGTCTAGATAAATTCGAATTTCTTCCAGATGTTTCTAGAAGATTTCTGATTTCTCTTACTTGTGGAAAAAGAGAATATCTATAAAATATTATTTTCTTTTTCTCCGACATTCCTTACTTGCGGAAAAAGAGAATATTCAGAAAATATTATTTTCCTTTTCTCCACAAAATTTAGCTTGAAGATCAAGCTACTCTTACCATATAAATTTAGTTCGTAGATTCTGTTTTGGGTGTTTCAAAACAGTCTCATCACGGTTGTATCATGGGATTCAAAAATCGCAAAAGAAACCGTCACACATTACGAGAATTGAGTTAAGGAAAAAGATCAAATCTCGACTCCGTGTTTCATCTTCTTTTAATAAACATTTTCAAGGTCTCGCTTAATCCGCTTTCCTTAATCTACTGTTTTATACTATCGATTTTGTTTCGTGATTTCAATCCAGATTTTCGCGGTCTAACATTTGAATTTTAATAAATAAATATACTTGATAAAAATATCGCAAAAATATAAAATATAATTTTATTGGCTAAAAATTAATATATATTACTATTATTCAATCATGAAACATGTTAGAGTTAATACTTTATAATTGTGAGAATCTATGATTTTTGGATCAAAATTTAAAGTTTGTAATGGTTTAATCAAGTTTCATAGTTGAATCTCATAATATATCAATACTATTAAAACTTAAACATTCCTATTTAACTTAATAAAAAGTTAAAGAGTAGAAGTTATTCAATATTTATATAATTCGAATATATAATAGATGGGGTAGGATTAATGTTATCAAACATACAAAATATTTAGACCACCGCAAAATAGGTTAAAAGAACAAATTTTAACTCATTTTAATTATAAAAACATTAGAAAATACTTCGACTACTACAAGATGAGTTAAAAATGAATTAACCCATTTTGATTATAAAAATATTTAAAATAAACTTAAACCAATGCAAAACGGATTAAATAGATGGATTACAAGATGGGTTAAAAATGAATTAATCCATTGTGATTATAAAAATATTTAAAATAAACTTAAACCAATACAAAACGGATTAAATAGATGGATTATCCTATTTATCCATATTTATATAAGAGACTAGAAATTTAGTTATGAAAATATTAAAAAAAATATTTTAGATCAACCTAAAGCAGATTAAACTTAAATTATATAATTTTTACAATGACTATTTTATTAAAAATAAAATATCATAAAATTATTTTTAAAAATCATGGTCCTACACTATAACGCGGATTAGAATCGTGATCTGAGTAAAATAAGTTCCGATTAAAATTAACGCATCTTGTATTTCAATTTTTACAAAGTAAAACAAGTAAAAACGAAAACAAACTAAAACGCGGTTTACTAACGAGTAAAAGTTTAATAAATTCTATAGTATATTTTTATTACAACTAAAATTATTAACACATCTTAAAATTTTATATTTATAAATAAATTTTATCCAAAAAATTAAATATTAAAAATTTAAAAGTTTAAACAAACTAAAAATTAAAAAAGGTATTCATTTCTATTGAATTGAAATTATGTAAAAAAAATAATGCACGGATCAAACTCTAGTATATTTTAAAATGGGATTCAAACTCATGACAGCCCATGTTAATCATAAAGACATATAGACATATGATACTTAAAACAAAAGAAAAGAAATATATCATTATTGGCCAAACAATTTCACAATTATCCGGAAATATATCTACTAATTTTTAGAAACAAGAAAAAAGTCAAAAATAAAAAACTTAATATTGTCCAATTAAATAAATAGAAAGATGACCACAAATAGCTAAATATAATATATATCATAATTATAATTTGTAAATACATTGCACTGCATATTGTCTATAGAGAGAAGACAAATTCTTATTGACTATCTTTATTAATAAAACAAAAAAGCTAATGTCCAATTATAGTCAAACTCATACAGTAAGAATATTTTAATTAAAATTTACATTACACTTAGCATATATATCATGTATATGATTTTGTTCTCTGAATTGTAATTTTATTTTAATTTTTTGTCAATAGTAAAAAAAACTCAAAAATAATTTATTTTGAGGGAAGGGGGTAGGTGATACCAACATATAATATAGTCTACATCATATATAACAAAACAAACATAAATTTTGTTCATATGATTGTTGTACGTGTCCGTTATTTAAAAAATATAATAAAACATTTAATTTATTGTGCAATTAGAAGAAGATCTTTGCATTAATTATCTTTAATCAACTTTTAAAAATTGTGAGCCTCATATCTGTATAAAACGAACCGATTAGATAATGATAACAATATATCCCAAACTTATCTTTTATTTTTACATTCTCTAAACTCATTGTGGTCGATATTTTTTCTCAGTTTCTCAAAACCTCAAACCAACTATGTCAAATTGTAGTATAGGGCAACTGCATGCTTTCTATGCCCAAGAAAGAGTGATTTTCTCAAAATTAGTCCTAAACTTCTCAAGATCACCAGCTGAGTCACTTCTTGTCATGGCCACATTGCTATGGCTTGAAGACTTTGGCTTTGAAGACATCTTTTCAGTCATCAAGACTCACAACGATTCATTCATTGCGGCTCTTGCTTATGAGGCTGTCTTGTGCTTCCGGTGCCTTGATTCCGACAATCCTCCAAATGGTTTCAATCAGATCCCTCTCACTGCAAAATATATGAAAAAAAATATATCACTTCAAATAATCTACCAACATCGATATAGTGCTATCACAGGAATCAAAAACTTTTTAACCACTGTTTGTTCTAGAATTTTCTCTGACATCCTTCAACAACTTTTTTCATCTTCATCATCCTCCAACTTCATTAGATTCCACCATTATTTCGTCATCCCTAGTTTTCTACATTGTACTTTTGAAAGCATCAATGGTATGCCTAGTATCACTTCCTTGGATGATTTCCTTCCAAAAAAATTATTTAGTATCCCTAGTGGTATATGGGGCTGGAATGCTACTTGCATCACAACTGAAAATGACCGGACCCTGTTTCTTACGTTTTCTCGTGGATATCCAGTATCAGAAGCGGAAGTGAAGCAACTCTTCGTAGAGAAATATGGGGAGAACTGTGTTAAAGGCGTTTATATGAATAGCTATGGTCAGCAACAATCACTATATGCGCGGTTGGTTTTGGATTCAGTTGTTACCGTAGATCGTATACTTAAAGGTGAGAATAAAAAAAGGTTTCACATTAACGGGAAGCACATTTGGGCTCGTAAGTTTGAAGATAGATTGAGAAAAGAGAGACAACTACTTAATTAATCAAAGCGAATTAAATTATTTTGTCATTTACTTTTTAATGTGCAAGTCTTTTTTCTCTTATATTGTAATAAAATAATTATGTGAAACAAATTGTTCCATGTAAACGTTCATCTAAAAAGGAGAGATTTACAAAATTTCATTCTTTCCGAAATTGTCATAGTATTTTTTTGTTTTTGTTTTTGTTTTATCAACAACTAAAAAAACAGGAGGTATAGCATTAACATAAACCATTTCTAAAGGGAAAGTCTGAGCATTTCGTGCTAGTTTGTTAACCTTTGAATTCTTTGTGCGAAGAACTAACTTGATAGAACATGTGTCCAAAGCTGCTTCCATCTCTGAAATTCTTCCAGATGTGTTGAGAAAGAATGACACTCCAAAGGGGAAGACACTATCTTGACCAAATCAGATCAATCTTTCGCAAAAACCACATAACTATACTGGAGAGTATACATGTTTTCCATACCCCAATTAAGTCCTCAAACTCAGCATGTAAAGGAGAAAGACTCTATTGAATATTATGGATCCCTACCATCGAATTATCCTTTCCCTCTTTACTACAATACTCTCCCTGTCCTGAAAAAACATCCAAATCATTCCAGACTCCATCAATAAAAGACCACCGCCCCTCAAAAGTTCTAAATTCGAGTGCAGGTTAGCTTCCACTTTCAGTAATCTATCCTCCAGTATTGTTGGTGTCGGATCTCGAACCCCTGGTTTGGATTCCGTTAAATGCGCCACGTTACGAGGACACGTCACATAAAAAGGTCAACAGTCAACTAACAATCAATATCGAGCTCTAAGAGCAGAAAAAAACAAGATGCTTGAGTCGTAGAATGGAGTGAGGATCTCGGAAGGTACCCAAAGCGAGCATAAGGGTTCGAGCCGAATAGCTCGAATCACGAACGAAGAGTGATGAGAAGCGAGAACCTGGACAGCTCGGGTGAATTCAAAAGTCAGTGTTGCCGCATTCTGTAACGTCTCCAACTCCTACTAAGGCCCTGAGTACGGACCATGAGGCCAGAGAGAAGGACCGGGTCAAAAGAATTTGGTCATAAGGGACATGGTTCGGAAGGGTGATAGCCGGTAAGGACGTTGGTTCTTATCCGAGCTAGAAATGATGGGAAAGAACTGAACCCAAGTGAATCATTAGCTGAGGGCAGCTGGGGCAGCTCACGGTCCAGTATGGACACTGACACTCCAGCTGGGTCAGCTGGTTCAGCTCACGGCCAGCTCGGCCAGCTGGAGGGAGTGACCCGCAGCTGGGACCAGCTGGTGATCTAGTAAGCTAGCTGGGTTAGCTAGTGGCCGGGGAGTGACAGTCACCTCCGGAGGTAAGATGGTGCGACAGGGGAAGGGGTGTAAGTGTGAAAGGGCATGGGGAAAGGGTGTCTTGTCGAAGGGTCACCATGAACCAAGGCAACCCTTCTCGAATGGATGCAACCATTCGCTAGTGCCTATCTGACAGGCCAAAGACTCGCCTATAAATACCAGACCCTCCACGCCTGTTTTTGCATCAGTTTCTGCAGAGGAAAAACTGTGAGAAAAGAAAGAAAGAGAGAAATACCGATCTTGATCGAAAAGTGAGAAAGAGAGAGACTGCGACCAGGAAGATGTCCCATGTGGAAGAAGTTCCGGTCATAGACAAGGGGAAAGACCCTGTCGATTCTGATCAAGTCCCAAAGGTATGTCTGACTAACCCATGTCTAACCGTTGATCCTGGATCGCCGGTGACAACCGTTGCGATCCCGGAACCGGACTGATTGGGCCGTGTCTCACAACCTTTGTCTTGTCTCCCTCTCTACTTTTCTTGTACGGCTGATCCGTGAATTCTGGTCTCGGTCAGACTCATGATAAATCAGTTATCATGGGTTTGGCAATCGGTTATGGACATACCATAGAATGCGATTGAACGGTTGCGAGGGTCGGGTCGCGTAATGCGCTCTGATCATGGCTGTGTGCCGATACAGGAAGAATCCGTAAATGAACCCTCGGCTGCATGGTTACGTCCGGGTGCCTATGAACGGTTGCGAACCGGAACTGCTGGTTGCCTATGGGAATCATCTGGATCGGAATGATTCCAGACGGAACGGTCGGTTAGGCCTAAGGTCGGACAGACACGACCATGAAACCATCGCGACTGTTCGGCAAGTTGCACCTCTTGGAGCAATAGGCCTTAAGGTCGGTCGCAAATGGATAGGGTGATCTGGTGCGGGTGTGTAAGTGTACCTTGGGCATGCTAAGGTGTGTCCGTGGCCGGTAAAACCTCTTCGGTCGGTGAACCTAGTCTGCTTGCGAACCATTGCGACTGTTCGACGAATTGCACTCTTTGGGTCAATAGCCATCACAGCCGATTCCCAACTTGGCCCCACAGAACCGATGTGAGTGTTTGCATGCCATGGACATGTTTGAACATGTCTTTGGGTGACCGAACCTCTACGGTCAGTACAGGTGGTCCGGTGTTGAGAACTCGGAGCAGTGTCGCGGTCGGCCGAAAGGCTGATACATGCCAAGGAGTGCCACGGTCTTTGGCCAATGGTTCCTCCAGACAAACGGTTCGTCCGTTTGTCCCTAAGGCTACCTAGTTGTTACTTGGTCAGTGGGGTGGTTGGTTGAATGACTAAGTACAACTGGGGAAAGTCTTAGGATGAGTTAGGATAGGCTTCAGCTATACTAATGGGGCATAAGGGTTCTGGGAAGCATATGCATAGTTCGGTTATGGACTAGTCCGATTACTGACGTGCTCATATCTTTTCAGGACGTGAGGTTGGCCCGAGTATGGACCAAGCCTAGGTGCACGGTCCGGCGGCCCCCTGATGATGTGTGGTGTGTGTTTGGAGCTCGGGATAGAATAGGATCGGTCCATGGAAAGCCTTCGGGCAAACTCTAGCATGATGTATCGAACCTTTATTATATCAATAAGAGTTTCATTTTCTTTATCTACCTCCTTTAGTTCCGCATAAATGGCAGATAGAGGAACCTCCTGGAATAGTTTGTTAAGTTGTTCGGATAGGGTTTTAGTCTCATGAAGACTAAGAAGTGGGACAACTGATCTGGGTCGTGTATCCGGGTTGGGGCATTGTAATAAGGATTTTTATTTTGGCCCAAGACTTAAGCAATATACACACTTTTATCTATTTTCGCTAAGTTATTTTCTAAAATGCAGTTCGTATACATATTTTTTTGTGTAATTCATTAGTTAAAACACCTATGGATTAATACAAATATACGGTGTGGAGTTCAGCATCCACAGTAATTGCGCTTCTTCCCACAGTTGTCCCTCTATTTCCACAATAAGTATTCATATGGGTTCCGATCGATCCTTATTATCAAATATTCTTTCATTCCGACTTTTCCAAATATACTATATGATCCATGGAAAATAGTCATATGCAATATCCTTAGGATTCCTCCAAAATAAATAGCTCGAATGCAGATTTGCTTTTGAGGGGATTTTGGACAGAGCCCATGTCTGCACAGCTGGAGGACATTAAAAAAAAACGTGATTACTTGATTCTTCATCTGCACCACATCATAGACATTGTGTATCACATCGAATCCCTCGAGCTTTTAAATTCTTGGTAACCGATAAACAGCCCAAAATCACTTGTCAAATAAAATGTTTCATTTTCGAAGGACATGTAATCTTCCATGAATGAGCTAGGAGAGAAATGAATTCCGGATCAGAAAAAACATCACGAATACCTGAATTTCGATATAATTGTTCAATTATATATCCTTATTTCACCAAATATTTTCACTTTTACTGAAATATCACCTATAAGAATCTAATTTAAGTACATGACTAAGCGGCATATGTTGTATGATGGTCACATCCTGAGGAATGATAATTGCTTCAAGCTGTTGCAAGTTCCACATGCAAGTCCTTGGATCAATCAATTGATTAACTGTAAACGGGAGATATATATTAAATTTATAAGAAAAAATAAAGTAAAAAAAATAAAGATTTCTTTTTTTTAATTAAACGTATTCAAAGTTTCAAAAACAAAAAAGGTTTTCGCTTTTCTACAATGAGTATTGATTGAAAAAAAAAAACAAATTACAGCTTACTGAATGCTTTAAGTGCAATAGTTCGTCATGGTATCGGTTCTATTGGAGATATGACTTCAAGCCATGTAATCAAACCCTCTTCATAAGCTTCCTCCTCATCTTTCAGATCGACAATCATTTTATCTATAATCTGGCTTCAGTCAAAAGCGGTTTTTCTCCATGCCTTCGATTGTTCCTCTCATGCTATATGTGATAAAGTGTCGATTGGAATACATACTTCATGAGGAATATCTTGATTTTTTATAATTTTAATTGTAGAGAAGCTGTACTACTAGATCCCAATCATGTGTATAGTCTTGAACGAGCAGTTTTAAAGTTAAGAGTTTTTCATATCAGCAATGAATATTGATAAGAAACATAAATAGATGGATTTTTTTTTTTTCTGGCTGACCGCAGAAACAACAATCCAAAGTGTTTGAGCGCTCTATAATTGACATTAAACTGTCTTAATAAGAATGAAATTTATATTAATGCATTTTCGACAAGGACAACCATCTTACAACTTTCATACATATTAATGTTTTGTCTGCTTAACACATGAATATTTCAACCCTGTTTTTTTAACTTTTCCATCACCATTCCCTTATATGATAATTCCAGTGATATATGTATTATAATAAGATTGGATATTTTTTATATAAATGATCTTTTGAATTTTTTTTTATTTTTGAAATATATAATACAAATATATAACAATTAGTATAAACTAATTAAATAGGACATACATCAGTTATTGATGAAGTCACGACTGAAGGCTCACCCGAAGAACTATCCGGAAGTGGAGTGGAGGTTACCGTGCCGGTCATGAGGAACACACCACGGACGCGGTCGGGAATAAGGAACCTACGCGAAGAGTTCAACCAACAAGTAGAGAGCCTAATCACTCTATTGGAGCATGAGGAACTTAAAGGAAGGCTACTCAATAAAGAAATACTCGAAGAGATTCCGACCGGGCCAACAGAGGAACCCAATCCGGCCCTGGGCCGAACCATGGAGCCAACCGGACCAACGACCAGTTCCTGGACCATTACTTTCTTGCAGTTCTTCAAGCGCTTGCGGCGACCAACATATTCCACATATCAGCCATCACGCCTGGGATGGAACAACCAAACTCCACCATGGTTCAGATGGTTCAAGACGGTTCCGCACTCAGCTGGCCACCCAAGTTCAACTCCCAGTAAGCTCGTGAATTAAGTCTATTTAACGAGTTTCCTTTTTTGTGTTTTGCAGGTTTTCTTTCCTTTTTCTTTTGTTTTCCTTTTCTTTTCGTTTAAGGGCCTTGTTAGCAATTTCGACCAAGTGTTAGGCATTTTCTTAATTTCTTGTTTTCGACCCAAGTAGGTCAAAGGCTGCAGGACTATTTAATAAAGTCTCACATTCTGTCAGTACTCACCTTTTGCCCATATTAATAAAGTACCAGAGTTTTCTTCTGAAACCCTAGCAGTCTAAGCTTCTTCTGTGAGAATCCTTGAAGTGTTTTGGTTTTGACTTATCACAAAGAACCTCATCCTTTGTGTGGCGTTTTTCGTTCCCCATCGTCCATACCATCCATTGAGTTACTTGGAGAGAGCCTGTCGGCCAGCCAATGAGCTTCCATCCGTGACTTCCAAGCAAAGAGAGCCTTTCGGCCAGTTGTTCGGATCACAACCTCCACCCCAAAGTAGAACCATCCGTACGGGGCTACATCATCTGGTATCAAAGCTTAGGCTCGGAAATCAGGTTGTATCTCATCTGAATCTTTGCTTTTCTTTGTTCTTTGGTTTTGCGATTTGTTTCTGTTTCCTTAAAAGAAAAATAATAATAAAAAATATATATATCTCTCATTTGTTTGCAGGAACCTATGTGGAGTACAAGTGATGATGCCTTGGCTCAGATTCTAGCCAACCTCCAGACCATGCAGAAGCGTTTGGATCGGCTGGAACAACGACGAGCCGAAGATGATTAGACTTCGGACACGCAAAGTACCCGCGAACGTACACGGGACATCCGACCACCCTCAGCACCCGCCCAATCCAAGAATGACCGTACGCATGACCATCACCGTGCTGGAAACGATCGGGACAGGCGCCGGGATTCTGAGGAGGATCCACCTTGGCAAGGGAAGGAACTTAAACTAACGCCTCCTACTTTTTCAGGAAAAATCAATCCGGAGGCCTACTTGGATTGGAAAAGGCGAATGGAGTACATCTTTGAGTCCTACAACTACTCAGATATACAAAAGGCGACCCTAGCCGCGGTCCAACTTACGGACAACGCATTGGCCTGGTGGGACCGAGAGGTAGCCGAACGGAGGAGACGACATCTTCACCCAATCACCTCATGGGTCGACAAGGGTTTCCACCTCCGAAAGAGGTACGTGCCTGTTTCTTTCCACAAGGATCTTCAGAATAGATTCCGGAAGCTGAGTCAAGGAAGTCGGTCCGTGGAGGAATATTTTGAAGAGTTTGAAATTCTTAAGAACTGGCTGGAGGTCAATTATTCGGTCGAGACCCTGATGGCCTAGTTCTTGGATGGACTACAAGATCACATTGTACGTAAGGTGGAAAGACAGACTTACAACGACCTAGACGAGTTGCTACATGTGGCTATCCAAGCGGAGCAACACATCAAGAGGAAGGGAGCCACTATGAGCCGAGCCAAACCTAGCTGGAACTCACAACCACCAAGGAACTTTGACAAAGGGAAGTCGGCCATTGTTGAGGACCGGACCAAGAAGGTCACCCCGGGAGCCCCAAAACCCGCAGCCGCACCAGGTAAGTTTCCAAACACCAGAGCTAGAGACATTACCTGTTTTAAATGTCAGGGTAAGGGCCATTATGCGAGGGAGTGCCCAAACCAACGGGTCATGTTGATCCGCGACAATGGGGAGTATGAGTCGGAAGACGAGGCTCCACCCTGAAGTGGGAGAAATTCTGGTCACTATGCGAGCCCTCAGTGCTCTATACGATCCAGATACCATTCAGAGAGAAATCATCTTTCACACAAGATGTAGCGTAGAGGCTAAGGTATGTAGTCTCATTATCGATAGAGGTTCCTGTACTAACGGGGCAAGCAGGTACCTAGTAGATAAGCTCGGTCTCCCTAAGACCAAGCATCCCCGACCATACAGACTCTGATGGCTCGATGATAAAGTGGAGCTAAGGATCAGCGAGCAAGTCCAAGTGCCATTCAATATCGGTAATTACTCCGATCAAGTAATATGTGATGTTGTCCCTATTCAGGAAGGTCACATCTTGTTGGGACGACCATGGCAATTTGACAAGGAGACTCTCCATAATGGCCAGATAAACTACTATAGCTTCATGCACCAGAACAAGAAGCACAACTTGGCCCCACTCGCACCACAAGAAGTTTTCGAACTTCAGAAGGAAATGGACAAAAGAGCCAAGGAGGACAAGGTAAGTAAGTTCAACCTATACGTAACACCTAGTACTATTTGTAAGTCCCTTGCAATGCAAGAAACGGTGCTACTAATGATCTGTAAGGAATGTATGATTTCAGGTTCCGAAGATGAAACCCCACTACCACCCGAGATCAAGAAGCTGTTGGAGCAGTTCGTAGATGTGTTCCCTGAGGAGATTCAACTTGGCTTACCTCCGGTCCGAGGGATTGAGCACCAGATCGACCTCATACCTGGAGCCCCTCTACCAAACCAAGCTGGATCAACCCTGAGGAGGCCAAAGAGTTAGAACGGCAAGTCCAGGATCTGATGTCTAAAGGTTACATCCGCGAAAGCCTGAGCCCTTGTTCCGTGCCCGTAATCCTTGTGCCCAAGAAGGATGGATCGTGGTGTATGTGTGTTGATTGTCGGGCCATCAACAATATCACCATCAAATACCGGCATCCCATCCCACAATTGGACGATTTGCTAGACGAACTCAATGGAGCTACCATCTTCTCCAAGATCGATCTGAGGAGTGGTTACCATCAGGTTCGGATGAAGGAAGGCGACGAGTGGAAGACTGCCTTCAAGACCAAACGCGGATTGTACGAGTGGTTGGTCATGCCTTTCGGCCTCACCAACGCCCCAAGCACTTTCATGCGGCTCATTAACCATGTTTTGAGGGTGTACATCTGTAAGTTTGTGGTACTGTACTTCGATGATATACTTGTTTATAGTACTTGTCTAGAAGATCACCTTAGCCATCTTGAACAGGTCTTAGTCACACTTAGGTCGGAACATCTCTATGCAAACCTCAAGAAATGCATCTTTTGCACTGATCAAGTTGTTTTCCTAGGATTTGTTGTAAGTTTGCAGGGTTTAAAGGTGGATGATGACAAGATCAAGGCGATCCAAGAATGGCCTACCCCTACCACAATTGGACATGTCCGGAGTTTCCATGGGCTGGCCAGCTTTTATAGGCGGTTCGTAAGGGACTTCAGTACCATAGCCGCACCTCTCACCGCGGTCATCAAGAAGAATGTCACATTTAGTTGGGGACCGGCTCAGGAAGAAACCTTCTAGAAACTTAAACAGAGTCTCACTCAATCACCGATTTTGGTACTCCCAAACTTCAACCAAACTTTTGCTATAGAATGTGATGCTTCTGGAACAGGTATCGGAGGAGTAATGACCCAAGGAGGCAAGCCGGTTGCTTTCTTCAGTGAAAAGCTCAGTAGAGCTTCACTCAACTATCCCACTTACGACAAGGAGTTGTATACTTTGGTAAGGTATTTAGAGGTTTGGCAACATTATCTTTTGTCCAAAGACTTTGTTGTCCATACAGATCACGAGACGTTTAAGAATCTAAGAGGACAAACGACACTCAAAAGAAGACATGCGAAGTGGCTAGAGTTCATAGAGATCTTCCCCTACGTCATCAAGTACAATAAGGGAAAGGAGAATATTGTAGCTGATGCATTATCCAGGAGGCATGCTCTTATCAGCACCATGGAGGCTAAGATCATTGGCTTTGAGCATATCAAGGAGGCCTATGCCGAAGACCCGAACTTCAAACAGGCCTATGAGGAGACCCACGCGGCTGCATTCGGAGGTTACTACCAACACAATGGATTTTTATTTAAAGATAAAAAGCTTTGTATTCCTCAGGGTTCTATGAGGGAACTACTAGTGTGAGAGGCCCACGGAGGAGGCTTGATGGGACCCTTCGGACGGGACAAGACTCTCAGTGTCCTCATGGAGCATTTCTATTGGCCACACCTGAAGAGAGACATGGAGCGACTCTGTGCGAATTGCATAACCTGCCTGAAGGCCAAATCCAGGTCACATCCTCATGGTTTGTATATGCCTCTACATATTCCTAACCTACCATGGGTAGATATTTTGATGGATTTTGTTTTAGGTCTACTCAAGATCAACCATCGTGATTCTATCTTTATGGTGGTGGATCAATTTTCCAAGATGACCCACTTCATCCCATGTAGCAAGTCCAATGATGCCACTCAGATGGCCGACATGTTCTTTAAAGAAGTCGTGAGGCTTCATGGAATTCCCCGTACCATTGTCTCCGATTGGGATTCCAAGTTTCTTGGACATTTCTGGCGGACCCTATGGAAGAATTTAGGCACTAAGCTGCTCTTTTCCACCACTTGCAATCTATAGACCGATGGTCAAACTCAGGTAGTAAACCGGAAACTCTCAACCCTTTTGAGAGCTATGGTGGTTAAGAACTTACACAATTGGTTAACCTGTTTACCGTACATTGAGTTTGCATATAATCATGCTAGACATTCGGCCACAAAGCAATCGCCATTCGAAGTTGTATATGGGTTTAACCTATTATCTCCGTTAGATCTCACTACTCTTCCCCAAGCTGTTTATTCTAGTGCAGAAAGAGAAACAAAGGCCGATTTTATGAAGAAACTTCATCAGCGAGTCAAGGACAACTTGGAGAAGAAGACGGCCAAGTATAAGGAACGAGTAGACCAAGGCCGAAAGGAGGTCACATTCAAACCCGGAGACTGGATCTGGCTACACATGCGCACGGAGGGGTTCCCGAACCAGAGGAAGTCCAAGCTCGCGCCTAGAGGAGATGGCCCATTCCGAGTGCTGGAGAAAATAAACAACAACGCCTACAAGCTAGAACTCTCAGGTGAGCTAACCATTTCACCTACATTTAATGTTACTGACTTATCTCCTTTCCATGCAGATGAGCCAATTCTGAGGTCAGAATATTTTCAAGAGGGAGGGGATGATGAAGCCACGACCGAAGGGTCACCCGAAGAACTATCTGGAAGTGAAGTGGAGGTTACCGTGCCGGTCATGAGGAACACACCACGGACGCGGTCGGGAACAAGGAACCTACGCGAAGAGTTCAACCAACAAGTATAGAGCCTGATCATTCTATTGGAGCATGATGAACTTAAAAGAAGGCTACTCAATAAATAAATACTTGAAGAGATTCCGACCGGGACAATAGAGAAACTCAACCCGGCCCTGGGCCGAACCATGGAGCCAACCGGACCAACGACCAGTTCCCGGACCACTACTTTCTTGCCAGTTCTTCAAGGGCTTGCGGCAACCAACATATTCCACATATCAGCCATCACGTCTGGGATGGAACAACCAAACTCCACCACGGTTCAGATGGTTCAAGATGGTTCCGCACTCAAATGGCCACCCGAGTTCAACTCACGGTAAGCTCGTGAATTAAGGCTATTTAACGAGTTTCCTTTTTTTTGTTTTGTAGGTTTTCTTTCCTTTTTCTTTTGTTTTTCTTTTCTTTTCGTTTAGGGACCTTGTTAGTAATTTCGACCAAGTGTTAGATCTTTTTTCAATTTCTTGTATTCGACCCAAGTATGTCAAAGGCTGCAGGACTATTTAATAAAGTCTTACATTCAGTCTGTACTCACATTTTGCCCATATTAATAAAGTACCAGAGTTTTCTTCTGAAACCCTAGCCGTCTAAGCTTCTTGCGTGTGAATCCTTGAAGTGTTTCGGTCTTGACTTATCACAAAGAACCTCATCTTTTGTGTGGCGTCCTTTGTTCCCCAACGTCCATACCATCCATTGAGTTACTTGGAGAGAGTTTGTCGGCCAGCCAAGGAACTTCCATCCATGACTTCCAAGCAAATAGAGCCTTTCGGTCAGTTGTTCGGATCAACAACCTCTACCCCAAAGTAGAACCACCCGTGTGGGGCTACATCAGTTACATAATCATTGTTAAAGAAAGATGAATTTTGTATACATTTTCTAATATTCAATTAAACCAATCCTAATATTGGACGTTAAATTAATGTCGTTTTTTAAAGTGATGTTCAAATATTTAGCGTCACTACATTTTCAAATTGTTGTTATTATGTTTATATTGGTTTATTGATGTCATTTTGGTAAGCTCATGTTTTGTTTGATTATAATTATATCTTTTATCTTATATGCTATTCAACTCTAACGGTTTCAAGTATTTGACTTAGCATTATGTTTGGGGTGTTGGTGGGATCATTACGGCTCCGTGTTACCAGAATTTTTGTTGTCAGAAATCTTTGTTCTTATTTGATTATCATGTATCTGTTTGCTATAAATAATATGAATCTAATTTTTTGTATAAAATGACATACTAGAATTAAATATTCTTTCATAGCTCTGTTCAAAGTGTTGTTTTCAGATACTTTTGTTTAATAGTCTTAGTATAACTAAGACTATAATTTTTTCTTAACATTTGAATAGACCATGTCGAATAATAAAGAAAAGAGAGAAAATAATGAAACTGATGATGAGATGTGTGAGTTTATTTTCGATGGAAAAAAGTATGCAAAAGTTCTTTTTATGCTTAGAAATGGCCGATGCAATGTTGTATTGAGGATGTTCAACATCTTTGATACACATGTAGGTTTTAACTTCACCGAGAATATCATATTTGTTCGACCGAGGGATAACCAAGCTGACAAAGCTGATGCCATTCTCAACTACAAGTCTTAAGAGTGAAGGCTTCTCAATGTATATTCTGAGCTAATGATACGGTTATCAAAGGGGAGATTTCAAATAGTTCATCCGCATTTTTCAAGGAGAAAACAGAAACAACAAATCCAGTAAAGCGCAGTTAAATGGAACCACCGATTTTGTCTCTGAACTCGAACAGCTTATGACTCTATTAAAATGTCAAGTAGCTTATGGATGAAGCTCATTTACCCCCAACACCATGTGTAGAAGAGTCAAAAGATTGTTCTCTTAGTAAAAAATGAAGAAATACGAGTTGAAGCCCAAGGATTCTTCGCATTTCTTTTTAAGTGTTGATTTCACAACTCAGATTCTTAATCAGTGCTTGTTTAATTTATCTTCATATTTGTAGCTGCAGCATACAGATTTATAATCAGCTCTATCTAGGAATTCGATGAATTCTAAAGACCTGCTTCGTTTAATCAAGGGATTTAATGAATATCTTGAGTCCGACTTTCTGTTTTGATAAACTTAATCAAATAAAAAATAAGATATATGAGAAATTAATTATTTATAATTATTAGAAATTGTCTTATAATAAATCCGAGTGACTTGTTTATATTAGAGATACAATTGAAAACCTTAATTTAGAAAAGAAGAAAAACAATATAACTTATAAAAGTCCAAATGCAAATGAAGACGGAAGGAGAGCTCCGTGGATATTAGTTTTAAAAGTATGATATTTACAATTAAATATAAACAATAATTTTTGATATTTTAATAAAATAAATTAATCATATATAATTATTTTAAAAAATTTATATATTTAAAAGTTAAATGCTTTACAAAAAACTCAATACGAGAGCATAAAAGATTGGAGCATTTGGAGAGTACTAGCAGTTTCTAAATGGTTCTCTAAATGCTTTATTTACAAAAGTTGATTGGTTAATAAAAGCATAATGCTCTCCAAAATGCTCTATCAATCAAACCTTTAATTGCCAAAAAAACACTTGTTGTACATTTTTTTCCAAAAAGTTTATTAAAAAATACTAATAAAAGAAAAATAATAAAAATAAAAAAGATATTCAAACTCTTGAATGATAAAATATGTAACATATACAACACTCTAAATTCAGTTTGTAAAGCATCATTAGTGGGAATATCTCAAGATAAATATAAATATAAATATAAATATAAATTGTATTAGTATTTAATTAAACAGTATCTTAAAAGTTTTAAGAAGTTCATGGCAAAATATCTCATTAATTAAATACTAAAATAAATTATATTTATCTATAAATTTATTTTCAGATACTTACCCTACAAAATAGACATGAGCATTCAGATATTAGGTTCGGTTCCAGGTAGGAACCAATCAGTTCCGGGTATTTCGGTTCTTATAATTTAAGATCCAATAGGTACTTATATTTTTTCAGTTCGGTTCTGGTTCGGTTCTTGTCGGTTCCGGCTCGGTTCGGTTTCATAATTTGAAGAACCGTAAAAATACCCGAATTTTTCGGTTTTCATACGGTTCTGGGTAATTTATACCCGAAATCAACAAAAATTTCCCAAAATCAACAAAAATTACCCAAAATAAAACTTGAATACCCGAATTAATTCAACTCCAATACAAAAATCCAAAGAAAACCAAAATGAAAATCACATAGTTGAAATTTGATTTAAAAAACATCTAACAATGGATAATATACTTACATATATTCGGTTTTTCGGTTCTTGATTTCGGTTCTCGGGTAGGAACTAGAACCGAACCGATATCCATAGTTCCTCAACTCAGCATCCAATGGGTAATATAGGTGGAACCGGAACCGGGACCGAACCAATTTTTTTTGGTTCTTCGATTCCGATTCTTCAGTTCCGATTCGTTATGCCTAGGCCTACTACAAAATATGCAAATCTTAAATGATTGGCGTCTCTCTCAGTCTCTCTATGCCAAAGTACAATAAACAACAAAAAAGGAAATACACATGCGAACAGTGTATATGATATTATCAGCAACCACTACTACTACCACACCAGTCCCACTCACATGCCACAAATCTAACTCCTAAGCATTTGTCACTATCTTAATACCTTAAATATAAAACCATTAATCTAACATAATTAGTGATAAAAATTTATATATATATTTTTGGATAAAGTTATGATTTCAGTGAAAAAATTATTTATTTTATGAAAAATTAATGTTAGATTAGAAAATTTTAGTTTATTAAATATATATATATATATATTATATAATTTTAGTTTATTATATTTTATATATATACATCATATATTGTGTCAAATTTATTCATATATTTTATAATTCTAAATTTCTAATATCCAAATTTATAAAAAAAGAAAAAAAAATTATTATAGTTTTCTGTTATTAACTAACATATTTTTATGTATATTCTAATTTTAAATGAATTTTTATCATTTTAAAAATAATAAAAAATTATTTTTATTTTAGCTTATTATTTTATATATTTATATTATATATATAGTATCAAATTGATTCATATATTTTATAATTCTAATATCTAAATTTTAAATTTTAAATTTATTATATTTTTGTGGCTAACTAACTTTTTATATATTCTTATTTTAAATAAATTTTTAATATTTTAAAAATAACTTTTTAAAAAAAAATTATTATCTACCCGCAATTAACACAATCGCAAATGATAGAATAAAACAATTTTTGATTTTAAGCGATTTAGAAAAATACTAAGTATTAGAAAATATTTTATGTAATTGTTATGAAACATTAACAACTGATATCACCAGCAAAAACTAAGTTTACTATTAGTAATGGAAATCCAATCAACATCTGAATGATTGGCGTCTCTCTCTGTCTCTCAATGCCAAAGTACAATAATCACAAGAAAAAATTAAATACACATGCGAACAGATATTTTCACCAACCACTACTACTACCACACCAGTCCCACTGACATATCAGAAATCAAAAATACAAAACTTTTTTTTTTTTTTTTTTTTTAAAATGTCGATCACTGCACTCTTTTAAAAAAATACAAAACTTAACCGTGAATGATATTTTTAGTCATCTTTTATTTAGTAATAACCTCTGTTTCAATTGTATATTATATTCCAAAACGATTTCAATACTTACCAACGAACTATGCTAAAACTAAAAGGTCTTTCGAAGCCAGATTTTATATTCTTTTTTTATCAAGAAAAAAATTAGTTTACGGTTTAATTGTCAAAAAGACACTTATTGTATCATAATATATTTTTTCAAAAATTTATTGAAAAATGCTAAGAAAATAATAAAAGTAAAATGAAAAAGATACTTAAAACTCTTGAATTATAAAATATATTATACAAAACTCTAAAGATACAAATATAAATTATATTTGTAAGAGCATCATTAGTGAGAATATTTCAAAATAGATTTAAATATACATACAAATTATATTAATATTTAATTAAAAAATATTTAAAAAACTTGTGAAATTCATGGCAAAATATCTCATTAACTAAATACTAATATAATATATATGTTTTTGAGATAGTTAAGTGGAGATACCCCACAAAATATGCTATAAGACTTTATTTTAAAAGATTGACGTCTCTCTCTGTCTCTATATGCCAAAGTACAATAAACACAAAAAAATGAAATACACATGCGCACAGTGTATATGATATTATCAGCAACCACTACTTCTACCACACCAGTCCCACTCACATATCACAAATACAAAACTTAACTTGTTTTCGTCTCTGAGAAACAAAGAGAAAAAATGGGTGAAATCGGAGGAAAGCAATGGAACTTCGGAGCAAACGAGGTGGTCGAACGATCTAGCTCCCTAAGCATTCGTCAGTATCTTAACACCTTAATCAGTAATCTCAACGAAAGCGACGTCAGACCCGTCATCCCCCTCGGACACGGCGACCCTTCTCCGTTCCCGTGTTTCAGTACCGATCCATCCGCCGTTGAAGCCATCTGTGATGCTGTCCGCTCGACCAAGTTTAACAACTATTCTTCTGCTTCCGGTATTCCTGTCGCTAGGAAGTAAGCTTAATTCTGTGTTTTTTTTCTTGTTTTGTTCTTGGGAATCTTAAGGGTCCTGTTCTTGTCTGAATCTGAAACAAAACCTTGTTTGCATTTCTTGTTCAATAAGTCAGCCGGAAAATAAGTTTTACTTGTCCATAAAGACAACAGTCTGAAGTGTTTAGTTCGTTAAATCATTGAGATGTTGTAATTATAATCTGTATAATCTTTCTTCATATATTTTGCAGTGTGTATAAACTTAAAGCTGTTTGAGAAATGATTAGATGACTTGTTGTTTCTCTGTCTACGTTCATAACAGAGCTGTTGCAGAGTACCTCTCTCGAGATCTCTCTTACCAAATATCTCCAGATGATGTTCACATCACTGCTGGTTGTGTCCAAGCCATTGAGATTTTGATCTCCGCACTCGCAACTCCTGGGGCCAACATTCTCCTACCTAGGCCCACTTACCCGATGTACGATTCCCGAGCTTCTTTCAGCCAGCTAGAGATCCGTTACTTTGACCTCTTACCAGAAAATGGTTGGGACGTTGATCTCGATGCAGTTGAAGCTCTTGCAGATGAAAAAACCGTGGCTATAGTTGTTATCAACCCTTGTAATCCATGTGGAAACGTTTTCACTCGCCAACATCTTCTAAAGGTGCGAACTTGCTTTTTCTGAAGTTGTTCTTGGTACATACGACCTGACTTTGCTATGCCTTTGTCCTCTTTGTATGGTGGATTAAGATTGCAGAGACAGCTTGCAAGCTTGGAATACTTGTGATTGCAGACGAAGTCTACGGCCATTATGCCTTTGGGGACAAACCATTTGTATCCATGGCAGAGTTTGCAGAGATAGTGCCTGTAATCTTGTTAGGCGCCATATCGAAAAGATGGTTTGTTCCTGGCTGGAGACTTGGCTGGATGGTGACTCTTGACCCTCATAGCATAATGAAAGATTCTGGGGTTTGTTGCTTAGCAATGGAGTTTACATTTTGGTTACTCAACTAATCTCTTGTCAAGACTGTATCTGTGATTAATCTCTGTTTCTTTCTCTATCAGTTTATTCAGTCTCTTATCAACGTCCTCAACATATCGACAGATGCTGCAACGTTCATTCAGGTATGTTGATGGGATGCATTGTTGTTGAATCAATGTCTGTTAGGGAAAATGACTTTCTTGTTCCGTCCGAGCCAGGGTGCTGTTCCTGATATCATTGGGAATACGAAAGAAGAGTTCTTCTCATCGAAACTTGAAATGGTAAGAGAATGTGCAGAGATTTGTTATGAAGAGATTATGAAGATCCCTTGCATCACTTGCCCGTACAAACCCGAGGGGTCAATGTTCACCATGGTAAAGATCTGACAGCAACCTGATTTACTCATCATTCAAGCTCAAGTCCAGATGTTAAAGAAGCTTTGTTGGTGCAGGTGAAGTTGAACATTTCGCTACTCGAAGATATCAGTGATGATCTGGACTTCTGCTGCAAGCTGGCTAAAGAGGAATCCATAATCATCCTACCAGGTAAATATTAGTCTTGTTTACAAGCTTTGTTGACTGTTACAAGCCGTTTTGAGATGATCGATGTGGTTCTTGTAGGTCGAGCTGTTGGGCTCAAGAACTGGCTACGTATCACCTTTGCGGTTGAGCTCGACCTCCTCAGAGACGGCTTCTCCAGGCTAAAGAACTTTGCTCAGAGACACTCCAAGAAACAGCCATGAGGCTTCTAAAATAACACTGTTGGAAACTTTTCTATAATACTCATTGTAATAACTAAGCTTTAATTCTCTTTGCACCATAAAAAAACAAACCAGTAATGCCATGATGAGTTTCCGCAGCGAAAGCAAATTAGATTATGCTCAGAGGCTTCTAAAATAATATTGTTGGCTTATACAATACTCATCATTGAAATAAAGCTAAAACCTTCAATTTTCTATTTGACTAAAAAAATGAACCAATATTTCCAAAAAGCAGCCATGACCATGAGCCAAAGCAAATTAGATTTTACTAAGAGGCTTCTAATATAACATTGTCGGCTTTCTAAGATCCTAATCAGCTCGCAGTCTCAGTATCTCCTTTGCTGTTCTTAACCTGAAGTATGGCATGTCCGTCTACAAAAGATAGAGAAAAAAAAATAGAAATGAAAAACAAAAACATGTTTCGTATCAATCTTGGCACATGTTTTCACCACTGACTATCAATTCCACCCAATTCTCATCTTCTCTAAAAGTATTGCTAAGTATTCATGTCCAGATGCAAATGCAGATCTTGATGGTATAATTTATTACCTGGCTAAACTGTAGCTCCAGTCCTCTACTGTAAAAATCTATGTATTTAAGCATAAACATCCCACAGTCGTACCTGGAGAATTTACAAAAGAGGAGTGTCATCAGATGCATAAACATAACGCAAGGTGCTATAATAAAGTGGTTGCATTTAGCTACGGTCGGTCATAAACTACAAGAAATAAGCTTCTAACTAGAAATAAGACTACCAACTGAAAGAAGATGCTATCACAGAAACAATCTCAGAAAGATTTTCTTGCTTCTCTGATTAGAAATATATCTATATCTTTAACTACGGAAGATTGGTTTGCTAATAAGATAAATTTACTTTCACTTGATCGATAACATAGCAGAAGAGGAATGACGTGCCCATTCTGTTGCAGAGGAAGGTCTTTCACGTATTCCATTTCCCATGAACTAACGTCGATATTTTTACCACTCTTGTGCTTCACTTCATCCACCAAGTACTTGGCCTGAAGCAAACACAGGTTCCAGCAATACTTACAACTATATTCATCTCCAAAAATTGCAAAGGGGCAAAATTTATGATGATCAAGATACTATACCAGGGCATTCAAAACTGTAGGATCAAATCCATTTAGTGAATCAAGATACAGGAACTTGCATTCCCTTTTGTTAATCACTGCAAGGGTCCAATGTACAGCTCCGTGGATAGGAACAAATATCTGCACAAGATCATCATCAAAATCAAATTGAATGATATTTGTAAGATTGATAAAAAGGAAACCAAAAACTTTAGGTTCTGCGAAAAGCTCACTATGTCACAGTCAATAAGATTATATCCGAGCCTTTTACGTTTGGTCCATCTCCTGACAGCTTCGTAATTGTAACCGGATCTTGTTAGCTGAACAAATGTAATTAGAGGGAAATATACATAAGCTTGTGAAGTGTGAACATTCATAAACTTTAGCAACTGACACAGGCTTTCATGGGGGTACAAGCCATATAGAAAACTGAATATAATGAGGTAAAAGAATATGATAGTTTCAGCAAACAAAATACATTGAAATCGAAGAAAAAATTTAATCGTGGGATTTTACGAGTAACAAGTCATGGCCAAACGATGATCCGACACAAGGAATCATAGACTTGAATTTTTAAAAGCATGAGGAATAAAAGAGAACCTTGACGTAAAAAAACGTATTGAAGAAATGACACTTGAAGCACTTTTGAGGATCTCTAGTTTCTCTCTCTTTCAGCAATTCGAGATAGAGATTGATGACCTATAAAACAGAACAAATTTAAAACACCAAAAGAAGTTTTACGCCAAAACTTGGATGCAGGATTAAAAAAAAAACAAGATTTAACAACAGATAGCAGAAGAACTACATCGTCGTTAAGCCAGGCACACGGTTTGAGGCATTGTAAAGTCTCTCCACGAATTTCAATTCCGGAGTTTTTATGCAAAACCAAGACCTTCCTTCTGAGATAGCAATACAATTGGTTAAATTTCTAAATCAGTCAATCACATAACATGGTGGAAGTTTCTGAAATACCTCTTTCTCACAGAGAAGGCACTTTTGATTTCAGCTTCTTCCTCCTCTTTGAGCGGTTGAAAAAGTTCATAAGAAACCTTCAACAGATCCATAAAAACTACTTTCAACAACAAAACACATGACAACCGTTCTCAACAAGCTGCGTTGTCCACAAAATTCAACCCACACTAAAAACTTTCCTCTATGTAGAACTCTCCTAACTACACAAGCCATGGTTGTAGCTTATGAATCTCTGTAATGTACAAACCATATACTATTACGGTTCTTGGCATCAAGCATAATCAAAGCAACCATAAACAACAACAAAGCATGTCCATTACTCATCCACATCACTAGAGCAATGAGAGTATAAATCACCTGAACGCGCTTTTTAATCAAACGAGGAGATCGGCGGATCAATGGTATTCTCAAATAGTTCCCAACTTCATCATTTCGAACACGCAAAGGAGAAGAATGTTCCTCAACCAAAATCTCCTTACCATCTTCAACCACTTGAGTTTGTTCAATGCTTGAATCTTCATCAACCAAATCAATCACTTCCTTTTCATGAAATTTCAATATGGGTCTGTCAGAATCATACTTGTGACCAAACAAGTCGCTTGCTTCATGACTAATCTCTACATTTCCACAGCAATCTCTAGCTTTTGCCTTCTTTTTCAAGACTGGAGCACGACGAACCAGTGACCTGAATCTAAGAAATCCTCTGCAACGGGCGTGAAATTCTCGGACTTTCGTGGCTGGGTACCTAGAAAGTCTCGAGATTGTAGCATCGGAAGACGAAACTGGCTTGTCCGAGGCGAAGCATTCGACGTCGCGCTTGCGTTTGCGTTTGCGTTTGGTCGCTTCAGTAGCCATGAGGGATCGAGTTTGGCGAGCAGTAGTGGAGTTGGACCTCTCGGACCCGTTTCGTCTTCTTCGCAAAGCGACTTTAGGGTTATGAATAGCCAGCGTCACGGGACACGAGCCACTTTTCGAATTTCCAAGTATACAAAAACTTACAAATTGAAGTCGTTTAACGAAAACTACTTTAATTCACCCACACGACCGATTCCACCGAGTCAACTCAGTGAAGTACCAATCAAGCACCAATGTTACAACTGTGGTTTAAAGACCCACAATTACTATTATTTTGAATAACTCACTCATTCACCCTTTGAGAGTGGAAAATTTTATTTTTACAAAAAAATTATTTAATAGAAAAAAGGATTTTTGATTTTTGATTTTTAGTTTTTAATTTGATTGAAATTTTTTAATTTATTTTCTGTGATATTTAATTTATTTTGGATAAAACGTATTTATAAATATGAAATTTTGAGATATGTTAATAGTTTACCTGGGTGTTGAGCATTTACCTATAAGAATGGAATTTATGGTGATCTTTATATTTTATATATAGATTTACTATATAATTTACTAAATTTTAATATGTTAAGGCGAGTAACATTTTTTAATTTGTTTTTGTTTATGTTTAGAAGTCAGAATTTCAAATGTGTTGATTTTAATTTTAATTTATTTTACTCGGATTATGATTCTAACCCATGTTATAGTGTAAAATCATTATTTTAAAATCGTTTAATAATATTTTAATATAACTCGTTGTAAAAAATATATATATAGTGTAAGTTTAATACATTTTGTGTTAATCTAAAATACATTTTTTTAAAAATTTAATAATAATTTTTTATTTTTATATAAATATAATTACTGATTATGTGTCAAAATAGGGTTGTCCATCTATATAATCTATTTTGCATTGGTTTTAATTTATTTTAAATATTTTATAATAAAAATAGGTTAATCTATTTTAATCCATATTGCAGTATTTGAAGTTTGTTTTTGATGTTTTCATTATAGAAATATATCAATTCATCAATTTAACTAGCTGTTGGCTAAATAGTTTGTATGTTTCATGGAATAACATACAATGAAAATTAACCGTAAAATCCATTAATCCTAACCAGCACATTATATAATCGAATAATATAAATATTAGAGAATTTTTAATATTTGACATTTTGTTAAATTAAAAAGATATCAATCTAATTTTTAATATCTCAATTTTTTTCAACGTAAAATCTTCATTTTATAAATTAAAATTAATTACTATCATTTTAAATATTAATTTTAAAGATATTCAAGTTTTGAAAAAAAAAATGAAAATACTTTGAAAAATAATTTTATTTCGGGAGAAGGAAGATGTTATCGTTTATGGATGTCAAATGAGCTGTCCACATCCTAATGGGTTTGTCCAAATGGACATTTATTTTCTTTGGACATTAATGGTCCATGTCCAAATAAAACCAAACCCATTTTGGATCATGACTAATTGGGCTGTCCATGGGGTCCAGAAAAATACAAATGAAATTATAAAAATATAGTTTATTATAAATGATGATATGAATAACAAAAACATTCAAAATTTCAAGCCATAACATTCAAAGTTTCAAACCATAATATTTAAGGTTTTAAACCATAAAAAAGTTTCAAACTATAACTTTTCATAACATTCTAAGTTGTTCGGATCTTCTTTCTTCCACATTCATCCTCCTCTTTTTCTTCAATAAAAAAAAAGAAAAAAAAACTCGGATTATTTAATCACCATGTTATCAGCCGTACTGCTTAGATTTTCTACATGATTGTTGTCTTGTTCCTGTTCCATCTCATCCCCACTCATATAGTCATCTTCCAAGTTGAGAGCATTGTCGTTTTCCATCTGAAACAAGACAAAATCAAAACATCATAAATCATATTATAGAAAAATCGGCTTCAGCGATCTAACTTAATTGTGTAAGCTAAAATTATAACTACCATATCAGAAAGCAGCACAATCATATGATAAACCATATCAGAAAGACTCAAATCGACAAATAAGCAAAACCCATCATTGTAAACATATAACTTAAGCATGCATTGTAAGCAATGAAACCATATCAGAAAGGTTTAAATCGACAAATAAGAAAAACCCATAACTAAATCGATAAACAAGCAAAATCCACAAACACAGTTGAAACCAAATCGGAGTAAGGGAAAGAGCCTTTGACTTTGCACCGGAGCTGAGAGCAGGAGAAGGTCGAAACTCGAGAAATTTGAGAGATTGAGAGCAAGAGAATGTTAAGACTCGAGAGATTTGAGAGAATGAGAGTAGGAGAAGGTCGAGACTCAAGAAATTTGAGAGATTGAGAGCAGGAGAAGATCGAAGAAGGTGAGACTCGAGAGATTTGAGAGATTTGAGAAGGTCGAGAGTCTCGACTCGAACAATTACGTTTTTCCCAAAATCGATTAGCCCTAAATTTTTAAGATTATTGGACCGACCAATGACCACATGACCTACCGTTTTTTTCGCGGACAAAATTGTACATAGCCCATTTTAGACCAATGATCACATGGATCTATTCATAGCCGGTCCATTTTATTTTGCATGCGTGTCACCCAAGGACAGCCCGCCCATCTGACATCCATAATCGTTCAGTTTGCTGTGGATATCATCGATATTTCTGTGCTCAAATTTCTAAGAGTTGCAAATGATTTGCAGCTTTTAAATTGTTATATTGTATTTTGGTTTAAGTCTGTTTTTTCTTTGTTTTAATATATATTTTTCTTTAATAAAACTTTGTCTGCTGATTTTGTTTTCATTGTTTGGTCTATATGTAATTTGCTTCTTCTAATATCAATATCAAAAGAATTCAGATGAAAAAAAAAAAAAAAAGTGGAGTACGGCGCCTAAATCAAAATTGACAAAAGTATATTTCTCTGTAAATCACTCATAAAATTGTTCCAACATTTATGTCGTTTTCAATCAATCAACACAACATGGTACTTGCTCTCAAACCTTCATAGTTGTATTGGTTTAGTGATAGTAGTAAAGTGAATAAATCAAACGAAATTATGATCTTGTTTGCAAACTAGATGGACTATGACGCAGTACACAATGCAAACAAGAAATGCAATCAAAGACGAGGTGTTATCTAGTGCATGCCTTACCGAAAGGACACGGGGACGATTGCTTTACTCCACAGTTTCTACATGAGCACGAGTAACATTGGTAGATAAGTTAAACTATGAATCAGATTTGATGTTTCAAACCAAAGAGTTTGTATTACTCCCATCAAAATGGGATAATATGTAGTAGACAAAATGAAAATGATCAAAACAAAAAATCACCATTGGCCACAGCCAAAATGGATAATAATCAAAACACAACCAATCAGTACTGACTGCCCAAAGATCAGATCATTGATTCGATTCAGTTGGTGAGAAGGCGAGAATTTTGAAGCCTAACTCTTGAAGGTCACACTTCGGTTCCCGGATGCTGGAAAGGCTTGACGCCGTTTGCCTTGCCCAAACTCTGACTGTTCCGGACCAGACCCTTTCTTCTGACCTGCTCCTTTTGACCCACCTTCTTTCTTTCCTCCTTGTCTTCCCCTTGGTCCTTCCCCAAATGTCACTTCTTTTCTTGCAGCTTCATAATCAAACGGCTCTATGTTTAAAAACTCGGCCTTTGGGGACTTCTTGTTGCTCTTATTCGTGGAGTTGAAGCATTTCTGAAAGTTTGTGGACAACTCCGAGAGAGACATGGGTTCATCTTCAGCATCAACTTCCTTCGCACCAGCACTGTCTAACAGTATAACATCCTCTGTCTCAAAACCAGATACTTCGGCGTCTGAAACTCTATCAGAAGCACCAACAGTTTCTGAGGCTTCGTCTGAATCATCTTTCAACTCTGTCACACAACCTTGCTTGGAAACAGAGGCTGGCATAGTATTCGACACCTCTTCAGGCTTCCCATGAACCTTTGGAGATGGTCCAGTAGCTGACTTTGAGTCAGAACTTTTGTCGGTAAAAGAATGGAATTGCAGGTTTACAGATGATCTTATCTGTTCGAGCTTCACCTCTTCGTTCACCTGAGAACATTTTTATCAATCATTCTGCAAAAGTGCAAATTAAACAAACTCTAGAGTTCTCTCAGTTAAACCAACTCACATTCTTATCAGTTCGAAATTTTTTCTTCGAGGCGGAACTTCCCAGTAATGCTCCTAAACCACTGCTTGGTTTCTTAGAGATCAGAACAGCCGTAGGAACCTAAACAACAGAAAGGTTTTTGTGAGTCTGGGCATGGATTACAAAAGTTTACCGACCAAAAGAAATAACTAGGCGTCACCTTAGCCGAACCAAAAAAGCCTGTGCCTAAACGTCTCCCTTCATTAGCATCTGCTGCAACAGTGAGGCCCGTGATATTATTCTCAGCTTGCAAAGAATTTTCTTTCACACTCGGAGAAGCTACGTCTTCTGTATGAAGAGATAGGTCTTTCCTCTCACTAAGAGGTTCAATACTCTTATCCATTACCTACAATAAGAGAAGTCCATCTTTAAACAGGCATGGCGAATATAGCTAAAGCGTAGAGACCAAAAGGCAGTTTTCGAGCTATTCAATGAAATTTCAGTACTACAAATTTGGAATCACAATTAGCCCTTGACATTAAATGCTTCCAACTCTAGGCTCTGGTTTTCTTTTGAGGTTGAGTAGCAAAGGAATTTTATTCAATTAGCTAACTGAAAACTTATAGTTCAACAGAAATTTTTTTATAAACAGAACGAGACCAGAAAATAGATCAACAGAAAAATCTTACAGTTCCAGGAGATGCATCTTTTAGAGAGTGAGCAACAGACTCAAATGCTGCACAATTTTGCATTGAATGCCTGATGACACCGACAACAGAATCAACATTACGCTCGATGTAAGGATGCTTTGACTTCAGCAACCGACGCAATTTGGCAACACTAACAGGCATCTCCTTGGCTATCATGATAGCAAACATTAGACCAAGTTAGGAATTGCTAAAACAATCCACTCAGAGGCAGATGGAAAAATTCAACTCTCAGCTATATACCTATTTCAAGAAGAAATTTGTTTGGCAATACATAACCAGTGCTCTCGTCCTCCGAACGTGCAACGTAATCACGCCATTCATGAAGTCCCTTAAAGACAGAAAATTTGAAGTGAGCTTATAAGCACAAGAGGAGTAAGGATGCATCATTTAATACATCAGTCGAGGACATCATACCGCAACAATGGCAAGTTGAGCTGCCTTGAAGCCTGCTGCCTGAAGCCTAACAAAATACCAGGATGATAAAAACAATACGTGTGTTTATGTAACTTTCACTTGAGAGAAGTCTATTAATTAAGTAATCTTAGCCAATGAGACCAAAAAAAATGATTAACAGGTTTTATCAATAAACACATACACCTTGTCTGCTGAGACAGAACAAAACTAAAGAATATTGATTCTTTCAAGGAAAAGCAACAAACCCATATATGTGAAGGTATGAATTCTCAGTCAAAAGCTCTTTCTCATATAGTTGTGTGCACAAGTCGTAACTGCGCTTGTAGACCTGTAAGAAACAGCAAGTCAAAATGGTCTAAATTTTTGAAGAAGAAAGATCATATTCTTCCGGGTCTATACATCCACTGGATGAAACAAAATATAGACAAGCAAAGATGGTAACGAGTCAAAGGTGCTAAATCACCAATTCCAGACAAGAATGCCAATAAACAATATGAGTTCCCAAAAAATGTGGTAGGCATTTTTTTATTATTTATTCTTTTTTGCTAGTGTTTAGTAAAGACAATTCAGCCAGAGAACGATTTAAAGCGTGACGAATGCCTCCCATAATTACTCTTTAAGAAGCATAAGAGTGTAGCTAACCTAGAAAATCATCTAGGTGAGGCAGCTAATATACAATAAGAACACTGAAAATCCAACTAGCGAACAAGACGACATAACCCACCCATAAAAAAACCCAACACATTTGACCACAAATCGTTTTCCACATACAATGCTATGCCATCAAGTTTTCTAAGCCACACAAATACTGCTTGCGCAGTGGGGTAATCTAACAGAAAGTCAGTAAAGACCAAAGATGCACAATGAAAGACAATTGTATATCAATCAGGCAAATAACAAAATGCAAACGAATATTAAACTTGTTAGAATAGTTTAATGGCGATTACCTCAAGCAGAGGAGAGTCAGCATCCTCGTCACCCGTTGCCATTCTTTGCAGTTCTAGTCTCATTACGTCATATATGTACAAAAGATAGTGGGTATCTTCTCTTGCATATCTGCAAGAAATTCAAGAGAAGGCGAGCTCAATTCAACTGATGCCAGAACAGCAGTGAAAAGAAACAGGACAGAGAAGAATTGACCTTGTCATTTCCTCTGGAAGGGGTCGTATTCTCCAGTCTGCATTTTGGTATCTGTAGCAATGAACAAAACAGAAGATGATAGACAAGTGAGAAGAGGAGAGTGAAAAAGAAGAAAAAAAAACAGATTGGACTAGTACGCACTCTTTATTTGCCGTAACACCACAAAAATGCTGCAAAAGAAACTCCAGGCTATTTCTCTCCAAATTTAGCACCCTTGACGCCTGAGAAAACGAAAATGTAAACTAAAACCTTCCAACATATGGGGGGGAAGCGCTACAGAATAAAAATATAAATTCAGTTGTTTGCTCTTAATCGCCACAATATGAGATCCAAAGCTTTTTAACTACACCTATTGACTTGTGTGTTTAAAACAATACATACCATAAGTTACTAACAGTCAGGAGAGTGATAAAAGAATCTTCTGAATGGAAAAGTAAAAATTTAACCCCTTGATGGAATAATCAACTAAAACATATCTTCCAAAATAATTTGTTCAGTGTACTTTGTACGCGATAAAAGTTCTAGTTTTCCGTTTCCAGACAAAGAGGAAAAGAAAGGATGAAGCAGGATACTCAATGCAAATGCCATCATTCTTCGGAAAGTCGATCTCCAATTTTTTCGTGTGATAGGAAATATCACAGGAGAATAAGAAACTATTGCTGAAACCAAAATCAAACCTGTCCAGTGTCAAAGAGATTGCAGACATATATGCCGAAGTCCCGTTGAAGCCAAACAATATCTCGATCTGCTCCATGCATTACCTAATTCATTTAACACATTTCAAAGTGCAGAACAAATATTTTTAGAACTTTTATAAAGGAAATTACTGTTTCCTAAGCAAAACCTTTCTCTTCTTAGGGTCTTTGAAAATCTCCCTTAGATAAGGACCAATGTGAACACGAAGCCTGAACGTATCAACTATATAATCCTCCGTTCTGGTGGAAATTTGCATTAAGCATGTCAATCCTTGAAAAGATCGGTACTGATTGTGCTCCAGATCAACCTAAACAGAGCAAAAAACAACAACATTAAGAGAAGGGTAGAGGCCTCAGCCTTGGTAACTCACTAACGAAATAGCAGAAACTTTATATTCTCCAAAAATAAGAATGACCAAGTAACAAGTCTTTACATAAGAATGATAAGAGTTTATCAAATTTCTTACTACTTCTACCACCAGACATTACGGTCAAACAATGCAGTAGTACACAATCAGAAAAGAAATTTACCGCAAACTCTTCAACAGTACGCAATTTTGCGACTAACTCTTTCAGATCTTTTACTTCTTGAACTAGCTTGAATGGAGTCTCTTCCAATGGAAAGGGCTTCACAGGTTCCATCTCGTTTATATTATTGTCACCGAAGTCAATCACTGAAAGTTTCTCCTGCATAGTATATCACAAACATATAAAAAGAGTAGATAAAATGCCAAGAAAAGACCAAATGCAGACAGCCTATTAAAAAGCCAAAAAGTTGAAGACCATATCATTCCCAAGCCACCTTCTCATCAATACAATACCGTAAGCTTAACGAGACAGTCAAGAATACGGGTAATGCTAACTAAAATAAACTACACTATCGGAAGAAAAGGGCGGGTTTTTTAGGACTACTTAAAAAGGAACCGAAATTGGTATTGCCATCACATAAAGTCTAACTCTTTCAAAAGCATAAACCATATCTCCAAAACAAACAGGCAAATCACGTGAACCTCGTGCCATCACATAAAGTCTAACTCTTTCAGAAGTCCAAACAGTATGTCTGAACAGATACTCGGGACAATGCTAACAAAAATATACTAATTTCAGCAAAGGGCCACTTTTTTTTAACGATTGCTTCACTAAACTCAAAAAGGGATTCTCTTATTCCTGAAATTGGTGTGCTTAAAGCCAATTGTTAACAAAACGTCCTCGACCCATCACATAAAGTCTAAATCTTTCAAAAGTTCTGGAAACGTAAAAAGACTAACCAATGGATGCATAACCCGCTGATTATCCTCGCTCCTCTCCAACCAAACATGTTCAAACGGTTGATTCGCATTGTTCACCAATATGTTAAACTCCTCTTGAGGCTTCTTTATGGTCGGTACATGGAAAGGAACTTTGGCCTTACCAGATAAGTTCTTATTATCCCTCTCAGCCACTTTAACATCAATCACTGAACCATCTTCCTTACCAGATCCACCAATTACATTACCGACAGGTTTCTTCTTCTTACCATAAACCATCTGAAACCCATTCTCCTCAAAATCAGACACAGGAGGAGCCAGTAATGTCCGACCGGTTGCTTCCTCTTTCTTACGTAACCTCTGAAACTCATCAACCGAAACATCAAACCTCTCGAGAAACTCATCGTTCACGTTGCAGAGCCAATCATCCGCATCGTCTTCTTCGATATCCCCAGGGAAACTCATCGATTTCCCCCAAACCTGCTCGGAATCACCGATCGTCTCGAGAACTGACTGCGAGGTTCCAGCAATCTCGTTGATGGGTCGCTTGAACTCATCGAAGTTGTAGTAAAAGTGGAAATCTTTACTCGTAGGAATCAGACGAGAAGACGATGAGAGGTTCGAGAGATTCCTCGAGAAAGAAGAACCATCGATTAATGCCTCTAGGGACTTTACTTTCGATGAAACCTGTGACTCGTCGAGGTCCATGATGCCATCGCTCATTCTCTCGGCTCGAGAAAGAGAGATCAAATTCACAAATTTGTGTGTGTTTAGGGTATCTCTCTCTGTCTCTCTTGGTTTGGCTAGGGTTTTAGGAAATCCATTGAATGAGAGTTGATGTCGAGCTATTTTAGTACATTAAGGGTAACAATGTAACTTCCTCCTTTTCAGTCGTAGACTTTATTTTTTGTTTGGTCAAATATTTACATTCAACACATTGGTCAACTAAATTTTATTAGTAAAGAAAATAATTGACAGAGGATATTATAGTTTGTGAGATTGGTCAATTTAACAAATCACTCTTATAATTTGGAATGTCATTTATCTAAATATAATTTTATACATAGAAAAACTAACCACACCAATTTCAGGAATGAAATATATGTATGTATATTATGAAATATGATTTTTAATATTGACCGCAGATTAAAGGTGAAAGATAAACAGATTATAGTATACAAAACGATATAGATTAAATGTGGTTTCTGCAGAAAAAACACATTATGAAAAAATAAACTTTGAATGTGTATATAACTTTATTATTATTTTTAATTTCAGACTATAACCAATATCTTGTTGACAAAAAAAAAAAGACTATAACCAATATCTTTTTCTAATATAATCTATGGTATTAATTTTTCAATATCATAGTTATTACAATTTTTCGCAATCAAACTCAAAAGTTCAACTATTATATACATAACATTTCAAAATGTGTTTCTGTAGGTATATAGAGTATAACCTCTTCTACTGGCAACACTCAAGAGAGAGGCAATGCACATGGTCATCACGACAGCCAACAAAAATCCGGCCACCGATCATCACTGGTGAAGAGAAAATGTCTGCCTGCAACTCCAACCTCGCTACTTCTTCTACTTTTGATTCATGCGAGTCTCTGCTGAGACTAGCTCTCACGCGAAGGACATGAACTCTTCCCAAGCTAGAGCATACAGACACCAACCTAGCAAATATATGTATGATCATACATCCATGATGATTATAATACATTCATATATGTGCTTATTCTGTAATCCATACCTGTCTGATGCAAAGAGTTGATGCGATTCAAAATGCAGATTCTCATCGATGTATGCAGATGCTGTGATCGGGTCCCCCATATTGTATTCCCACACAAGGCACCCGGATTCCTGCAGCAGCAAATTCCACAAAACAGTCATGACTCATGATACCGAAGATTTGAGACGAGCACCACAACAACTAATACTCATGAACGTCCCTATCAATGTCTTTGTGGGTCCTAATAATCAACTTCATATAAATATGTTAAGTACAAAACTATAACCGACTTCCCTTGGTGCAGATTTGAGCCCACTGATACAGATTCAAGAGTTATTTTAGTGCATCTACAAGCTGCTAACTTCAAGAAAGAGTGTATCCCTTCTAATATAAACTCGGGAAAAACCAATGAGCCAATGAAGGCAGAGTAATATCCCTTCTAATATAAACTCGGAAAATCAATAAGCCAATGAAGCAGAAGACTCTTAGTAAACTGACCTTCTTGCAGAAAGGACATCCTTTAAGATGCATAGGAATAAAAAATCTTTAATAAAATATGGAGACGTGATAAAGTTGTACTTGCTTCGATATAAGTTTATCACACATGAACATGAGGTTTCAGTACTAAGAAGCAAAAGTATTTCTCACAAAAGACAGCAATAAGTGAACTATACACTACCCAGGTCCAAGGGACATAAGATAGTACCGGCTCTAGTGAATAAACACTTCCATTTCTGCAGCACACGAGCAACTGCAGAAAGATAGACGTGTAGTCACCATTAGCGAGAAACTTTATTCAAATAGGATGAATTGCAGATGTACTCAAGAAGCAAGTGATTTACATGAATAAGCACATAGAATTTTCCGATGGAACCACAAACGATACCTGAGCAGGAAGCACATGTGACATGCAAGGCCCAGCAAATATTGGCCCGCCAGTCCTATACTGCATCAAAGTAATAACTGAGTAGTTTGAGAAGTGCGAGAAGGTCAAAAGAAACTGCCAGGAGCAAAAGATGCCTTTGACTAGATAGTTATTGATCATCACTCAGTATCTCCTAGATAGCATAAGATTATACGAAATTATTGAAATGCACTGAGATCAAATTATACACATACCTTCCAAATAATAGTTCCAGATGGACTCACTGCGACAACTTGACCGTCAACTAAGCAGCAAATAACTGTGACAGAAAATAGAGAATGACAGTGATGCTGAAATCAAGGACATTGAAAGAAAATTTTGAAAAGAGAAAGAAAAATAGACCGCTTCGGCTTGTCGGGCTAATGGATAGGGAACCAAAAATCGGTGCCTCTAGTTCAAGTACCCACAAGGTGTGGAATGGGAAATCCTGTTTTTACAAAATGTATATGAATAAACAAATTCCATATCCAAATTTAATATATAAGCAACAATTCCCTTCTGGATCCAAGTAAAATGTAATGCAGATCAGATAAGCTAAACATTTCTATTGAGTAAGGCAGACCATGCAGAACACTATTTTGGCCAAATTATTGGTAGTAAACCATCACTCCAAGGACTATTCTGGTTCAGTTATGCAGAGCAAAAAAAAATAATTTGTAGATCTGACCTGCCCTATACATACCATACATACACAAAAAAAATTAGGCAAAGAAATTCATAATCCCACACACTGTCCCTTTTTAATGGAATACAAAAGATGTACAAGTAGCAACACATACGGCTTTAGTTAAGATTATGAATCCAAAGGCCCATACCTTTATTGATACAGCTGTCACGCGACCACTTGTAGAAGCCACATAAAGTGAACTATGACCCTGGATGAAGCATTAAAGATGAACTAGGTGAGATTTAGAGAATTCCAGTAATCAAAAAAACTTCGACCACAGATGATGTACTTTTAGCTTTGGGCAAGCAACTATGCATAACCAATTGGAAAGAGGTAATTTAAGCCTTCACCTCATCAATTATGGGTGACGCAAATATGCTCCCACCACATTGCAGCTTATAAACACAACGTTGACTCCTATAGTCAAGGGCATAAAGAGTGTGATCATGTGATCCGCACCTGCATATATGGAGCAAAATTAAGCTTGGTGGTTGGTGACTTTTCCAAGAACTTTGGGTAAATTATAGTCTACAGAACGAATTAAACGTTGTAAGCAAACACATTTTTAACTTCAGTTGCTGCCCCTGATAATTATCTTCAAACTCCTTAGTCAGTTACTATAACTAAGATTAAAAACCTTCTCGGACCCAGTTCGTATTAGTTGTCATTACAATTTTCAAGTAGCAAATGGATTATATATGAGTAACAAGTAGAATATAATCAACCATTGATAACCATGAAAGTGTGAATGTAAGGTCTACAAAATGAAATAAAGCTTCCAAGTAAACACACACAGAGGAGCTAAAACAGTAACAGAAAGACTCATCAACAGTATTACCATATCAACTGTGAAGATGTGTCTACCACAGGTTGGCACTTTATCTGCATCGGATAAGGAAAACAAATTGTCTTAAGTCCGCTAAACCCTCTGAGATCAACTTCGAGGAATGAAAAATTATATGACAGGTAAATTAAAGCTGCTATAGTGTAGATAAACATATTACAAACTATGATCAATAAATTTCCTGCAGATCATACCTCGCCACCTGCTTGGAATGTCCAACATAAGCTTCCAGTTGAGATATCTAAGAAATACAATTTTCCTTTGTAGCATCCAATAACGACCTAGTATTGGAGATGTCCCGAAAACTATTCAAATGAATTATAAACCATACTGCGAACAATACCAATTGATGCGAAGAATAACCTGAGAAAAATCACCAACTACCATGGCTGAACCTTCGATCCTTCCTTCTAGAACGGTCTCCCAACAGATAGCACCACTAATTAGCACAGTAAAGTGTGTCATTTGTTAGAAGTCCAACCTAAAAAATTTAAACAAATCTTCTCATTTCATTATATATCTAAATACAATTATGAGTAGTTCAAGAGAATCTTTAAACTTCATATGCTAGATAAACAAAGATGCATACCTTCTCGCGTCGATGCAGAAAAATTTACGTGAGTGAGACCCAATAAATAGATAAGTTTTCGACTGCTTCAACACAACTAGGGGCGAGGAATCTACACAAGACTCCATATGAACTTTCCATAGCTCTTTCATAGCGACCATTTGGTTCCTTGGAAACTCCACCGACCAGTTTTCTTGGTTTCCCCCTTCATTACTACACGAGTTTGGATAATGTACCTTGTTGCACCGACTGAATGCACATTGCATTTGAGAAAATCCTGAATCCCATGAGTTTTTATCTTTCATGCTTTTGGAAGAAAACTGGTCTGAATCAATTTTCAACCGCTTTGCAGAGACGTTCTTCTCGCACTGCATTCTTGTAGGCTTCGGGTCTAATGTAACACCAGAATGAAGTGGAATAGTTCTACTAACCAACTCATCACCATTCTGACTCTCTGTCTTGTGGTCGGGCTTCTGAGTAGTGTTGTGTTGCATATCTTCTCTTAAGTTTCCTTTCGTCTCGGACAGAAAGGTCAAAAGCTTAGATGCACTTCGAAATTGGTAGATCAATCTCATATCAATACCAAGACTATAAGAAAGATGCGCTGCGGCTAAAGAGTCTCCACCAATGGCAAAGAAATCATCATCGTCAGAAACCTCTTTGACCATCAATGCATCACAAACGGCCTGTATCAAAAGTTCAAGAAATGATATAACTCCTTTTGTATAGTCAATTAGATTCTGCAGATAAAATATAAACAAACCACGTTCTCTACATTTTTCCGTAATCGCTCAAACAAATATTGAGATTCTAAGTTTATGTACGCAGAGGATCGAAAAAGACCTTTTTAATAGTATCCAATAGACTCTTAGTTCCATTGCTATGCATCAAATCTTGAGCATGTGTTCTAGGAAATTTCAACCTTGCTAGTGCTTCATAATCAACTTTCCCACTTGAAGTACTCGGCAGTGACTCGACAAAAACAAAATGGTTAGGGATCATCACCGGAGGAAGTTTCTCGCTCATCCAGTTTCTGATAGAGTATATGACACCTTCCTCGGACTTGGCTTTCTCTTTCAGTACCAAAAAGGCATCGAGAGAAGCAAGCTCTGTCTGATCTCTGTTAAGCATAACAATAGCTTCAGTAACATATGGATTTAGTCCTAGAGTTGTTTCGATCTCCTCAAGGGCCATGCGTTGTCCATTGAGTTTGACAGTTCGATCCCTTCTCCCAATAAAAATCAAATCACCGCTAGAAAGCTTTCGACCGTAATCACCAGTTCTATAATAAAGTTGACATCCACAATCACTGGTTAAATGATTACAGAGTGAGTTATTATGTAGCTTCATGTAGCCTTGGGACTCCATCGAGGAATGCAGGTATCCTTGTGAAAGACAGAGACCACCAACACATATTTCTCCCTCACAAGGTTTATCTTCATCACCTAAAAGTACCATTTGGCAATTGGAAATTGGCTTGCCAATAGGAACACTACCAATCTTCTCGGTCTTCAAGAGTTTCGGCAACTCACTGCAGTCAAAATAAGCGCAGTCCCCTGATACCTACACAACGAAAGGCTAATTGATACACATTCAATTTCAATGAACTGATGCATAAGTTAAGAGAATGCGGAAAGGATATAATCAGAACTCTGACCAGCTAGCTACAACCAGTTACCCTCACCCTAAATATCAAATAAGAGAAACTAAGAAGTCTTTTCAAGTTATCAACATCTTTCAAACCAAAATCAGGTTGCACTTATCAACATCTTTCAAACCATTAACACAAGCCTGGTACCAACTAGCCGGCACTGTAACAAACTTTTTTATAAGTACACAAGCTTAAGAAGATATCCTGAGATTAAACCATAATTAGCAAAAGTTCTCACCTCTGTACTCCCATATAGATTCAGAAAAGACGTTTCGGGAAGTAGGTTGTGAAGTGAATCCCACAGGCTCACAGGAAAGGGTTCGCCACTCAAAACTACCAGCTTCAGGCAACTTCGGAGCTTATTATGTCCATGATGTTGTAAAGTAGGTAGAATAGCTCTGATCATCGATGGGACAGCTAGGAGCCTACTGATAGAATACGCCTATTAAAATGGATAAACTTTCGCGACCATTACTCAAATGGACAGTAAAAGCAATACAATGAAAGATAAAGCAGTTTTACTCGAACGATAGAAACCTTAACTTAAACAACCAACAAGAGAAGCTATAGCTGTTCTTTATCATGACTTACTGATTTACTTTGCCCCAACTAATATATCTAGTGGGCTATATGCTGTTCTTAAGGATAAATCATAAGTAGATTGAAGTTAAATTAAAGAAACTAGAAAACTATCGTTATGCAACATAGCATCCAATGGATTTATCATAACAATGAGAAGATAAGATACAATGGCACGTTCTGCATTTTTTTATTGCTTTGTGATACGTATTTGATCCCCAATATGCAACCTAGTTAAGATGCTTAAACCAATTTTCCGATTTGTAAATGGAATATAGGAACAGAAAAAATGAGAAACGACTCAAGATTATCTAAATAAATACTGCAGAAGGTGGTTGTTTGTTTCTATTCAAACCATAGAAACCATAACTCTTACCTCAAGAAAATCAATGATGGACATTATATTCTCTTTTAGGAGAGTAAATGGAGGGATGACTAATGAGGTGGAATTCAGAATAGCACCAAGAAACTCCTGCAGATGATCAATAAAACCAACTGAAGTCTTGAAAGCCAATTGCTGCTCTCCAACAAGAGGATAGTGCTCTTGCATCCACATGAAGCGATTTAAAAGTCCTTAAGAGATCAAAGGTCAGTAGTTGCAGATGTTATCAGTTTGCATGAAAAAGAAGAGCAAACAAGAAAATCATAGATGAATTCATTTGAATGAGCTACAAAAGGAATTAATTTGCAAATGTACAAAAGTAGCAGAAACAGCCTCAAAAACAGTTTGTAATTTGTATTATCACGTAAGGAAAGGTATCCAAACCTTGCTCAGTGCCACAAACTCCTTTAGGTTTCCCAGTAGATCCTGAAGTGTACATGAGATAACAAAACTTTCTTTGTCTCTCTTTCTCGCAAGGCCAAACAAGGCTTGAGGAACCAGCTTCCACACTCAATCTCTCACTCATGGAAAAGAACAAAACAGGGCAGAGCACGCTTTGAACAAGCCAATGCGATCTATCAAGCGGTTTACACCCGAACTGCTCAAAAGAAGATCCACAGGCAACAACAAGAGAAACATTTGAAGAGGAAAGAATAGACAAAACCCTTTCTTTAGGCCATGAAGGATCTAAAGGTAAAAAAGCTTCTCCACACCTCAAAACAGATAACACAGTGATTATGTATTCAACTGATGGTGGCATATATAAAGCTAACACCTTTGGCATATATACATCTGACCCAGCTTCTTCACTGTTGAGTTTATCTGCAAAATGTCAATGGAGACATTGTTGCTACTCAAAAGAAAGCTAAAAAAGAAAAGAAAAAAGAAAGAGAGCCGAACCTTGATGTCTGATGAGGTAAGGATCAATGTGAGGAGTACCATCGAGAATACGATGGAGACGAGAGCTGAGGGAATCGATGGATGAAGAGACCTCGGAGAAGTTGAAACATGTGTCTCCGTCGTAAGGAGGTGACTCCGAATCCGACCTAATTCTGGAGGCAAAACCAGAGGCATGAATGACGGCGATTTTGTGAGGGTTTATGGAGGCTGCGTCCACGAATTTATGAGAAATGCAGCAATTGCTACTCTTCTCGGACTTGCCTGGGTCACTCATCTTCTCGCTCCTTCTCGTATCACCGAGTCAAGTGAGAAAATCACAAGGAAAGGAGAGAAAATGGCGCCCAAGAGGCAGAGTCGAGTGAGTCCTAGGCCTGGGTACTCGTTCCGGTTGGTTCAGGTGGTTTGGTGATAGGTATCTTTACTACTTACGTGGCAAATGGGGAAGGTAACTTGGCTAAGGGAATAAGAACAAAGCGAAGACTTGGTCTGAGCTAGAAGGTTTACTGTTTAATGAATATTGCAGAAGATAGTTGAAGACGAAGAACAGTATAAAAAGAGGATTGAATCGTTTAGTAGGGAGGATGCTTTACATGTTGATTACTCTTGACGCTATGAGTCTGGGTTTCACGGTCGCTATGAGATCGTCGTGACCGATCAAGCTCGCCATGAGAGATTGATCGTGATCGGAATTGCAAAGCTATATTGTATTCGATTTCATATTCAATAAACTGTTCTTCGATTACCTAAACTCTATCATTGGTGCGGTGAAACGGTTTCGAATCCAACGCGGTGGTGAAGAAATTGGAGAACTCAAGCGCAACAATGACATACCTTGAGAAAGCTCCGGTGTTTCATGATGGCGAAGTACGGCAATGGATTTATTGGATGGAACAGTACTTTGATCGAACGCCACTCATGGAGTTCAGAAAATTAACGGTGGCTCGTTGATTTCTGGGAGGCGAAGCTGAACGGTACATCACTGAGCTCGATTCATTCAGGCGTTTCGGCACTTGGAAAGAGATGAAGCATAAGTTGCTGTTGAAGTTTGGTGCCGATGATGATCCAAAGAAGATTCGGTTGAGACTCGAATTTGATCGAAGCCACAGATATATTTGGAATCGCGATCCTTGGGAGAGTTTTGTTGAATCGATGCCGCAACGTAAAAAACCAGAATCTCCGCAACCTCAAAACTATTATCAGGTAACTCATCATCTTCGGGAACAAAATCAGGACACAAATCCATTAGGTTATCGATCTGGTGCGTGGAATTTCGAAAATAGGGAGAGTATGTTGCAGAAATAGAGATACCTAGCTTTGATGGTACTCGTATTCTCGATTGGTTGATGGATATTGAACATTTCTTCGAAATTGGTCATTATCGGGAAAGAGAAAAGTTAGCTTTGGTAGCCCTGTGTGTGCAAGGGGATGCCAAGAAGTGGTTTGATGGGGTGTTGAGTTGTGGTGGTTTTAGAGGATGGCATGACTTCACACGCCAACTGATGATACGTTTTGCCGAGCCCATAAATATGGACCAGGTGGTTCATGAGCTTGAAATGATGATGAAGAAATCATCATTAACTGTGGACGAAGTTTATGTGCATTCTTTGGATTGTCCTGTCAAAACTTATTCTCCACCAGCAGTGAATCCGAGAGAATCAATACCTGAGATTGCTCATGTGGCAGATATAAGGCTCAAGAAAGACTCACTTCTTGAGAGTGATGAAGCAGAAGAGTTGCGATGTGAAGTGGCCGCCATTGATTGTTTGGAGAAGACTGTTTTGTCTCTGGAGGATGAGTTGCAGATCACAACAGTTTCTTTCTTGGACACTAATTGTGTTTTAGAACCACAGGAATCTTAGCATTCCGTCATTCTGGACAGTTTTGATGCTTCTCACATTGATGACAGTGATCAGCAGCGAAAGTCACCAATTCTGGAAGGCAAGCAGCTGAAATCTCAGCTTATCAATGTTATTGCAGTTGCAGAAAGTGCAGAGATGCCTCAGTACTGTTTTGATATTTTGAAAGCTGCAGTTGTAGATGACAGTTCTGAGCATTTTAGTGATACTGTGCCCTCTTTGATGCAGCAAAGCTCTATTCCTACTCTGATTTCGTCTGCAGAAGGACAGCCGTGGTCATCTGTGTTCATTCGTGTAGCAGAAAATGACAGGCAATCTCAGCTTTGGACACGTATATTACAACCTGTTTGTGCCCAACACCGATTTGCTCACAGGTCTCAAGGAGTAACAAGTAAACAGAAGCAGAGAAAATATCCTAAGGCGTGGCGATTCAAGTTTAAAGGAAAGGCCCAACCAAGAAGATTGAAATTCCTGCGAAACAAGCTAGTGAATTCAGTATGTCAAGTGTCTGCAGTAGCGTCTGTGAAGAATGACATGTTAAAAATGAGGAACTTTCTGAAGAATTGGTGGTTTACGTTCAAAGCAAAGCTATGTTCTAAGAAGTTGCGAGATGCTAATGTTTCTCAAGGATATATTGTCCACGTGCAAGGCCTAGTTGATGTTATTTTGATGACTTCAGAACAACAACAATTTCAACACAAAAGGAAGCGTTGCAAGTCATGGTACCTTCAATATAAACCTGTGAAAGTGGACTTGAAGAGACACCACAAGCAGATTCTATATTTTGCTTTTCTAGTTGAATATAGAAGAGAGTGGCTGCGACAGAACAAGGATGGAAAGTTTCAAGTAAAGCATAAATGGAGATTCAAGCAGTTAAATCAAGCTTCAGTTTTAGTGTTTATGGTAGAACAAGTTGCCGGCAAAGGAACTCAATTGCAGCCTTATTGGTCTTGCAGTTGGAGTTATCCAATCATTCTCATCAGTTCAAGCTTGAGGTCAAGCTTAAGTTTAAGGGTGGGAGTATACAAGAGGATACTTACATGTTTGCTCTTACTGGAAGTGTTGATTTGGAGATATCTTAGAGAAGAAAGGGGAAAAACAGAGCCGATTACATGGTGGCTGTTACAAGTTTTGGATCATCATTTGGTTAAAGAGAGACACAGTTTATTAATGTGTATCAAGAGACATCTACTGCAATTTCTGATTCAACAAAAACAGAAGTGGAAGAAGTGCTACAAAAGTAGGATGTTCAAGTACAAACAAAAGACCAGCAAAATAGGGGCTTCGACAGAAACGCAGCAGCTTGTTGTACACAGAGCCCCCATGTTTACTACAGGTGGAGAAGCTAGAACTTTTCAAAGCCGTCATTGTGGAGAGTTAGTGCTTCTGCTACCAGTAAAATTACAAACAAGTTTGTTTGTTTTTCTTTCACGCTTGAGGGCAAGCGTCATTTCAAAGGGGGAAGTATTGATAGGTATCTTTACTACTTACGTGGCAAATGGGGAAGCTAACTTGGCTAAGGGAATAAGAACAAAGCGAAGACTTGGTCTGAGCTAGAAGGTTTGCTGTTTAATGAATATTGCAGAAGATAGTTGAAGACGAAGAACAGTATAAAAAGAGGATTGAATCGTTTAGTAGGGAGGATGCTTTGTATGTTGATTACTCTTGACGCTATGAGTCTGGGTTTCACGGTCGCTATGAGATCGTCCTGACCGATCAAGCTCGCCATGAGAGATTGATCGTGATCGGAATTGCAAAGCTATATTGTATTCGATTTCATATTCAATAAACTGTTCTTCGATTACCTAAACTCTATCATTTGGATTTTCGGAGTTTAGGAATATAAAAGAGATAATTACATCTGAAGACACTTCCCATACTACTAACTAAATTATGGTCCGTCCTAAAATGGGATTTGTTATTATATATTTTATAATTTTTTAATAATTTATATTTGTAAATTTAGAAGATCAAAATTAAATCATTAATTTATTACAATATATTAGTATTAATTGATAATTTGTTAATTAATGTTAATTACAGTTTTTTTTAAAAATGCATAATCGAAAATATCATAAAAAATATTTTTTGATAATTATTTAAGACGTGTTTAAATGTATTAATTGTAATTACTATTTTTTGTTAAGATTTTTAGATTTATTATATATTTTAAGATTTGAAATCAAGAGAATATTTTTATTGAAAGATTTTGATAGTATATATTATTAGTATTTAGATTACAAAAATTAAATTTAAGAATATATTTTTGGTTTTTGAAATTAGGTACCTTTATTGATAGATTTTTTTTTAATATCACTTGTATTTTTCAATATCTTGCTTATTTGTTCATATTTGCAAATGATAATTTTGCTCTTAAAAAATCAAATAGGATCAATGGCAAAAATCGTAATATAACACGGTACAAAAGGTTTTTTCTATAATGTTTCTTGTTTTAATAGTATAAACTAGATTAAAACCCGCGCTCATTGCGGGATAGTATAAATTTTATTTATCAAATATATAACTGAAAATATTGAAGTATTATAATTTAAGTATAATATAATAATAATTATGAAACTTTAAACATTATTTTGTCTACTTTTTATTAATTTTGTTTTTGAGATAAAAATAATTAATATATATATTATAAAATTTGAGGAGAATGAAAAACTAACATCTTTTATCGATTGGATTTAAAAACGACAAACTTCAATAAAAAAAACTAAAGTCGTTCTCAGTAAGTTTTTTTAATGTGTTTGTATTTTTAAACTATAAATTTAGTCAATTAAATTAATGTCTTCTCGGCTTTCAAAGCATATGATTTTTTTCGACAAATTTTAATTTAAGAGAAATGAATATATTTTCTAATTTTTAATTTGCTTGATATTTTTTCTGATATTTAGTTTTTTCTGAAAAAATATATTTATAAATGAGAAAGTTTGAGACATAAACGAATTATATATTTTATTAAAGTTTAACTCGTGCTAAATGCAAATAATATTTTTAATATAATGAATATATTTTATAATTTTTATTTTGCTTGATATTTTTCTGATATTTAGTTTTTTCTGAAAAAAAAATATATTTATAAATAAGAAAGTTTGAGACATAAATGAATTATATATTTTATTAAAGTTTAACCCGTGCTAAAGGCAAATAGCATTTTTAATATATTTTTGTTTTTATGCTTTTAATACAAAGTAAAAATTTCAGATGTATTGATATTTTTTATATTTATTCTTTTAACCCGATCCAAATGTTTTGACATAACAATCCAAAATAGACATCAATCGTAAAAAATATTAATCCCAACCCGTCCATAATGTAATCAAATAATATAAATATTGAATAATTTATAAAAATTAATTTTTATTAAATTTAAATTATATCAGTCTAATTTCTAATATTCTTAACTTTTATCAAAGTAAAACTTTCATGTTGTAAATTAAAAATAATATATAATAATTTGAATATTAGTTTTATAATATTCACATTAAAAAATATGTCAAAAATTAATTGGTGTATGTTTACTTAAAATTGATTTTAAGATTTATAACAATAAATTTAAATAAAATATTCATTTTAAAGTAAAATTTTCATTTTTGAAATTAAAATTATAAACTAAAATTTACTTATCTAATTTATGTATATATCTAATCAAATCTCCTTGCATAAGATTTTTTTGCATAAAATCTAAAATCTAATATTTTCAAATATGTTTAAAAGAAAGTTTTGATTTTGTTTGATATTTTGAGATTTGACTTTGATTTAATTTTTAATTATAATTGAGATATATTGTTTGACTAAAATACTCTTAATGAAGATTTGAAAACTCATTAAAAACAATGGTATTTTTCGTAAATCACATGTAGGAGTAAGGTTTATTTCAAAAAATGATCATATTTTAATATAATAGATTTCAAATAAAGGCACTTTGTGATTAGAGAGCACTTTAAAGAAGTGAGAAGTCTCTATTGCCCTTGAACTAATTCTAACCCTCATTACTCAAACTAGTTTTAATACATCAAAGTATTTACAACCATTTTTCTCTCTCTTCTGCACTTAGGAAGTTTCTTCTTCTTCTTTTTAACGATATTTTCACACTTATTTGATATCCAAATCTTTAGACCCAACAAACACAATTTTCTCATTTGTCTCCACATCTTCATCGTCTTCCAACACACCTTTGTCCCTCCTCTCATCATTATCTGCCGCACTTTTACTCTTCTTTACTCTTGAATCTCTTCTCTCATTCCTCTTTATCACCAGATCTTCCTCTTTGATCAATTCTTGTGACTCTTCACCTTTCCCTCTCTCCTTTCTTCCCGACGACGATTATTCTGTCACTGCCTTCCATGTCCTAGCTAACGACCACATCTCGGTCCTTCGATGTGCCTCTTCGCGATGCTCATTAACACTTATTGTACGAAAGATGTTTGGCTTCACCATCGTCGTCGAAGATCCAGCCTTTTATCACCGCCTCCAATCTCTCCCTCTACTAATATAGCAACCTAATCCCCAATCTAATCCACAAACTCAACTCCATTCATTCTAGTCCACACTCCTATGAATACTCATCCCAATCCACAACCCTAGGTACATTCATCCTAGTTTATTGCAACTGATCGGTTTCCCAGTTGGTTCATTCTGGTTCATAATACATCATGTAAGGTCTTATATGGACATAGTATATCATTAACCACATGGACATTATCATGTGGACATTAACTTGTCATCATCCATTGAATCACAGTTCCTAATGACTAATTTCAAATGGACGATTGATCCGTGGACAAATTTTCTTTCATAACAGTTCATGATTCATCTTATACAATCATATATGGACATTATAATTTATATAACCACATGGACGATATAACATGGACATTTACTTGATGCAATTATTATATATATTTTTTTTTCCAGGACCACAACATTTTCCTGATTGGGATCAGAAATGTCTACCAAGATTATTGGTCACTTACTATTACTCCATAAAATGTTATTCGATCGGTTCATTCAAGGTCCACTCTTCCTACCAGTTACCAAAATTTACCAACCCGGCCATGTGGTTAATGAAATTATTAACTCATCATGTAAGAATCCAAAATAGTTTGAATGCTCAAGTTTTTTTTGTATCTATCACAAAAACATTCATCCTAGTTTATTGTTTATCCCACTCCAACAACCTTTCGTCCATTTATCTCTATCCACATTTTACTATCCATCATTTGCCTATTACTTTGTGTTCATCCATCTTTGTCCACGGTCAACTTGTCCATAATACTTTATCCACATAGATTACGCCTAACAATCTAATCTGTTTTATTAACCATATAGCCAAGCGTCAATAACCAGTGGGACGAGAGGCTTTCATAAAGATTATTTGCAACTGATCGGTTTCCCAGTTGGTTCATTCTGGTTCATAATACATCATGTAAGGTCTCATATGGACATAATATATCCTTAACCACATGGACGTTGTACTGTGGACATTAATTTGTCATCATCCATTAAATCACAGTTTCTATTGGCTTATTTTAAATGGACGATTGATCCGTGGACAAATTTTCTTTCATAACAGTGCATGATTCATCTTATACGATAATCTATGGACATTGTAATTCATATAACTACATGGACGATATAACGTGGACATTTACTTGATGCAATTATTATATATCTTTTTTTCTCCAGGACCACAGCCTGTTTGGGATCTGAAACTTCCACCAAGATTATTGGCCACTTACTGTTACCCCAGAAAGTGTTATTCGATCGGTTCATTAAAGGTTCATTCCTCCTACCAATTACCACAATTTACCAATCCATCCATGTGGTTAATGAAATTATTAACTCATCATGTTTGAATCCATCAGAGTTTGAATGCTCAAGTTTTTTTTTGTATCTCCACATGGACGAAGTGGATATATTCGAATGCTCAAATTTTCACTGTTAGAGAAGCATAAATTTTGTATATCATTAGTCACATGGATGTTATCTTGTGGACATTAGCTTGCCATCATACACTGAATCACAATTCTTAATGACATTATAATGGACATCATTATTCATTCAATCCACCAATCTTCTGTCCACTCATCCTTGTCCACAATTGTCTACGTAAAATAGTTTACATCCTCTTCATTCTCGAAACATTTCCATCGAATCTTGTCCACATATACCATGTCCACACATACTATCCATCAGAGTTTGTCCACAATATCATGTGCTACTATATTTTAGACACTTTCTATCGAATCGTCTACATGAAAAATGTCCATCGAAGCTTGTCCACATATATCATGTCCACAACATACTATCCATCAGTGTTTGTCCACATATATCATGTCAACAACATATTATCTATCAGTGTTAGAGAAACCTAAATTTTGTATATCATTAGCCACATGGAAGTTATCTTGTGGACATTAACTTGTCATCATCCACTGGATCATAACTCCTAATGGACATTATAATTCATTCAATTCACCAATCTACTGTCTACCATCTCCTATCCACAATTGGCACATAGAATACTCTACACCCTCTTCATTTTCATATAACCATTGATTGATTCGATTCTCTAATTAGAATTGTCCATGTTACAATTTTAACACATACATTCTATATGGAACATATGTACGGTGCTATATGGACATGTATGTCTCTCTTGCGCATTTCATCGAACACTTTGAAGGCATTTTTTTATTCTTAGATCTTAGTCAAAACAATGGTGTTTTGACGAGTGGATCATTAAATATGAATAACAAAGAATGGATTTGGTGGATTAAGTTCATACAAAGAAAAAAGTACAGAGAAAGAGGAGAAAATTTATGAAATCAAACCTGAAGATGAAGCATGATAGGTTGGTGCATTGAGGAATATGTTCGATGAAAACGATTATGCTTGACGGTGTGGTGAACGATGTCGATTTCTCTCTTGATCCAACAGACTAGATCCGGTGGACTAGGTACTAAACGTGACGGTTGAGAGGCAGTTAGACAAATGAAGAGAGAAATATAAGCGACCAAATAAATCGTCACCGTTTTAAAAATGGTCATGAGATCCACAAATCTCTATTGAATCTCAAACAATATTATTTATTCATATATCAACCAACGGTTCAGATGTATTCAATCTTAACTATGTATTTTTAACTTTTTTTCTTTTACTAGTTTCACTATAACTAAAACTCATCTGTTTAGGGGGCAAAAATAGATTAATTTTTGTTGCACAGTTTTTAAAGTGTCCTAATAGCTGGAAGTGTCTTTTTTGTTATATAAACTTGTAAAGTGCTCTTTTCTGTAACTCTACTTGTTCTGATATTTTTTTATATTCGGTTCCGGTTCGGTTTGATTTTATTCTATCCGAATTCGAATTGGTGGGCTACCCAAAATAAAATAATGATTAAATTAAAATAAAATTCGTAAAATTTGACAATTATAACTAAGTATTTTTGGATATTTCAGTTTTTAATATATTTTGGTTATATTTATCTAAAAATAACTGATATTTCCATGTTTATAATTATAGTTTTGGGTATTTGAGTTATTTTAAATCTAAATATAATTAATATTTTTAGAAATATTGTTATATTTCAGATATTTTGGGTACCATTCATTTTTTGGTTTGGGTTCGGGTTCGGTTTTTCATATATAGGAATTTAAAACCAATTCATGTATTTTATCGATTTTTGGTTTGGTTTGATACCATTTTTGGATCGGGTTCGGTTTTTCAGATATAGGAGTTTAAGACCAATTCATGTATTTTATCGATTTTGGGTGCGGTTTGATACCATTTTATGGATCGGGTTCGGTTCGAATCTTCGGGTCCGAATATTTTGTCCAACCCTACTTCAGTAAATGTTACTAAAGGGAGTCAATGATCTGGAGACTCTGCTTGGGCTCACAAGTCTTGGCAAAATTTTGGAGGAAATCCATATTACAACTGATCGTTCATTTCCGTTTATGATTTGAAAATTTATGTTTAAAATATTTTTATGTCATGTTTCAAATTTTATTTAATGCAATATATTTTATGTTTTATTTAAGAAAATAAACTCTTCTTAAAATAAAATAGTTTCACAATTTTTTTTATATTAAGAATCTCATCAAAGGTTCTACCATTGATGGAGAACAAACAAATTAATAAAGTGGTGGGATTCTTAGATAAAATTTATATTTTGTTAAAACCTTTCATCATGGTCTAATCTTTTGTCTTTTGTTTTTTATATTTGATTCCAGTTTGCTAAAGGAAGTGGCAAGGATTCTGAATTTCTGATCCTAGATCATATATATCCATAGGAGGTATGAATCCAACTTCTCTGCTCTTCTGATTGATCAAACATATAACCCCGTAAAAGTACTGAACAACAAATCTATTCTCTTGTCTTGAGTGCAGGGACATTGGGATATGCCAGACTAGGAAAGTAGTTTCACAATCTGATTTCTTTTGCTTTCATGTTGGTGACATAACAAAAGCTCAAGTCAAAAAGCTAGAAGATGTAATTGAGGACTGATCTATAATTATGTATTTCTTGTTTTACTAATCTAGTCTAGCAATGTTCCTTGACAAATAGCTTTATTATCGTTTCTTTTCTCAAGTCTTCTGTCGTTGTTTGTATTTAATTGAATCCAACGAGATGTGTCTAGAAGAACACTCCACTAGGTTATTGACTAAAACACCTTTCTGAATGCTCTGTTTGTACTAAGGAGACTTGTACAGTTCTTCAGAAGGCTATGCATTTGCTTACTAATACTTGCAATCTTGTATATATTGAATAAATAAACAAAATTCACAAAGAATGGTCACTATAAGTCTATAAGCCATGATCTATACGAATAATATATACCCGATGCTAATGCCATCATCATCTTATTGTTGACAAGTGATGCATAATCTCCTTTTTTTCCTCAAAAAATCACATAAGATCTCTTCATCCATTTCCTCCCTTGAAGATCTAATTTTCTGAATATCTCTTGCTGTGTTCATCTCTGAAAGCTTTCCGATAAAAGGGAACTCTGCATTTCATGATGCACTTGAGATCATTCAAGTTGCCTTTGAGGATCTCAACGACCTAATTTTTTAAGACAAAAAGGTCAGAAACTTTAATAACTTGTTATACAAGAAACTTTGGTTAGGTACGTACCTGACTCATCCCAGGCCTCTCTATTGACGACTGTTGGATTGATAAGGAAGCAGCCAAAAGCACAAGTTTAATCTGCCTCCACTCATAGTCACCCCCCAGAGATGGATCAATCAGCTCTCTAACTTTGTTCTTCTTCATCAATGGTTTAGCCTGTGAACACAAGAAGAAAGCAACTAAGAACACATGTCTAACTTCAACAAGGTTGTCTAGGCTCTCAAGGACTAACCCATAGAACAAGACTTTGCTTGGAGTAGTCGAGAGCTCTTCGTCCAGTAACAAGCTCCAGTAAAAGTACACCCAAGGCGAACACATCAGTCTTTTCGTCTACTATCCCGTGAGTTAAGTACTCTGGGGCAAGATATCTGAAACAAAGGACGCAATAATCTCTCTGAGACTTGCGTGGTAAGTAACCAAGTATCCAAGAAAGCATATGGTTAATGCGTAGACTCACCCGAATGTACCCTCAAACTTGGAAACAATATGGTGTGTCCAATGTTCAGGTAGCCACTTAGCAAGCCCAAAGTCGCATATCTAACAGTAACACCCTCAAGACATTAGGGCAAAGAATTGAAAATTGTGTGTTCATTGAACAAATGATCGTACCTGAGGTGAAAAATCATGCGTGAGAAGAATGTTTGCAGCTTTGATATCTCTGTGAATGATTCTTCTGTGACATCCTCTATGAAGATACACGAGACCCTCTGCAACTCCCAATGCTATCTTGTACCTAATGCTCCAATTCATCTTCTCCTTGGAGCCTATCATATCATATCATCAGTTCTTTAATACATGTGATAATAATTATAAAAGCATGCAAGAGAGAAAAAGATGGGTGTGGAAGAGAGTTACTATAAAGCATAGAAGCTAAGCTCCCATGAGGTGATAACTCAAGAACAATGTGCATTCCTCCTTCAACACCATACCCTAAAAGCTTGGCTATGTTTGGATGGTTAACATGTGCCATTATACCCATCTCTGTTAGAAAATCTACAATGATCTCTTCGCTATTCCCACGCATCAGCCGTTTTATCGCTACCATTTGTCCATTTGACAACTTCCCCTTGTATACTTCAGCATAACCTCCTTTCCCAATTAGATTCTCTGCCCAAAATCCAGAAGAAAAAACAAAATATTGCTTACTATAACATGACAAATCTTCTTTTTAAGTTTGGTCAAATCAAAGTTGGGTTATAGGTTGCAGACCGATCGATAGGTTTACAAAATAAATTTGGTTTTCGATTTGGTTTGATAATCGGTTAATTTGTTTAAAAAACAATAACCAAATATATATCAAACCAAACCAAAATAATATTTATAATTTCGAACGGAACTAACCAAATTTAATCAAAATGAAAAACTTCGGTTTAATTTGACAAAATTTTTGTTCACCGAACTAATCAAAAACCGAACCATACCAATTATTCAGTTTAATTCGGAAAGAACTTATATAAACTGAACTAATTAAAAACCAAATTACCCAAACCGAATAAACCAAACTATCCGAATCTGCCTAGATAAAACACCCATTCAGACATAACAACTTTAATTCACTGGTTTACTTCAAAAACAATCGAAATTTACCTAAAATGATTGCTAGCTAATGTCACATTTGTTTCAGTAATAATAAGTCTAAATGATAATAATTTTCAATTCTAATAAGGAAAGAACAAAAAAACTACATTGGTTTATAGATATGTCTACTAAACCAAGTAAACCAGGAAATCAACAATTCGGATTCGACTAAACCGATTCTGAGAATGGCAAAAATCAAACCCTTTGAGAATCAAGATTTAGTTTAAGTTTACTTACCAAGAGCGAAATTGTTTGTAGCAGTCTTGAGCTCAGAGAAAGTGAAGATTCTTCGAGGAGAGAAGAGAAGAAACTGAGCATCGTTGGAGCCAAATCTGAGAGTCTCTCTCAAGCTAGTGCATCTCCTCAAAGAGCTTTTAATGGCGTTCTTGTGAAACGGAACTTTCAGATTCTCCAGCGATTTTTTCGATGTGCTTCTTAGAAGCTGAACGATTCTGTGGAAACGAGAAGAGGAAGAAGAAGGGTTCTTCGTTGTCGTGTCGGAGCTTTCGAACTCTTCAGTTCTGAAGAATTCTTCGAGGACTCCTGTCGGTGAAGACGAATCTGGAACTTTCATCATCGTTTATGCTCTGAAGGAAGAAGATGACCAAAAATACGGTTTTTGAATTTAGACAGTCACATTCAATCATTTAATTTGAATCTTGAAGCGGCGCATTTTTTAGTTTTCCGCGAAAAAAGGTAAAAAGTCTTTTTTTTTATTATAATAAAAGAGGAAAATTGAAAAATCTCGAACATGGAAATTTTGCAAGCAAAGTTAACAAGTAATATATCAAAGGAAGATGTCCAAAAAAAAAAGAAAAAAAAACTTGTAATTGAATGAATCACAAACAAACAAACAAAAAAAGAAAATAAAATTATAATGGAATGTGAAAAGAAATAAAATGGCTTTCACAAACCATAACGTTTTGTGTAGTGGGGCAAACCAAAATTAACTCATTCTGAAAGTTTTGCACACATCAAAACAAGTTGACTTCATTTTATTTTATTATTATCATGTAAAATTATAAATGTAGAAAGCGAAAGCAATAGCCAAGAACAGCAGAAGAGTACCCAACCAAAAAATCTTCTAAAAGATAGGAAACAATTCAATAAAAGAATACAAAAAAGAAAAGAAACAAAAAAAAATGCAGAATCTAAGAGATTGAGAAAAAACAGAAGAGCATACATACCATGAGAGGAGAAGAAACTCAATATATTCTGCTGGATGATAAATGGTGGAGACAATACCTTTAGGTACAAAACGCCATCGCTTTCTTACCAAAATATATATAAGACCATCCAATGTTTTATTTATTTATTTATTTTTCTCATAACAAGGAAAACGGTAATGATAAAAAATTGTGTTTTTATTAGATATGTGAATTATATAATACTGAACACCAAGCGGTATTCGCACGTATATCACATGTATATTTTAGATATATGGTAATGATTGGCTAAGAGTAATTACCTTGTAGATCCACCAATCTCCAAAGATAAATATATAAAAAAGTACTGATAACATACTACTATCTACCAAACTGTGTAATGATTATAGAGTAAATTAAGGTTTTTTGTTTTTCCTTCCGGAAGAAGATACATTAGTATAAACTAAAACAATCATTTGACTGTCATTAGCTGTTGTTACGTGGTGCAAATAAATCCTGAAAACATAACTTTACGACCAAATCAAGGCATAATTATAACCATCACTTATTTGCTTTCTTGTTTTGTTTTCAATACGACGTTACAATTGCAATAATTCACTAGCCACTAAACCGCCAATTTTAATGAATTACTAGAATACTAATGATTTACTAGAATACTAATGAATTACTAGAATACTCAAAAACCAATGATAAAAAAAGATGTAGGCACTCCAACCATTTAAATATACACATCCAAAAAGATTTTATTAAAATTGCATAATTAAATTAAAAATCCAGTCTAATAGTCCATTTCGGCTAATTAAGTTTGGTCTAATATACAGTTAGAATATTTAATTACAGAAAATCATCCAGGTGTATGATAAATGTAGATATGTTTAAAGGAAAATAAATTTTATTTTTCTTTATAATATCTATTTTTAAGTTGATTTTTTAATTTTTATTTAACTTTTTCATTAAATTTTGTTATATCAGGTTCTTTATTACATTAAATTTAGGTTTAGTTTTTTTAAAGTAGATGAATTCGTTATGAATTTTTTCTTCTATATATTGAATAAAAATATGTAATATAAAATATATAAAACTTAAATATATAATAAATCCGTATAATAATTTTAAACGCTTAGATTTTGACTAGGTCTTGATTAATTGTTTTAGAGGCTATACTACCCCTATGAAACGTCAGGCAATTTTTTCAATATTGCTCAAAACTAACATTTGGAGAAACTCTTTGAAACCAATGGTATAAAATATACATGAATTTTCATATACAGACTACTTTCTGGGGTAACAAGAATTGAGAAGAGATATTTTCCTGTACAAGGAACAACTCGCCATGGAAACATTTTATACGGAGAAAGTAAGAAGACGCTTCTGGTCTATATTTTGTTTTTATTTTTTGTAGTACTTGGTTTGTATTTGGTGGGTTTTTGTTTTTTAGCCAAGGTAAGGCAACATTGGGTCGAGTCCTAGTCCAGAACCACCCAAGCTACCTGGATCCGTATGCTTCACTCTCCCAAAATAGCGAATGTGACGCAACAGTCTCGCAAGGAACGTGTTATGGCATATTGTGGAGCTATCGCACACCACCGCCACGTGCTTCCGGGCTCTGGTTATAGCTACGTTCATCCTTCTGCTATCCCCTAGGAATCCCACTGCACCTAGGTTGTTCGACCGTACCTATACAATAAGTAGTACATAAGAGTCTTGTTTTCACTAACCAATAGAGTTATTATATAATTCATGAAATATATATCTTCTCATTTGACAGAGGCACACAGTTCCAAACAGTAGGCCTTCGAGTTCAGGTTCAGGGTAATTCGGGTTTTCGAGTATTCAGATACCCAAAATATCGGAAAAACAAAAAAAATATTAAATTTGAATAAATTTGTAAAGTTTTGAGAATTATAATTAAGTATTTTTGGATATTTTACTTCTTTTTTAGATATTTTGATTTTTTTTTTTAAACTAATTGAGTTATAATAGTAATTCTATATACATGAATTATTTTAAGTTTAAATATAATTAATATTTTTAGAAATATAATTATATTTTGAATATCTATTCGATTTTCGGTTCGGATTTGGATTCGATTTTCGGTTCGGATTTAAATTCGATTTTCGGCTCGGATTTAGATTCGATTTTCGTTTCGGATTTGGATTCGATTTTCGGATATAGGTATCTAAAATCTATTCAAATATTTTATCAGTCTAGAATTCTGTTTGGTACTATTTTTTGGATACGTTCGGTTTGGTTTTCCGGTTCGGATTTATTGCCTAGCCCCAGTTCCAAGTATGGCTAAGGGATCAGCTAAGTCAAAATTATGAGCAGAAGAAGAGGAGAATTTTGTACCATTGATATGATCACTGCATCAGCTTCGCGCCCCTGAAAACTATCGATGGTTGCGACCTCAACTCCATCAGCCACTGGGAAATCATCCAGCCTTTCTCTCAGAAGCTGCACCTGAGCTACGTATGGGGATTGAACTGCAATAGCCATTGGACTAACACCTACAATCCATGTGCAACGAGTTCTTCATTAGGTGACTTATCGACCTTTATATAATATACCCAGAAGCTTTTTGATTCTTCTTCAAACTATATGGTTTTGTTTTGAATATCACTCACCTGCATAAATCAATGAGATGACGTGATTCACCACAATATCAGCTTCTCCTTCATTGTATAATGAGCCTGTACCAGCTGGATCTAGACGCTCCTCGCACCCCACTGATAAACTCCCATATGGCATTCTTGTGTCCAGCAGAACAAGTGGGCATTGCGTTATCCATGTAGGCTGCAGTAAGTAAAACAAGAAAGTGAGTCATGTGGTTACCATAGTGCTTACGACGACCCAGAGGTAAAAGTAATTTGTGAAAATATTTTAATTTTGTATCCAATGACAAACATAATAAGAAGCGAATCATCTATTGCAAGTTCAAGAGCAGCATCACTTTCAAATAAGCTGTAAACAATCAAAATTACTACCCGGCCATATAGACCCACCCCATTTAAAATCCGTTCCATTTGAACCCTAAATTCCTTTAAACCTATTTAAATTGAAGGTCTAATAGGGTTACCCATTTAAACCCGCATACCCATTTGAATCCGCATACCCATTTAAACCCGCATACTCATTTAGACCCGCAAATAAGTTTCAAAATCCATTTAGAAACGTTTAATATCATTTTTAACTGAAAAAAAAACTTAAATGGATTTAACTGATTCCCATTTAATATATGAGTTTTATCTGGGATTTTTTATTTAAACTTTATAAACTCGCATTTATTCAAATTAAAATCTCATATTAACATCCCTAACCATATTATTCAAGAAAGCATAGAAAGTAAGCAGGAACAGTACGAGGAAGTACCTTCACGAAAGGAGAATCGATAAGCAGATGAGAGGCCACACTTGGAGCAGATTTCAACCATCCACCATACATCTCCTTTGATGCCCAACCAGCGATTACATCATTCATACGATACTGAGTTGTTAACTTTGTCGCAAGAAGCCCATCATGTAAAGACGCAGCTCTTTCCAGCAAGGACACACCAAGCCCACCTTCTAAAGCCTTACGTGATAGAACAACTGGTGCTAATTGGCATGGATCACCAGCAAGTATACAACGTTTCCCTTGCAGTATTGGGATCCAGCATGAAGGCTCGATAGATTGACCAGCTTCATCTATAATAACCAAATCAAATGTTTCTAGCCTCCTAACCAAAGGATCAGCTGCTCCAATGTTAGTGGCGAAAACAACTTGTGCGTTTGATAGAACTTCTCTTACTGTTTCCTTTTCCTTCTTCTTCAACGTCTTTCCAAGCTGTTTCAAGAGCTGCCGAATCCCAGCAGCAAGAGAATCATCCCTTAAGCATTGACGAAGGTCTTTTCTTAAATCTGACTTCTTCCTTTCCAGTTCTGCTCGGAAGCTTGCGAGCTTAGCGTTGACTATTTCCCCTAAAGACTTTGAAGCAACAGCGGATGATATTCTCGCAGGGTTTCCTACTCGGACAATGTTTAGTCCGAGATGTGAGAGCTTCTCGACCATATTATCAACAGCTGCGTTAGTCGGTGCTGTTACAAGCACTCGTTCTCCTTGCTGAACGGCGAGGGTAATGATCTCCTTAAGCATTCCAGTCTTTCCCGTGCCAGGAGGTCCTTGCACTATCATAACAGGTCGTTTTTTGTTTACTCCAAGAGCTATGGCTCTCCTTTGAGAATCATCATATAATTGACCCACTGGCTCATCACTCAGCTCCGCTTCACTCCAGTCTACATAATCATTCTGCTCCAGCCATGTTATATCTTCCCCATCCCCAAATAAAGTCGCCACAACGGATATTGATGGGTTTTTCTTCTGCAGGCCATTCTTCTGCAGAAGCATTAGAGCTTCGCAGTTACGCTGCAAGAGAAAATACACTAAGTGGTGAGTCGCGGAAAAAAGTTGTTAATGTAAAACTATCAATATTTGAGTAATACATTTGCAATAATAGGCCACGATATACATATTTGAAATGAATGTCGTTAAGATGATTTAAACTCTGCATATTCAACCAGTACGAAACAAAGATATACCTCGTAAGTAAGGGCATCAGCCAACCCATGAATACGATCAATTCTCACACTCTTTCCAAAGAGCCTAGAGAAAGTAGGATCTCCATGACGAGATTCTAGAGCCACACCAATGCTGCACCCATCTTCTCCGAGGTTGTGAACAAACCCCTGTGTACATGAAGTTGCTCCAGCACCCCTACTGTCACAGATTCTTATGCAAACCATGTCGCCAGGGGAAAGTGTAGTAGGAGGAAGACGATGGTTGTCCCCAACCTTAAACAACACCAAGTGCATACCTCCAAGTCCTGCATATTGATTCACAAGAAAATTCATCGAAACTGTAAGAAAAACATTATTACAATATGAATCAGTGAGTCTAACTAACCTGTGGAGGTACTAACTGCATACAAGTTGCAAATTGTGTCACAAAGTTCCTGAGGAGCTTCACCGTGCCTAACCAAGAACTCAATCGGTTTTGATGTATCAGAGCTCTGATCTGGAGTAGGGATAACATCTAGTTCCTCCTGTGTAACTTCAAGCTCTGTATCACGTTCCACTTGAAGCAACTGCGACATCCGGCTAGTGAACTCATCAATCCTAGCCTGTATAGCCTTAACCTTCTCTGACTCCATTCCAAAAACCCCTTGAACAGCCTTTGGTTGATTAGCTTTGCGAGCAACCTCTCTATGCTGAGCTGAATTCGCAATCTCTTTAAGCAGCTTCCAAGACTCAGTCTCCTTCCAATTCTCCATCACGTTCTTACGCTCAAGGTCTTGAAGAACGTCACGCAACTCCCTCTGGAAATGATCGAACAAAGTGGGATAATGTGTACAAGCTTTCAAACACATGACTTCAAGACCTAGTGGCATAGGAATCGCGTTGAGATACGGCTGAGCTTGAATCACAAACGTTAAACCAGAACCAACGTTCTGCCTTAACTCCAAGAACTCACCCTGAACCTCCGCGTTCGCGAAATCTAACGCCATCGCCTTCATCGCTTGGCTAATCCACTTAACTACGTTCCTCCCTAGATCTCTCCGCCCTAACGGATCACCGTTTTGATTACTCAAATCTCTCTCGTCATCAACAAGAGTTTCACTACTAACACTAACAGATTCACGAGTATCGTTCCTCTTCTCGATTTTCCTAGACCTAGTGAGTTTATCGGAAACGTTACTTTTCCTTCGAGGCTTCTTCTTAGCCGTCGCGCTGGATCCGCCGCCGCCGCTGCAAAAGACCTTCCGCGACGGGAAAACGCTAACGCCGCCGTCTCTCTTGTCGGAGACCACACATACGTAATTCGCCGGGGGACGAGTGAAGGTGAACGCCGTCGAGGGAATCCTAATGCTTCTGCACAGAAAACTTGAACCTGCGTCCATCAGATTCTCTCTTCCTTTCTCCGAGACAACGAAAACGCAAAAGCTAGAAAGAAAAGTCTATGGACATATTCTGGTAAATCGAAAGGAGAATACAGAGAAAATCGAAATCTTCTTCTTCGTGTGGAGCTATTTATATATAGTGAAACAAATGGTTTCAGATATTTGAGAGACGAATCTCTCTAAAGTTGCTCACGACTTTACATCTAAGCCGCAAGATGAAACTTGATGGCTCTCACAGAATATTTTATTTATTTATTTTCAGTTTGAAAATTTGATTTTGAGATTCTCAAGTCTCAAACTCAGCAAAGAGTCGTGATGAGAGATCGTAGTAGTGACATGTGATTGGTTACGATTGATTCTGTGGGCAGGCGACGTGTTTAATTACTGTCCTATCCTTTTTTTTTTTTGTTTTGTTGACTTATATCCTTTATCTTTGCAGATTCTTCTTTAGAAGACCCGTAAGTTTAGCTTTTACAATTTGATTGATTGATTCCCTTCAAATTTTGACTACAAGAATCAACATCTTTTTCTGTTTTAGTTCTCTTGAAAAAAATATTTTGGATTCAAATCGAATCCAAATTTGAGTATCTTACGTGGTATTATTCAATACATGATTTAGAATTAATTTAATAGATTTTATAATTCATTGTTATTTAATTATATTTTTAAATCTATACTATTAAAACAGGAAACATTATAAAAAAACTTTTTGTAACGTGTTATATTACGATTTTTGCCACTTATTCTATTTGATTTTTTAAGAGTCTCATTAAGGGCAAAATTGGTATTTGCAAATATGAATAAATATGCAAGATCTAATCATATATATGATCCAAAATCTGCAAATAAAGATATTCTATTGATTTCAAATCTTAAAATATATAATAAATCTAGAAATCTTAACAAAAAATTGTAATTACAATTAATACATTTAAACACGTTTTAAATAATTATCTAAATAAAAAAAAAATTTCGTGATATTTTCGATTATGCATTTTTTCAAAACATTGTAATTAACATTAATTAACAAAATAATCAATTAATATTAATATATTGTAATAAATTAATGATTTAATTTTGATATTCTTAATTTAAAAATATTAATTATTAAAAATTATAAAATTCATAATAACAAATTACGTCCTTAAGACGGGTCATAATCTAGTTCTTTATTAAATATAATGTTATTGGTTATCTATACTATTAAAACATGAAACATTATAGAAAAAACCTTTTGTACCGTGTTATATTACGATTTTTGCCATTAATCCTATTTGATTTTTAAGAGTCTCATTAAGGGAAAAATTATCATTTGAAAATGTGAACAAATATGCAATATATTGAAAAATACAAATAATATTAAAAACGATCTATCACTAAAACTACAAAATTTCAAAAACCAAAAATATATTCTTAAATATAATTTTCATAATCTAAATATTAACCATATATACGATCAAAATCTTTCAATAAATATATTCTTTTGATTTTAAATCTTAAGATATATAATAAATCTAGAAATCTTAACAAAAGAATTATAAGTACAATTAATACATTTAAACACATCTTAAATAATTATATAAAAAAATATATTTTAATGATATTTTCGATTATGCTTTTTAAAAAAAATTGTAATTAACATTAATTAAAAAATTATAAATTAATATTAATATATTGTAATAAATTAATGATTTAATTTTGATCTTCTAAATTTACAAATATAAATTATTAAAAGATTATAAAATATATAATAACAAATCCCGTCCTTAGGACGAACAAAAATCTAGTTATATTTAAAATACATGTATTAAGAGATTTTATAAAATCTAGTGTTATTGGTTTTTGTATTTACAATATCATTAAAAGAATTTGAAAATTATTGTTATTTTTTTTTGTCAACTGAAATTTATTGTTATTCAATTAAAGATTTGAATATAAAATATTGTGTTATTCATGTTTGATAGATTATTACAATTCATTTGATTTGATTTTTTTTTTTTTGAATGGATTTAAATCTAATTTTATGTGTAAATTCTAATAATAAAACATCTAACTATTTACCCTCAGATTTTGAAATTATTTTCTATTAATAAAACATACACATTTATTGTTATTATTAGATGCATATATGGTCACTTTCTTTTCAATGCAACAATTACTTATTCCAAAAAACATCATCTCATTGAAACACAAATTTCTGTCAAGAAAAAATTATTTTAAAATTGATCAACCCAGATTCTATCCATCAAACATCTCTCAATTTTATTTCTTCTTTGGAATTTCCAAGGAAACACAAATTTCAGTTTTTAAGTAATTGATTTCACTGATTTTGGTTACACTGAATGGTATAAATTTGATTTTAACCTTTCTTTGTTTTTTATTTTGTTCATTTTCTCTTTTGTTTAGTTAGGATACCTACATACTTTTTTTTGTAGTTTTTATAGTTTCAATTCAATATTTTTTATAAAATGTTTTTGAAAAAGTTTAAATCCAACCACAATCTGTTGTAGAAATCAAATGATATTATGTTGACTTTATATATACTTTGACATAGATTTAATAAATCATATATCTGAAATTGCAAAATGAATCAAAATATTTAAAATCAGATCTATTTTTAATGGATTTGATTTCAAATTATACAACCAATAACACCCTTTTAATCTTTGAACAAATATGCGTAAACTATAGATATGGATCAGATACATAGGTTACAAAATATTGGAGTCAAGATTTTTTTTCCTTCTTAAAATATTAAGTTTATTTATCAACAAAAGAAAACACATAAACTAATTTAAAAATTATAGTTGGAAAGTTTGTGAAGCACATCTGTACAAAAACAAAGCAAAATTTGAGAATAGCTTTAGAAAAGAGAGTAGTTATCAGTGTGGTTAAAGACAAGAAAGAAAGTTCTATCTAGCCAGATTCTCTCCATCGTCTCCCTCCTGAGGAAGAAGACGATTCTATATTTCTTTGTGTATCGGATGAACTATGAAAGAATTATAATAAACGGGTTGTTGATGGATCATTCTCTTCCTTTCTCTCAATATCCAATTGATCATAGATTGAAACGCCATTCGGGCCAGCATTTTATCCATTACCATTAGATGATTCCGGAGCAAAGAGTTTATTGTGTGATGGACCAATTTTGGTTTATTCTCGAGCCCAGCAGCTCAGAGTAGATTATTTTCCAAACAGTATAAGAGAAAGGGAAGGCCAGAAAAGATGATCGCGAGTCTCATTTGTTTCACCACACATAGGACAGGGTTGATAGGCCCATTGGCTAGATATGTCTCCTACTGCGAGTCTATTTTGAAATGCAAGCTAGGAGATAAATACTTTTCAAGTTATGGCTTCTGAAAACCAAACAAGCCAGTACTAATCAACTACTTATCGCTGGGTTCGATCCAGGTGCGTTTGGAAGCAAACCTATTTGTGTAACTATCAGACTCTTGATTCCAAAGAATGTGATATGTTCCTGCTGTGATATTTGGATGTGAGACTAGTCTAATTTGTTGAATCGTGTCTTGAAATCTCAGTCCACTGACACGACAAATCCAGCCATTCACATTTGCGGCATCCACCACTTTTTTCATTCTTATGAATATCTAAAAGTCATATACTCAAATCACCCATAATAGCAAAATAGTCCAAATAATGTTTTTCTAGCCACCTTCCTTTACTTTCTTTAAACGTACCTCGCAAGGTAGGATAGATCTGGTCGTTTTCGGCCATGGGGTCAACGCCATCGTCCACGACTCCATCATATCATTCACCCGGTAGCTCGAAAAACCAATCCACACCTGTATATCACACACATAAAACCCCATGGACCTCACTTAGTTCCGAGAAGTTATTACCAGTCCGCCATTTGATCACAGAGATTACAATCATTGATGGTGTTGCAAAAACATCTATTTCGGGAAAAAATCTTAAGCATTACCAGCCTCTATGGAGCAGTTATATTGTGGGGTATTCATTAAAGATGCTCCTTATATTGAAAAGATTCATGTTACAGTTAACCATCTCTAGTCAACAGAACGATCCTAAAAGATCGACACTCAGTTTCTAAATCCAAAACAGTATTGTTTAGGATTGGTGACACACATATGAGAACATGTGTCCTAAAAAGATATTTCGGGCACATGGAGAAATTGTGGAAGAATTGAGGAAGGTTGAAGGAAAAAAGGTGCTAACCTCATTAGAGACAGAGATTCAGACAAAGGAAATCACACTCAAAAGTGAGGCTGCACAATCAAAGAAGAAAAAAGTCTGAGGAGGTTGATGGTCTCTTGCACTGTGCAGCCTATTTTACATAACAATAACTCAACTAAAAAGTCCTCTTTGGAGAGAACTAATGAGCATGACGTTGTAACAAGTCAGAAAAAGAAAACCATCATGTATCTCATGGTGACCAGTGATATTTTGGTAAAGTTTGAATAGGTAGACAATAGTTCTTTGTATATGTTTTCTTGTGACAACATAATAAGTTTTTCTTAAAGATTGATTTGTTTATCATATAAATTATTTTCAAAGTGTTTTTGAGTCTCTGTCTATTAATCAACTTTTAATCAGTCTTCTAGCTTAATATGTGAAAAAGGTTCTGCTTCTTCATTAGCCCATAACTATCAGCTACTAGCAAAAATTGCCAAGTATTCTCGTTGCAAAGTATTCTCCAGAAAAAATCAGTTGATTTAATGTTAGAGTGATATTTTGGGATCAAGCTACAATTTAAGAGAATTCAATAGAATGAGAGACGTATATAAACTCAAATCGGCAATGCAAGCGAGGCTTGGCATGAGAAATTGAATTAGATAGTTGAAACGAACCTTATATGGTTGAGCGTGTTTGGAATTATTTTCTTCTCCTTTGAAGCGGGAGTTGGATACTTGAGAAATAGCACAAAGTATCGAGCATAATTGTGGAAGTATTATTGTGGAGGGGAAGATAATTTCTGAAGAAAAGATTAGGGTGATAAAGTCAAGAGCTAAAGGAAGACGGAACATAGATGAAGACAATAAGAAGACGCGAGAGTGGAACCGGATATACATGACATTTTTTTGAAAAAAAAATATGTTTTAGACTAAGAACATTGGACGTGTTAAACAAATATTTCAACTGTTGTTGAGTAAATTCAACAGGTTGAAAAATAAAAATTTGGCCCACGAGAGTCATGTGTCAGGATTTGAATGGGGAATGTCTTTCACACATGCAAGTATCTTATTTTTTTTCAAAAAAAAAAATTGTTATGATAATGACACGTGTTTTATTATTATTGGTGATTGAGATTTTGAAGATTTTTTACTCGTCCTATCTATTAAAGATCAATTAATATATAGCAAACAAATTTGTTTTTAAAAAGCTTTTTATATGATCATGTATTATATTGCATAATATGATTGTGGAGGATGAACATGATACATATGCTCAATGTTTGACCGATTATGATCAATCTGAGGTAAGTTGTTATAGTACATCACAACCATTATCAACTGAGATGTTACCTGCATTTGCAAATCATGTGCATGCTAGATCTGAATTATGTGATTCAAATGTACATAATGAATTGCAAGCAAATCTAGTCAAACACATATGGGCAAAATTCGGAATGTTCCGTGATTAAATATATTTTATGTCTTTGTGTATTGTGTGTTGTGTGATTTAAGAGTTTTATTGTATGTGAGTTGAGTCGCATGTACTAAGTTATGTGTTGATGTTGGATTTCACACTGATATTTGTATTAATGAGAAGATTTTAGTTTTTTTTATATAGAAATGCAATAAAATACGAAATGTGCATAAGAAATATTTAAGAATAATTTCAGTTGTGAGTAATGGAAAATTATATATTGATCTACCTTTTGCAAAGTACATGGTTTTGTATTTATACAGATGTTTGCATTTAATTCGCCTAAAATGTCATTCTCTGGTGTGCTGATGTGTTCCATAAATAGAGAGAGTTCTTCATTTTTTATAGTATAGATTTAATCATTCATTTTTGATCATTTAAAGCTAAGTGAATTTTTCGATTTATGGAGACAAATAAAAGTTAATTTCGATCTATTATGAGATCTTTATACCAGCAATTATAGAATAATTATAAGGCAAATTATCACATACACATTTTAACTAAAAAAAGTAATATGTATTATGTTGAATAAAAAAATGTATATTTACTGCAAAGTAGAAATCAGCCTCTTGTTGTACTATTTTTATATCCTTAATGACTACAAATATTTTTTTGGGTAAATTTATTTTTTACATTTAAAAACACATTCATAATAAAAAAATTCATTAATTAAAAAGTATTACATATATTAAAAATGAAAAATATTTTTTTGTTTATTTGATTTAATCTGATTAACATATTATCTTTATCGTAAAAACATAATCTTTTACAAACAAAAATAAAATAAAATTGTATCGCTGTTTATTGGATTATAGAAAAAGATAAAATTGAGTTTTAAATAATCAAAAAATTATATTTGGTAATCCCAAAAATTATCATAGTAATAAACAATTATTGAATCATTGAAAAGATTATGATCATTTGAGAACATCACAACAGATGATCATGTAACCTTTTCTATGGTGTTTAACTGATATTTTTTAATAATCATTGTGTTTTTATTGTTATTGTGATGTTTTATAAAAAAAGTGGCAGCAAGTAGTAACCTAATATTTAACCTTTATTAAACTATAACAATTTTTATGAACAACAATCCCTCCGATCTACATAAATGGACTAGATAAACTAAAAGAAAATAGTGTGAATGACACGAAAAGCATGATTTGTTAACTCAATCGATTACAAGGTCCACTAACTTAACAACACATAATCCCGAAAAGAGGAATATATTCTAAAAGCATGAATATACACATAGACCACAATCCATGCCCAAATGAAGAATCAACTTTAAACAACTAATCTGGACTCGACCCATTAAGCAGCCCACCCAAAATCTTACCCTTGGAGCAAGTGTCTATAGGAGCAGAACTTGACTCCTTATCAAATCCACCTAGAATCTTGATCTAGGACCACGACCTGCTGAGAAAAATGCTTTGACCAAATTGATAAACGCTTTGAAAACCGGTTCATGGATGAAGAGTCACTAGGGCGTTGGCTTGTGCCAAAAAACACTGCCCATTAGCTCAGTAATCAATATGGTAGTCTCTTGAGGTAGGTCTCTGAACTCAAGATAACAGTTTTTATAGACATCCATGTATTAGATCCCACAAACAAGCTCTAGTCTTTATGGGCAATCTTGTCATTCTACGGACTCTGGCTCTAATCTTTATGGGCATATATTTCCCAGGTCCCACAAACTTATTGATGATTTAAACTCCATTTAAATTTTTGTTTATGGAAGAATATCCTTAACAGTGTCACTTTTCATTTTGCGGGCCTGCTATGCAATTCCACAAAGTGAAGGGCAAATTGTTTGGAGTAAATATCTGCTAATAGTTTAGGAGAATATCTTATCACCACATATAGCTTGCTTGGGCAAATCTCTTATTGTCATTTGCTTAGTATGGCCATACGGGCCGACTCTAAGGCTTTTGGGCATGTGCTACGATAGCCTGAATAACCTGACGAATAAGGTCACATCTTCTCATCGTGTTTTTCCAACTGGTACATGTCTTTTCATTTTACAAGAAAGCTTGCCACCAAAAGATCAAAAGTGAATTTTGTTATTATGTTTGTATATATTTGTTTAAGAATTTTTATTATCTTTTGATGGCAAGCTTTCGTGTAAAACATGAAAATAAATATATTGTTCATGTTATAAATCCATGCCACTCAAATAGGATCATAATTCCACGTCACGTTTTGACGTCACAATTTCTTACTGGTCAACTTTTTTTCATTAAACTACTTTCTCAATAAATATATAGAAGGTAGTTAATTAGTGTATTACTTTCTCAATTTATATGTTTTAATTTTTTGTGAATAGTCAAATGAAACAGAATTCTCTCTGATTGTCGACGTGATTTACATGATAAACAAAAGAAAAGATAAGATTTTTGTGGACGACCGCTTGAAGAAAATCTACAACGAAGTGACAGCTAAGGTTGGTGAAACTGAGACAAAACTATATCAAATGTCTCCAAGCGGCCCTTCGCTCCAATCCACAAATGGAACAATACCCGACGACATGTATGAACAGGTAACTTATTATTATTTATGTGTTTTTTTTAGTTTTATCGTCATATAGAGTTTCAAAACTAAGTTTTATGGCGTAATTACACAACTGTGATGGTGATCTTTTCTATGGCTAAACTCTTTTTATCATTCCATTACCGATCGGAATTTGCCAATATATGATTATATTTTATTCCTGATATTATTATTATTCAAATACCAAGAATGGTAAAATATAAAAAACCAAAATCAAATTTCCAATCACACCTTATTACCATTATTGAACCTTTCGAATCAATGTTTGTTTAACATGGTGTCTATTCATTCAAGCTGATTCATTATGGATTGATTAGATTAAACACTACTTAGCGCGCAAGAGGTCATTTTGATATGCATAATAATTTGTGCTGACTTATAAGTTTGGAGGAAGCTACTTCCATTTTGTGACCATGCTTGTAGATTTATGAGATTCAAGTTCAAAAATGGAAAAACTATTCATTTCTGGTTTGATGACTAGCTCAATGTTGGTCAAATAATTAGTAATTAGCAACATAGAAACTCATTCATTAAGCGGATTCGGGTAGGAACCTATCGGATCCGAGTTTTACGGATATAAGAGTTTTGAATCCATATAGGTACCCATAGAGTTTTAATTCAGTTTCTTTTGGTTCCGGATCAGTTTGGTTCTTAATTTTGAAAACCGATAGATATCCAATTTTTTGGATTTAGATCGGTTATCCACTTGAAAATTCGAAAATATACCTTAAAATCCAAAAAAAATAAACTAAAAAATATATCCTAAATACTAAAAAATGCCTATAATACCTTTAAAAAAATAACTAACACATTTCATATTTTTGAATCATTCAAATATTAGATCGAGTTTAGAATAATATTCGAAACCGAACCAATATCTACAAAATTTTAAGACTCGAAGACCCAATGGAGAAAAAGAGAAGAATTCACAGAAACATGACAAACGTCACATAATAACACTTATCTCCTATTGTTTTTAGTGAAAACAATTCAAAACCACATTATATCACTCAAATACACTCATCCTCACAAAAAAAAACTAGAAGGCCTACTCTAACGTTGGTTTGAGGTACACTATAAACCACCTTAGTTATTAAGTTTCTGCGAGACCAGTTGTAATATCTTAATTTCTGGTATACGGTGGTGCATGTGGAGAAATTTAAGAAAATTGATTTGACTACGTATATCACCAAAATACACTTACTTTTTCGGTAGAATATCCAAAAAAAACTTTAAAGTTAAACATACTTGAGTTAGAACAATCAAATGATAGGTAACTTATCAGAAATGAATAAAATACATGAAACGATCACATAGTGATTGTATGGTCAATAAATAAGTATCTTGAACCTTCCAATAAACATTAGTGGATAAGAGGCGTTACACTAAAGATTCTTCATTTTACTAATATTTCTCAAATTCTTTTTTCATTCTTTTATTCTTTACACTACTAACTTAGTTAAATAACCATTATGTTAATCAATAAATTTGAAATCTTAGAAGATTTTTTTTTTAAATAAACAAAAATGATATGGATTATTAAGAGAATAAATCCTTCTTAATAATACGTAAATTGCAAGAGGGAAGGAGAGAAGAAAGAACAAAAATCAGGAGTGGTCGTTTCGAAGACGGAACACATCGAGTCATCTTCCTCAGACGAAAAATAAAATCAAAATCAAAAGCTCTCACTTTTCTTTCCGACCCCCCTCTCTCTCTCTCTCTCTCTAGGATTCTCTCTTCTCTTTCTCGTCGTTTCCTTTCCTCGCAATCCCCTACACTTGGGCTTATTAAGATTCTTTCGTCCTCCGATTTCAATTTCTCCTCTGAATCATAGTTGAAATTCTCCGTCCTTACCCTGTTTCTCGTCTTCGTCCGACGCCATAAAGCTCGATTCTTTCTATACATTTGTGTTGATTTATCAATAAGTCTTTCATGGATCGATTTAGGGTTTCGAGTGCGCTGACTTGGGTTTGATTTGATGAAGACAAGGGGCATGGGACTAGAGTCAATCGGGTTTCTCCGTTGATCATCGCAAAACTCCTTATTTCTGAGCTCTTAGGGGGAGAAAGATATAGAATTGTTGATTCTGATTTTATTGTGTGGATGAGAGAGTTTGGTGTGGTCAATTGAGGTTTGGGGTGCTTTTTTTTTTTTTTTTTTTTATAACTTTTGCTTCGTTCCGATCATGGATGACGTTGATGGTGGTGCGTCACGAGCTCGTGAGATGGGCTCTAGAGGTGCATCAACACCTTGGGAGCCAATTCAGCTTGTTTTCAAGCGTTATATTCCACAGAATGGGTCTGATTTTAAAGCTCAGACATTGCGTGCTACTGTGAAGAAGAAGTCGGTGAGAAGTGCTCCTCTTACTTTCCTTCTCTTTGTTTTGGGAGGGAGCTTCTGCAAATTTCATTATGTCATCTTTCGAATGCATCAAAGCAAACCCTTTTGCAAAGATCACAGCTTTTAGATTTGGTATACTGAGAACGGATAGAGGAAAGGCAATGGGTTTCTGTTGCTGCCAGAACTAGCTCTAGGTCCAGTAATGCATGCCAGTCTTTACGAATAGCCTAGTGTGTGCTCGCTTGCAGATAGCCTAGTGTGTGTTCTCTTACACTAGTAATATAGGAGGTCTATGAGAAAGTTGGGTTAGAACATGTTTCCACTCTTTAGTTCTACCGAAATTATACTATGTAATGGGTTATTAAGTAGGTAATGCACTGCCAAGCTGTACATACAGCTCAATGCATGTACCATACTACGTTAGATGAAGGACGTATAGTTCAACAAATATTTCACTGGTAGTGCATAGTCGGATTAGAGTTATCTACTGACCTTAATGCTTTTAGGTATCGTCCAACTAAAGTCAGCTAGTTTCTGAATCTGATGCAAAATGTTAGCCATTTTCTTATTGTGTGGTTTGCGACGTTCCTGCTTGAATGATTGGGTATGGCACCAGTGTTTTTTTTTCTTACTGTGATAAACGAGTGTGCATTTATCTTAGCTGCTACAGAGGTAGTGGATGATTACTTGATAAATGTTGTTTTGTTCTTGCCATGACTTTACACGAGGTTATACTTATTTCCCATGCTCTATATACCTCTTTATCTGGTGCTTGATCACTATTATGTTACATCAGAAATGTATATCTACATAAGAATGGTAACATCCGAAATTTATGTGACTGTCGCAATACTTTCCAGTGCTCAAATTAGCTTTGATATATTTTTCTGTTTGCAGGTAGTGGGGAGACTAACTAGGGGCTTGGTTGAGACATACAAAACATGCAATCCACAGTTCAAATATAGAGGAGAGTTGAATCCCAAGCGATACTTGACTACTCCATCGGTTGGTGTGCACAATGATGGCTTTGATAATGTCAACTCCGACCTAATTTTGGCTGTAAATGATGATTTGTGCAGTTCAGATTCACGGCAGAGGTTTGCTATTGTCTTTATTTATCTTCAATTTTCATTTCACCGATACTGTTCCTCCTTTGGTTGTGCTGTAAGAGGCATAAAATTTGAACCGCCTTCTGTCTACAAAAGATGTCTTTTTGATTAAGCTTCACTCGTGCTCTTAGATACATTGTCAAAGATCTTCTTGGCCATGGGACTTTTGGTCAGGTTGCTAAATGCTGGGTTCCTGAAACAAACAGCTTTGTTGCTGTAAAAGTTATAAAAAACCAGCCTGCATACTATCAGCAGGCGCTGGTTGAAGTATCTATTTTGACAACGGTATGTGATTCTTCTGTACTTGTATGATCCTTTGTCTTAGTACTGAAAATCGTATGAGTTCTGTCTCATACTTTTTGGTTGGGTGTGTAGCTAAACAAGAAGTATGATCCGGAGGACAAGCACCATATTGTTCGCATATACGACTACTTCTTACATCAACGTCATTTGTGCATATGCTTTGAACTTCTCGACATGAATCTGTAAGTTGTATAACTAAAGTATTCTTCTCCGTCTTTCTTACTATATGTTTGTCCTCTTATTTCCTTCATGCGATCTGTATACAGTTTTTGTTGATGATTATTCCATTGTCATTAGGTATGAGCTCATAAAGATAAATCAATTTAGAGGCCTCTCATTAAGCATAGTCCAGCTCTTCTCTAAGCAGGTATTTAGATTTTCTAGATCTGTGTTTTCACCATTTTGTTTGTTTTAACGTCTGAATTTACTATATCGACTGTTTTGTTATGGTGTCCCATAGATCTTACTTGGGTTGGCTCTTTTGAAAGATGCTGGCATAATCCATTGTGATTTGAAGCCAGAGAACATTCTTCTGTGTGCCAGGTCTACTTTCTAGCACCAATCCTATACACACTGCTGGAATCAATAACTTTAATTAAGTTGAATATTTTTTTTTTCAATTGCATCAGTGTGAAGCCAACTGAAATTAAGATAATCGACTTTGGATCAGCGTGCACGGAAGACAGGACTGTTTATTCATATATTCAGGTTTTCTTCTTGCTTCCTATTTTTCTATCTATCTATTCTATTATGTCAAATCAAACAAATGAATTAAGTTGCGTAATTCATTTTTCTACAGAGTCGTTACTACAGATCGCCGGAAGTTTTACTTGGGTACCAGTATCCTTTTTATTTTAATTAGAATACACAAAATTTAAAAAGTTTCTCATATTCTGCTGACAAAAGTTCTTTCCTTTTTGCTTCCTATGGTGCATGATATATTAAAAGTATTTTGAGATTGTATGTTGAGGCTTAACCACTCTATAGATACACTACAGCTATCGACATGTGGTCTTTTGGCTGCATTGTCGCCGAGCTGTTTCTTGGATTGCCACTGTTTCCAGGAGCTTCAGAATTTGATATCTTGAGGCGTATGATTGAAATACTGGGGTATGATATTTTATTATGAAAATAGTAAATGAGCAAGCAGTCTATAATTGTATGGGTCAGGGAATTTTTGGGGGTCTGCACCCTTGATGGTCAATACTCGTACTCTTGCATTTTGTTTGTTTCATATATTGTACGATAAATAATTTTCCTAGTAGCGGTTATTTTATTTAAGGTATTAGCCTTCTCTTGGTGCTTAAGGTCATTCTTTTATTGCCCTCTGTATTCAGCAGTCCTTATTTTTAGCTTCTCAACGTTTGTGCAACCATAAAGTCCTCGCTTTTATTTAAGCAATAAGTCTTGAGATCTCTAGGAACGAGGAATTTTTCTTATTCTGGTTGTTGCTTTTTTATGTTGTGATTGTATCAATATTATGTCAAATTGTTTTCCAGCAAGCAACCACCTGATTATGTGCTTAAGGAAGCAAAAAATACGAATAAGTTCTTTAAATGCGTTGGGAGCGTCCACAATTTAGGGAATGGTGGAACTTATGGTGGCCTCAAAAGTGCTTATATGGCACTGACGGAAGAAGAATTTGAAGCTGTAAGTAATTCTTGCTTTACCTCTGAGACAAACAAAGATATGAAAATTAGTATTGAAAACTCAGGAAGATAATTATATCAGTGAACAAAAAAGGCTTAGATTGTTTCGTGAGGAAATTAATTTTATTCTTAGATGGTGATTATTCTCTTGATAACTCGTGCCGTTCTTACTTTTAATTCAGAGAGAAAAGAAAAAGGCAGAAATTGGGAAAGAATACTTCCGCCATCAGAACCTTGAAGAAATTGTTAAAGGCTATCCTTATAAGATGAACTTGTCTGAAGACGATGTAGTCAGAGGTAAACTCAGAACCCTCTAATGTTTATAAGTTTCCAGGGATAATCACTGGACTAATCTTCCATGGTGATTTTTTTTTTGTTTGCATGAACTATCACAGAAACTCAGATCCGGTTAGCTCTTCTTGACTTTCTGAGAGGACTTGTTGAATTTGATCCAGCAAAACGTTGGTCACCTTTTCAGGTATTGAACTTCATGGCTAACGTCATTTATAGATCTACTTCTAAAGGCTTCATATTATCTTGTTACCCGTAATGGATAAACATTTACTTTTCATTTCTTTAGGCCGCTAAGCACCCTTTTATCACTGGGGAACCTTTTACGTGCCCATACAACCCTCCGCCAGAAACACCTCATGTGGTGAGTCAGATGGAATTCCTTCCCATGTCTCAAATTTCTTGTGTGGCCTTGCTGTCATACCAATGATAGTTTTATTTCATCATTTTCTAAACCAAACAATCTTGAGATGGATTGAAGATACTTTTCCTTCTAGCACATTCTTCCGATATTTCAATTTCTAGAAAATCTTGCAGAAACTTAGCTGAAGACAAATGTGATTTTTTTCTTGTGGAGAGGTGTGTGTGGAAAATTCCTCTGTTTTCGCTGAATCGGTTCTTGTTATCTTTCCATTTTCCTTGTAGCTTGTTGCTCAAAATATCAAAGTGGACCATCATCCAGGTGGAGGGCACTGGTTTGCCGCTGGTCTTTCTCCTCATGTATGCCTCTCTGTCTCTTTAGAATATTTGTAACACCTTCAAGTTTTTTGTGCACTTCCTCTTTAAATTTATTTATTTCTCTAATAGGTATCAGGGAGAACCAGAATGCCAATGCAAAATAGTCCCCATTTTCCGATGATACCTTATTCACATGCAAATAGTTATGGGAGTATCGGAAGCTATGGTAGCTACAATGATGGTACTATACAGGGAAGTAGCTATGGGAGCTATGGGGAGAACGGCAATATGTTTGCCTATTATTCTCCTGTGAATCATGCTGGCCTATACATGCAAAACAAAGGTGGTGCCCCAATGCTTGGAACTAGTCCTGATGCCAGACGTAGGGTTATGCAGTACCCACATGGAAATGGCCTTGGTACAAGTCCATCTGCAGGAAATTTTGCGCCACTACCCCTCGGCACTAGTCCGTCACAATTTACTCCACCAAATACAAACAATCAATTCTTAGCTGGATCTCCTGGACACCATGGTCCGACATCTCCAGTAAGAAACAGTTGTCACGGGTCTCCTTTAGGAAAAATGGCTGCATTCAGTCAGTTTAATAGGAGAAAAAGCGTTGGATATTCTGGAGGTTCTCAGTCTCAGGATTCTTCCTTGTCTCAAGCGCAAGGGCATGGGGTGGATAATTTTCATCAAAATGAGGGGTATTCTGGACAGTTCTCTGGTTCACTTTCACACCGACAATTGGATCCTGGGTTCCAAAACCGCAAACAGACACAAGGGTACTCTACTCATAACATCCCCAGCTCATCCACTCGGTCCAATATGTATAACCCTTCCAGTACGGGACCCCATATTGAGAATCCGGAAAATACCTTATCAGTGCCTGATCCAGGAGATTGGGACCCTAATTACAGGTAAGTAAACACGATATTCTCTAACTTACAGGTTATAAAATTCAAGGTTCTTCGTCTGTGAGTGTATGCTGTGTACTTGAACAAATCTGGAAGGCTTATATAGAATATTAGTGATACTGTGCTTCTGTATTGCCTTCAGTTCCAACCATTTAGGACCAGGCATGTCACTGCCCCTGATCTCTCATCATTGATAACTGGTAGTTTGGTTTTAAACTTAGTAGATTAGATAGAAAAATATATGGGCAGAAACTGTATAAGAATCGATCAGCGGAGTGACATCTAGAGCCAATCACATTATAGTGTCCATTTGAATGGACAATCATTCTTTGTTACTTGATGTTATTGTATGTTTTGTTTAATCTTCCAGCTGAAATGATATTAACATCTTTTCATTCTGCTATTTACAGTCGCATAAGGTACATGTTTGTCTCCCATCCTTTGATTGGAAGTTCTAATATGCACAATTTGTTACATGTACAGTGATGATTTGCTTCTACAAGAAGATAGCGTAGATGAGAGTGTTATTGCTAATGCATTCAGCAGAAGTGTGCAACTGGGTTCAGCAGATGCCTCCAGTTCCAGAAGGTTCAACAGTAATCCCTCGAACTCATCATCAAATCCGGCAACCCAAAGGTAACCTAATAGACATCCTGGGGAAAGTATGCTGAACCATTCATTCTTTTGCTGTTGAATTTCTGTTAGAATGCGCGAACATTTACCCCACCAGTAACTTCGGTGATATTTAGATCTTACATATTCCATAGATACTAACTTATCAGGGCAAACTATGTATTAGCTTTGAGTTTCGGAACTAAGTTATATTATGACCAAGGATTTTGGACTAGATTATAGATACGCAGAAAGTCCCATATTTGATGTTAATGTCTCCCAAATTCGTGATATTATTGCATATAGTCATCTTGATAGGACTTAAATATTCTATTAGATAAAAGTACAGTGTGTGAATACAAGACTAATTCTTGGTCGACGTGTATCTGAAGCAATTAGGAAGAGTAAAAAAACCATTCCACATTCAATGACCCAGTAGAAAGAAAGCTGAACTTGCGATGTTCCAGACATGATGTCTTGTTTATCAGTTGACCGTGCTCTTATAGGGAAATTTGAACTTCTTTCACGCAACCTTTTCTTCGCTATTCTTTTTCTTTTTGCTTCAGTCTTGGTGGATCTGATTGCCTTAATTGATTGCAACTTTGAATCTACTTCAGGAGATATGCTTCGCAAGTAGAGATTGGCAGCCCTCCAAGTAATGATCCTCATGCCAGATTTGGTCAACTTATGCCTGGATCACAATTCACTCCTCATATCTCCCAGAACTCTCCAAGTCGCTTAGGGCAGCAACCTCCTGTACGGTTCAATCATGGGAGACCAAATCCTGGAAGGGCTATGGATCGGAATCACATAAACGCTCAGCTTCCTCCGTCCAACACTAATTCTGGGGGCCAACGCTCACCCAGAAGTAGCTCATATACCAATGGTGTCCCTTGGGGTAACTTTATTTCACTCATAACTTTCTCTACAACTTAATCTCTTGTTTGTTGACAGCCTCTGATTGGTCTTACACTGACTCTTGTAGGAGGACGTAGGACTAACCATCATGTCCCGAATGTTCCATCAACGTCTCATGGAAGGATGGACTATGGAAGTATTGCCTAATTCCGCGGTCCTAACTCTCATTTATTTCGTTCTTTCCCTTAGTGTGCTGGAAGTTTGGGAACAAAGTTGTACTGAGACAAGAAGAGAAACAGAACTAGTTCATGGCTTGTGGGCTTTTGATCAGAAAAATGCTTATTCATTGTGCTTTTTGCACAAATAAACAGAAAAAGAAGAAAAAGTTTGTTGTCATTTATTTTACTATCATCTCTCTGGTTATCATCTATTTATTGGGATTATTTCGTATTGATATTGAATTTATCTTTTCGGATAGATATTGAAGTTTAAATCAGATAGTTTCTTGTGAACCATAGTTTCTCTGCAGGTTCTGTAACATCTCTTCATATATATTCTCTCTTGTTAAACACAGAAGAAACGATCATTGAGTCTTGAAGCTATATTAACAAGAAGAAAAACTAGTTTATTCCAATAACAGACATTAGAAAGTGAAGTCGCTCACTAACTTGTGCAATATCTTGATTCTCAATCTCCAACATGGATGTCGGGAGTTCCACACCCATAAACATGTAAAGTGCTTTCAGTTCTTCTGAATATGTCGTGCTCCTCGCAACACTGTATCCGACTATCTTCCTTAACGCCTCCATCTTTGCCCATATCTGCTCCTCGTTATACAACACCTTCATCTACATCCAAACACCTTAATCTCAGTAACAGTACTTGTACATAATCGTTTTCAAACAAGAAAAACCCCTTTGAGAGTCAAACAATACAATGCATGATCACTATTAACAAGCTAATATCCATCGAGAAAGAAAAGAAGGAAGAATAAGGCAAGCTACGAGATGTCCACAAGCTTCTTGAATAAGTTCTCCGGCACTATATTATATCTATGTTGAGACAGTACATATATGGTTCATGCTTGGACGGACAAATTTCTTGACTTTGACAGTCGTTTGAGTTATTCATATGAATTAGAGATGCAAATCAAAGTGAACAACATCTGGATTCATCACCACAGAGACGGAAAAATGTATTCAAGAAGCTATAAGCTACTACACCTACGCCATGGACTCTAATAAACTCTGTTCAAACTAGAAGAAAAAAGCATACCCGAAAGAGAAGACTCTAGAGAACACTATACCAAAAAGACTCACTGAAGAATGAAAAATCCATCCTGTGTTCTTATAATAATGTTGATATGTAAACAAATGATTTTACACTTTGTATGAACCAAAACATGGCGTCGAACCTCTTACGTAGACACTTGTTTTCCTGTTTTTCTTATTGTTGGACTGGTTTGGGAGGATCTCATTTTGGTTAACCACTTACCTAAAAACCATACTTTATTTTAAGAACTCAATACTACTGCTTCTAAGTTTTCTACCTTGTAGGACTCTTGATCCTATGATCAAACTAGCCTTCGAGTGGCCTGTAAGTTATCTCAAAAACCCCATATTTGGTAGACTTGAGATCATAACAGCATCACACCAAAAAAGAAGCTTAAATGAAGTACATGGAAACTAGAATGAAGCATGGTAGCACAAAACGATTCCATTCAGTTAAACCCTAATGAGTTATGAGAGATGTGAAGATGAGTGGAAAAGATCCTAACCTCATTTGAAGATGCCTTCACTCTAGGTGCTTTCGTTGTAGAGGACTCACGTTCCCCTGCAGGAAAAAAAAACGCTTGAAGATTCATAAAAGCTAATTTCAAGGATTCCACATTACTAAAACCTACAAGCTCTGCACTTATATATAAAATCATACCTTCATGTCTAGTTCCAGACACTTTCTTCTTTCTTGATAGATCTTCAACTCCTGCTTCAACCTTCTCTGACTTGGCATTACTAGGGTCTCTTGACTGATCTTTCTTGTATGATTGATTAGTTCTATCCTCATCTCTAATACTCTCTAATAAGCTCTGGCTCTTTGACTCTTTTCTCATATCCTCAGGATACACATCAAAAACAATGTTAGTCACTCTCACTCTCAATGGTGTTCTGTCATCTTCCTTATAAGCTATTGCAGCAGTCCCCTCTTCCTCAGTCTGCAAAAGCGTCGGTTCACTCATAGCTACTCGTGCCATGCGTTCATCATAAATACCACCGTGACCAATCTTGTCCTGGAGTATTAGCACCATTTTGTCCCTTGTTCCACCAAAAGCAGTAGCAGGAAGCAGTTTTCTCATCAGCTTCTCGGTACAAACATAGCCCGCCAAGAAAATACAATAAGGAAGAGACGAGATCAACGCGATTGTTGAGGCAACAATGAGTGGTGGAATAAGGAATGGTGCAGAAGCCATAACCAAACCTATTGCAAGAACCTTCTTTGCCACACTAATCCCTTTCCTCCAAATCCAACCCATCTTCCCATCTGCTGTTGCACCTTCTTCCATATCCGAATAGTGCTTTAGATTAGTAACATTCACTGCCATTGCAAATAATGAAGTATCACAAATGTAGGAAACACACATTTTTTTAAGAAAAAACCATTAACCACTGAATCTTCAAGTTCTTGTTTTCCTTCTTTTGGGGTTAAAGGTTAATATATTGCATAAATTCAAACTTAACAAAGGGTTTTACAAATGAAATCTTAGAACCTTCAAAAAGATTTTAATAGAATCTGGTACATTTTTGGTCACAGCTTCCTTGAATCCAAGTATCATTAGACTAAATCCACTAATCAAAACAGTTAACTAATAATTTATTATTATTGAAAGCAACCATCACAATCCAGGAGCATGCAATTCATATTATTTTTCCAGAAAGAAAACAAAAGACTCTAACCTTATTAGGCGATAAAACCGAGGACGAAGCGAGAGTCAGAGAAACATCAAAGAGTTGCAAAACCTTTTTTCTCTAAAGGCAAGAGCAACAGAGTGACACGTGTTGGGATTGGGACAGCACAACAGGAGATTGCATGGCAGATGTTGGTTTCGGTTCTCGACGTGGCTGTTCCTCTCTCTATCCACTTGTGTTTCTCAAGAATATGGGTGTGAATGGAAGTACAGACCAAATACAGAATAAATGCAGACTATTTTAAATATAGTTCATCTGCATTTTTCATCTAATCACATTTTTATGCAGAAATAAGAAAATACAGAACAAAAACCTATCAATCTGCATGCAGATTTAAATTTTCTGAAAATACACAGTTCTGCAAAAATTAGCTCTAAAGGACCTATGCATGTGCAGATCAAACAGATTTTTCTTTTTCTTTTTTTAAAAACTCTTTTATTATGTATTTTTCCTCTATAAAATCTAAAATTTCCACCATGCATTTTCACACAAAACTTCTACAAACTCTAAAAATCCTCTCAAAAATCCTCTCAAACTTTTGAGGTATGATCTAAACTTTTTTTCTAAGTGTAACAATTTTAATTTTCTTATTTGGTGAGCTATTTAACACATTTTTGTATTGTTTCTCTTTTCACTACAAAAAAATGTATTGAATCATTTATTTTAAATATTTGCATTAGTTATTATAATGACTCTAAAAGTAATAATGCAAATAATTTACATTAGTTTATAATCAATTGTTACAAATATTTAAAATATTTGTATCATTTATTCTAATTGATGTTAATCTATGTCATTTGCAAATATCGATGTTTGCAACATTTAATATAAATGGTGTTATTATTTGCTTCATTTATTATAATTGATGTTAAATATTTATATTAGTTATAATTAAAAGATGTTAAAATTAATATTAATTTTAATAATTGATTTAAAGTAATTCTGAAAAATTTGATTAAAAACAGATTTATTTTTAATAATTCTGTAATTATTTTTTATAGAAATAATTATTTTAATATTAGTTAAGATCTTGATAACAGAATTAAGATTTTAATTATTTTTAAGGAAAATTTTACTTAATTGTTTGTAGTTTCTAGATCAGTTTTTGTTTTTTGATTTTCCAAAAACCATTTCATTTACCAATCAAGATTTTTTAAAAATGAATTCTCTAAAATATAGGAAAACTAGTTTTTTTAAATAACTAACTATTTATTAGCAAAAACCAAAATCTACTATTTCTTGGTTTTTGTTAATAATGGTTCAATGACTTTTTTTCTTTAAAAAAATATTGATATATTTATGCGTTTATATAATAAAAAGACAAATGAACAGAAATCAAACTGATAAAATAATAGCCAATCCAAATTATTAAGGTTTAATAAAAATAATTTGTTGTCATCAAATATAATATAAAATTATGAAAATAATCTATATTAATAAAATTATTTCTTAAACTTTTTTAAGAAATTAGTGAAAGTTAACTATTTTTAAAATTTTGAAATAACCTATATATATCCAGAAGTTTTATTATTATTTATAAACTTTTCTAAGTTCTTATTTTCTATAAACATACAAATATGAAAAAAATTATAAACTTATTTTTAATAATTTTTAAGCATATAAAACAAACCTAAAAATAAAAAATCATAAAACCATATTTAATAATCTACATGGTTTTTAATTTTAGTTTTTGGATTTTGGTTTTTAGTTTTTGATTTTTAGATTTTGGTTTTTCAATTTTTGGTTTTTGATTTTGCTGTAGATTTTAATTTTAAAAAAATCTGAATGGTAATTTATTTAATTTTTGGTTTTTGACTATATTGGAGTTATTAGTTTTGTTTATAATGTTAAACTTGATAAAATAAAAATATAACTTACAAGTTAAAATTATTTTTTAAATTCTTTTGTACATATAATTATTTTATAAAATTATTTTTTAAATGATAAGAATTGGGGATTTATGAAGTTTATATCTTATATAAGAAAATATATGTTTAATAAAACATTTTTGTTTAAAAAGAAAATATGTGTGTAAAAAAAATAAGATCACCACAAAAGAAAGAAAAAAACCTAAAAAATATAGATTCTGGTTTTTATGTAGAAAATTTTAAAATTATTAAGAAACTAGTTTCCCTAAAAATTAGGGAATCATTTTTTTCAAAATCATGATTGGCTAAAAATTTGGTTTTTGAAAAACAAAAACCAAAATCTACAAACAATCAACCTCTAAAAAGTAAAATCAACAGTAAAATCAAAAACCAAAGAATTGATTTTGAAAATAGATTCTCTAAAATATAGGAAAACTAGATTTTTTAAATAACTACTTATTTCTAAGCGAAAATCAAAATCTATCATTTCTTGGTTTTTGTTAATAATGGTTCGATGATTTTTTTTCTTTCAAAAAATGTTGCTATATTTATGCATTAATATATTTAAAAAGACAAATAAAAAGAAATCAAACTGATAAAATAATAACTAATCCTAATCATTAAGGTTTCATAAAAATAATTTGTTGTAAATCTAAAATATAATATAAAATTATGAAAATAATATTAAAATTAGTGAAAGTTAACTATTTTTTAAATTGTGAAATAACCTATATATAAATATAAATTTATACAGAATTTTTCTTATTATTTATAAATTTTTCTAAGTTCTTATTTTCTATACAAATACCACTTTGGAATAAAAATTATGAAACTTATTTGTAATAATTTTAAGCATATAAAACAAAACCTAAAAACTAAAAATCATAAAAACATCTTTATTATATCAAAAATATAATATTATTTTTAAATTTGCAGATATGACGTCAAATCGTAGGCACAACATAAATTCTGTGCAGTCAGATACTATTCCTCATACTGAAACATCAGCACGGGTAAGATTTTAAATATTGTATTTTAAAATTTAAAATTTGTTAGAAGTTAAGTGAATAATATAGTCAAAATTTTCAATTTTAGAATGAAGATTTCAATTGGACTCATAGAGCAGAAAGAATATTTATTGAGTTATACGATCAAGCTCTTGCCATGAACAATTACCGTTTAAAAGACCCTACATCAGTTGGCAAAGAGTTTATAGTTGAAAAGTTCAACGAAGAGTTTGGTCTTGATATAGACTACAAGTTTTTCAGAAAAAAACTTGATCACATGAAAAGGAAGTACAAGAAGTATTTGGCTCTTACGCAAAATTCTACGGGAATATCGGTTGATCCTGTTACATCCGTAATATCTGCATCAGACTCATGGTGGAAAGATCATGAAGTAAGTAGTTTTAGTATCTTTTATACAGAAAACATTTAAGTAACTTTACTAATGTGAAAATTTTGTTAACTTAAAACTACATAATTTTGTTTTAGGTATGTAAAATTATAAAATCATTTCACAGAAAACCTCCAGAGTTTTGGGATATTATGCAACGTTGTTTCAAACTATATGACGTCCACTCACAATCTCAATACTCTGTGAGCCAAAGAAGAGAAGAGATGATGAACGAGAGATTTGCTAATGATGAAGGTTATTTAAATTCAGAAACATATGATGACGATATCCAAGAAACTCAAGTTCCAGAGACACAAGAAAATGATGAGGTGTATCGCGTTAACATTGATGATCAAACTCGTCCTTCAAATGAGTTTACTCGTGATCCCATGCGTCAAAACTCTCCACCGGTTAACCCGTTCCAGAATCAGGCTTCTAGAGCTCCACAACAAGGGAGATTAAGACGTGAAAGTGCCACAAATAGAGTTGCGGGAAGCTCACAAGTCTCTTCCAGGAACGGTTCACGAGGAAGTCGTAGAAAACAATCATTTCAGGCAACCCTAACGGATACAATGGCTGGTTTTAGAGAGTTTCAACGCCAAAGCTTACAACAAATGCGCCCAAATTCTTTTGATCAAGATGATTACGATGAATGTGATAAGGCTGTCAAGATATTTGAATCAATGGAGGTTCAAAAGAACACTGGATTTTATTGGGCATGCATTCAAGCTTTCAAAGATGAAAGATTTTGGCGTAAGTATTTCATTGATAGAGCTGAAAATACTGACGAAGACAAGCTACATTTTTTGCAAGCTTTGACTGGATATACACCAGACAGCGAATATGTTGGAAAACGGCTAGTCTCGGGTCAAAATTGTGGGAGTCCAAATTTCAGTGGTTTTGTTTCTGGTAGTCCATCTTCTGGCGGTAATAATTCGTGGGGTCAAACTTCAGGTGGACAATGGGGTCATGGTTCTCAACAATGGGGTACCTCTCCAAATGTTCAACAATGGGGTACACCTCCAAATGCTCAACAATGGGGAACTCCTCCAAACGCTCAACAATGGGGTTCTTCATCAAGTGTTCCACAATGGGGCACTCCTCCAAACGCTCATCAATGGGGTTCGTCATCAAATATCCCACAATGGGGCACTCCTCCAAACGCTCAACAATGGGGCTCATCATCAAATGTCCCACAATGGGGCACTCTTCCAAACGCTCAACAATGGAGTTCATCACCAAATGCTAACCAATGGGGTTCATCCTCAAATGCTCAACAATGGGGTTCATCCTCAAATGCTCAACAATGGGGTTCATCACCTAATAACCGACAATGGGTTTCATCACCAAATAACCGACAATGTGGTTCATCACCAAATGGTGCTCGATGGATTCCTCCGACAAATGTTCAACGTGGATTTTCATTGGGAACTCAAGTGGAAACTACAACGATTGGTCAAGTAGGAGTTTCACAAGAATCAGAAATTCGTACTTCCGAAAACGGTCAGAGGGGAGTATCACCAGAATTCGGTTTCACGAATTATCCTTCAGATGCACAAATACCAAGAACAAGACCGCGTAGAGTAGGAGGATTATTCAATATTTGGGGGAATAAAGAAGGACCAAATTTAAATGAAAGTCATCAAATTGATTCAGGATCTGAAGATTAGTTTAATAGCACTTGTGTTTTGTTATTAGCATTTATGTTATGTTTTAATAACATTCAAAATGTATTATGTTTTATCTCATGTTTTCTTATCAATTTGATTTACATTTTATTTCGTGTTTACAAATTTTCAGGCTTTTCGTATATGTCAGTTACGATCACATGGTCTCCATAATTTAAGTTACGAGGAGAGAATTGAGTTGTGGAATTTGGAAAATGAGCAATTTGAAGAATTAATAATTCAACCATCATTAAGTTACTACAATCAATATTTTGAAAGGGGACCGGTTCAAACTGATGGCGGTTTGGGATGGTGGAATATATGGTGTCGGATACAAGAAGATAATGCTGCTTGTCTTCAGTTGTTACGTATGTCAATTGGTGCTTTTAACACATTATGCGAAAAACTGCAAACGAGTTATGGTTTACAACCAACATTAAATATAAGCATTGAAGAGAGTGTGGCCATGTTTCTACGAATATGTGGGCATAACGAAGTTCAGAGGGATGTTGGATTAAGATTTGGACGAACGCAAGAGACAGTGAATAGAAAATTTTTTGAAGTGCTTAGAGCGACTGAGTTACTTGCTTGTGATTATATCAGGACTCCAACAACACAAGAACTAAGAAGAATTCCTGAACGACTAGTCATGGATCAAACACATTGGCCATATTTTAGTGGATTTGTTGGAGCGATGGATGGAGTTCATGTTTGCGTTAAAGTGAAGCCTGAAATACAAGGAATGTATTGGAACCGGCACAACATAACATCATTTAATATAATGGCGATATGTGATCTAAATATGTTATTCACATATGTCTGGAATGGAGCACCAGGTTCATGTCACGATACAGCCGTTCTCACAATGGCGCAAGATAGTGATTCTGATTTTCCTTTACCTCCATCAGACAAGTATTATCTAGTCGACTCTGGTTATCCAAATAAACAAGGCTTTTTGGCTCCTTTTAGATCTTCACGAAACGTGGTTGTAAGGTACCATCTGTCACAGTTCGAGAATGGTCCTCCTCCTAGAAATAAACAAGAGTTGTTTAATCGATACCATGCATCTTTACGTTCTGTTATTGAAAGGACATTTGGAGTGTGGAAAAAGAAATGGAGGATTCTTTGTGAATTCCCAAGATATGATATGCAAGTTCAAAAAAGAGTGATAATGGCGACAATGGGACTACATAATTTTATAAGAATTTCTAATTTTTCAGATGAGGATTTTGCTAATGTAATGACGGGTACAGAGACGGGCAACACTAGTTATGTGGGAGAACCAAGTGATATAATAGAACCGGAAATAGGAGAAGGAGATCTTATGGATAATATCAGGGAACATATTGCAAATACATTATGGGCAGAAAAAAATAACATATTTTAAGTTTTAGTTTTTAAATTTTGTTGTAATCAAATTTAAATTTCAAATAATATATAAATTTTGATATTATTGTTATTTTTACACAAAACTTCTACAACTCTTCTCAAAAATCCTCTCAAACTTTTAAGGTATGATCTAATTTTTTTTTTCTAAGTGTAACAATTTTAATTTTCTTATTTGGTGAGCTATTTAACACACATTTTGTATTGTTTCTCTTTTCACTACAAAAAAATGTATTGAATCATTTATTTTAAATATTTGCATTAGTTATAATAATGACTCTAAAAGTAATGATGCAAATAATTTACATCAGTTTATAAGAAATTGTTACAAATATTTAAAATATTTGTATCAATTATTCTAATTAATGTTAATAGATGTCATTTGCAAATATTGATGATGATATTTGCAATATTTAATATAAATGATGTTATTATTTGCTTCATTTATTATAACTGATGTTAAATATTTATATTAGTTATAATTAAATGATGTTAAAATTAATATTAATTTTAATAATTTTTTTAACTTAATTCTGAAACTTTTGATTGATAACAGATTTATTTTTAATAATTCTGTAATTATTTTTATAAAAATAATTAAGATCTTGATAACAGAATTAAGATTTTAATTATTTTTTATGGAAATTTTATATTTTAACAATTAGAGCCTTGATTGTTTGTAGTTTTTAGATCAGTTTTTGATTTTTGATTTTCCAAAAACCATTTCATTTACCAATCAATAATTTTTTGAAAATAAATTCCCTAAAATATAGGAAAAGCTATATTTTTTAAATAACTATTTATTTCTAAGCAAAAACCAAAATCTATATTTTTCTTTCAAAACATATTGCTATATTTATGCATTAATATAATAAAAAGACAAATAAAAAGAAATCAAACTGAGAAAATAATAACTAATCTTAATCATTAAGGTTTCATAAAAATAATTTGTTGTAAATCTAAAATATAATATAAAATCATGAAAATAATATTAAAATTAGTGAAAGTTAACTATTTTTTTAAATTGTGAAATAACCTATATATATATATATATATTTATACAGAATTTTTATTATTATTTCTAAATTTTTTTAAGTTCTTATTTTCTATACAAATACTGCTTTGAAAAAAAAATTATAAAACTTATTTTTAATAATTTTTAAGCATATAAAACAAAACTTAAAAACTAAAAATCATAAAAACATCTTTCTTATATCAAAAACCAGAAACTAAACAAATTACCATTTAAGTTTTCTAAAAAAATTAAAATCTTCAACAAAATCAAAAACCAAAAACCAAAAATCAAAAATCAAAAACCAAAAACTAAAAACTAAAATCTAAAAACTACTATATAAATTTTTATATTATTGTTATTTTTACTTTTTAAATGTATGTTAAATATTTTTTTAATCATTCATTTAAATTTAATATTAATTTTTAAAAATCTGTTTGATCTGTATTTGTTTATCATGATCTGTATAATCTGTATTTATTCTACTTGATCTGTATATTTTATTTGATCTGCATTATTTTATCTGCAACCCATTCAAAGTTGTGTCCTGCAACTTTGATGAGCAAGAATCATCCGCCAACTTTGATGACGTGGATGTACTTGTGTTTCTCAAGACTATGAAGTCAATGGAGATTTTGAAGAGAAGAACACATCGTTTTCGTATAAAGAGTAAAGAGTATATTTTAATAAATAAAGTAGATATATAAGAAACAACTCTCATCGTTGCATACATCACAAAACCCTAAACCCTGAGATTAATATAACCGCTGTTCTCGGACGACCTGGCGTCTATAACTAGCGGTTCGGGAACAAAGATTGGTGTACCAAAATCCTCACAATTTTGGTCAATTAACTTCGGTCATCATGTAAGGTCTTGTCTTTCATAATTTTCTGTTGTTGTTTTCCGAATTTTATTTACAAATTTCATATTATTTGGCTTAATATTAAACAAAAAATATTTTTTTTAGACGACATCTTTATATTATATACAACTAAATTAAGCATAGTCTAATACACGGATTGAAAATGAAATATTTAAAATCTAAAATTAATAACCCATATAACATAATTTATATATTTTGTTTTTAGATCAAAATTTGTTTTAAATTATTTAAAATTATATTATATAAGTCACGATTGAGAATTCGAGAAATTAAAAAATAATGACTATTTTAGATAAAAAAAGATTGTAAATTTTGTATTATATAATTCCAAAAAAGTATTTTAAAAAATTAAATATTATTTTTCGTTCTTTTATTAAATCTCATTTGAAATTTATGATCAATAGTTTTGTAATTTTTGTTGTAATCTTCCATATTAAAATTGCAAATTTCAATAAAATTGTCTTCACATAATGCATCTCTAAATAGAAAGATGTACAAAACTTTGAATATAATTTTTTGTATTGAAATAATTTAATTATTATAATAATATATATAATATTGTTTTACAAGAAAAATATTCTCATCAATAAAGAGAAAATATATTTCTAAGAGTTCATTACTTTTCTTTCAATTTATTACCTCGTGCTTTCTAGAAATTATATTAATAAACCATTTTAAGTTTTAAATATTATATTAATTATATAAATATTACAAATCATTTAAATATTTTGAATTTTAATATTTATATTCCTTTTTCATAAAGAAGGAATAATCCATTTTTCCAAAAAAATATAATAAAATTTGACACATGTCAAATTTTAGTATAATAAAATACCATATGATATGATCATATTAATTACTAACTTTGAAAACTAAGTTTTATATAATAAGATTGTTTTTAGAATAAAAAAAATATTTGGTTGATAAAAAATAATAATAATGACATTCTCATCGAGAAAGAGAAAATTTATTCTTATGAAAAAGTTATTTTTCTTTAAATTTAACTGATTTAATGTTAAATAATTTTAAGAATTCATCATTTCTTTGATGATATATGAATGTAAATCAAAGTAAGAGACATATTTTTTTGATTATATTAAAATATTTGGTAAAAATTATAAAAGAGCTTAGTTCTTTATATAGATATAAATATGTGAATTAAAAGAAGTAACAATTTTTTTAGGATTAGTTTATCACTTTTATTAATTATATCTTTTTTTGGTTAAAAGATTATAATCTTTTTCTTTTTTAAAAATAACATATTTTTTTTAATCTTTTAAATATATCAGTTTTTATTTAATAAAATATTAATAATTATTTTTCCTTTTTTATATAAGGAACAAAAATATCTCTTTTTTATAACACTAAATCAATTTAGAAAAAATAACAATCATTTTCCAAAAGATAATAGTTTTTTTCTTTATTTTCATTTTTGTTTATTTAAAAGTTTTTTTAAAGTAATAATTATTTATGGTAATAATCTTTGTCTAAATTTTCCTTTTTGTTTCAGATTGAAATTTTTGTTTATTAATTATTTTAGAGAATTTATAAAAAGTAACAATCATTTTTCAAAAGATAATAATCTTTTTCTTTATTTTCTTTTTGTTTATTTAAATTTTTTTAAGTAATAATTTTTTTTTAAATATAATATTTGACACATGTTAAAATCCTAAAATAATAAGATGCTACATGGGATAATCTTGTTTTGAAACCAATCTTTATATAATAAAATATGTATAAATATATCCTTTTCATATACATTAATTCATTTTTTAATTATTTAATATTTTTAATATTTTAAAAGTTAAAATCTACATTATCAAGATAGTCCATTAAAAATATATATGCTAAATATCGAGAAAACTTCTATATTTAAACAATTCGGTTCTAAAGATAAAAACAAGAATTCACACGAGAGGGAATGCAAGTAGGAAAACTAAACCGGCAAACAGCTCGGTCGACCATAAGGAAGAAACAGTTCGGGCACATTGCTTTGCTATACTTCGAACAGTGCCATGCCTCATGTTCCAAACCACATCTTACTTTACTATGACCCGAGCCGCATTTTGCCTTCTCGTCTCGAGCCGTCCTTGTCGGTTTCATCATCAACCACTGCTTTCGTCATCTGCCACTGCTTTCGTCATCTGCCACTGCTTTCGGTTCGTCAGCGGCCTGTTTGTGTTCGGTTCGTTAGCGGCCTGTTTGTGTTCGGTTCATCATCGGCCCGTCTGTTTTCAGTTCGTCGTCGGCCCGTCTGTTTTCGGTTCGTCGTCGGTCTGTCTGTATTCTGTTCATCGTCGCCCTGTCTGTTTTGTCTGCTTTCGGCCCCGTCTGTTTCGTCTGCTTTCGGCCCCGTCTGTCCCTCTGTTTTTGGTTTGTCGTCGGCCCTGTCTGTTTTCGGTTCATCGTCGATCCCGTCTGTTTTTGGTTTGTCGTTGACCCCGTCTGCTTTTGGTTCGTCGTCGACCCCGTCTGCTTTCGGTTCGTCGTCGACCCCGTCTGCTTTCGGTTCGTCGTCGACCCCGTCTGCTTTCGGTTCGTCGTCGACCCCGTCTGCTTTCGGTTCGTCGTCGACCCCGTCTGCTTTCGGTTCGTCGTCGACCCCGTCTGCTTTCGGTTCGTCGTCGACCCCGTCTGCTTTCGGTTCGTCGTCGACCTGTCTGCTTTCAGTTCGTCATTGACCCGTCTGCTTTCGGTTCGTCGTCGACCCCATCTGCTTTCGGGTATGTAGTGTCAGTGAGTTCCCCGTATCTGGCTCTCGTCTCCACTCCCTTTTTTGATCCATCTCTGATCTCGGTCATAACAAAGGTTCAACAATGCTTTCAGCTCTGAACTTAGATGATATTTATTATGCAGATTCAGGTGACTAAAACGAGGATGATGATTCTGATAACCAACCCTCATATCCTGCAATGTTATTCGGCCCATTCTCTTTTGGACTGATCCATATATTCTTAAGAATCTTTCTTCCATACAATTTGTTCCGGGATCTTCCTGATCAGATGCCTCACTCATTGCTCCATGTTCAGATTTAGATACCCAACCTCCATTATAATTAACCTGCCAAGGACTATAGAGGATTGGTCGAGAGGATTGACAGCCGAATTTTAGAACTCCAAGAATGGTCAAGGACCAAGTTGTGAACCAGTATGGGTTAAAATAGGAGAACTAGTCGAAGAAAAATCAAGAACGCTTGAGAGGATCAATAAATATCGATTGTGGCTCTCGATGGTCAATGAACCACCCGGACCAAGGGGCCGAGAAGATTCTAAGTAAGTAGATGGCGTGGATTGACTTGGAAAAGGCTAAGAAAGAGTTAAAAAGGAGTTTGGCTCGAACAATTTATCAACGGCTCGAGTAGATTTTTAGATGGCTTGCGGAACTCGAAAACGGCCGGGAACGGCTTGAACTACGCAGATGTGACAAACCAATGACTTAAGGATTAAGTCAGGCATTGTGACACATGAGGCAAGCATGGACCTAGGCTAAAGGGTATAAAGTATCTGAGTCCAGCCACGTTTTGGTGTAGTACCGCGGTGACACCCAAACGAATGGATAGGGCAGCTGTAATTTTGGACTGCATTTGTAGATGAAACTCTAACCTTGGACCTATGAGGCTACATGATAAGATTTAAGCCCAGCCAATGATACAGTGCCATGATGCGCAGTAAATAAGAGGATAAGAATTATGTTAATGAGATTTTTACACCTGCCATGGTAAAAATCGAGAGGATAAAGTCAGGCAGACAAGACCTACAGGTCTAGAGTGCAGGCTACGACTTAGACTTATGGTGTGACACCATGCATGGGGGGTTTAGCCTAGAGAGCGACACACAGTCGGAAGCAGCTGCCGGGAAACGCTTATACATATCCCTCGAGGCCAAGTTCTCCTCAGTTTATCCAAAGTAGAGAAAATCACCATAAGTCTTTAGAATTCTAGTGAGAAAAAGCTTTTAGTCTGGACGTTGAGTTGAAGAGGATAAGTTGTCCAATTGAGCCTTAGAAACCAAGTTTAGCGAGGATTGTCGGTAAGGTTTATATCCGCACAAGTTTTGTTTTAAGTTTGGTTATGGGTCGAATTAAACTAGGTGTTGGTCCATAGTTTTAGACCAGGACCGGAGGGTTAAGGGCGTGGTACGGATTTTTAAATCCGCCAAGTAATGGGGAGTAGGAAGATGTGGACTATCACATATTACCATATGTGGTGCAGCGTAAGTCATGGACTGAGTTGTATTGCAGCTCTGGTCTCGGTAGAGTATGATTTGTGCTTGTATGTGTGTGTGGACTGATTTGTTTTGCAGATCAGCCATGGATAAATGTAGATCCGTGTGATGTCAATCGCTGGATGAGGTAATGGTTGGTGCATATCCGCGAAATGTGTTATCCTCCTTACTGGATATTGGTAGGACGTCAGCATGTGATCCAAGAGATCCATGCGTAACATCCCGATTGTTCTTGTGTATTTGTTAAGTATTAGCTGCATGTGGCGTTGAGGCCATGCATGCAGAATACTTTTGTTTTTGAACGAGAGTTAGAAGTAGCGGTTGTATGGTTGGACCATCATGCTAGGGCGTTAACTTCTTGGTGTATGTAGCGTTTGATCAATGAGGATGAACACGGGTGTGGTTGAGTCGTGGGCGGTAGTACTAGATGCGGTTGTCCTGGGGACCGATATGTTATGTTACTAAGCCACTGCTATATATGTGAACTGATCCAGGGGATCAGCGCATACGGTAAGCCTTGTCCGGTTATGTGTGAGTTGATTACCGATGTATCAGCGCGGATGGGTCATGGCCGCATGTGTGAACTGATTCAGGGTATCAACACATACAGTTTTGGGTTTTATCATGTGGGTTGTGATGGCCCATATGATATAATGATGGTGTAGTCAGCATTCTCCGCTTTTCTTACTCATGTTGGATAGGGTAAAAAGACTCGGATTGACGGGATTGCTGTCTGGGGCTGAGTATTATTCGACGGGATGGTTGGGGATAGCCGAGATGCGCCGTGTTGCGCCATGTTGCATATTATGCTTCCGCGTGTGCATATTATTGATATTGCTTCTGTTTCGGCTATTATGTTTGATGTTTGGGTTTGGGCAACTAATGTGGTTTAGTGGGTTCTTGATTCACTAAGTAATGTTAGATTACTCATCATTTCCTCCCTTTTGGAGGAAACTTTAGAGAAGGGTATAAGGCGACATATGGTAGGTTATCCAGAGTAGTTTTGGTGGTGCACTTTGCAAAAGTTATAAGTATGTAAATGTTTGGAACCTCGGGTTTGTACCATATGGTATAGTAGGACGCATACTCACGTGGAAAGGTTTGTAATAAGTGGATTTTTGTATTATATCGCTTGGTGAAATAAAAGATGAGCTTTTGGTGTGTGTAAAACCCTTGAGTTTCTGATATTAACTTAGTCCAAGTTAACACAACATTTGGCTGGAGTACAGGTTTAAAGGCCTTAGGCTCTGGTTGAAGGGGTTGAGTTAGCATGAGCTGTTAACCTTAGCTCTAGATGGGATCTAGACTAGGTCGAATCTCTGATAGACCCGACACTGAAGCATTTTTGGACTGGTTCAGGTTTTGAAGTTGGTCGTGCATGTTCTTGTTTGATTGTTGCACGACCGACAAGTCAACGTTGACCTAGAATGGTTTGGGGGGGTGTTACAGATGGTGGTAGCAGAGCATGGTTTCTGTATCATGCTTTTGGGACAAAGAATTTTTAAACGATTTTATCGAATCAACATGAGTCGTAAAGGCACTCTTAGGAATCTGGATGTGTCTGCGGAATACGTTAGTTGGGGAAGGAATTTTGGTTTTTCTTTAGAATTTCTACAGAATGATCTTGCAGAGACGAGATGTGTAACACAAAAGATTGGCTGCTAGCCGACGTGGAAGCTTATTCATGGTTTGTAGTCGAAAAAGGCGATGCAGACAGTTATGATTCATCAGGGGATTCAGATTCTTCTGATGAGAACTGGTATACAATCACTGATTATGATTCGGTGGTGAAAGCAGTCCCAACTGATATGGAAAATGGCTTGGCCGAGTAGTTTGAAATGCCATTAAGGCCGGAGCCGAGACGAAACAGAATGATGGATGATGTTAAAGACTATACAGTAATTCCAACAAGTTATAAACGGCCAAGGCTTACTGTATGCGCTGATCCCCTGGATCAGTTCACACATACGGCCGTGGCTTAGTAACAAATTATGCCGGTCCCCAGGACACACACATCTAGTACTAACGCCCACTACCATATCAGCGTTGATCCTCACCGATCAAACGTTTTACACAATGAGGAATTAGCGACCTAGCGCGTTTCAGCCTAGCGGAACGACCCCTAGTCCTAATCCTCCTCTATAACCAAAGTATCCAGCATGTGTGGCCTCAACGCCACATGTAGCTAATACTTACCAATACACAAAAATAAATGGGACGCTACGCATGGATCCCCCGGATCACATGCTGACGTCATACCATGATCCGGTAAGGTGGAACACATGTCTCGTGGACATACACCAACCGTTACCTCCTTCATCAGTTGACAGCACACGGACCTACACATATCCGCGGCTAATCCTGCAAAACAAATCAATCCACACATACATGCAAGTACATATCCTACTCTACCAAGACCAGTGCTGGAACACAACGTTAACCCATCCTCCTCAGGAAACTCACGTTGTATCACAGACAGTAATAAACGGTAGTCCACATCCACCAAGACTCATCCTTACTCAACGGATTAACTAATCCGTATCACGCTCCTAATCCTCCGGTCCTGGTCTAAAACTACGAACCAACACCTAGTTTAGACTGAGCCGGAACCAAACATAAATAAAGCTTGCGGAAAACATAAACCTTACCGACGATCGACGCAAAGCTTGGTTTCTAAGGCTCGACCAGGATACTAATCCTCTTCAGCTTTCTCTTACTAGAATTCTACAAGCTTATACAGTTCTCCGAAGGTTTATATTGCTTGAAATAGTTACTTTTGTTTTTTTCTAAAAAAATGCGCAATATAAGCCTTCTGAAGTTAGAGTGAGTTTTTCTACTTTGGATGAACTAAGAGAAACTGGGTCTGGAAGGGTATTTATAAGCATTTTCCGGCAGCTGCTTCTGACCGTGTGTCGCGCTCTGAACCAATTCGCACATGCATGGACTGCATGGTGCCACACAATGAGTCTAGGTCGTAGCCTGATCACTAGACCTGTAGGTTTTGTCTGCTTGACCCAATCCTCTCGATTTTACCACAGCGGGTGTAAAACTCTCATTTGCCGGTGAGTTAAATATTATTATCCTGATCCGTATCCTACTATCCACTGCACACCATGGCACTGGATCATTGGCTGGACTTAAATCTTATTATGTAGCCTCCTAGGTTCAAAGCTAGAGTTTCGTCCATAAGTGTAGTCCACAATTACGGCTCCCCTATCCATTCGCTTGAGTGTCTCCGCAACACTGGACGAAAATGTGGCTGGACTCAGGCTACTTTCTAATCTTCAGCCTAGGTATTTGATTCCGACAATACTAGGTTTCCTGATGTATCACATGGCCTGACTTAAACCTTAAGTCATTGGTTCGTCCTATATGTGCGGTTCGACCGTTCCTGACCGTTATAGAGTTCTGCGAGAGGTATCTTCCAATCTACCCGAGCCTTTGATGATTTTCCTCAAACCAAACTCCTTTTAATTCATCTATCACCTTTACAGAGTCATTCCACGCCATTGACTCACTTGGAATATTTTCGCCCTCTTGGTCTGGCTGGTTCCTCGACCATCTCGCACCAACATTGATATTTACTAATCCTCTCGAGTTTTTTTAGTTTTTCTTCGACCAATCTTTCTATTTCAACTCATACTAGCTTCACCACTTGGTCCTTGACCTTTCTTGATGTTTTAAAATTTTGGCCATCAGACCTCTCGACCAATCCTGCATAGTCCTTGGTAGGGTCATTATATTCTTCCCTCCTTATAGGAATTCGTCCTCGAATTTCCAACTTATAACATGCCTAGCTCCCACAACATCTGTTGGTTGCAGTTTTCTACTCAACTTAATGTCTTCCATATTGTTCCTCCATCTTGATCCGCGACACAGTCACTTGCCTAATATTTTCACGCTTATCTGGTTGCTTTACCCCGATTTTTCTCTCTCGGCCAATTCCAAACAATTTTCCAAAGGTTCCCTATAATGGTTTCCTATTCCAAGGGTACTCTTATACATTAGCCAACCGTCTTCCAACAGATTGGCTCCGGTCTGGATCTAACTATAGAAAGGTACCTCCTAATCCCTTTCTATCCATTCCACTCTAATTGTCTAACCACCTAATTCCGCAAACTACCCTAATCTTAAGTAGTGTTACTTTCCTCATGAAAGTAAAACCACGAGGAGTTAAACAACTCCAAACCACTTGTCGTCGTTACCCACCAAGGGCTCGACAGACCAAAACCACGATTTGAAAATACCATCTTTTGAAAACAAGCCAAAACTCTCAACCAAGCATCACAAGGAAATACCCTCGCAATAAGGTTCATTAGAATTCATACCTTTGCCACAAGGTTCAAACTCAGGCCTAGGAATCTCTATTCCTATCGTTGGCATCTTGCCCTTCTGACCTTTATCTTGTGACCTAACGCGTTACCGGACGGTTAGTATTGTTCATGGTTTGACCTCTGGCTGGTCGCGTCGGGGAATCGAAAGTGTGACGTCCCCTCTTACCATACTCCGAGCAAAGTCTGTGTCTTGGTGTCCACTGGTTTTCAGGACGCATATTCGGGCACACATGGCTAAAGTGCCCGGTTCCCCCACATTCATTACAGTGCGATGAAACTCCTTCGGGTGGATGGACTCTCATCCGAGCATGCCTTCTCGGGGGTCTTCCCCCTCGGCTAGATTTTCCTTGTTCAAAATGGGAATTTCCCTTTATAGGCCTTACGCTTGCCTGTTCAATCCTTTCTTGGTCCTGCGGTTCCTCAGGATAGGTCTGCCTAATACCTCCCATCCAATCCTCATCAAGTTCATTGGTTGGGTCTCCATTCTCGTTTATATTTAAGGACTGATCCGCTATGCTCCATAACGGATCCTCGTACTCTCTAAGCCTCCTCGTCCAATAGGTGGGTGAGTATTGACCGAGGATTGCCTCCATTTCGGACGGTGTTGGTTCTTCGGTTTCTTCTAAGACCTCTGACTTCTCTCCCAACACATTCATGTTAAGTTGGAATGCTGAGGTTACGTCTCCATCTTCATTATCCGTGGCTATGAACGGGTACACATCCTCATCCTGATCTCCTTCAGGTGGTGTAAAAGAGAACATCCCATAGTACAGCATTGGAATGTTCAGAATTGATCTCGTTGGGGTATTCGGATCCCAAACTTCGGGTGTTGTTTCCCCTGATGAAATCTCCACGATCTCAGCTGATGGAATCAGTATTTCCAACCCCTCATAGCGTGTTGGAATAGATGTGTAGTCTTCCATTTCTTCCATCACTCCATTTTGCATTGGCTCATGTCCTGAAACCATCTCAAACTGCTCGGCAAGGCCATCTTCTATATCATTTGGGACTGCTCCCACCACCGCATCATAATCGGTAATCGTAAAACATTTTTCATCGGAAGAGTCTGAATCTCCTGACGAATCAGAACTATCCACATCACCTTCCCCAACTACAACCCATGAACAATTTTTCCCGTCGGTCAATGGCCAATCACTTGTATAACACATCTTGTCTCTGCGAGACCGTTGTGCACAGGTTAGGTCAATCCGAAAGAAAAACAAATTTCCCTTTCCCACTAACCTATCAGGCGGACGCATCCTGATTCCTAAGGGTGGCTTTGCGACTCATTTTGACTCGATAAAACCGTTTAAAAATCCCTTGTCCCCAATAACATGATACGAAAAACCATGCTCTGATACCACCATCTGTAACACCCTCAAACCGGTCTAGGTCAAAGTCAACTCATCGGCCGTACAACAATCAAACAAGAACATGTACGACCAACTTCATAACCCGAACCTATCCGAAAGTGCCACAGTGTTGGGTCTATCAGAGAGTCAGTCTCGTCCAGAATCTATCTAGAGCTAAGGCCAACCACTCGTGCTAACTCGACCCCTTCAGCCAGAGCTTATGGCTTTTCAACCCGTACTCCAGCCAAAGGTAGTGTTAAACTTGGACTAAGTTAATACCAGGAACACAAGGGTTTTACACACACCAAAAGCTTCTCTTTTATTTCATCAAACGATATTATACAAAATCCGCTTATTACAAAACCTAACCACGTGTGGATGTACCCTACTATACCCTATGGTACAAACCCGAGGTTCCAAAACGTTTACAAACATACTTACAACTTTTTAGCAAAGCACGCCTTCAATCTACTCTGGATTACCTACCGTTCGCCGCCCTCTACCCTTCTCTAAAGTTTCCTGCAAAAGGGAGGAAATGGTGAGTAATCTAACATTACTCAGTGAGTCCAGGACCCACGATACCCCAAGAGTTCCCTAAAACTCAAACGTTAAACACGATAGCCGAAGCATAGCCGAAACACAAGCAATATCATTAATATGCACAAGCGGAAGCATAAATATGCATGACCCTAGTAACCACAATTACTATGTATGCAACTCTCTCTCTCTCTCTCTCTCTCTCTCTCTCTCTCTCTCTCTCTCTCTCTCTCTCTCTCTCTCTCTCTCTCTCTCTCTCTCTAACATATAGACCTCTACGTGTAGCAGCCATTCCCCTTGAACACCCTGCACTTGTCAATCACACAGATAGCCAAGCCGGAGCATCACTATTAACCGAGGCCCGATCCAACACCGCACATCTCGATGGGATTCCGACTATCTACGGCTATCCCCAACTATCCCGTCGGCTAGTACTCGAACCCAGGCTGCAATCCCATCTCTCCGAGTATTCTTACCCAATCCAACATGAGTAAGGCAGCAGGGAATGCTGACTACACACTCTTTATATCATATGGGTCATCACAACCCACATGATAACACCTAAGGCCGTATGCGTCGATACCCTGATTCAGTTCACATGTCCGACCATGACCCGTCTGCGAAGATCCATCGATCATCGATTCACACATAAACGACCAAGGCTTACCGTATGCGCAGATCCCCTGGATCAATTCACATATACAGCCGTGACTTAATAACATAGCATGCCGGTCCCCATGACACGCACATCTAGTACTACACCACTACCATATCAGCGTTGATCCTCACAGATCAAACGCTCTACACAATGAGGAATTAGCGACCTAGCGTGTTTCAGCCCAGCTGAACGACCCCTAGTCCTAATCCTCCTCAATAACCAAAGTATCTAGCATATGTGGCCTCAATGTCACATGCAGCTAATACTTACCAATACACAAAAATAAATGGGACGCTATGCAGGGATCCCCAGATCATATGCTGACGTCCTACCATGATCCGGTAAGGTGGAACACATGTCCCGTAGACATGCACCAACCGTTACCTCCTCTATCGGTTGACTGCACACGGATCTACACATATCCGCGGCTAATCATGAAAAATAAATCAATCCACACATACGTGCAAGTACATATCCTACTCTAGCAAGACCAGTGCTGGAACACAACGTTAACCCGTATTCTTCGGGAAACTCACGTTGTATCACAGACAGTAATCAATGGTAGTCCACATCTACCGGGACTCATCCTTACTCAATGGATTAACTAATCCGTATCACGCCCCTAATCATCCGGTCCTGGTATAAAACTACGGACCAACACCTAGTTTAGACCGAGCCAAAACCAAACATAAACAAAGCTTGCAGAAAACATAAACCTTACCAACGATCCACACAAAGCTTGGTTTCTAAGGCTCTATCGAGATACTAATCCTCTTCAGCTTTCTCTTACTAAAATTCTAAAAGCTTATGGTGAGTTTTTCTACTTTGGATGAACTAAGGGAAACTGGGTCTGGAGGGGTATTTATATGCGTTTTCCGGCAGCTGCTTCTGACCGTGTGTCGCGCTCTGAACCAATTCGCCCATGCATGGACATGCATGTTGCCACACAATGAGTCTAGGTTGTAGCCTGATCACTAGACCTGTAGGTTTTGTATGCTTGACCCAATCCTCTCGATTTTACCACAACGGGTGTAAAACTCTCATTCGTCGGTGAGTTAAATATTTTTACCCTGATCTTTATCCTCTTATCCACTGCACGCTATGGCACTGGATCATTGGCTGGACTTAAATCTTATTATGTAGCCTCCTAGGTCCAAAGATAGAGTTTAGTCCATAAGTGTAGTCCACAATTACGGCTTCCCTATCCATTTTCTTGAGTGTCTCCGCAACGCTAGACTAAAATGTGGCTGGAATCGGGCTACTTTCTAATCTTCAGCCTAGGTCTTTGATTGCGGCAATACTATCTTGCCTGACGTATGACATGGTCTGACTTAATCCTTAAGTTATTGGTTCTTCCTATTTGTGCGGTTCGACCGTTCTTGACCGATTTAGAGTTCTGCGAGGTATCTTCCAATCTACCTGAGCCTTTGATGATTTTCTTCAAACCAAACTCCTTTTAATTCATCCATGACCTTTACAGAGTCATTCCACGCCATTGACTCACTTGGAATATTTTCGGCCCCTTGGTCCGGCTGGTTCCTCGACCATCTCGCGCCAACATCGATATTTACTAATCCTCTCGAGCCTTCTTAGTTTTTCTTCGACTAATCTTCCTATTTCAACTTATACTAGCTTCGTCACTTGGTCCTTGACCTTTCTTGATGTTTTAAAATTTCGGCCATCGGTCCTCTTGACCAATCCTCCATAGTCCTTGGCAGGGTCATTACATGATGGGGCTGACTTTCTGATAGATTCGACACTGTGACACTTTCGGACTGGTTCGGGTTATGGAGTTGGTCGTACATGTTCTTGTTTGTTTGTTGTACGGCCGATGAGTTGATTTTGACCTAGACCGGTTCTGGAGTGTTACAGATGGTTGTATCCGAGCATGTTTTCGTATCATGCTATTTTATCGAGTCAAAATGAGTCGCAAAGCCACCCTTAGGAATCTGGATGCGTCCGCCTGATAGGTTATTGGGAAAGGAAATTTTGTTTTTCTTTAGGATTGACCTAACATGTGCAGAACGGTCTCGCAGAGACAAGATGTGTTATACAAGTGATTGGTCGTTGACCGACGGGGATGATTGTTCATGGGTTGTAGTTGGGGATCGTGGTGCGGATAGTTCTGATTCGTCAGGAGATTCAGACTCTTCCGATGAAAACTGGTTTACGATTACCAATTATGATGCGGTGGTGGGAGCAGTCCCAAATGATATAGAAGATGGCCTTACCGAGCAGTTTGAGATGGCTTTAAAACAGGAACTGATGCAAAATGGAGTGATGAGAGAAATGGAAGACTAAATGGCTATTCCAACACGCTATAAGGGGTTGGAAATACTGATTCCATCAGCTGAGATCGTAGAGATTTCATCAGGGGAAACGACACCTGAAGTTTGGGATCTGAATACTCCAACGAGATCAATCCCAAACATTCCCATGCCGGACTATGGGATGTTCTCTTTTACACCTCCCGAAGGTGATCAGGGTGAGGATATGTACCCGTTCATAGCCACGGGTAATGAAGATGAAGACGAAACTCAGCAGTCCAACTTAACATGAATGTGTGGGGAGAGAAGTCAGAAGTATCAGAAGAAACCGAAGAACCAACACCATCCGAGATGGAGGCAATCCTCTGTCAATACTCACCCACTTATTGGAAAAAGAGGCTTAAAGAATATGAGGATCCGTTATGGAGCATATCGGATCAGTCCTTAAATATAAACAGGAATGGAGACCCAACTAATGAACTTGATGCGGACTGGATGGGAGGTATCGGGCAGACCTATCCGGAGGAACCGCAGGACCAAGAAAGTATGGATCAGGCAAGCGTAAGGCCTATAATGGGAAATTCCCATTTCGAACATGGAGAATCTAGCCGAGGGGGAAGACCCCCGAGAAGGCATGCTCGGATGAGAGTCCATCCACCCGAAGGAGTTTCATCGCACTGTAGTGAATGTAGGGGAACCGGGCACTTTAGCCATGTGTGCCCGAATATGCGTCCTGAAAACCAGCGGGCACCAAGACACAAACTATGCTTGGAGTGTGGTAAGAGGGGACATCACACTTTCGATTGCCCAACGCGGCCAGCCAGAGGTCAAACCATGAACAATTCTAACCGTCTGGTAACGTGTTCGGTCACAAGACAAAGGTCAGAAGGGCAAGATGCCAATGGTAGGAATAGAGTTTCCTAGGCCTGAGTTTAAACCATGTGGAAAAGGTATGAATTCTATTGAACCTTATTGTTGGGGTATTGCCTTGGTTGAGAGTTTGGCTTGTTTTCAAAAGATGGTATTTTCAAAACATGGTTTGGTATGTCGTTGTGAGCCCTTGGTGGGTAACGACGACAAGTGGTTTGGAGTTGTTTAACTCCTCGTAGTTTTACTTTCATGAGGAATGTAACACTACTTAAGATTATGGTAGTTTGTGAAATTAGGTGGTTAGACAATTAGAGTGGAAATGATAGAAAGGGATTAGGAGGTACCTTTCTATAGTTAGATCCAGATTGGAGCCAATCTGTTGGAAGACAGTTGGCTAAGGTATAAGAGTACCCTTGGAATAGGAAACCATTATAGGAAACCTTTGGAAAACTATTGGGAATTGGCCAAGGAAAAAAGTCTGGATAAAGCAACCAGATAAGCGTGAAGATATTTGGCAAGTGATTGTGTCGCGGATCAAGATGGAGAAACCATATGAAAGACCTTAAGTTGAGTAGAGAACTGCAACCAACAGATTCTGTGGGAGCTAGGCATGTTATAAGTTGGGGAATTCGAGGACGAATTCCTGTAAGGAAGGCAGAATGTAATGACCCTGCCAAGGACTATGGAGGATTGGTCGAGAGGACTGATGGCCGAAATTTTAAAACATCAAGAAAGGTCAAGGACCAAGTGGCGAAGCTAATGTGAGTTGAAATAGGAAGATTGGTCGAAGAAATACTAAGAAGACTCGAAAGGATCAGTAAATATCGAAGTTGGCGCGAGATGGTCGAGGAACCAGCCGGACCAAGGAGGCGAAAATATTCCAAGTGATTCAATGGCGTGGAATGACTCTGTAAAGGTCATGGATGAATTAAAAGGAGTTTGGTTCGAAGAAAATCATCAAAGGCTCGGGTAGATTGGAAGATAGCTCGCAGAACTCTAAAACGGTCAGGAACGGTCGAACTACGCAGATAGGACAAATCAATGACTTAAAGATTAAATCAGGCCATGTGATACGTCAGGCAAGCTAGTATTGCCACAATCAAAGACCTAGGCTGAAAGGAAGAAAGTAGCCTGAGTCCAGCCACACTTTGGTCCAGTGTTACGGAGACACTTAAGCGAATGGATAGAGGAGACGTAATTGTGGACTACACTTATGGACGAAACTCTAGTTTTGGACCTAGGAGGCTACAAGATAAGATTTAAGTCCAGCCAATGATCCAGTGCCATGGTGTGCAGTGGATAAGAGGATAAGGATCAAGATAAAATTATTTAACTCACCGGCGAATGAGAGTTTTACACCGCTGTGGTAAAATCGAGAGGATTGGGTCAATCAGACAAAACCTACAGGTCTAGTGATCAGGCTATGACCTAGACTCATTGTGTGGCACCATGTGTCCATGCATGGGTGAATTAGTTCAGAGCGTGAAACACAGTCCGAAGCAGCTGCCGGAGAGGGGGAGGGGGAGGGGGAGGGGGAGGGGGAGGGGGAGGGGGCGAGGGGGCGAGGGAGGGAGATAGTATAGTAGGATATGTACTTGCATGTATGTGTGGATTGATATGTTTTGCATGATTATCCGCAGATATGTGTAGACCCGTGTGCTGTCAACCAATGGTGGAGGTAACGGTTGGTGCATGTCCACGAGACATGTGTTCCACCTTACCGGATCATGGTAGGACATCAACATATCCGGGGGATCCATGTGTAGCGTCCCATTTATTTTTGTATTGTTAAGTATTAGCTGCATGTGGCATTGAGGCCATGCATGCTGGATACTTTGATTATTAACGAGGATTAGGACTAGGGGTCGTTCAGCTGGGCTGAAACATGCTAGGTCGCTAATTTTTCATTGTGTAGAGCATTTGATCGGTGATTATCAACGCTGATATGGTAGTGGTTGTTAGTACTAGATGTGCGTGTCTTGGGGACCGGCATGCTATGTTACTAAGCCACGACTGTATGTGTGAAATGATCTAGGGGATCAGCGCATACGGTAAGCCTTGTCCGTTTATGTGTGAATTGATGACCGATGGATCAGCGCGGACGGTTCATGGCCGAATGTGTGAACTAATTCTGTGTATCGACGCATACGGTCTTGGGTGTTATCATGTAGATTGTGATGACCATATGATATAGGGATGGTGTAGTCAGCATTCCCCACTACCTTACTCATGTTGGATTGGGTAAGAAGATTCGGAGAGACGGGATTGCAGCCTGGGGCAGAGTACTATCCGACGAGATAGTTGGCGATAGCCGTAGATAGTCGGAATCCCACCGAGATGCGCTGTGTTGGATTGGGCCTCAGTTAATAGTGATGTTCCGGATTGGCTATCTGTGTGATTGACAAGTGACAAGTGAAGGGTGTTTAAGGGGACTGGCTGCTACACCTAGAAGAGAGAGAGAGAGAGAGAGAGAGAGAGAGAGAGAGAGAGAGAGAGAGAGAGAGAGAGAGAGAGAGAGAGAGAGAGAGAGAGAGTAATTGTGGTTATTTGGGTCTTGCATGTTTATGCTTCCGCATGTTCATATTAACGATATTGCTTGTGCTTTGGCTATGCTTCGGCTATGTATTTAACGTTTGAGTTTTGGAGAACTCTTGGAGTTTCGTGGGTCCTGAACTCACTGAGTAATGTTAGATTACTCACCCTTACTTCCCTTTTGTAGGAAACCTTAGAGAAGGGTAGAGGGCGGCGGACAGTAGGTAATCCAGAGTAGATTGGTGGTGTGCTTTGCTAAAAAGCTGTAAGTATGTTTGTAAATGTTTTATAACTTCGGATTTGTACCATAGGGTATAGTAGGATGCATCCACATGTGGATAGGTTTTGTAATAAGCAGATTTTGTATAATATCGTTTGATGAAATAAAAGAGAACCTTTTGGTGTGTGTAAAACCCTTGTGTTCCTGGTATTAAGTTATTCCACGTTAATACAACCTTTGGCTGGAGTACGGGTTGAAAAGCCTTAAGCTCTGGCTGAAGGGGTCGAGCTAGCACAAGTGATTGGCCTTAGCTCTAGATTGGTTCTGGACGGGGCTGACTCTCTGATAGACCCGACACTGTGACACTTTCAGACTGGTTCGGGTTATGGAGTTGGTCGTACATGTTCTTGCTTGATTGTTGTACGGTCGATGAGTTGACTTTAGCCTAGACCGGTTCGGGGGTATTACAGACGCGTACCCTAACATTCAACCCGAGGTTCCTCAAACACATTCTAGATCCCTAAGCCGAATAATAGAGCATACATCTCTATTAAATGTAACCCAAAGCCGGTCAACCCGGATCACATTCAATAGTTAGTATGTCCCGGACCAAGACCAAGTACCACATGAAACCCACACACACTCACACATTTTATAAACATCTGTCATACATATACATAAGCTAAACTTGCATCCGTTACACAAACACCATATAAGTTTTCATGAGATTCTAAGGGCCCAAAAATTGCCATATTTAAAACATACTTGGTTTTGCAAAAATGTGCAATACTACATCAGTCTGGCCTAAGCTCCTTCATCTTTACGGATGTAACTATCAGTTACCTGCAAATTAAGTAGAGTTGTGACTAACTAGTTTTCTCAGCGAGTCGGGTTCCCCTAACCGCATAGGTAATTCCCCTCAAAATCAATCATGGTCATCACAATATCTCACAGAGATGAGGAATGAATGTCTTGCCCGAAGGAAATCAAGTCTGAAGAGCACAAGTCGTTGTGATGGTCGATCAACACGACATATACGTTTTGGGAAGGACGTAATAGACCAACTCTAGCCAAGTAAGATCTATGACTTGGTGATACAATCCTCTCAAGGATTATGCACTCTAAGTTGGAAGGGGATAAGCTTTGCATCCAAGAATCCGTGAAGTCTCAAAGATCAAAGGATGTGGAGTGAATGGTCGCACATAAATTGCGGAAGACTTCTGATTTACCAATGGATTGTAGGGAGCGTCAAGGGTTGCGGAAGACCCTTGGTATACCCACTTAATGTCCTAGTATATGACAGACGATAAAGATGTTTTGATCAAATAATGCTACTCACCATGACCAGAAAATGAGATAGCCTTTCAAAAGTTCAAAAAATAATAATCAAGTCTTCCTATTATTCAAATCAGATTAAATAAGTATTTCTATAAAATACTTGTGGTAAAAACTAGACAATAATAAACTGTCTTGAAAATATAAAATACAATCCCAAGGCAAAGACCAAGACCAAAATTAAATAACTAGATTAAATAGAGTTGAATAACTTTTGGCCTTCAAATGACTCTTGCACTCCATTTTTTGTTACTCCATTTGATCAGCAAACAAAGTTATTATTTTGGGTTCTTCTTGGATTTGCAATAGCTTCAAAATAGGCTGAACTTGATACCTAACATCATGGATGGATTTTTGAATGCTCTTCTAGTCGAGAACTTCATAAATAAGGCCAATGAATCCATGTAGAAGTTGTTTTAGTCATGAATTTTCCAATGGTCTGGTGGAGGTCTAACATGCCTCTTCTTGTGCTCTCCATGATTGTATCACTTCGGGAAGGAGTTATAAGAGTCTATTAAGCTAATATAAAGTTGGAAGTTGAGTATGTATCAATGGAAAGTTGGTTAAATAGTACAAAACTATTGATAAGCCGTTCGGAGCACTTATCGGGCAATGACCGGGTCAAGGCAGTTCGACTTGTTCCAGAACGAATGTGAGCATGAGAATAAAGTTTGGGGAAGCTATTAAGATGGTAAAATCAAGAAGAGGTCGGGATATTTCAGTGGGTTGATCGGGGCATTCGAATGGGACGTTTTGGTTAATCGGATGTGGTAGCATCTAGGTGGACGATGCTGGCCTTGTTGTTTTACTTCAGCAGCCTGTCCTTCATCACCAGATCAGTTTCCTGCTTCACCTGTTTACGTGGATGGAGACCTCTTGACCTGCTTCAGCAGCTTGCGATGACGCACATTTTCGGTGCCGATATTTGTCATTTCCAAAGGTCGTCGGGTGGCCACGGAGATTAGTCATAACGTCCCTCCCTTTTGTTATAAATAGGTGAGCTTCTATTCATTAGAAATTTAGAGCATAAGCACGAAACGATAAGAAAAAATTTAGGAGAGAAAAGCCACCAGCTTATAAGCTACGAGAAATTTATCAAAAAGCTTAGGACAGAGAATCTTCCGAACAAAGATTTTCTATATGAGACCCGAAAACCGGACGTGAACCATAGGGTGCCGTTTTTTTACCCCGAAAAGGTCAAGATGAGTCGTGGTTATACTTATTGTTTTACTGCTAAGCAAGTATGAAATATTGATTGATGGTTGATGATTGATATGTATGGTATTATTGATCAGATTGATTGCATGATGGATGTTTAACCTAGATATAAGGAATAATCATGATATGCTTAGATATTGTTATTCGAGACTAGATAATACTGTGATGATCATGATTGATTGATTGGTTGATTAGCATATGCATTAATATTGCATTATTATATATATATATGGAAATGTTGTGAAATGCCATTTGACATCCCAAGATATTAGTCTTGGCCAGTCACATATGAACTGAACTAGAACTATGAATGCACGGAGGGACAGGATTGCAGCCTAGGGTCGTGCAGCGCATGACGATGCAGTATTCAGGCTTGCTGGCTTTTATAGGCAGCTGGATGTTTATAACTGAATGGCCATCAGATCATTTAGCCTTTGTGGCTATGATCAGTATTGGGCAAAAGCGTGACTGGGTGGCGTGAGTTGGGAAATTTCAAATGTGCAAAAAGACCTGTATATGGAAGTTAAAAAAAAAAAAAAAAAATATATATATATATATATATATATATGTTATATAGGCATTTAGGATATTGATTGTTGCATTGATATTGCTATGATTTATTGTGGGAAAAAAGCGAAAGGGGGCTCGCGTGCATCTAACGCGTGAGCGATTGTTCTCTCTAAACTCCTCCGCGTTTTTTCCTTCCATTCTCATCTTTGAGGTCCTCTCTGGTGTCCGGCATCTGTGCCGGTGCGTTGAGAAGACCTCCCGTGTTTTTTTTCTCTTTTTTTAGCTCTAAATCGCTGGTTTTGAAGCGGTTCGGTGAGCCGGTGGAGGCGAGCTCCATTCCCCAACAGTGGGGTGCTTGATGGTCGGGGTGAGGCTCTGCGTAAGCTAGGGTCTTCTCACTGAGGGTGGTCGTCGCGGCCAGCCGGTGATATCTTTGCTTGGGGACGGTGAAGATTATCGGTGTGATTATCGAGGTTGCCTTTGATGAGATCTGAGGGGGTCTCTTTTCCCTTTTGTTACGGTTCGTTGTGTGTCGTCTTTTGGGAGCCGCGTATGGATGGCGGTTCCTAATGTTGGAGTTTCCTGTTTGACGATGGTTGCTTAGTTCGGTGGTTTGGTTTTTGCCTCTTGCAGCGAGGCGGGCTTCCTCCTTCATCTGGTGTGATGGTCGTGGGGTGTCACAGAGCTCGCACGCGTGTAAATCCGGAAATGGTGGCTGGTTGGACTCTCTTATGGTGCTTGCGCCGGCGGATTTGGATGCTCCGTCAAGGCTTGTACAAGCTTTTGAGGAAGCCTCCCTTCTTATATCCGCCGGTGGTGACCACGCGATGGCTCGACTTCACCTTCCCCCCCCCCCTTTTCTCTGTTTTTTAGCCCCTTGTCCTCCCCTGTGCTTTGTCGTGCTTTTGTCGCCGGTTAGCCAGACTGTAATTGAAACCAACACCCAATTGTTAGGATTTTATTAATAGAAGTTATAATTAAAAAAAAAATGATTGATTGTGTGTTGATGTGTTGCTTACTGATTGCTATTTTTGGGTTTTTTTGGGGTGGGGGGATATATCTATGCGGTTAGGGGAACTCGGCTCACTGAGGAAACTATTTGCTCATGACTCTACTTGTTTCACAAGTAACCGATAGTTAGACCCCTAAAGTTGAAGGAGTTTAGGCCAGATTGGTATAGTATTGCACCTTTTTGCAAAACCAAGTATGTTTTAAGTATGACAATTTTTGTGTAATGGATGCAAGTTTAACTTACTGTACGTATGAAAGATATTTATACAATGTATGGGTGTGTGTGGGTTTGAGGTTATACTTGGTCTTGGTCTGAGACGTACTAATTATTGAATGCGATCTAGGTTGGCCGGCTTTGGGTTACATTTGATAGGGATGCATGTTCTAGTATACGGCCTAGGGATCTAGAATGTGTTTCGGGAACCTCAGGTTAAATGTTTGGGTACGCGTCAGTGGCATCTTCGGTCTGGTTCAGGTTTAAGTGGTTGGTCGTGCATGTTCTTATTTGATTGTTGCATGGCTGCTCTCGGTTCGTCATCGACCCCGTCTGCTTTCGGTTCACCATCAACCCCGTCTGCTTTCGATTCTGTCATCGACCCCGTCTGCTTTCGGTTCGTCATCGACCCCATCTGCTTTCGGTTCGTCATCGACCCCATCTGCTTTCGGTTCGTCATCGATCTTTTGCTTTCAATTTTTCATCGACTGTCGGCTTTCGGTTTTTCATCGACCATTGGCCTTTGGTTCGTCATCGACCGTTGGTTTTCGGTTCGCCTTCGACCATCTCTTTCACCGTCGACCATCATTTTCACAGTAGACCATTGCATTCTGTGTAATCCCACACCTAGAATTCGTACTCATTCCGCACTTCAACTTCTTAGCTTACTTAACTTCTAACGCTCCTTCGAGTATAATTAATTAACCTCTTATGCTAGGCTTGGGCATTTGTAATTGAACCCGAAATTCTAACCCAGACTTGATTCAATATATCTGCACCTGATCCGAACCGGTTCTAGAAAAAATTTCAAATGAAACTTAAAGTTAGGTATTTCGGGTTTTGGGTAATATTCGAACCAAACCGAAACCCGAATGAGTATCCCAAAAAATCTGAAATTAACCATTTTTACCTAATGTTGTATAATTGGTTTACTTTCAAATATTTTGAAATTCAATTTTATAACTTATTTTATTGTTATATTCAAGATGAATGAGTTCTGACATATTTTTATAATGTTTAAAAATATTTTATAAGTTTTATTGTTTAGTTTTATGTGTTTTTAGTTAAAATATATTATTTTTAAAAATAGATATTTGGACCCGAAGTAGTATTATTTGAATCCGAATTGAGTTTGGATAAATTGGTACTTGTATGGATCCGAACCCGAATAATTACAAAGCATACCCAATTCAAAAATCCGAAAGATCCGATCCAAAACCAAACGGGTACTCGAACGCCCAGGACTAAGAGAGATTGTAAAAGCAAAATCAACATTTAGGTTAGTTTTCATGTCAGAACAAACAATATAATATAAGTCATATCAAGTTTCTTGAAACCTATACATTGACGAGTAAGTTATTGGCAAGCAAATGGAAGAGCCATTCATACGGAGAATGGAAACCGTAAGGAAGAAAAGAGTGTTGATTGCAACAACAACAACAAAAAAGAAAACGATTCCCGGTCGAACCGGCCGGTCCGGGTATTCAAAACACTGATTTCTAGCTAACTTGTTGCTGAGAAACAAGAACGAGAAGTCCCTGTGGACCAACCAAGATCTCACTAAGGAAACTCAAAAGCCCGAACCAAACCACTGGAGTCACATCGACTCCTGCTAGTGGTGGAATCACTTTCCTTGTCTGAACAAGAATTGGTTCGGTCGGAGCGTAAGCCAAAACGTAAGGGAACTTGTCAACAGGGAGTTTCGGGTACCAAGACATAACAATCCTGACGATAAAGAGAAACCCAAAAGCTGATAACGCTGGACCCAAGATTCCAATAGCAAGCTTCGCAGTCCCTGGATCCAGATCTGCTAGAGATATGTTATGCAACACCTCGGAGATTGGTTTTACTACAGAGAGGCTTGTTCTTGTGTCTGCTTCGATTTGTGTTAACGACGCTGAAACCACGGGAAGTGATGCAGACCGGTTTCGAATGTTGGGACATGACCGTCGAGTTTTCACCTGAAAAAAAGATTATTGAATTGTAGAGATATTAGAGAAAAAAAGGTTGTGTAAGAACGATGTTTGACGAATCTTTGGTCAATTTTCTCTCACCAGATGCAGCGCCGGCGAGAAAGAGACGAAGCCGGAGGCGACTGATGTCATCACAAACTCTGTTCTCAGTGAACCAAAAATGTGGATTATTTGTCTCTGTTCTATTTTTTTTTTGATTGAGCGTAAGGTTAAGAATGCACAGGAGGATAATCTGATAATGCGAATATGCTGACATGGAATATCAAAAAACTGATTGAAAGCAATTCTTTTTTTTTTTTCTGAGCAAAACTGATTTTACAAGGGCAAAAATTAGAAGAACTGTATTTAACAGCACATGACAGAGAATATACTTCACTTAAAATTTTTTTTCTTCTCTCAATTTCAAAGGAGGATGCGGTTTTTCGACTCAAAAACACAACAATCTGTTGACCGAAAATATATACCAAGTACCAACTAATTAATATATATATATATATATATATATATATATATATATATATATTTTTTTTTCTTTCTTTCTTTTTTTTGCCGACTTAATGCTTGCTTGAAGATGAAAAAAATGTAGATTTTAAAAATGCTATTTTGTCTTACTTAATGACGTCTATAATTGCACGATTTCAGTATACATTTTTATTTTAAAAATATTTTTTGTTTACTTCATTTTGTTTCTTCTTAGGAGTTTTATATGTAGAACAATACACGTCTGCTTTTTTTTACTGTGTGCAACTAGATTATATAATAGAATTTTACATTATTTTCTTTAAAATGCAATAATACACAGATTTTAAAAATATCAGATTTTGTTAATTTAAAAGAAAAACTACAACTTCTTCAATCAATTAAAACTAAATAATGAGCAAATTATTACGACCAAATTAATTATATTTATTCTACGACATAATCAGAGTGAAATGGTCTAACAAATCTATCAATCTACTATGGGTAAATAAGCCGATATTGTACTTGTAAATTACGGGAAAACTGCTTATTAATACATCAACTTTTGGTAGAAGTGTCAATAAGACATTATACAATTTTGATGTGTTAATTAGTATCTCAACTCTTGGCAGATGTGTCAATAAGACGTTGTACAATTTTGATAATTAGTACCCGAACTATACGAAACATGAACATTCATACATAAACTTTATTTCATTTAGCCAAAAATAAGAGATACCAATTTCTTTATATCATTCTATATGCTTCAACGATTAAAATTTAACATTTGTATAATAAAGTAATAGTGTTACTAAATCTCTTCGAATATTTTATTGATATGATCTTCAAATTAGATATATATTTTTTTCATTTTAGGGGGTGTAATTTGTTTATGTATTTTAATTGATTTAGAAATCTGTATGGAATTTATAAATCTAGCCAAAATATAATAATTTTCAAATGTAATATGTGAATTTTAATAAATATTTACAAATCCGAAAGTTTTTCATTCGGATTTTCGTCTTTGTATTTTTAACAAAAAAATCGACACAAATCCACCCAAATTCATTGTAAAATCAAACTCATTAATAAATTTGTATAAATGTTTCAATCCATTAATATATTTGTATAAATTTTTCAATAAATTAATAAATCTGTATAAATATTTCAATCCATTAATAAATTTGTATTAATGTATATTATTTTTAGCCAAATGAAATAAAGTTTGTGTATGGATGTTCATGTTTCGTATAGTTCGGGTACTAATTACCACATCAAAATTTTACAACATCTTATTGACACATCTACCAAGAGTTGATGTACTAATTAATACATCAAAATTGTATAATGTCTAATTGACACCTCTACCAAAAGTTGAGGTATAAATCCCTGTAAACTACAGTGAAATCATAACCGAGAATCTACTGATCACTGAATTACCATCACCACAACAAAATTTGGAAAGGACAAAAAATGATTTGAGGAAGAAATCTATCATACCATGCCACTTCATCTATAAAAGATAGAAGCCAGGATGAAAGGAGGAAGATGGCTAAGTGGGAAGGCAACATATCCAATCTCACTCTTTTCGACTCCTGTACATAATCATACATTCGGAAATCAAAATGAATTACAATTTCTACACGTAGTTTCCAACCCAAATTCACACTCAAATTTCGCAAAAATCGTTCTTAATTGATTGATGTATAACTTTGCTATCAAAATTATTTTGAGAAGAGAATCCTTTTATTTTATTCTCAAATGGCATTAACACTATTTCAGTATTTTTCCATGCACGGAGAGAATAATGGCAATGCACAAAAACGAATGAGGGAAACCTCTGATCATTCCATCCCCAACAAAATATATATCTGTAGAGCCAGGCTTAAATATAAGATCATGAAACATGGGCTTCGAGGCTAGTTACTATTTTTTAATTTTAGGGGCTAATAGTATTATCTAACTATACTAGTAACAACGATATGTAAAAAGTATAAGTGAACTACGTTCGAATTTTGTACTTCTTACATTTCCATGGTTTTTTTTTTGAAAATTTGATATCTAATGGGCCAAGGTTTTTTATTTTACTTATGGGTCTGTAATTATTAGGACCAACCCTGTATATATGTAACATCCCGATTTCTGGTATATGGTAATACATATATAAAGAAGTTTAAAAGAATTGATTTAGTTACTTTATATGATTGAAGTGTATTTATCTTTTCCATCATAAATCCAGAGAAAACTCCATTTTAGATAGTAATTTTAAATACTAAAATTATCTTCACCATTACCAACAGTCAAAATTACCCACCTATTTTTTGAAAAAGCTACCCATCTATCTGCACATTTTTTATCAATGAAATTTGATAGGATTTCGTGACCTCATGTGCGTCGACTCACGATGAGAGAATGACTATCGAGATGCAAGAATAGAAACAAGGAAGTGAGAACTGTTCGTGTTGCAGGAAACAGAACAAAGAAGGAGGAAGAAGAAGTTTGAGTTGCAGAAGGAAAAACAGAGTGCTGAAACGAAAGGGAGCACACATCAAACTTTAACCAGTTCACCACCGTTAACTAGGTGGCTACGTCTGGCCGAGATCTATGCTCGGAATCCACTATAACTCAGTGATTACAACAAGGAGACACAAGTGCCCAGCCTAATACCCTTCACTAGTACTTAGACTCACTTCGTGCTAACCTTGTAACCAGAGAAACTATTGTAACGAGTTTATGCAGATACAATATTTCTCTAAATCACTATCTCTCTCAATTTCTGTTACCTCTCTCAATGCCTAAGGCTCACTATTTATATAAGAGCTTACTAGGTTTTAGTCGTGCTTCTCGTGCTTGAGCGCCTCCTTAAAGTGACGAGCCTCCCATCTTTTCTGCAGCAAAGGACGTATGCTTTATTGACACAAACGGACAAGCACCTTGAACGTTGTTAGCTGGTGGTGGCTCTTTTCTCGTCTTATTGCCGCAGAGCCGTTGCCAACAGGTGGTCCCAATAAAGCATATCTGACTCTGGTCTTGAGTTATATCGACCGCGGTTAGATGGATGAGTTGTCCTTGCTGGCAAATTCAAATCACTTGCTTGATCATCAAGCTAATAGACTCCACAAATCTCCACCTGTTAGCTTCGATGATAGAGTCTAGTATTTCCTGCACGAGTAACTGAGAGAGAAAGAGAGAGTACCTTCTTGTTAAGCTTTGGATTCCTGATCTCGGATTTCATGAGTTCTATTACTCATCCTTGACCTGTAACAAGTCCAGAGCGGATTTAAACTTGCTTACAGCCAAGACCTTAGTGAAAATGTCTGCAGGATTCTTCTCTGTAGAAATCTTCACGACTTGCACTACTCCTTCACCAATAATTTCTCGGATGTAGTGGCATTTGACATCAATGTGCTTGGTACGTTCATGATGCACATTGTTTTTGGAAAGAGCTATAGCACTCTGAGAGTCACAGTGAATCTCCACGCTTCCTTGCTCATATCCAAATTCCTTTAACAGTCCTTTGAGCCATACATCTTCTTTAACTGCTTCTGTTAGGGCCATGTATTCAGATTCAGTGGTAGACAAGGCTACTACTCTCTGCAATCCGGATTTCCAGCTGATTGTGTTTCCACCAAGTGTGAAGACTAGCCCAGTGATTGATCTTCTTCTGTCTGGATCAGCAGCGAAATCAGCGTCACAGTAGCCCACTAGTGTAAGTTCTGAACTTTTCTTGTAGCACAGTCTGGTTTGGAGTGTTCCCTTAATGTAGTGAAGCATCCACTTTACTCCCAACCAATGCTCCTTGATAGGTTGGCTCATATATCTACTGACAATCCCTACTGGGTAGGCTAGGTCAGGACGTGTGGCAATCATAGCGTACATAACGCTTCCAACCGCATTTGGATATGGTACTGAGCTCATATATTCTTCGTCCCTGATTAATTGATCCCCGGTTGCAGCTTTCATCTTTAGGTGTGACCCAAGAGGCGTAACTGTGTGTTTCGCCTTTGTCATGTTGTAGGTTTCGAGCACCCTGTTGAGATACCCTTCCTGTGACAACCAAAGAGCTCCTTCTGATCTGTTTCTTGTTATCTCCATTCCTAGGATCTTTTTGGCTTCTCCTAGATCCTTCATTTCAAACCTCTGACTGAGTTCCTTCTTGATCTGATTAATGTCGTCTAAGTTCCTTGCTGCAACAAGCATGTCGTCCACATAGATGAGAAGGTACATCATAGATCCATCAGATAGACATTTCAAGTAGGCACAGCTATCATACTCGCTTCTCACAAACCCAATCTCTGTAATATAGCTGTCAAACTTCTCATTCCACTGTCGTGGAGCTTGTTTGAGTCCGTAGAGAGACTTGTTGATTAGGCAAACTTGATTCTCCTCAAACATGGATTCATAACCTTCTGGAGGCATCATGTAGATTTTCTCTTTGAGTTCCCCATGTAAGAATGCTGTCTTGACATCTAGCTGCTCTAGTTCGAGGTTCTCTTGAGCAACAATGGTTAGAAGAACTCTGATGGAAACATGCTTGACTACAGGAGCAAAAATCTCATGATAATCAATCCCTTCCTGTTGAGCATACCCTTTTGCTACAAGCCTTGCTTTGAAGCGAGGCTCTTCTACCCCTGGAGTTCCAAGTTTATACTTGTAAATCCATTTGCTTCCAATGATTCTCTGGTATTTCGGCATTGACACCACAGTCCAAGTGTCATTTTTGATCTGAGACTCCATCTCTTCGTCCATTGCAAGTTTCCACTTGCTCCAATTTTGGTCTCGTTTAGCTTCTTGGTAGTCCTCTGGTTCCATAGCTTCTCCATCTTCTGTAGTATAGAGAGCTTCTGAAAAATAATCCTCATCATCAAATTTCCTTGGAGCTCTGACTTCTCGTCTGCTTCTGTCTCTTACCAGATGATAGCTCAATGGAGATGGATCATGCTCTGCAACATCGTGAGTTGCAGGTGTGGAGTATGATGGACTAGGGACTTCAACAGCTTCATTTGTTCCGAGATCTCCACCTGAGCTGGACTCTCCTTCTGGTTCAAGATCGAGATCGAGACATGATCCTTCCTGATCATCTTCTTCATTCAGGTTTGATCCCGATTTGTGCATCAGATCTTTGTAAACAGCATTCTCTTGAAAGATGATGTTTCTGCTAACCACACACTTCCTTTCTTCAACCAGCCAGACCTTATAACCCTTTACCCCTGTAGGGTATCCAATCACAACTCCCTTCTTTGCTCGCGGACTGAGTTTGCCCTCGTCTGAATGTACAAAAGCAACACAACCGAATCTTCTCAAGTAACTGTATACAGGTGCTTTTCCATACCACTTCTTGTCTGGGAAATCAAAGTTAAGAGCTGAGGATGGAGTTTTGTTGATGAGAATGACTGCCGTATGTGTAGCTTCAGCCCAGAACATCTTCGGCAACCCTGAGTCACTTAACATGCTTCTAACCTTCTCCATAATCGTCCGGTTCATGCGTTCTGCAACTCCATTTTGTTGGGGAGTGTAGGCGCATGTTCTGTGTCTCTGTATACCTTTGCTTTCACAAAACTCATCAAAGTATTTGTTACAAAACTCTAAGCCATTTTCAGTTCTCAAAGTCTTAACTTTTTTATCACTAAGATTCTCCACCAGATTTAACCAATCAACAAATTTACTGAATGCTTCATCTTTGGTTTTAAGGAAATAGACCCATACCTTTCTGGTCGTCGATGAAGGAGATGAAGTATTGGCACTTCCCCAATGATGTTGGTACCGTAGGAGCCCCCCATAGATCAGAATGGATGTACTCCAGCTTCTCGGTGGTGCCATGTTGAGCTAGGTTGAACCCGACTCGCTTAGCTTTTTCATAGATGCAGTCTTCACAGGTATCAAAGACTGAAACCTTCTTCTTGTCGAGCAATCCCTTTCTGAGTAGTATGGTCATGTTTTTCTGACTCATGTGACATAACCTCCTGTGCCAGAGTTCACTGTCGTCATTTCTCCTGGTCACAGAGTGTGATTCTCCTGTTACAGGTTCCCAGTTTAGCAGGTACAGAGTATCCAGTCTTCTCCCCGATAACATCACTTGACCTCCTGCTCTAACTCATAAGATCCCATTCTCTGACTCAAAAGGGTATCCAGCCTTCTCCAGTGTTCCCAAAGAGATAAGGTTTCTGTCCATCTCCGGAATATACCTGACATTGGAGAGCTCAACGTTCACACCAAATTCATTTTTGAATTTTATGGACCCAACACCTTTGACAAGGTTTTATTTCCCATACGAACAGTTCCTCCAACATCTTCTTCTAGATGATCAAACCAGTCTCTTCTGTGGGTCATGTGATAGCTACATCATGTATCCATGATCCATTCGTCTTCAAGATGTATATCTGTTGACGAAAGTGCCTCTGAGACATATAGACCAGTAGCCTCAGCCAAGTTTCCTTTTCCTCCTGAAGATTTAGCTTTGTTTCCTCCTTGATCTTTAGGTTTGAAGTGAGACTTGTTCTTGTTTGGACATGAGTTTTTAAAATGTCCATCTTCTCCACAGATCCAACAGCCACGTTTGCTCTTGGACTTGGATCTGGAACGATTCTGTTTACTGCTCTTATCTCTGTGTTCACTCCTACCCCTGGTCTCGTTCCTTTCCTTAACGTAAAGACCCTCCGCTTGACCTTTTATGCTCTTCTTGTTTGAGCCAAACTCAACCTCCTTTGAGTATATGGCACTTATGACTTCATCCAAGGACAGTGTTGTTCTTCTTGAGCCATATTTGAGAGTGTCTCTTAACTGGTCAAACGGTTTCGGTAGGGACATTAGCAGTAATATAGCTTGGTCTTCATCTGACACCAAGACATTGGTGTTCTCCAGATCTTCTACTATGTGTAGAAAATCATCAATATTTCCTTCTATTGAGAGATTCTCAGACATCCTGAAACTGTAAAGTTTCTGTTTCAGATAGATCCTATTTGGAAGTGCCTTAGACATATATAACTTGTCTAGAGCTTTAAGCATGGAGGCTGCAGTCCTCTCTTTCTTCACCTTCCTTAGGACTCTATCAGTTAAGCTTAAGACGATTGTGCTTCTCGCCTTTCTCCTTTTCTCTTCTAAAGCTGCAAGCTTTTCACTTTCCTTCTCGTCTTTTTCAGTCTCGTCAGAGACCCTTGTAGGAGTCGTCTCCTCTTCTTCTTTTAGTGCAGAGCTTAAGCCTAGAATATCTAGGTGTGCCATAAGCTTTTCTTTCCACATGGTGTAGTCTCCTCGACCATCGAACTTCTCCACCTCTATTCTCGCCGATGACATGGTTTACGTTTCGCACTTGAAAACTACCAACACAAACCTGGCTCTGCTACCAATCTGATAGGATTTCATGACCTCACGTGCGTCGACTCACAATGAGAGAAAGACTATCGAGATGCAAGAGTAGAAACAAGGAAGTGAGAACTGTTTGTGTTGCAGGAAACTGAACAAAGAAGGAGGAAGAATAAGTTTGAGTTGCAGAAGGAAAAACAGAGTGCTGAAACGAAAGGGAGCACACAGCAAACTTTAACCAGTTCACCACCGTTAACTAGGTGGCTACGTCTGGCCGAGATCTATGCTCGGAATCCACTATAACTCAGTGATTACAACAAGGAGACACAAGTGCCCAGCCTAATACCCTTCTCTAGTACTTAGACTCACTTCATGCTAACCCTGTAACCAGAGAAACTATTGTAACGAATTTATGCAGATACAATATTTCTCTAAATCACTATCTCTCTCAATTTCTGTTACCTTTCTCAATGCCTAAGGCTCACTATTTATATAAGAGCTTACTAGGTTTTAGTCGTGCTTCTCGTGCTTGAGCGCCTCCTTAAAGTGACGAGCCTCCCATCTTTTCTGCAGCAAAGGACGTATGCTTTATTGACACAAACGGACAAGCACTTTGAACGTTGTTAGCTGACGGTGGCTCTTTTCTCGTCTTATTGCCGCAGAGCCGTTGCCAACAGGTGGTCCCAATAAAGCATATCTGACTCTGGTCTTGAGTTATATCGACCGCGGTTAGATGGATGAGTTGTTCTTGCTGGCAAATTCAAATCACTTGCTTGATCATCAAGCTAATAGACTCCACAAAATTCACTGGGTATTTACCATTTTAATTAAACTAATTATTTACATATTAAATGTAGTATACTTATATATTTTGATTGGATCTTAGGCACACTTAAAAGAAATTTTAAAACTTGGAATAGTGTTGCAGCTAATAAATAACAATAGCAAAACCCCACAAGACTGGAGAGATCTAAAAAAAAACAAAAAAAAACACAGAGCACTTCTGACGTGCAAAAATACCGCAACTACTTTACATCCAAACTTTTATTTGCTTCTTGTAGAAAATACATCAGGCTTTGATCTGGAACCTGGAACACTTGATGGATCCGATGGAAATATCAATTTCGATCAGATTTTCATCTTCAAACTCAGCTAATAGTTGGATAAGCCCAAAATCTTGATGTCCAGTCATAGTACTGAAGTGTTGGCCAACGTAGTGACCACTTGGTAAGGAGAGCTCTATGAGGCTTTCCTCATCGGGGATTGTCCCGTCGTCTACGTGTTTGTTTCTGACAATCTCATCAGTGGTTGTAGATATGTCCATGTCTCCTAAAGAGTCTTGTTGACCAAGATCTTGATCTTGAACCTTGGAGTCTTTAAGAGGGTTTGGTTTTTGGATTGTGAGAGGGATGAAGAAAGAGGAGAAGAGCAAAGCAGCTGAGGTTAGTAGGATTTGCGAGAAACCAAGCCCTACGATGTGAAGAAGTGGTGCAGCCATAAAAGACAACCATGAAACTGGTTTCTTAAAAACGAATGAAATAAAATTCACCCCATCTTTCATTATTTTGTTCTCAAGATTCATATGAAAGCAGTTACCTTGTAGTTCCACAAGAAAAGATAGAAGAAATAAGAGTTCAACCATTATAACCCCTTAGATTCAAGCAAATAAAAAGAGAAGAAAATGATGTTTGAACTGAATACTTTTCGAAAACAAAAACCCTAGAAATAGAATATGGGTTGATGTAAAAAAAAAGAGAGTTATATAGCTTACGATCTGGAGTATTCAAAATAATGAAACTGGAAATGGGTTTATAAATAGGAGATTAAGATGAAGATTGAGCTTAAAGTATTCTTTTTCTTTTGCATCGAGATTTGAGGAGCAACAGCTCCATCCCTAGCTAGTCAGTCTACCGATTAACGAGAAATTGGAATCCCGAGATTAATTAAACTCGGTAAATTCTTGGTCACTCCGTGTATTAATTATGTATATAACTAGAATTTAAACTTCCAAAAAATAATAGCAATTTTATTTTTTTAGCTAACTAACTTTTAAAAAAAAAAGTTATGATATTTAACTATATTGCTCGTTAAAATATTTTTTTAGAAAAATCATAATATTTTATTATATCGCTCTAACCGTCTCTATCAATGTCTTCATGTCTTTTTACTAGGCTCATAAATCGGTTTACTCCTATCCGACGGTCAGAACGATAACCGGAATGTTTCACATGTTTTGGTTTCACTTACACGGTATCGTGAATCACTTTCCGATATGTCACCCATCCTATAACTATTACAACTCAAACACACTTAACTCTAAAATTCTCTGTGGATGTGTCACCGAAAAAATAAATATACTTTCATAACATAGATAACCAAATCAATTATTTTAACTTTTCCACATAAGCTTTTATATATACTAAAAATTGAAAATTACGTTTATTTTTTAAAAAAAATGTCTTTTTCTTTGCACAAATCACTTAGCGTTGCATGCTATAAGTTCCATTTCATTAAACACACACAAAAAACAAGTACTTAGCATACACAATCCGTCAATCAACAATTTTAACTAGCTTAACTCTCGTAATTGCCAACCAAAAGAAAAATAAATAATATAAAAAAAAGTTCTCGTAATCTGTATTTTCGTTTTCGATGAGGCTAAAAGGCCAAAAACCCTAACTAAACCCTTTTATCTTGTTCATCCTCCCCCATTCTACGAGGCGTGAGGTGTCGGTCGCCATGTGCATCCTTCTCTGCTTTGCACCTGGCGACATCTTAATTAATTTCTTCTAAATGATCTAAACTACTTTATTCACTATAACCCAAAACTAAATCAAAGTTGACCATCTAAACTATTTTATAGAGCTATACGGTGGAATAGTAGTTAATGTTCGTATTTTTAAAGATCTTCAAGCTGTGGATCTGACAACTAATATAAGGGAGAAACAAAAAAAAACCTTGATTTGTTTTTTTTTCATATTTTGTCAACCATACTATATAAATTATACGCAAGTTCATGCTAACCATAACAGAAAAATAGTCTACAAATGCATATGTTGGGTCGGCTCAAACATATTATACATCCTGGAGCAAAGTTAAAAATAGGCTCTCTAATTTTTTTTGGACATAGATCCTCAAACATATGAAAACATGCATTTTATAAAATTATTGATAAATGTATCTTGTAGATATCAAGATCATGTTTGGCCAAACACATTTAGAGGCCTACCAAAAGTGTCTATAAGATTAAGTCGATTGACTTATCAGTTCACAAAACATAGCTGTATGTTGTATATCCTGATTTGTAGGATTCCCTTTTCCTACATTCATAATGATCCATTTCTTTTCCTGATTTGTAATCTATTTTCGGTTTTATAGAAGTTGTTACTAAAGCTAAGACAGATCTGAATATCCTATATTCTAAAACTTTAAACCTAAACCTAAACTGTGATTTGGAATTTTCAAGATCTGGATATGTTGAAGCACAAGAGTTAAATCATCACTTCTATTTTTCCTATAGTTCTTTTTGCCTCCCTTCACTACATACAACCTGTTTATATATCTGAGTTAACCAGCTCTGTATGTATAATTTATCTAGTTCCTCTCACAGTATGTCATATTAGCTGTATTTTCTAGCATAATGCTTTCTTGATGGAAAATTTAAACAAAAATTATCGGTTGTGCAGAATTTGGTTGAGATTAAAAATTTGTTAACTAACTTCAGACGATTTTGCAAGCTTCTGAGTGTGTGATTGAGATACTTAGGGGGCAATATTCTCAGTCTGTTGGTTGCTCAAATGAAGTTGCTTTTCATTATATCGAAGCAACAAAGGTAACATTTTTCCATTAATAACATATTTAATTATTTCTTTTAAAACAGCTATTCTAGAGTTGGGAAAATTGAACATTTCTAACAACTTTTGATACATTTGACACTTTAAAACTTTTTTTTTATATACAACTTACCAAACAACCTTATTTTCTTATACCATATACTAATTCCAACAAATTTTAGTATTTGTTTTTTACAATTTTAATCAAATATGTGCAAATAAATTTAATTTTACCACCTACAAAATATTTTATATTGAAAAAGAGATGGAATATTATACTGTACTTGAAAAATATTATAACAAGTAATAAATTAATATTATAAAATTTTAATCATATATCAAAATATGTTTATAATAAATTGATAAATAATGTATTTCAGTGTCTAAATGTTGTAGTGACAAAAGGTGTTATTTATGACCTTTTTATCGGATACGTCTCGAGTATGTAATTTATTCATAAATTGGAGTTATCTGTTTTTAGATGAAATAGCTGGTGAACGAAGCAGCCTGCCCGAACAAACCCTATATTCACCTGCCCGTTCTTCAACATTTTTTGTCTTTCTACACATGAAAGCGACCTCGTGGTCACTTGGGAGGAAAACAAAATATTTTCGTTTTGAGGACTCTCTGATTGCCTAAGTTAAACACCGATCAATTGAAAATGATGTTTCAAGAAGTATTAAGGGTCTATGTTTAGGAACTTCGTTCAGTATAGTTTTTATATGCTAAAAAGTATTTTGTTGTACCGGAGAGATAAAGTAGCATGGGAGGGCTTGGAGCTCCCTTGGTCTCTCCACCGATCCTTTTTTTTATGTACTTACCCTCTCTCTGCTATAGGTGAAGAAAGGTTTTATGATGGTTTCTTTATGTTCTCGGTTTTTGGAGTGGTGAAACAGTAATTAATTGGGTTTTCTAAGTATTTTCTATTTTATGTTTGTGTTTTAGTAATATATAGAGGTCATTGGTGATTTTTAATAGAGAATCTAATAATTATTAATCAAAGTTGAAAGGTTTTTTTTTCCTTTTTTCTGGTGGATTTCAGATTCTTTTTTGGTGAATTCTAGAGTTTAATCATTCAAATTTGTCGCTTGTGAACTTGATTTCTATCTCGGTTTAGTGCTTTCTATTCCTATGAAATTTTTACTATGTCAAGTGATTTAAAATAGGTTTTATCCTTCTCTTTTTGAAGCTTGATCAGCTATGGAAGATCAATTGGTAACCAAAGCAGATTTTCAAAGTTTTAAGGAGGCTTTAACCTTGAAGCTCACTGCTTTGATGACAAACCAGAACTTTAAGCAATTGGATGATAGTTTTTACCAATCAGTTTATTACTTTCAAGCAAAGAGATATGAGAGAAAAATCAATTAGGGTTCAACATAGTAGAAACAATGGTGTTTTAACTGATTTTACCAATCATATATGGGTGAACAAATCAAATTAGCAACACCAGCATAAATTAGAAAATAAGGACAAATTAGGGTTCCAAAGAAAGGAAACAATCATATTGTTATTGTTGAAAATCTGAGTTCTGATGAAAAAGAGTATATGGAGAAAAAGACCAATCAAAAGAATCTATAAAACAATCATAATTTTGTGTAAAGTCAGATGTTCCATATTTTTCAAAATTGTAGAAGATAATAATTCCTAAAGCGATGCTAGTGATCCAAAAGGTTCTCAAGGAGTTGATTTCAGATCAACAAGAGATGGATAAGGTTGATGCTAACAAGCATAAGGGAACAAACGTTTCAAAGAAGATGAAGCTGTGATGGTGTTTTTTCGTAAGAGGAAGTTCTCAGCTAGTATGTACGATGCAGCTTAGCAATTATGGTTCATTCAAGCAAGATGTAATTTTTAATCAAAAAAGAACTCAAGGTACACTAAATAGCAACCTAGCAACTATGGTTCATGCAAGGCAAATGTGATTCATTATCAAAAAAAGAACTCGATGACAAATTCTTCGGAAGTAGAGGATTCTAACGTAAGAAAGATTTAATAACTATTTTTTTATTCTATTATTTTCCTTTTTGAGTTTTTGGGTGTTTTTTTTTATTTTTTTAGGGTTTTCACTTTTATAAAAAATTTAAAAGTATTTTCTATTTTATATATAGATTTTAGCAATATATAAAAATCATTGGTGATCTGTAATAGAAAATTTAATAATTATTAATTAAATTTGAGAGATTTTGTTTTCAAGTAAATTCTATAGTCTTTCTTGTAAATTCTATAATTTTATTTGTCAAATTCATCGTTTTAAAACTTGATTTCAATTTAGATTTAGTGTTGGTTATTTCTAGCAGTTTTCGAATTATAGTATGTGTGTACCAAAAACGAAAAAATAGACTATTAGAAGCTGACAGAGACTATGTTCCCTAAAACTGAACATGCTCATTTTTGAACGACAAATGGTACAATTGACAAATTTGATGCAAAGTGCCGACACCAATTTGTAAGCACCTAGTTATTTACCCACACGTGTGTATCATATACGTGTGTGAACGTTAAAATTCGAGTGCAACTGAAACAAGTTTTACAGACAAACTATATTACTATAATCTCTTATAAGTTTCAATTCTATTAGCAAATTAAATGGATTATTTTATGACAGCTTTTCCCATTCTCAAAGGGAAACTTGTCTAGTGTTTACAGAAAAACCTGCAAGTGCAAGAAAATACAAAAATATGTATATTTAGCTTTACCAAAAAGAAACAATTGTTGGCTTTCATAGTTCAAAAAGAAAAAAAAACAAAAACAAATTATGTACATTTAGAATAGTGCATACAATTACAGAACAGTATTTTTTTTTTTTTTTTTGCAAACTTTAATAAAAAAACATAAAACATAAAAAAACAAAAAGATTAAGTATCTTTTTGTCAAAAAATTTTCATTTATAAAATAATAAAGGTTACAATTATTTTTTTATAAACGAATAGTAAAATTTAGATATAGTATCTATCTCACGTATCTAAGCTTTTTTTATAAGCTTTAGGCCACATTTTTAGATATAGTAATATCTTACATATACTTAGTTTCTAAATACCACATGTTTTAAAGTGACACTGATCAAGTAGACATAAAAAGAATCAACAAGAATAGTAGTTGCGTGAAACTAAAAGGTCCAAATACAAATTAGAATTATAAATGAAGTAACAAGAGTACATAAGTCTCAATAAAATAAAACAAAAAATGAATAGAAAGTCCAGAAATTTACTTGGGGAGGAAAGGGAAAGAAAAAAAAAAAATAAAGATCATGCAAAAAAGAAGTGCCACTTGTCGGCGAGTTGCAATGGCAGCACTTAGCAGCTTCTTGTTTTCAGATTAGGGTACAAAGAACCTTGAAAGCATGAATAAATATATTTAATTACTACACAAATTTCTTGATTAACCTATTTTAATCAAAGTTGTTAATGGGCTTTGCATAGGAAGTGACATTAAGTGGGAAGGAATGTCGTTTACCTAATACTGCGCGTGAAACTAGGAGACGGGGACCATCTTCTCAATTTGACGAGGGGACCCCGTTCGTGTGGAAAATCATTAGAAAATCTAAGATTCAAAACAAACATGTGAAGTCTACTTTTCAAAAACTAGTACAAAATTAAATCCAAAATATTCTTATTATTAGAATTTTAAGTAATTGATGCTGAAAAGATTAAGTGCTAATGTTTGTAAAACAAAACAAAACAAAAAATTGAGACTTGTCAAGTCAACAAAAAGGTCTAACCAAACTTTTTTGTAGGTGTTTTTATAAAAAAATGGCTGAATATTATTTTTATGATTATAATTAAATAAAAGAGAAAAAAGTTTATAATCGAACTTAAAAAAGATAGTAAACAATAATATTTTTTAAATTGAATTTAAATTTAGTGCAAATATTAATGTAGATTATTTCGATTGAATTTTTTGATTTCATATTCTTTTTATTTTATTTTATACTTCAAACTTTATTTTATAATCTTATTATTTTTTTTATGATTACATATTTTAACTTTACTAAATGTTTTTTGCTTGATTTGACTTGTCAATTTTAATCCAGTATGCCTTTTATTTTGATCTAACTTGAGGTTGGGTGAGTTTGTGATCTAACTTTGTCGATCTATCTTTTTTGGCGAATGGTCTCACTTTAATAAATTATACTTTTTTTTTGTTAGACCTGGATTTTCTTATAACTGTCCTTGGAGTTTAGTTATAGCAGACCCGAGACCAACAATTCAAATTGATAAAAGAACGTGAAACTATAATGAATTTACGTTTTTATATTATTGTTAAAAAGTTTCAAAATATATTGTTGTTAATTGTTTCTTACTCCAACCCACTTAATTTAAAACTATTAAACAATTTTCTTTTTTGAATTTTTAGGATCACATAATAAAATAGTGAGGAACTAAAAATGTTAATTCAAAATAACCACTTATACAACTACCATGAGTACAAACTGTAGATCTTCTTAAAAAAACAAATTTCTTTAAGTGTGATCTCTATAAGGACCTTTTATAAATTTTTGTTTTTTCATGCATTTGAAACCAGTGAGTAAATTTTGCCGAAAGTCAAGAGCTTCTAACGAAACAATCAGAAAATGCCATTAAACAAAGTTGAAAGCTTTTAAAATATCTATTTTCATCGCTCATTTTGTAGAAATTGAATATTTATGGCAATTTTTCACTAAATCAGTAGCTAAAAGGTGGTTCTCCATCAACAACCTATTCTTTACAAACACTGACTGATTATAGGCAATGAAATTTGGAAGTGTACCTTTCAGAAAATTAATAAGAATTTTAGGTATCACTTTATAAACACATTACAATAGAAGATTGGTCAATAATCATTTGTTTCTTTAGCATTCTCTTTTCCTTTTAGGATAAGTGCCAGAATTGTGGAATTGATGCCTTAAGCAAGAAACCCTTTAATGAAGAACGATTCTAATGCCACTACAAAATCTTCTCTCATAACAGGCCACATCGTCTTAAAGAACTCACTATTAAAACCGTCAGGACCAGGAGATTTGCTACCATAGAACTGTTTTTAGATCATATTTTCTTACTTCCTTAATTAACTGCTCCTGTTCCCATTCAGTGCATATATAATATAGTAGTTCTTGAAGTTTCTCAACAGATAGTATCTCGTAATCAGTCGGCTCGAATGTAAAAAAATCAGTACAAACCTCTTCGCTTCGGCCTTAATGTGCTTTGAAGAAGAAGATATGAATCTATATGGACACAATACTTCTTGGATTGTGTTTCTTACTTCCCTAACTTTTGCAGCATTATGCAAAAAATTGTTATTTTTATCTTCCACCAGCAGTCGATGCATCTTCGATCGCTGTTTATAGAACTCCTCTTCCAATTCTGCCACACACTGCCATTTTCTCCTTTCTTAGTGATTTTATCAATTGTTAAGAGCCTTAAGCTTTTTTCCCAAGCGAAATAATGTCAATGTTTAATGGTACAGGTTGTCAGTTTGTGACCAATACTCCTCCACCAGTAATTGGAATTCTGGCATAGTAGGTACGCCATTCGTAAACTTAAATGGCATACACTTCTTAATATCACCCTCATTGAATTGAATCCTACATCATAAATGGTCAGAACATCCTCCAGATTCAAATACACAGTAGGCTCTGGACTGACTATGAAACCATGATTCATTCATTAGCACACGGTCAAGCTTCTTGCAAATGAGCCCCTCATCATGTTAAATACCAGGTGAAGAGTGGTACATGTGACTCCATATCCGACATAAGACAGGATCTTACTGTTTCCTGAAAATGTGAAACCATATATATAAAATTATAATTTGAATGCTCCTTTCCATCTAAAATTTGATTGAAACCCCCCATCACTAACCATGGCTTATTCCTAAACATTGGTGAGTCATGATGATTTCTTAAATCTTCCCACAAGCTTTTTCTCTCCTCTACTTCATTTGTGGCATATATAAACGAGCCTAAAATCTCCTCATCCTTTCCTTCCAAAAGTATAAAATATTTAATTACCTAAGACACTCTGACTGAAGGTCCCCAAACCACCCAAATACGGGCAAGATGGTTCAACTCATGTTTTGATATAAACGACCAATGCTAAAAAACAAAGCTGAAATTTTAGCTACCTTACTTTCTTTAAATCCTTTCTCTAGAAGACAATCAAATTGAAGTGAATTATTCCTTATCCAGTCGGAGACAACATCATGCTTACTTAATCTGTTAAATTCACGTATATTCTAGAAGAATCCCGTCATTAAGTATTCTTTCGACTTTTTCTTCTATCAATAGTGTTAATGGGGAGATCTCTATAAAAATAACTTATGATTATTCTTTGATGAACGAGGTAAGGACTGCCTCACAACAGTTGCCTTTGTCTCCTTTACTACATGCTGATCGTTTAGAAGCTAAAGTTTGCATTTCTTCCCATCATCCATGTTATTGACACTTTTCTCTGTTATGCCATTCTCTTTATCTACTTCGATCATATCCACTTGCTATACCAGATCCTTCACCTCATGCTCATTTACCTCTTCCTAACTCAGTGCAAGAATTTTGGTGGTGATATGATCTGAACTTGACCATAAACCAAATTTGTATTTTGTTTTGCACCTCTCCTGTTAGTAGGTGACACCTCTGACCAGTTTTCATGTATCTGACATTCTTCCAACTTCCTTTTCTTTTGAATAACTGTATTGACTACCATATCCCCTTCTATATCTCCCATTTTCTCATCTTTTTTAGAAATCTCTCTACTTGGACTAGTTGATGTAGACAATACCCCTTGTACTGCCTTCCTTAAATCCTTTCTGGTAACTTTTCCTACTAGCTCACCACCCTTTTAGATAAACTCAAGATTATCTTTGCACTCTTTTTATTAATCAGACAGTCTGATTCTAGGTGACCTCATAATGCACCCACATAGGAATTGATTTCATTTCTGGCTGCAACTCCTGTAACATCCCGAACCCACACTAAGGCCCGAACTCGGACCATGGGACCAGAAAAGGAGGCCGGGTCGAAAGACCTTGGTCGTTTAAGGTCATGGTCCGTAAGGGTGAAGGCCGAACAAGACGATAGTCCTAATCCGAGCTAAGTATGGGAGGAAAACAGCTCTCCCGAGCAAGAACGTTAGCTGGGGACAGCTGGGGAAGCTCACGGGCAAGTAGGGGCAGTGACACTCCAGCTAAGTCAACTGGTTCAGCTCGCGGCCAGCTCGGCCAGCTGGAGGGAGTGACCCTAAGCTGGGGCCAGCTGGTGACCCAGTGAGCTAACTGGGTCAGCTAGTGCTCGGGGCAGTTGGGTTCGACAGGCGAAGGGGTATGGGGGAAGAGGTGCCTGTTCGCAGGGACACCACGAACCAGGGCGACTCTCCCTGAAAAGAGGCGTCTGGTCGATTGGTGCCTGTCGAACAGGGCAGGGCCTCGCCTATAAATACCAAGGCCCCTGCAACTTGTTCGACAACAGTTCCTGCAGAGGAAAAACCGTAAACAGAAAGAAAAGAGAGTATAACTGATTACGATCGGAAGTGAGAAAAGAAAGAGGCTACGACCAGGAAAGATGTCCGGGGAAGGGGAAGTTCCGGCCGTCGAGAAAGGCAAAGGCCTTGCCGATCCTGATCAATCCCGAAAGGTACGTTTGACTAAACCCGTCTCTAACTGTTGATCCTGGATCACCGGTGGCAACCGTTGCGATTCCGGAACCGGACTGACGGGGCTCGGTCTTGCTACCTTGACTTGTCTCCCTCTCTACCTTTCTTATACGGCTGATCCGTGAGATCTGGCTTCGGCCGAACTCATGTGAAAGCAGTTACGTTGTGTCGCAACTGCTCTGGCATTACTTAGAGTGCGAAAGGCGGTTACCAAGGTCGGGTCGCTTAGTGCGCCTGGATCAAGGCTACGGGCCGATCCGGGTTGAATCCATAAAGGAACCTTTGGCCGTATGGTCACGTCGGGATGCCTAGGAAGGGTTGCGAACAATAACTGCCGGTTGTCTATGGGAATCGTCTGGTTCGTAAGGAACCTGGACGGGACGGACGGTTGGTGCCAAGGGGTCGGATAAACACGACCGATGGACCTTCGCGACCGTTCGGCCAATGACACCGTTTGGAGCGAGGGGCCTGACAGTTGGTTGCGGGATGTGAACCGGTGCGAGTGTGTAAACGTACCAGGGACATGTCACGCGTGTCTTTGGCCGGTAAAACCACTTGGCCGACGGACCTGGTCCGCTTGTGAACCATCGCGACCGTTCGGCGTGATTGCACCTGTTCGGTTCAAAGCCCATCACGGTCGAGTCCCGACCTCGACCCACAGAACCGGTGTGAGTGTCGGCATGCCTCGGATGTGTAGGAACATATCCTTGGGTGACCGTACCTCTATGGTCAGTACAAGTGGTCCGGTCGCGAGAACTCGGAGCAGTGCCGCGGTCGGCCGAAAGGTCGATACGTGCCAAGGAGTGCCACGGTCACTGGCCGTTGGTTCCTCCGGACAGATGGTTCGGTCATTTGTCCCTAAGGCTACCTAGTTGTTACTTGGTCATGTGGGACGGTTGGTTGAATGACTAAGTACAATTGGGAAAAGTCTTAGGATGAGTTAGGATAGGCTTCGGCTATACTAATGGGGCATAAGGGTTCTGCGAAAGCATATGTATAGTTCGGTTGCGGATTTGTCCGGTTTCTGACATGCTTATATCTTTTCTAGACATGAGGTTGGTCTGAGTAAGGACCAAGCCTAGGTGCACGGTCCAGCAGCCCCCTGGTGATGTGTGGTGTGTGTTAGGAACTCCGAATAGGATAGGATCGGTCCATGTAAAGCCTTCGGGCAAACTCTAACATGCTGTATCGAATCCTTTATATCAATAAGAGTTCTTTTTTAATTATCTATCTCCTTTAAATTCCGCATAATGGTAGATAGAGGAACCTCCTGGATTAGAAATGTTAAGTTGTTTGGATAGGGCCTTAGTCTCTCGGGGGCTAAGAAGTGGGACAACCGATCTGGGTCGTGTATCCGGGTTGGGGTGTTTCAAGTTGGTATCAGAGCATGCTTGATTCTAGGACAGTGAGGTTATGGGATAGTACACACACACACGTCAGGCGCCGAAGGATCAGTGTTAGGTTTTCTTGTTTCCTTGGTTCAATATGCTATTAGATGGTTCTAATATACTTTGAACTTGTAGGATGAGAAAACTAAGTCCTCCAAAAGGAGGAAGTCTAAGAAAACCGCAGTGGAAGTCACACTGGCGGGGGTAGGAACTTCCAACCAGATGGTTAACGACCCGACTGGACCTGTGGTCGGGAATGGGAATACCGGTACGGTAATTCCTCCCGTGGCCACTCAGACCCGTACGGGGGAGGTTGGGATTGAGCAAGTGGAAGATGAGGAAATGGCTGAGTCCTCCAACATGGAACAGGACCATGTTGGTAAGGATACCAGGGCTGACGGCGTGAGCCGGCCTGCTATTCCTTCTACGGAAGAGATGTGGGCAGCCCTGAAAACGGTCATGACCCAGATGACCACTCTGACTCAGACCCTTACCCCGGCTGAGAATCCTACCGTGGGTCAATCCACGGGAAAGGAAACTACAGGGATTTTGAAAGGGGCCCAGCGAGTCGAGGATGAGGATGTGGTTGAAATAAACCCGCCTCGTGTGGTCCATAGGGTAGACTATCTGAGTCTGCTGGATCACATTTCCCGTTTGGGAACAAAACACTTCAAGGGGAGTATAGACCCCGTTGAAGCGGATGAGTGGAGAAGCCGTTTAGTACGGAACTTCAGCTCGACCCGATGTCCAGAGGACTACAGGAAGGACATAGCAGTCCATTTCCTGGAAGGGGACACCCATAACTGGTGGATTACTGTGGATAAGCGCACTGGGGGTAAGCTAACGTCTTTTGCGGAATTTGAGACGGAATTCAATACTTTCCAACCGAGGCATGGGATCGGATGGAAAGTAGGTTCCTAGAACTCACCCAAGGCCGGAGAACGGTACGGGAATATGAGGAGGAATTTAACCGTCTGTGTAAGTACGTAGGACAGGAGTTTGAGGAGGAATCCACCCAAGTCCAGAGGTTTTTCCATGGACTTAAGGTTGACCTCCGGGTCCACTGTGCGGTACGGAAGTTCGCTTCCGTATCAGAACTAGTGGAGAGAGCCGCTTTGCTTGAGGTCATCTTGGCTGAGGAAAGTCGGGTGAAGGCTCAGGCAAAGACTGGCCAAGGAAATAAGCCTGGTACCCATAAAAGAAAGTGGGACCAGGAGAAGGATGGCACGGGGCCATCTGACTGCCCCAGTTGCGGTCGAAAGCACAATGGAAAGTGTTGGAGGGCAATGGGAGTGTGTGCCAAGTGCGGTAGGATGGACCATGATGTCTTGAACTGCCCTAGGCTGAGAGAAGGGATGACCAGTGAATTGGGTAAGACCTACTACCACTGCGGTAAGGCCGAACATTTCGCAAGGGAATGTCCTAGGCAGCAAGGGGGTAGACAGGGAAACCCGAGAAGTAATCCTGGTGGGGCAGCTCCTGTGGCTCAGGCCGCGAGACCAGCCGGGACGCCACAGGTTTACGAGCTTTCTAATGATACTGGGGAAGCCAGTACTTTCAATGCAATCACTGGTACGTTATGACCCGAGCCTAGTCTTGAAGATTATATGCATTGCATTAGAATGATATAGGGGGGTAGAATCCTTAGCATTCTGGGAATGTGTAGGGACCCTGAACGTAGGTGGTGTCGAAGCACACACCTTATTTGATTCCGGGGCTACACATAGTTTTGTGAGTCCGGAATTGGTATTGAGGGGAAAGCTAGGGATGGAGGGCACCATGGAAGGCAGCATCGTGAATGCGGCCGGTGGTCAAGTTATGCTTCCTCAGGGGCTGATAAGAAAGGTCCCGGTCCTTGTTAAAGGAACCGAAATGCCTGTTGACCTGGTAGTCATCGAACTCAAGAATCACGAGGTGATCTTGGGGATGGACTGGCTAGGAAGAAACAAGGCGACTCTCGACTGTCACCGGGGACGTGTACGGTTTGAGAGGGAGGAGGGAACGTTAGAATTCCAGGGGATCCGACCAACCTCGGGGAGCTTGTTGGTTTCGGCCATTCAAGCGGAAAGGATGTTGATGAAGGGGTGCGAGGCATACTTGGCCACCATCAACATTCCGGAATTGGGAAAGGAAGCCGAGATGGATACCATACAGGTGGTCAGGGAGTTTGGGGATGTGTTCTAGTCCCTGTTTGGCTTGCCACCAGAGACGGCGGATCCATTCACCATCGAACTGGAACCAGGTACGGCACCACTCTCTAAGGCTCCTTATAGAATGGCTACGGCCGAAATGGCTGAGCTTAAAAAGCAGTTAGAGGAACTGCTGGAAAAAGGGATTTATAAGGCCGAGTAGTTCTCCTTGGGTTGCACCGGTCTTGTTTGTCAAAAAGAAGGATGGGAGTTTCCGGTTATGCATAGACTATCGGGGTATAAACCGGGTCACTGTGAAAAACAAGTATCTGTTGCCCCGGATAGACGAACTATGGGACCAACTCAAGGAGGCGGCCTGGTTCTCTAAGATAGATCTAGCATCCGGATACCATCAGATTCCGATCGCTCCTGAAGATGTCAGGAAGACCGCGTTTAGGACCAGGTATGGCCATTATGAGTTTGTCGTCATGCCTTTTAGCCTTACTAATGCTCCTGCGGCCTTCATGAAAATGATGCATGAGGTGTTCCGGGATTGTCTCGACGAGTTTGTGATCATCTTCATTGATGACATACTTGTCTATTCAAAAACGGAGGCCGATCATCAGAAACATCTAAGGATCGTGCTGGAAAGGTTGAGAGAGCATAAGCTTTATGCCAAGCTGAGTAAATGCAGCTTCTGGCAAAGGACCATCGGGTTCCTATGACATATTGTCTCGGAACAAGGTGTGTCAGTAGATCCGGAAAAGGTTAAAGCCATTAAAGAGTGGCCTAGACCGAAGAATGCCACGGAAGTAAGGAGCTTCCTGGGATTGGCCGGATACTACAGGAAGTTTGTGAAAGGTTTTGCAAGTATGGCTAAGGCCATGACTGTGCTAACCGGGAAGGGAGTGAAATTCGTGTGGTCGGAAGCTTGTGAGAAGAGTTTCTCGAAACTCAAGGACATGCTGACCAAAGCACCGGTCCTGGTCTTGCCTGAGGCCGAGGAACCATATACGGTGTACACGGACGCTTCCATCACAGGCTTGGGGTGTGTTTTGGTGCAGAAGGACTGAGTAATCGCTTATGCATCAAGACAGCTCCGAAAACATGAGGGAAACTACCCCACACATGACTTGGAGATTGCGGCTGTGGTTTGCTTTAAAGATTTGGTGATCCTACCTTTATGGGGCTAAGCTACAAATCCTTACCGACCATAAAAGTTTGAAATATATGTTCACGCAGCCCGAACTCAATTTGAGGCAACGGAGATGTATGGAATTGGTGGCCGATTATGATCTTGACATAGCTTACCATCCGGGGAAAGCCAACTCTGTGGCTGATGCTTTAAGCAGAAGGAGGACGGAGGTGGAAGTCAGGAAAGATGCGGAAGTGCTGGTCAATATGATCGGGACTCTTAATCTGAATGCCCTGTCCACAGATGTCGAACCTCTAAGCCTAGGAACAGCTGACCAGGCCGATTTGCTCACTAGAATTAAGATTGCTCAAGGAAAGGATGAGAATCTTAAGAAAGTGATAAGCAATGATAAGGCCGAGCACCAAACTTCTAACAATGGGACTATCGTGGTCCATGGAAGAGTTTGTGTGCCCGATAATAAGCTGTTAAAAGATGAGATCTTAAGAGAAGCACACCAATCCAAATTCTCCATACATCCCGGGCTCAATAAAATGTACCGTGACCTGAAACGGTACAACCATTGGGTCGGCATGAAACGGGATGTGGCCGAGTGGGTCTCGCGTTGTCCAATATGTCAACTGGTCAAGGCAGAACATCAGGTGTCGAGTGGGTTGCTACAAAGCCTACCCATCCCGGAATGGAAGTGGGACCATATCACAATGGGCTTCGTGACTGGGTTACCCACGACCAAGACCATAAAGGATGCGGTCTAGGTGGTTGTAGATCGACTCACTAAATCCGTTCATTTCATAGCCATCAGGAAAACTGATGGAGTGGAGAAGTTAGCCGGGATGTACATCAATGAAATAGTGAGACTTCATGGTGTACCGGCCAATATCGTCTCAGATAGGGATGGCCGATTCACTTCAGACTTCTGGCAAGCAGTCCAGAAGGCTTTGGGAACAAAGGTGAAAATGAGTACGGCCTATCATCCACAGACTGACGGTCAGTCAGAAAGAACCATACAAACCTTGGAGGACATGCTGAGAGCATGTATCCTGGAGTGGGGAGACTCTTGGGAAAGGTACCTATCATTGGCTGAATTTGCTTATAACAATAGCTATCAGTCAAGTATAGATATGTCCCCTTACGAGGCATTGTATGGGAGGCCGTGCCGAACTCCATTATGCTGGACCCAAGTTGGGGAACGAAGCATAATCGGCCCGACCATTGTGGATGAAACCACCGAGAAGATCAAGTTCCTCAAAAGGAAAATGAAAGAGGCACAAGACCGGCAGAAAAGCTACGCGGACAAGAGGAGAAAAGACCTGGAGTTCTAGGAAGGGGACTGGGCCGGGCCAGAGTATCGAAACGGGGCAAGTTGGACCCGAGGTACTTAGGGCCATTTAAGGTCTTGAAGAGGATCGGAACGGTGGTCTATAAGTTATACCTACCGGTGGAAATGAAAACATTTCATGATGTGTTCCATGTTTCTCAGCTCCGCAAATGCTTGTCTGACCGAGATGTGCTCGAACCTGAGTTGCCACCGGATCTAAAGCCAAATCTGACCTTGGAAACATGGCCGGTAAGGATTGAGGACCGGATGGAAAAGGCAACCAGGAAGAAAACCGTTCCTATTGTGAGAGTGGTGTGGACTTGCAATGGGAAAGAAGAAACAACTTGGGAAACCGAGGTTAAGATGAAGACTGTATACCCGGAATGGTTTGGGTTGGCCATGCGGGAATGCCAGTCGGATTCGGGGACGAATCCCTCATTGGTGGGGGAGACCTGTAACGTCCCGAAACCACACTAAGGCCCGAACTCGGACCATGGGGCCAGAAAAGGAGGCCGGGTCGAAGACCTTGGTCGTTTAAGGTCATGGTCCGTAAGGGTGAAAGCCGGACAGGACGATGGTCCTAATCCGAGCTAAGTATGGGAGGAAAACAGCTCTCCCGAGCAAGAATGTCAGCTGGGGACAGCTGGGGAAGCTCACGGGCCAGTAGGGGCAGTGACACTCCAGCTAAGTCAGCTGATTCAGCTCGCGGCCAGCTCGGCCAGCTGGAGGGAGTGACCCTCAGCTGGGGCCAGCTGGTGACCCAGTGAGCTAACTGGGTCAGCTAGTGCTCGGGGCAGTTGGGTTCGACAGGCGAAGGGGTATGGGGGAAGAGGTGCCTGTTCGCAGGGACACCACGAACCAGGGCGACTCTCCCTGAAAAGAGGCGTCTGGTCGATTGGTGCCTGTCGAACAGGGTAGGGCCTCGCCTATAAATACCAAGGCCCCTGCGACTTGTTCGACATCAGTTCCTGCAGAGGAAAAACCGTAAACAGAAAGAAAAGAGAGTATAACCGATTACGATCGGAAGTGAGAAAAGAAAGAGGCTACGACCGGAAAAGATGTCCGGGGAAGGGGAAGTTCCGGCCGTCGAGAAAGGCAAAGGCCTTGTCGATCCTGATCAAGCCCGAAAGGTACGTTTGACTAAACCCGTGTCTAACCGTCGATCCTGGATCGCCGGTGGCAACCGTTGCGATTCCGGAACCGGACTGACGGGGCTCGGTCTTGCTACCTTGACTTGTCTCCCTCTCTACCTTTCTTATACGGCTGATCCGTGAGATCTGGCTTCGGCCGAACTCATGTGAAAGCAGTTACGTTGTGTCGCAACTGCTCTGGCATTACTTAGAGTGCGAAAGGCGGTTACCAAGGTCGGGTCGCTTAGTGCACCTGGATCAAGGCTACGGGCCGATCCGGGTTGAATCCATAAAGGAACCTTTGGCCGTATGGTCACGTTGGGATGCCTAGGAAGGGTTGCGAACAATAACTGCCGGTTGCCTATGGGAATCGTCTGGTTCGTAAGGAAGCTGGACGGGACGGACGGTTGGTGCCAAGGGGTCGGATAAACACGACCGGTGGACCTTCGCGACCGTTCAGCCAATGACACCGTTTGGAGCGAGGGGCCTGACGGTTGGTTGCGGGATGGATAGGGTGAACCGGTGCGAGTGTGTAAACGTACCAGGGACATGTCACGCGTGTCTTTGGCCGGTAAAACCACTTGGCCGACGGACCTGGTCCGCTTGTGAACCATCGCGACCGTTCGGCGTGATTGCACCTGTTCGGTTCAAAGGCCATCACGGCCGAGTCCCGACCTCGACCCACAGAACCGGTGTGAGTGTCGGCATGCCTCGGATGTGTAGGAACATATCCTTGGGTGACCGTACCTCTACGGTCAGTACAAGTGGTCCGGTCGCGAGAACTCGGAGCAGTGCCGCGGTCGGCCGAAAGGCCGATACGTGCCAAGGAGTGCCACGGTCACTGGCCGTTGGTTCCTCTGGACAGATGGTTCGGCCATTTGTCCCTAAGGCTACCTAGTTGTTACTTGGTCATGTGGGGCGGTTGGTTGAATGACTAAGTACAATTGGGGAAAGTCTTAGGATGAGTTAGGATAGGCTTCGGCTATACTAACGGGGCATAAGGGTTCTGGGAAAGCATATGCATAGTTCGGTTGCGGATTTGTCCGGTTTCTGACATGCTTATATCTTTTCTGGACATGAGGTTGGTCCGAGTAAGGACCAAGCCTAGGTGCACGGTCCGACGGTCCCCTGGTGATGTGTGGTGTGTGTTAGGAACTCCGAATAGGATAGGATCGGTCCATGTAAAGCCTTCGGGCAAACTTTAACATGTTGTATCGAATCCTTTATATCAATAAGAGTTCCTTTTTAATTATCTATCTCCTTTAAATTCCGCATAATGGTAGATAGAGGAACCTCCTGGATTAGAAATGTTAAGTTGTTTGGATAGGGCCTTAGTCTCTCGGGGGCTAAGAAGTGGGACAACCGATCTGGGTCGTGTATCCGGGTTGGGGTGTTTCAACTCCTCCTTTACATAGAAACATTTAGAAACGACCTTAAATTTTAATTCGAAAAGATTGGAAGTTAGTTGATAACTTTAGACTATATTTATAATGCTTTATAAAGTAGTTCCATACATTTTAGAAAGTTTTATAAAGTGATTATAAAAACCAGAATTTGTCACAAACATGTCGTCTTCTTCACACAACATCATTTTCTTCATAAAATCATCATTTTTCTCCAAAATTTTATGATTTTTCAAAAATCACAAAGAGAATAAGCCATAAAAGAGAATACCAAGCTACAATTTTGGTTTCAATGTTTCCTAGATCTATGCTTGTGAGAAATTCATATCTGGTATTGATGTTTTCTAGATATGTTCCATAAGCATCACATGAGCTCAATTGCTACTTGCTGGAGTGTTGCCCTAGTTTCGAGGAACTCAATTTCGCTCACTGCATAAGTTTTGCTGTATATTCATCGTTGGTGTCTCAAATTTTAAGTTTATGTAACGGTTTTTTTTTTAAATAATATTTATCAAGTTTCATTAAGGATAGAATAATCTTTTACCCTCATTAAAATAGGAAAATTCGCATAAAACTATCAAAACGACAACTATTTAACTCACAGTTTTAACCATCAATCTATAAATTTTGTCATATATAACATTCACTTTGTCACTTAAAAACATGCCATTATTTAATTTAATAAAATAGTTGATTTCAATGATGGCTTCTTCCTATAATGGAACACTTTTTGTCTGATAATTGAATAGTGATTTTTATTATAATAATATTTAATTATTATTTTATGTTTGTTACAATATAAAAACAAAGGGAATAATCATTAAAACCAACATTTAACACAAGTATCATTTTATTTTTTGTTTTTAAATTTTCATTTATTTGAAAAGTATAATAATTCTGATTTTTAGATTAGATTTAAATACCCACTAATCAGAAGTAATTAATCATTTTATTATTATAATGAAAATCATTTTTCTGTTGCGGAAAATGACTATTCCATTACTAGAGTTAACTATTCCATTAAATCAAATGATGATGCACACATGCAGTTTGAGGGATCCCGCAGTTTGAGTGATACATTAAAGATTTTTATGTAATAAAATTTGTAGATTGTTGGTTAAAGTTGCTAGTGAAAAAGTCTGTAGGTTTAAGTGATTACTTAAATGATTTTTTATGTGATTTTTCTTTAAAGCAAATGTGTTTTTGCACACTTTTTAAAATGTAATATCAACAAAATGATAGTTTTACCAATTTTTCATTGATATATATACACATTGTCCTATATTTATGCTACAGTAACTAAGCATACATCTATAATATTAAAATATAAAACATGATATAAAAAATTTTAAGTCATGTGTTATATTAATAAAAATGTCACTGTCTTTTAAAAGTTTTTTCAAATGTTCATTAATGATATTTTAATCAAATGATATATCACAATGATGATTAAAATTTAAATCAAAATTAAGTCGAAACTAAATCGCATATATCTTTTTAATATTACAAAATGTCAAACATAATCAAAATTTTCTTTTAAACACATTTTAAAATATTAAACTTTAGATTTTATCCAAGAATATATGATTAGACATTTACATATATATTATATTAGCATAATTTAATATATGTTTTTAGTTTAAAAATTGAAGATTTTACTTTAAAATGAATATTTTTCTTTAAACTTATTTATATAAATCATAAAATAAAATTTAACTAAACATAGACCAATTAGTATTCAACATATATATATATACTGTTTTAAATGTGAATATTATAAAATTAATATTAAAATTAATAGTAATTATGTATTAATTTACAAAATAAAGATTTTATTATAATAATTTTCGACTAAAATTAACACATGAAATTTTGACTTTGTATTAAAAACATAAAAACGAAAAATAAATTAAAAATATTATTCGCCTTCAGTGCATGTTAAAATTTAGTTAACTATATAATGATATATATATCTCAAAATTTCTCATTTTAAATATATTTTGTCCAAAAATAAATAAATATCAGAAAAAACAAATTAAAAATTTTCAAGCAAATTAAAAATTATTAAAAAATCTTCATTTCTCTTCAATAAAAATTTTGTCAAAAAATAATCATATAATTTGATAGATAAAAAGATGTCATTTTAAATCTATTAAATTTATAGTTTAAAAATATAAACACAATTAAAAAAAAAGAACGAGAAAAAGATGTTAATTTTTTTATTGAATTTTTGTAGCTTTTAAATCCAATAAATATTTTTTATCTGTATATTTTGACATATAATATTTATATTATAAATTTATGTCAGCGCTTATTGAAATCTAGTTTATGTGAAAATTAATGGCGACTTTCAAGTACACCACTTTTATTCTATAAATATATTATTGAAACCTTGAAGACTTCCATTCAAATCAAGGGAAATTCTGTGAGGATCACAAAAGCTGACATTTCAGCCTCTCTCAAGTATCTCAACGTTCCTCTCTCCATGAGTTTCACAAGCTTCTGTGTCATGTGTAGTCCCAAACCTTCCCTTGATGTATCTCTCCTCAAAGGCTGAAACATCTCTCTTATCAGATCATCAGGAAGTCCCGGTGCCGGGTGTAATATCCTGAACTCTAACTGGACTCTCTTCATTCTTTTCCCTATAGCTTCTATCCGCGCCATTACCTTGAATGATACGCACAATCCCTTCAATGCAGGCGTGAACCGTAGGCTGCTTGACAGTGTCTCTGAGAGGATTTGCTGAAGCCTTAAGGAATCTCCATACAGTCTCATTGACGACACTTCTTGAGGATAATTGCAGATGATCTGCACTTTACGTTCTATGCTCAGCTCCATCACTTGTTTCACAACTGCTTCCAGGGATTCCTCAAGGTTGAATTCGCTGCAACCTAGTTGCGCATAGCTGATTCAAAGCCATAAACAAACATAAAACCAACAGGATTAAAACGGAAGATTTTAGAATTAGTAAACAAGTACATCATAACTACAGAAGAATCAAGGTTTCAGTAGTACCCTTCTTCGATTCCCTCTATGTCTGAGTCGCTTATGACTCTGGCTAACTGCTCCCTGCATGAAACGCTTGTACTCAGGAGCTGCCTTTGTTCTTCATTTAAACCAGATGATTGTAGCATATCTTGAAGGAAGGATATTGCTTTTTCTGGATTCTCGACTTCTTGGCGGAGATATGCTAATTTGTTGAGTGCGCATGCCATTGCCTGCTCTGATATTCGCTGAAACTGTAGAGCGTATTGAAGTTCTGGACTTGGTACTTGCAAAAAGCATAAAACCCCCGTAACTTTTCCCTCGATATCAGTCCTTTTGTTTGCAGAAAGCAATGCCTCGATGAAGCTACCATCACGATGGTAGAAGCCAAATAAAAGCTTCTCTATGTTATTCTGGCCAGCACTCACAGCATTTAAAGCTATTCTGAGTTTGGTTAATGTGTCATGGTCTTGAAGGCGGCAACAAGAATCGTTTGAGGTGAATACCTCTCCGAGAAGCATTTTATTGACAGAGTCTTCTCTCTTTATCCCAGTGAGCTTCTGCATCGCGTCGTTCCACTCTGAGCATAACCCATTCTCATTGGTCATAAAGATTGGTGGGATTAGTGTTGAAGGGCTCCACATGATTCTGGCGTAATCCCCTTGCACGCGGCTACACTTCTCAATTAGCGTCTTCTGGCCTGTAACATCTTGTCCAATGAAGCACACACCAAGAACATTATTCGTTGTATCTCTGCTACAGCAAGTGTTGACGACTAATTCAACTGGACTGCTTTTCCTTTTAGGACCAAATGCTCTGATCCTGATCTCAGCGCCACGTTCTTCGCTACCTATTATGTATTATGAACACAAGGCACAGATGAAAATCTGCGAAACCAGTCAGAAAAGATTGAAAACAAACTATAAAACGAAGCCAGAAACAACACAAACAGACATTCGCTTCCACATACTGACCTTGGAGAGCCAATGCTAACATGTTCTTAACGGTTATTGCAGAATCGTCCTCAACGAGATCTATTACAGATTTGCCTATCGCTTGTTCAACAACCAATCCAGTTACCTCAGCTGCTTTTGAATTCCAGCCGTTAATAACACCAGAGGCATCAACCGCAAAGATAGGAACAGCGGCTGTATCAATCAACCGCACCATTTCGTTCACAATAACACACATTTCATCCACCTTCTGAACCCTATTATCCACAAGTGGGACATTCACAACAGTCTTTGGATGCTCCTCTTGCAATGAGCCTTTGATTATCAGCTGCAGAGAATTGATTGCATCCATTTCCATGTCATCCCACGGCATACTTTTCCACCTGACTATTTCCATAAAAGCCTTGAAGGAGGATCTTGGATGCATCCTTTTACCATCTCTGTCATTAGGATCATGTCTTGCACCACCCCACTTGATCTGTTTTGCAGTCCCAGACCGGAACCAGAAAAGGAAATTCTTTTCGGTTATATATACGGCAGCCATTCCACAGATTGACTCCCCTAGAACAGAAGCATCCGGATAGCCAGACTCCATTAGACTTTCAGTGGTAAAGCCACTGTTTCCTCCATGAATTTTGAGAACCCAATCGATTATATCTCTAATTTGAGTCTCTGTGGGAGTAACCCCTAGAGCCCAGAGCTTCTCTCTGTAGTAAAGAGCTGCTCCATCACATTTAACAAGATCCATTATATTTGGAGATTGAGTGACTATACCTACAGGTGCATTGCGGAAAAGCATGTCACATAGCACACTCTGAGTATGCAGAATACGCTTCTCTTTCAACAGAAGAGCTGATTCCGCTTCTTTGTTGATCTGCACGCCAAACACCTGAGTCAAGAATTCACAGGCATATCTCAAAGGAAACGGCACGGACCTAGGACTCGCGTGATGACAAACCACTAAGCCCCATAACGTTCTGCCTGTCTGTAGATCTCTGTTCATCTCATCACTACCATTGATTGTTACGGACATAACAAGAGATGCCACTGAGCCCATATTACTCATATACTGTGCGTGACAGCCATGAGGAGCTCTTAAAGTAGATCCAGAGAGACTAATTGGCTGTGAGAGACTCTTGTCCTGAACAACTTTAACTGGAACAGCTGAACAATCACAAATCATCCTAACCTTGTTTCTCATAAACAGAAATCTAGAAGCTTGTGGTATATCAGTAGCAGAGTAATGCAACCCAAGATAAGGTTCTAAATGTACCTTACAGCACTCAGCAATCACTTCCCCATGCCCATCTTCATGAAACTTATAAACCATCACCCTATCATAACCAGTTAATTCACTAACTTCCTTGACTAAAGCATCACATAGCAACGACATGTTCCCACTAGGCAACGCCTGCAACCTCGAAATCGATTTAGCCGCGAGCTTATACGACTTCAAAGCCCCAGCAGCAGTCACTGGCACCTCATCAGGACACACTGGCTCCAAATCTATAACAAGACCTTCTTCAATTCGATGCAGAATCGCATAAAAAGGCTTACCTGAAGTCCTGCAATGAAGCGTGATGGGATTAAGAATACTAATCTCACCAAAGTCAACAGCTTTCTGCAACGCAGAAGAACCAGGAGACTGAAATAGTGATTCCACATCTGTTCCAATACTCAAAGCTTCTCGTTGCTCCATACTTGGCACAGTATGTGGACTCAAACCCAACATCTCTTGTGTGTTTTCACTAAAAGCGATTACTTTGAGTGTTTTCTCATCAACAACGATTAAGCAACCAAAGGGCTGAATCAACATCCCTCTCTGAATCTTCTGTAAGTAAGCTGAGACAGCTGAAGAAGAAGGAACGTCACACGAAGAACTCGGCATGTTCACGTTTACTGAAGCTGAGTAGTCGAATAAACGCTCGGATTCTTCGAAATTTCCATGGAGCTTTGCGTCAGAAAGGACTTGTGAAGTAACTCGTGAGTTACATCTGGATCGTGTAGAACAGCTTCGAGAATTGCTACTTCTTCCATCTGTCGAATTCGATGACATTTTCTTCTTTCCTTTCAAAACGAATCTGCAGAAGCTGAGAGATGAAGGGTACTGTAGATAGATGCAGAAAACGACATCATCTTTTAACTTGAATAGAGCCAACTGTGTGGCGTGTAGAAGCATGGACCGTTGTCTCGTGTTTAGAGACCTGAACTGCGTGCTGTCTCTGTTTCTCATTACATTTACTGAAAAACAATATATTATTAATGTGGATAATGCGAGATATGTAATTTTTCTTGAAAACGATACGATAAGGCTCACAAATGATAGGCAAGAAATAAACAAAGATAATCTGCATGGCGACGCATACTATGATCATTCCTTCTTCGTCTTCTTCATCAACTCCATTCTCTGCTTCGTCTCCGTTGAAAGAGGCTCTACCACTCTTCAGTACTAGATCTTACGCATTCCCGAGAAAATCCTCGTTTTCTCGTGTTCGGTTGAGATTCTTCGCCGAGAAACATTCTCAGCTCGATTCTTCAAATGGCTGTGCCACTCATTTCGCCTCTTTACAAGACTGTGAGTTTCTTCTGCAATTTCGAATCTTTGGTTTCTTGCGATAAGTATTGAACCAAAAGGTGTTTGATTTTGTTCGAAATGTACCATTTCTAATCTAAATTTTCTGTCTTGCTCTCTCTTCTCTGATTCTTTTCGATCAGCCAAGAACAACTGTAGACATTTTAGGATTCGATGTAGCAGATTATAGCGATTTTGAGTTGGTTAGATAGCAAATCAAAGAGGGTTTTGTCTGGTATATAAGGGTGTTTATAGGAACTCGTTTTGGTTCATAAAGTCTCTCTTTTTACAAATTCTGTTTGTATCTTTGATTCTTTGGAGGATATGTTTTTGCAGCCGGAGATTATCTTACTGAGGAACATTTCTCATCTAAATTTTCTGTCTTGCTCTCTCTTCTCTGATTCTTTTTGATCAGCCAAGATTCAAGAACAACTGTAACTATTCTAGGATTAGAGCGACTCTGAGTTGGTTAATAAGGGTTAGATAGTAAATCAGTGAGGGTTTAGTTTGGTTTGGTTTGTAAGGGTGTTTCTATGAAGTCGGTTTGATTGAGAAAGTCTCTCTTTTTATGCAGTGAAGTAGTTTTGAAGCTTCTGTTTGCATCTTTGATTCTTTGGAGGTTATTGTTTTTGCAGCCGGAGATCATCTTACAGAGGAACATGTCACAAAAGAAGAGTCCACTCTTAGTATTACAGTCGTTGGAGCCTCTGGAGATTTGGCCAAGAAGAAGATATTCCCTGCATTGTTTGCTCTCTTTTATGAGGGTTGTCTTCCTCAGGACTTTTCTGTTTTTGGTTATGCTCGGACCAAACTCACTCATGACGAACTTCGCGAGATGATCAGTAGAACTTTGACTTGCCGGATAGATCAAAGGTATTTCTGCTATACATGTTAGTGAATGTTTTCAGATTCAAATCTTTGCTTTTGGTTATTTGATAAAGGTTGGAATCAAAAACAGGGAGAATTGTGTGGACAAAATGGATCAGTTCTTAAAGAGATGCTTTTACCATTCGGGTCAGTATAACTCGGAAGATGATTTTGCAGAACTAAACACCAAGCTCAAAGAGAAAGAGGTAAACTTTTTTTGTACCAAAGTCAATGATCATGTCTGTTTGAGACATGGCACTAAAACGCATTCTTACTTATGTCTTAATTTCTTATTTTTAGGCAGGAAAGTTGTCAAACAGGCTGTACTATTTGTCTATACCACCAAACATATTCGTCGATGTTGTAAGGTGTGCAAGCCTTAAGGCCTCCTCAGCGACTGGCTGGACAAGAGTCATTGTCGAAAAGCCTTTCGGTCGTGACGCTGAATCATCTGCAGAGTTAACCAGATGTCTTAAACAGTATCTCACAGAGGAGCAAATCTTCAGGTTTTAGCTATTTTCCTAGCCCAACAGTCATCACCGCCATCTTTTTTTATTCTTTGAGCTGGAATTGAACTGCAATGTTGTTTGTGGTATACTTAGGATTGACCACTATTTGGGGAAGGAGCTTGTTGAGAACCTTTCAGTGCTTAGATTCTCAAATCTTGTTTTCGAGCCTCTATGGTCGAGAAACTACATACGCAACGTTCAACTGATATTTTCTGAAGATTTTGGAACAGAAGGACGCGGAGGGTAAGCTTTCATCATTACTTCTCTGTCTGACATAAACAACTTACAAAGTTACTAGCATGGAACATTTATCTAACGTTAAATTCAATGCAGTTACTTTGATCAATATGGAATCATACGAGACATCATGCAAAACCATCTCTTGCAAATACTCGCACTTTTCGCAATGGAGACACCTGTGAGCTTAGATGGTGAGGACATACGAAGCGAAAAGGTAAGATTTTTTATTTCACCAAGAAAAGCTTTAGGTTGGTAATAACATACCATACCGATGATTATGCGTGTTCCTATTAGGTGAAAGTTCTGAGGTCAATGAAACCATTACTGCTTGAAGATGTGATTGTTGGTCAATACAAAGGTCATAGCAAGGGAGGAAAGGCTTATCCAGGTTATACAGACGATCCAACGGTTCCAAAACACAGTCTTACTCCTACATTTGCTGCAGCGGCTATGTTCATCAACAATGCGAGATGGGACGGTGTCCCTTTCCTTATGAAAGCTGGAAAAGCTCTGCATACCAGAGGAGCAGAGATCAGAGTTCAGTTCAGACATGTCCCAGGAAACTTGTACAAGAAAAATTTTGCTACTGATTTAGACAAGGCAACTAATGAACTAGTGATCAGAGTTCAGCCTGATGAAGGCATATACCTGAGGATCAACAACAAAGTTCCTGGTCTGGGAATGAGACTGGATCGAAGCGACCTTAACCTTCTATATCGATCCAGGTATTACAGTGCATACACTTTCTAGATTTTACTATCGAGATTATGTATTTCTTACTCTTTTTGTGTGGATAGGTATCCAAGAGAGATACCAGATGCATATGAAAGGCTGCTTCTTGATGCAATCGAAGGAGAGAGGAGGTTGTTTATAAGAAGTGATGAGCTAGATGCAGCATGGGATCTATTCTCACCGGCTTTGAAGGAACTTGAGCAGAAGAAAATCGTTCCTGAGCTCTATCCATATGGGAGTAGAGGTCCTGTTGGTGCACATTACCTTGCATCAAAGTACAATGTGAGATGGGGAGATCTTGAAGATGCTTAAGCTTTTGATGGAAACATGGATTTGTTGATATGAAATATTTCTACTATCTCTACTTCTCTACTATATGATATTAATTGAGAAGTACCTTCTAAAATATATTCTAAAAAATCGAAGATATTACATCCAAAACTACAAAAAATATAGCATAGATTATATTATAAAATTTAATCACAATTTATATCAGCATTTAGTAAAAATATAGTGTAATATTGATTATGGTTGGTGCTTTTAGGATCACGATTATTTATTTTGTGAATCGGACAGTAAAATATTTTAATTCTCGGAATTAAGTAAATAGGTTTTCAAAAAAAAAAACATATAGTTGATATATACATATAAAATTTAGCTTCATAGTTAATGCGCGGGTGCGAATGGAGTTTGGGGAATTCCACAATATATAGATTTGTTCTACATCAGATTTGGAAAATTATTATTTCCATCCCCTCCTACTCCATTTTCAAACTCTGAATCAAAATATTATACAATATAGGAATGTAATCTCCAATAAAAAGACATTTCAAAATTAATGTTTTGATTTGGTCTTTTGTGATGAGTATTCTCAAAACATAAATCAAAAGTTTATCTCATATGAAAAAGTATTTCTATAGAAAACAAAAATTTGAGATCATGATAGGATAAAATTTTTGCTCCCCTTACATATAACAAATTAGCATAATAACTTAAAAACAAAATTTTATTTAATGCAAAAAATAATAATATAATTATAAAAAAAGTAACACCACACATAATTTGGGTTAATTACTAGTTTGATGTTAATATGAGAGGAGCTAACTTGTCGATATGTGTTGAGTTTGTACAACTATTATCAAATTCATGCCTTAATTGCGTTCTCTCAATATTCTGCCAAAACTATGTGTGGTTTTGTTGAAATATAGTATACTAGTTGATTCATCTATGTTCGTATATGGGTATGAATATTTACAAAATAAATATATCATAATAAAAGTTAATATTTTTCTTTTATTAGTTTTCATTCGTTTTATAATTTATATTTATGAAAAATAAATAGGAGATAGTTTTAAATATTTTTATATTGTTATCTTAATCGGACTTATCATTTTGGGTGTAAGAATTTGGATTTGTTTTGTTATTAATTTTCAGGTATATTGGGTAACAGTCATTCCTCCGAGTTGAACGAAAATTGTTTATTTGATTTTAATTAGGCTAAATCGAATTAATTTTGTTAATTATATTTAATCTCGTATATTGTCTTAGATTTGGGAAAATGTTTTTGTAAAATTTTGTAAAATGTAATAAATGTTGTTTTCGAAAAACATTAGGAAATAAAGTGAAGTGTTGATCAGTTTAGAATTGCATAAATGAACTAAACATGTAATCTTTTGAGAGCTCATCGTCTGATTAAAAATTAAAATAATAGTTGTAACTGAAAAATAAAAAGTTTGGTTTTGTTAGTTTGGTCACATTCGGATTGGATCATAATTTTAACTTTAAATTCATATTGTTTTGAATTGTTTATTCGTAACATGAATTTTGCTTTCAATTAAATAATTTTTTTATTATGAATCAAATTTTAAATAGTTATTTAAACAATTTTTTTTTATAATTATCTGATTAAAGATTGATTCATAGTAAAACTATTTTAAACTTCCTTCTTTAATATCTATTATGCTATTTGAGAAATAAATTTGAGGAAGAATACAAGTTATAATTATTGATTACAAGAATAATTTAATGAATTATTTATTAAAGTTGATTGTAAAAACCTCAATTATTTGAAAATAAAATAAGCAATATTTTTAAAAATAAATCATACATATGTATGTATAATGATTATATTTTCTTAAAAAGTTGCAATATTTTCTTTTCAAATAATTGGGGTTTTTTATATGTTTAGTCATTTCATGAAATACTGAATTCACAGCAATATGAATTGCAACTTTGACTATCACAGTGTAAAGTGACAGGATGAGGATGATCAAAGCCAAATGTCTTGAGAGTGCCTTTAACCATTTTATTTCACGGAGAGTATATGCCATAGCCCGATACTCGGCTTCAGCAGAGGAACAAGAGACGGTTTGATGTTTCTTTGTTTTCCAAGAGATTCGGGAATCACCCTAGTAAACGATGTATGTGGAAAGAGATTGTTTAGTTAGAGGGCAAGCTGCCTACTCTGAATCACAGTAGGCATTGATGGTCAAATCACTGTCTGATCGGAGGAGAACACCATGTGTCGGAGATCCTTTAATGTATCGTATAAGACGAATAGCAGCTTCACAGTGTGAACAGCGTATCTTAGATCCGGGCGTGTGATGGTGAAATAAATGAACTGCCCCACCAAATGATGATACTTCGCTGGAGCATCAAACAGAGGAGCCAATGCAGAAGCGAGCTTATGGTTAAGCTCAATAGGAACATGAGAGGGTTTAGCTCCGAGGAACCAGCCTCAACAACAATATTCAGTATGTATTTTCGCTGAGAAAGACAAAATCCATCAACATCGCGAAAAAATATTTTAACTTGCCAAAATCCTTCATGTGAAAACATTTGTTGAGATGGACCTTCAATCGATTGATATCCTCCAAACTATTCCCAGAAATTAGAAAATCGTCAACGTACACGAACACGAGAATGTACATTATCGTAGTGGCCTTCTTAGACGAGAACAATAAATAATCATCTTTACTATGTTTGAAACCAAACTGTCTAAGTGTAGAAAAGAGCTTGGCAAACCAACAATGAGGGACCTGTTTGAGTCCATAAAAAGATTTGCGGAGACTTAAAATCGGGAGGCAGTTTCATGTAAACCTCCTCTTGGATATCACCATGTAAAAAAGCATTGTGGACGTCCATTTGGTGCACCATCCAATCCTTTGCACTAGGACCACTAAGAAGATAGCAGATTGTGGCAATCTTACCAACTGGTGTGAACGTCTCGTTGTAATCAGTTCCCTCTTTTTGACGATTTCCACAAACCACTAAGCAGGTTTTATGTCGTTCTAATGTTCCATCATAATTGAATTTTAACTTATAAACCCATTTCATGTTAATTCCTTTCTTACCACGCAGCATATCAATTACGTCTCACGTGTGGTTTGCTTTAAGAGCTCTAATCTCCCATCGCATAACTTCACACCATTCGTTTATAAGAATTGCATCTTTGAAATATTTAGGTTCGTTGTTGTCTAAACTGCAGCCATGAAAGCGATGTGGTTCGCCGAAAAAACAGAAACAGACAAGTATTATGCAATAGGATACATTATCTTACCAGAGGCCGCAGTCGAGGAGTTTGAATTAGAGAAACCAGGTCTGAAAAAGTGAGAGGAGGAAGAGTGTACATGTTGTGTGACGTAGTCTTTGAGCAGAACTGAAGGCTTCATAGAACGATGACCACGGCCCAACAACTTTGTTGCAGGCAAAGGGATTACCTCTACAGTTTCAGAGACCACTAGTTGGCTCCGAAGAGACTTCTGTTAAGGAAATCGGAAGAGACACATATAGTAATGGCAGGATCCAGTCTATATCAACCAAGTCGATCGATTGTTGTGGAGATGGTGATATACTCTGTTTCAGATCACCGAAGGGAAACACCTCTTCGTAAAACTGCACAATGCAGCTAACAAAGAACTTTTCAGTGTCCAAGTCAAATAGACGCCACCTCTTTTTACCATACATATATCCCATAAAGGCACAACGTCTACTGTAAGTGTCAAAGTTGTCTTTATCGTGAGAACAGAGATGGGCATAATACAAACATCTGAAAGTGTGGATCATATCATACTTGGGGCATGTACCAAAAAAGCAGTTCGTAGGGAGTCTTCCCTTTTAAAGCAGAAGAGGGTGTTCAATTGATCAGATGTGTAGCACTGAGGATGCTCTCCCCTTAGAACTTTATAGGCATATGACTTTGAAAGAGACAAGTGCGGGCAACGTTGAGAATGTGTCCATATTTGCGCTCAACTCGATCATTTTGTTGAAGCGTATGCAAGAATGATATATATGCCATGTTCTTGAAAGAAAGACGTAAGACACATAAATTATGTATCGTTGTCACTTTGAAAAGTGTTGACCGTTTTTCCAAATTGTCTTTCGGACATAACACATAAATTTTGAACCAAGGTGAAAATTTATGATTTTTCAGTCATAAGGTGTGTACATACACTGCAATAGTAATCATCGACAAGGGTTAATAAGTAAATAAAAACACAAGTAGAAGGAGTTATGTATGGATCCCAGACATCAGCGTGAACAAGAACAAAACAATATGAAGCTTTATTAATGTTATCGTTCAAGATTTCTCGTGTTTGTTTAGCACGAAAACAAATATCACAGCTCTCAATCTCTACAGAAGCACTAGAAGAATGATCACAATCCAGTAAAGAAAGCAAAACACTAGTGGAAGGATGCCCTAGCCTATGATGCCATAAAACTCCAAAGGATGTGTCATTCTTTGAGATTTATGAGCACGAGCAGCCGAGATCCAGGTAAAATAGTACACTCCCTCACGCTTTTCATCCGCTCCAACAAAAATACTCGAAAAACGATCATTCAAGAAAATAGTGTATTAGTACAGATTGCAATACAGCTAGTTTGTTTCAATAGCTTTGCCACGAAGATAAGAGTGCAGTCAAAATCCAGAACAAACAAGCCATCATCAAGGAGATAGTTAGAACTCAAAGGTTAAACACCACGTTTTGTGGCTCGTGACGCGTTACCATTGGGGAATTTAAGAGGGGATGAAACTATGTCGACAACATCCACCAACAATGAGAGATCCCCAGTCATATGGTGTGACACTCCTATATCAATTATCACGTTAGTGAATTTAGTTATAGCCGATAACTTCTCAAAATATATTTTTGGACATTGAGATTGAAAGAGAGTGATCAACTGTGCTATCTGACCGTTGCCACGTCAGAAGAAGAGAGCGCAAATATTGTTAACTTTACTACACCCACATCCTATTCCACGTATTGGTCGACCACTATGCTGAACGGGTTTTTTCTCGGTGGTGGTGGAACTTTTGTCGCGGTTCTGTTCATAGTACCATTATGGGTACCTGTGAATCACAAAACACTTGGTTACGTCATGTCTTTGCCTTCGAAAAATGAGTGCAATAGAGGGTTGAACTGTTGCGGAAATTCTGACTAGAAACAGCTGCAACTTGTGGTGCCGACTATGTTTTAACAGAGAAACGGACTCTTTCTGTTTTGGTTGTGTCACGATTCTTGGCAATGTTCTGGTTTTGTTCCTCTCGTATGACATGAGAGTATACTTGATTTAGCGGAGGCAAATGATATTCGCCAATGATTGTATGTTGTTGAAACGAGAGGAATTTATAAACTTGTTCATCTTCATATTCCTTCAAAATATCAGCTGCAGCTTCACACTAACAAACTTTTTTGTGTTGTAGTTCTGCAGTTTTTCCCATAGCTTTGTCAGAGGGTCATAATACTTGAGAATAGGTTGTCTGTTGTTTTGTTTATAGGAAGCAATTTCGTCTTTTAATACCTGCTTGCATATTCCATTCTAGACTGAAAAGCGAACACAGAGGCTGTCCCAAAGAACCACAGCTTCTGATACAAAGGACACGGTGGATCGTATTTTCAAATCAATGGTCATATGAATCCAACCGACTATCATTGAATTTGCGGCAATCCATATACTCAAATCGGGCTCAGTCTCTGGTTTTGGAAGAGTTCCATTAATAAAACCAAGTTTCAGCTTTGCTTGAAGGGAGTTCCTCAGCTATGTAGACCACTTAGGATAATTATCTTCCATCAATATGACGGAAGAGATCAAAACTTCGGGATTATCGGATGCATTGAGCTGCAACAACAACTCTTCCAGACATCACAGAAGAGAAGAATATAACAATGGCTTTCTTTAGGCCAATGTTTTTTACGCTTTGATACCATGAAATTGTGTATAATCGATTAACTTTATTCATTAACGTTTCTCACAATATATATATATATATATATACAACACTATTTCCCTTTAGATCATCCACATTGGATTTTGAATTTCAACAGTTTAATCAATACAATGAGGTTGTTGATTTTTTGAGAATACAAGTGGTTTAAATCGAGTTGAATGAAAAGAAAAATGGGACATATATTGCCACATGGCGAATTGTTAGAGGAGGTAATGATGAGTGCGTGTAACACAAACACACGCAAGTTATCAACTTTTAAATAAGAAAACGTGTTGCATTCCTATTGGTTACTAAGATTTTTTGTTATTTTTATCTCCTCCAAATTATTCAAACTCAATTATTTTATAATAAACTATTTTTAAATAAAAATTATACCAAAATTCAGCATTTTTATGGCCTATAAACAGAGACTATTTTTCATTTCATTTGAACATAGAAAAAATCGTCATTTTCACTAAAATTTTTATATTAGCTTCCAATAAACTCTTTTGTGTGCTAAAACTTTTTTTTTGTTAAATAGATCCCAATAAAAATTATTTTTTCTGTCAAATGGGTTAATCATGCAAATTGCTCCAATTTTAATTGATAATTGTTATCATGATTCCAAATTAATATCATGATTCCAAATTATAATAAAAAAATAAAATATGAAATAAAAATGGTAGGATAGGATGTTGAATTTTATTAAACAAAACTATTGTAGAGTATAAAAATTGAATAAATGTTGAATTAGTAGATAGAAAAGAGAGAGTATGATGTGGAATGTTAAAAAGTAAAAAATGGGGTGTTGAAAATAAAAACTAATGTGGATTGTCTTAGTGATAAGATCATATCTAAAGAATATATTTAACATATATCTACTAAATATACTCCCAATATACTTCCAATACCAAATCTTACTTTAGGATTATTCTTTGGGCATAACTCTGGTCATCTCTTGACCGATTATCCTACTATAAAACTCTTTCTTTTTTTTCTTTTCATCATAAATCTCACTAGCTAAATTTTCAATTATGGATCTTCCATCTTTCTTTTAGACCTGGCTGTGCGGCCTAAACACTATATTTTCCCCCCCTTTTGTAATTCTCTTTTTAGTTATTGATGCATTCTCGTCGTCTTTCTTTTTAACTGTTTTCTAACTTGGGCATCGGAGAGCCAACGTAATACACTCTTACCATCGTGTTTACGGGCTATGACTTTGTCACTTATTTTGTAGGAATTGTGAAACACCTCAACCCAAGAATCTTAAAAAACCAAACATTATTTTCATCAAATAAATATTTAAAACTGAAACTTTATTAAAAGGAATATGAGATCAAATATCATAAGGTTCATATGCTATATGAACATTTTAATGAAAATTCCTAAATTCATAACATCCACTCCACGATATTCTCTATAGTCTCATGCTCCAGTCCAAACAAATAATTATCACATGCATCACAAAAGGAAGCATGAGTATGAAATTAGAGAGGACGATCCTACTCACCCACATGCAACATAATACTGCAACAATTCCATCATGCTAAAATCCACACTAACATCCTACTCATCTGATTCTCTATTTCCATACTTAGTTATATTTTATCTATTTAGCTATTTTCGATTTCTTTATCCTTTCTACACATTTCTAACTTCAAGGGTCTCTTACGATCCGAAGATCTTGTACGACCAAAGCACCGGCCCGAAGATCCCATACAGTCCAAAGTCACTCGATCCCAAAGGTTCCTTACAGCATAAAGTCAACATACGGCCTAAAGCCACTCCACCCCGAAGGCCGTTATGGCCCGAAGCCAACATGCACATAACATTTATACTTTACTTAATCAATTCCATTTTAATTAATTTCCTTAAACTTTTTAACCTATCATGTCATGGTTACTTGAGATCAAATTCAATTTTTTCACATCAACATCTCATCATAACAAGCCATCATCATACTTAATATATCCTGCCAAGAAATAGAATACGAAGAATGTTCTACGATCCTTGAGGAATCACCTCTTAAAAACGAAGAATGAACTTTCCATAAAACATTAAAATAAGCCACATATATTAAAAATATATATCAAAGGAAGAGATTTGTAACATCACTTCGACACGAGTCAAGTCCTCACCTCAATTGCTACAATCCTCCTTCTCAAACTTCTCTCTTGAATCTACGCTTTCACTCTAGTTTTTCTTTTTCTGAGTTGTGTCAAAAATCCTTATATAGGATTTCATGAGCTAGTTCACCTAGATATGCATTTAATGTTGTTTCCTTATTTGGCTTGATCATATCTCCTCTTTAATTTTTGATTCATCGACTACAAGACATTCTATAATCGATTCCTGCAGACCAAACCTTCCTTTCTAGAAATCCAGCATCAATAGCCCAACTTAAATAAATAGCTTTGCAAGAACGTCCTTCAAGTGCTTTGATGAAGATGTATGATAAATGTCCAATCCAATTTTTATATCATCTTTGATAAAAAGACAATCTAACTCTACATATTTTGTACACTCATTGAACACATGATTAGTTGTAATATGAAGAGAAAAGTTACTATCGCAGTATAATAAGTATATTGCACCAGAATGTTCAATAGCCACTGTGAAAAACAAACCCTTTATCTACTTCAACTCCTTCAATAAAGCAACCATGGCTCGGTACTGCGTTTCTGCTGAAGATATGATATCACATCCTGCTTCTTTGACTTCAATGAAACAGGATAATTTCCCAATTATATCAACATCCATTCAAAGATCTTTTTGTGATTGGACATCCTGCCCAATCCGAATCACACCAACATGTAAAGTGAAACTTACAGTCAGCTTCCAAAAGAATTCTCATACCATGACATCCCCTTAGTAATGAACAAATTTTAATGCAGCTGTCCAATGATCCTCTTTTGGCTCATGCATAAACTGAGAAAATATATGAATAGAATAAACTATACCCAGTATATTTGCAGCTAAATAAATTAACCTTCTCACAAGTCTTCGATACTTCTCTAAAATAGCAAGTATCTCTATCTTTGCCCTTCATAACTGATGGTTTGGCTTCATCGGAAACTCTATTGATCTATCACCAAGAAAAACAATATCAAGAATAATATCAAGAGTGTACTTCCTTTGTGATAAGTAGTAACCTCTGTGCTTAGTGCAACATCTAGTCAAAGAAATACTTTAATTTTCCCAAAACTTTCATAAAAAAAAACAATTACTCAAATACATTTTAAACTTCTATCTAAAGAGCTTCCTGTCACCATGAGATCATCGACATATACTAGAACGTGCAAGTGAACCTTACCACATATCAATGGGAAAAAAGAGTAATCATCTATACTTTGTGTGAATCCGCATCCCAATACTGCACTTGTAAGTTTAGAAATCCAATACTTTTGAGCTTATAATACTCATACATGATTTCTTTAAGTGACACATCATTCATTCTAATAATCTCATAAATATTTTTTCAACCAAATTTCTATAAAAAAAATGTATTATGCACATCCATCTGATGCAATTTCCAATTTTTTCCAGCATCAACTTGAAGAACCAAATCAAATTGTTCTCATAATTTCCACTGGAGAAAACATATCATAATAATAGAACCCCTCCTTTTGTCGATTATCACATGCCACAAGCATCACCTTATACCTCTCAAGTCTTTCATCTGCATTACTTAATCGTATAAACCCACTTGCATCCAAGAACATACTTACCTAATGGTAAGTGTTCAATTGCCCATGTTTTACTTTGTTTTCTGCCTCAGTCTCATAACCTCTTTCCATTGTGAGAATTTCGTTGCATCAGCAAATGTCTACGCCACAACTCTGACAGTTATGTTGCACACAAAAAATTATGTGTGATGCCAGACACAGTTAACAAAATTTTCAATTCCATACTCATGGCTTCTACTAGATGAATCCATCTTAAAGATTGTGTTAAGCTTATAGTCATGCAACCGGAAAAACAATTTCATTTCCCTCATTTCACGTCTCAATACTTCAAATTATTCATCATGTGCAACATCGTCAACTTATGTTATTGTTACAATATAATAGATACTGCATTTGCAGTTGTTTCTTCAGCCATATTTGTCATTGGCACTGTCCCAGCATGTGTCATTTTATCTACTACACACTCTCCATTTCCCTATGCAATCGTCTTCCTGTCTCACTTCATCTTCAACACTCACGGGTTGTGTTATTGCTCCTGTAAGAGATGCTGGTTCACCAATTTTAATAGCTCCTTCAACAATTGTTCTCATACATTCGTTGGCATCATCAAAAACAATTATTGACTTATCATTGAAAAATACACTTAGTTCATCTTGTACTTCAGAAAATGGAAACTTGTCTTCAATGAATACACCATCTCTTGAAAAAAGAACCTCTCGTATCCAAATGAGATGCCATCCACCATTTATTTGTGTAAAGATAACTCAGGAAAGCACATTTTTGACTCTAGATAGCAAACTTATCTCCATGTCGTTTCTGATTATAGTCATACGCATGACATTCAAAAACTCGTATATGATTATACGGAGGAACCTTGCCAGAAAGTATTTCATAAAGGATTTTTCCTTTGGATAACTCACACAGTGTTCTGTTGATGAGATACATAACACTCAACACACATTGACTCCAAAATTCTATTAGAAGATTTGCTTGACTATGCTTATGTTCAACTTTCTCATTATGCTAAGGAATTCTCACACACAATGTTCGATGAATCACACGTTTAAACGAAGTAATTCTTCGTATACATGAATTCACTAGCATTATTATTGTGCATAAGCTTAACATGTTTGCCAAGTTGTGTGAAAAAAATTGACAATTATTTTCTCAACTTGCTTTTTGTCTGCAAGTAAAAATACTGAAATATCTCTTGAATGACCATCAATCTTTCTTTTCTTTCACTCATTCCAATCGAAACCAGCATACCACAATCATATACCAAAACCTATCTTAGAAGTTAATACAATACAACTCATTTCATCGATTATTTGTGACATAAAAATGAGATTTCAGTTCAATTCTTCAACAAAAAGAACATGTTTCACAGTTAATTTCTTTATCAGAATCAGACTCCCTTCTTGATTAGCAATCAAGACATTTCCATAGAGAAACCCAACCAAAATAAAGATGAAGTGTTGCTGAAGACGTTGGAGAGACCGAGAGTTTGGTCTTCCTTTAGATTCCAAATTAATCTTCTTAAATCTCTTTTGGTTAGAATGAAGTATTGGTCCACGATGGTGGAGTCTAAGATGACTAATAAAAGCGTTTTTCTCATTGCTCAGTCTACAACAAAACCATAGTTTACTCAATCGTATGTTACATGTGGTGGTCCACGATGGTTTCTCAGGTTTTTTTTCATTGTCGATGTTTCTTTCGGTGTTGCTCTAGGTTAGTAGTATATAGTGGTTATTTTTAGTGTTACCATAATTTGGTGTAAGGGTCAATTGGTTGGTGCTTTGGGGTTAGTGTGGCGTTCTTGTGCCTCTCTTCTCGAACGATTGTAATTACCATTCATCATATATCTAATCTACCTTGTTGAAAAAAAAAAAAAAATCTAATATCTCGCTCTAACCCAAAAAACAGAAAATGAATTATGTTAACTTGTTTTTTTGGTTGAAATCAAATTGTTGAATCCTAAATGATATATAGACAAAAAAAAAAAAAAATTATAAGCGAGCCGTTTTAATTCCGCTGAAATGTGTCACGAGATTGAACCAATACCTTGATTTATGTGAAATATTTTTAATAACTTTTGTCTCATTTAAAACTAATTGATGATAAAACTTGACATAAAAAAAAAAAAAAAAAAACATACCTCCACAACCTGGGTCCCCCACCTCGTAGAAGCGTGTCTTTATCTACACTTTTTGTCCTTTGTTTCCTCTCTCCCCCACCATTCTTCCTCCGTCTCTTCTTCTTCTTCTACTCCTGTTCCTCATAAAACCCTTTTCATGTCTTCCTCCTCTTCATCTTCCGACAACGGTGATTCCGGCGCTGGTCCTAGCTCCGTTTCCGGTAGACGCGGCGGCGTTTTCGAGGCCCCATCTCCAACTCGCCCTCGCCACGTCGCCAATGACGTGTGGCCGGAACCTTTCCTCGAATCTCTCGCCGTTCAAGTCGCTGCTGATGCTTCCTCATCGGCCGGCCTCCTCGCCGCAGCACCGGCTCTTGCTAACGTTTTTCGGGTCAGTTCTTTAAAATCCCTTATATAGTTTCGTAACGTTCGAGATACATATATATATGTACATTTTATGGAGTAGATCTCACTCCACGTACATGACACTATCTGAACTCGTTTATTATATTTAAGCTAGGAAAAAATGCGACACATAGATCTAACAAAGACAAAACAAAGTCAAAAGTAGATGTGGGTCTACTATAACTTCAGAGGAGGGACACAATCTTGGTCTAGTCAAATGTACTCTCTTGTTTCAAGTCTTGTACTTTAGTTGTTGTTTCTATAAGCTTAGATTTGATTTTGCATATCTTTCTTTTTGATATTATCTAACCACTTGGAAAAAATTTCGAAACACTATATATCATAAATTCATAATTAAGTAATTGAAGTTACAATGAGTGTGAAATTTGTTTCTAAGGGTGGGATTATGAAGTGACAAAAAAAAAAAAAAACTGACCTTTGGAAAGGTAACCGCCCTTTCTGTGTTTTTATTATGATGGGTCCAAGTCCAACTTTTATGTCTAACAAGACGACATTAATTTGATGTCTCTTTCACATATCATATGGTTTTGGGACTTTGTTTTCCTTTTTTCGTTTTAGAAACTTTTTGTCTTCCATTTACCCAATAAGTTTATTTCTTTTTTCCTTTGTTCTCTCGTCAACTTTTGATACCTTTTAATGTCTATTTTTGGATCCACAAAGGAGACCATACAACCCCATTTCGTTTGTGTATCTTTGTGAAATTGGGACATGTAAACTCTAATATTAATATTATAATATGGGTTGGATCCCTTAGGGCACAAGTAGTTTAAAAAAAAAAAAATTTAGCTTTAAAATCTTCCTTTCTTGGCATGAAGAAAACTCTTTTTTTTAAGATCAAGAAATCCACTTTTTGACTCAAAAGTCCTTCCAATAATAATTAATTTAGACACTTTCTTGACTCCAAATATTGTTGATAGACATTAGGCACAGTCTTTAATCCAATGCCCGATACATTTAATATTTCTTTTTATCTATTTATAACGGTATTTATCTTTCGAAAATCTGAATAAAATCTTAGAAAGTGACCTCTCACGACAGACCCATAAAACTAGAAAATATCGTTGCACATTTAAGAAGATCTAGAAAGAGAATGTAAAAGAAACCTAAGTAAGGTCCTGTCTTTTTGCCTTGTCAATGTTGGTCTTATATTACCACATTAGGTTATTATATACATACATAGTAACTATATTCATCATCATATACATGGTTCTTGTATTATATCAGCCATACGTATTCAATAATTCTATGTCATATATGAAATTGCTACTTTTTTGTTCATCAAATATATATAGTGTTTAGTTTTTTTTCTCATATATCTAGTAACGAGGAATAGCATATGAGTACATATGTACATTTTTTGCGTCCTGCTTTTGTTATTTTTTTCTCTGCCAATATTATGATCCAGTGAGTAATGCATGCAGAGCTTCTGACAACTTCTCATTCTCTTTTTTTCTTCTCTCTCTATATATGTAAATATTTATTAATTCCATGGTATTTTCTAATAAATTCAATTTTCAAATTTGCATTAAAATATATATTAAGAAACTGCAGTGTGGTTTACAGCATAACACTTTTGTCAGAGATTTAAGGGTATAAATAGAGTTTTCATTGTTGTTTTTTTCACTTTGAAATTGATCATGGATTCATCTTTTCCATCGAAGTGGGTTTCATCTTTTGTTTCTTTCCTTAATATTTTCAGTCAAAAGAGACGACAGTATGGGCACTACATATGCCAAAAAGCACATGGAACCCAATGTTAAGGGTCTCTTAGAGCACGTGGTGTCTCTAGATTATAATATGTTCTTTACATTTGAAATATTTGTCTCTAAAATGCAAAAGCGATTTTCTGAATGTGCTCATCTTAAAAAACAGGAGTAGCTGAAATATTTCCTCTCGGTGCTTATGTATTATATCTTAGAAACATAAAATGAATTGACTATTATACTTACTTTTATACTAAGTCAATGATCAAAACCATTATGTACATGTTATACCATACCTTCTATATAATGCATTAGAATCTAAATGACCTTAGATCTGATTTGTAACATGACAACAATCTAAATGAGATAAACTTATAGGAAAGTTCAGTTCGCTGATTATGGTTGTCTTATCTGCTAAGTAGAATGCCTTGCGTTAATAGACAATTTATGATGAATAGTATATACACAACACATACGTAAATGTGGAGAATGTAGGTCCACGGATTCTTGGAGATAGAGATGAGAGAGAAACGTATATATAAGTGTAAAATTTATGTATTTATGGGAATCTCTACTTTTAACAAGACAGGCTTAAAGCTATCCTTTCTTGGAAATGAAAGAGAGAAGGGCACGCTTGTTGGCAAAGTCGTAATCTCATGTTCAGCTTCACTCTGTTACTTCCCCTCTCATTTAATATCTTCATCTGTCCTCTAATAAATTATAGTCTCGATATACAAACAAAAGGGCCTAATCAAAAACCATATCATTTGTTATTTTTGTATTATTATCACATTCATTTGCTTTTCTTTTGTTTTTTTGACATGAGACTAGGGCTTACTCTGGTTATTCCTTTTACTAGGGCTTCTGTTGTAAAATCTGTAGCTTGCAGAGAGAGATTGATTAGTCGCGTCAATTGAACATATACATGTCTAACATTGTCATAATAAATAAATTTATAAAACAATGAGTTGTGTATTCGATGAGTAAGACAAACATACGCAGAGCTTGTGTCTGATGAGTCTGTCGTTGTCTTTCCATCTTCCTAGTCCCTATATAGTCCTTCATGCTTCGTTGCAGGCCTACTTATATCTTCTTTCTATGTGTAATTTTACTCTTCCTCAGTTTATTTATTTAACTTAATCACTCTTCCTTCTCCTACACTTAATTAAAAGCTACTTGTATATATATCTATGTATATATTTTGGTTTTAGTGTTAAGCTAAATTTTATTACAATCGAATCTACCTATTCTCTGTAAACTTGATATATCTTCATGCAGCAGACTTACTACTTATACTATCTATCCATTTTTATGTAATTTTACGCATAATTATCTACATAATTTTAAGTACCCTTTCTTACGTACATTTAAATATTAAGCTAATAATACGCTTACTTTTACTAATATATGTTAAAATTGTAGGTATGCACCATGTGGCAGGCTGTTTCTCGTTCCGACCATCTATGGCAACTCTTAACTCGCCAAGTTTGGGGAAGAACACGTTTGATGCACAACACGTGGCGTGATGAGTTCATCTACCATCATCAGACGGCTAGAAACTTCCAGACGCGTACTTACGTCCACTTCACACTCGATTTTGATCCGTCCGACGTGGACGAGCCGGATAGTCTCTCTTGCCGCTGTCTCAAACTCTCCGATCTCTACTTAGCCGCGGGCTTCGCCGACGGAACCGTCCGTCTCTTTCTCTTAAACAACCGTCTCCACGTCAGGACTTTACGTCCACCTCTAAGAGACCGGTTCGGAAGATTCTCCAGAGCGGTCTCAGGCATCGTTATCTCCGACTCTAGACTGGTTTTCGCCACGATGGACGGAGACATCCACGTGGCGGAAATGAACGGCCACGGTGGCCACACGCGCACGGCTGTCGTCGGAGATATCGTTAACGACGGCGCGTTAGTGGACTTCACGGGCTGTGGACGTTACTGGGTCGGGCTATTCGCCGGTGTTCCAGGCCGGGCTTTTCACATTTGGGACTGTAACAGCGAAGAAACAACATTCGTTGGTGGTTCGCTCACCGACCCAGAAGCTGTTATGGGATGGCACACGTTAACGGAGCTCACGACGTCTCTTGGCCGTCTCAGAATATCGAGCGGAGAAACTGCGGTGGCGTGTACACGGTGGAGAATCATGGTGATTGATCTGAGAAACCAAGGAGTGATCATTGGAGAAGACGAAGAGCAACGGAGAGGACTTATGGTGACAGGTTTTGACGCCAACGACGAGGCGTACGTTAGGATGGACAGTAGGGGTAACGCTATTGTGCGCAGGGTGAGGACGCAAGAGACGGTGTGTGAGTTCCGTGTGAGTGGAGCGGCGCAGAGAAGAGTGATGGGGTGTGTTAATAGGCTGCACGCGCTAATGTGCGCAGGAGGAGTAATGCGCATGTGGGAAGTAGAGAGAGGAGGAGAGTATCTGTACAGTTTTAGAGAGAGAGTAGGAGAAGTTGACGCTATTGTTGCCGATGATAGACATGTGGCGGTTGCTTCATCTTCATCGACGGCTGTGAGTACAATACATCTATGGGATTTCGGTGCACTGTAACGTACCGGATTATGACAGTGTGATTTGATTTTTATTGAAAAAAAGAGGAAAAAGAACCATTTTCTCTGAAAAAGCGAAACCCTAAACCTAGGTGTATATGTAGGGTTTCTGAATTTTAATTTAATTGGGAAAGTGACGGATTGGAGATGGTGACAGGAGGGTGAGATTTACAAGGGAGATTGATTCTCTTCTACAGAGTTTGACCAAAAGTATGTTACTGTTTTTGTCTAAAACCAAACAAAGTGGACTTTTTTCTTATCGCTGTTTTTTCTTTCTGACGTTTAGGGTTCTCAATTCAATTCTGACGTTGTACGAGATGTAATTCTTATTTCTTTCTTTTTTTTCATTGTTTTGTTTTGTATTATTGTTTGCAAATGTTAACTTTTATCTAAAAAATATATTTTATTGGAAAAAGGTTCAAATGTGATCCTGAGATCAAGAGTATATCCAAGTTGTGGTCATTGCAGTTATCAAATTGGGTAACATGGAAGATGAAATAGTAGAAACTTTACATTGATGGAGACGATTCAGTTCTGATTGTTAGAATTTGTATAGTTGGTGAGTGGCCAAAAGTGAAATATAACAAAATAACATGTCCGAAATATAAGCAGATTATATCAAAAGTTAGCATGATTGTTATATTACAATTTATTAGGCCTTGAGAGAAAAATAAAAGTTTTAGAGACAAAAGGGTACTCACACTAGATGACAGAGAGATGAAAATCATAACATTAAGAACGTTAAGTTTTATCATCACATTACCCCAAAACAAAGAAGAATGTATAACCACATCATATGTTTCAAGGATTAAAACTATATTTAGGTTGAAAATATGAATAGAATTTAGAGAGTTGCAATTCATTATTTATATGACTCGTTTTCTATTTTAAATCATTTTGGTTTTCATTATTCATTCTGAAAATTTTCAAAAGTTATTAATCGTTTATTTGTAATGGATTTCACAGATAATGAGATACAATGAGAACTGACTCTAAGCACAAACCGAAGAAACTTGAGCTTTCAGTCTCAAAAAGTTTTAGTAATTTATCGGCTGTAAATTTTAATAAATTTTCTAATAATTTAGTGGTAAATTGTCTTTCTCAAAAGTAAATTTTTTAACTTGATGCATTCATATTTTTCTATATATATTTAAAAAATATATATATTATTAATTGATGGGCCTTAGTTCTTTTTAGTTGCTTCTGGTTTTTATATTCTCACGACCGAGAAAGGATACAATCAACCTTATTTAATATCAATCCAGATAAAACACAGGGCCAGACAGTATAAAAAACAAATTCTATCAGATATTTTGACAAATAATAGGTCAAGACATTATTCATTTAGTTAAAGACTTTTTTTTTTTGTCACAGGGAATTTCAATCCACGACTTACTAGAAAATAGTTGTTTCTCCCTAAGAAGGGCTTACCTCGTATAGTGACAGAGTTTAGACTGATCAATCATTATCGGAGACACAATCGGCCTTTATGGCTCATCGTTTGATTATGGATAACATTCTCTTAGCGCAAGAAAATTTTCATACTCTACCTACTAATCCAATGTGCAAATCATAATTCATGGCATAAAAATAAATATGAACAAAGCTTATGATCATGTATAATGAAATTTTCTTGAAGCCATGATGTTGAAACTAAGATTCGCTGACAAGTGGGTCAAGTTATTAATGTTATATTTCTTCGGTCTCGTACCAGATCATTATTAATGAATAAGCTAAATAGAAGATTACACCATTTAGAGTACTCCAATAAGAAGATTATTTATCTTTGTTCATATCCATCTTATGTATAGAGGCACTCATCTCCCTCCTTTATAGAGCAGAAGAAGAGAAATGCATTACTGGGCTGAGAGTAACAAAAGAAAGCCTCACTTACTATTTGTCAGCGATAGCATGTTCTTCTGTGGTGCAGAGGTACAATAATGTGCAAAAATTCTTAAGATCCTTAATACATATAGAGAGGCTTTAAACAACAGTTAATTAAACCCAACTAAATCCTTGTTTTTTTTATTGGGAGAGGTGGAGTGGAGTACCCATCGGAAAATTAATGTTGTGATTGGTATAACAAACGAAGGGGTATGAAATTGTATTTGGGACTTCCTGAATAGGTTTGTGGAAAAAGTATTTACGTTTTTACAAGATCGTCTCAACAGTTGCGTAAATAGCTAGTTTGCGAACAATCATTTCCAAAGGAGGGAAAGAGGTTTAAATCAGATTTGTTACTGAAGTTATTCTAACATATATGGTATATCATGTTTTCTCCTCCCGCAAGGTGTGACAAACAAAATAAGGAGTTTCATCTCTAACGTTTGTTGGAATCCAAAACAAGATCGTAGAGGACTTCACTGAATCATGTGGGATAAGATTTGTTTTCCCCAAGATTTGGGTAGTTTAGTATTCCGTGATCTTTATAACTTTAACCTCGTTCTCTTCACCAAGAAACTATGGCAACTTTTACAGTATCCTACATCCTTACTTGCTAGAGTTATTTGAGGTTGGTATTATAAGCATTCTAACCCTTTAGAAGATTTGAGCCATATTCCCCATCTTATGGGTGACGGCCAAACCTCTCCTTAGACAAGGCCTTAGGAACACTATCGGTTTAGAATACAATACCAGGGTTTGTAATGAACCTTGGATTTCTGGTTTCTCAGCTTTTCCAGCGAGAGGCCTCAATAATAATCTTTATAGAGACCATACACTCCTTGTTGCCATAGTTTGTTGGTGAGGAGAACGAGGTTAAAGTTATAAAGATCACAGAATACTAAACTACCCAAATCTTGGGGAAAACAAATCTTATCCCACATGATTAAGGAGTGAGATGTACTAGTCCTCCGAGAACTATTCTAACACAAAATATCTCTCCCATCTTAGGGTTAAAAACTAGTCATAACTTAACCTTAGATGAGTATGCTGAAAGTCATGCATAGTTGGGGAACTATTCAGTGAGATCAGGATCCGATTTGGCATGAAAGACGCGGATCCTACTTGACTCATGTGAAACCAAGAATCACATGCCTTCAAAGCCAGGTGTGGAAGGTAAAAGCGGTCTGGAAGCTCAAACACTACATGTGGCAATCATTTACCTGATGGGTTGCTACTTCCCAATAACTCACATCATGTCATTTGGGAAATGATAGGATTTGTCCTAGATGTGGCCATCCCAAGGAAATAATTAACTATCTTATCGTTGTATGTCCACCAGCCTTTGAGGTTTGGGTTCTTTCAGACTTTTCGTCCCTTTTAGGTTGTTTTCTGAGTATATCTTTATACCAAAATATAGACTTCCTATTTTGGACTGAAAAAGATGTAGGTCTCCCCAACCTACGAAGAGTTATCTATCCATGGTTATTTGCTGTACTTTGAAGACAATGAACACAAAGTCTTTAATGGAAAAGAGATATTACCAATAGACACCCTCCAACTCACTTTCTTAGAACAAAAAAGTTGGAGAATCACAGACCAAAATGAATGTGAGGAGGTTAATGGTGTAATAGGAGCCTCTCTGCACTACATGCAGAACTGGACAGTCTCTTTTGGGCTATGTCCAATCTAAGCGAGAAGAGCATACCCTCTTAGATTTGAGATGGATTGTGAATATTTTCTGAAGATATTCTAGGATCAGGTGGACTGGCCTTCTTTCAAGTTGAAGTTAGACTTATTTTGTAATCTTATAGATTGATTTGATCACTTTATCCTAGTCTTAATTTCGCATAGCGTAAATGTATGTGATGATTCTCTCGCTGAAAAGGTGCAAGCACGAGGTTATTTTTTCCTTTGTAAGTCATAACCAGTTGGAAGTAACGATTCCTCAAAAGAATTGTTCTACCGACCAAATTTGATTTAATATATGGAGTTAGTTGACAAAAATAATGATCGATTCTTTTTACTATTACTATATATAATACATAAGTTACGGTATATGAAAACAATTGTATGCACAAATATGAGGGACTTTTTTAAATTCAATTTTTATACATGAGATTCATTTAATCTTATATATATATATATATATATATACAAGTGATTTGAAGACATTTCTTTCAGTCTCCATATATGTAGTAAAATCATGTTTTTTTAATCTCTAATTTGTGGTTCTAAGAAGATTTTTTTTTGCTTTTATGCAGGATGAACTAAGTAATTGAGTTAATACATGGTGTAAAAGACTCCTATCTAAAGGAGAGAAAGATGTTCAAATTAAGTCTGTCGCTCATGTCTTTCCGACATATGTTGTTTTCGTGCTTTCGTCTCCTTTAAGGCATCATCGATAAGTTGATGAGTGATTTCTCTGATTTCTGGTGAATCTCAATACAAAACAGTAAAATACTCTATTGGATTGTATGGAATAAAATATCTTCTCTCTAAGACATGAGAGACCTTGAATTTCAGGATCTCCATGACTTTAACCTCAGTTTGCTTGTAAGAGATTGTGGCACCTAATACATTACCTAAATACATTTATGACTAGGGTACTAAAGGAACATTATTATAGATGTTCTAACCCCTTGGATGACCATGAGACTTATTCATCTTTTGGGTGGTGGAGTATTTTGGCTGCAATACTCATGCTTAAGTGGAATCTTAAAAAGACTACTGGATTAAAAAGTAATACCAAGTTTGAAGTGAAATTTAGATCCCAGACATTCTGACATGTTTTCTGAGAGGAGTAAACCAGCTTGGACATAGAGATTCATAGCTCATAGTTCACCATCTTATCATACAAGATACAAAGGAATGGAATGACCTCTTTCTCTGTGAACTTTTTTTACCCAAAAATATTCCCTTCATTTTAGGGTATTATTAAATTTCGCAAAATGAATCCTAAATAAACTGTGGTTTAACGCTTTGTGCTGCCTAGAAGTGGACGAATGTTACATACATTTCTTTTTCAATAAAACCTTTTGTATGCTTTTGAAACCTAAAGAAAAAAAGTGGCTATGCAGCAAAAAAAAAGAATCGGTATAAGCTATTATTTTAGTAACCTCTGTGTATCTTGTAAAGAATATTTGTTTTAGAAACTTGTGTAACCTATTGTAAATTTAAATATTTATTTATACTCCATATCAATACCTTAGAACAAAAAAAAAAAGAAAAAGACTAAATTTCAAGTTAATTTTTTTTTCAAATTTTTTTTCAATTTTTGTTTTTATTAATTTAACTATTTTGATATTAATTTCTATTTTATTTTAATATAGACGATTTGTTTAGGATTTGACATACTTTTTATGAATTTTTTATGTTAATTAATTTTGATCTTAATTTTTCTAAGAATTAGCATAGATTAGTTTATCTTTTAATTTGACAGACATGATTCTTTAAAAGTTTTACATTCTTTAAGACATAATTTCTTTTATCATTTTTATTAGTTACGTTTTTTATGTTGTATTCCAAAGATTTATCGTATAAGTTAATTTTTTAAAACAAAAAAAAGTGTCTTTGTTAGTTTAGATTTGTACACTGATTTCTATTTTATTCTTAAAGATACAATTCTCATAAAATCTATCTTAAAATAAAATTTGTGAACATAATTTTGCTTTTTTAGGTAAACTCTTTTAATTTTCCAAAGAGTTAGCAAAGATATCAAGTTAATTATGTTTTAGATATTTAATTTATCTTTTTAGATTTATTTCCATTTTATTTTGATATATACTATTCTTTGAAAGTCTTGCATTTTCAGAACATAATTTCTTTTTTTTTTTTTGTTCAATAAATGTTTTCTGTTAATTTTCCAAAAACAAATTATATATATCAAGTTAAGTTCAATTTTAATGATTTTTTAGTTTATTAGTTTAACTTATTAAATATTGATTTCCATTTTATTTGTAATATTTATATTTAATTTGGAAATCTTGATATTTTTAAAACTATTTAACTTAAATGTTGATTTGGCATATCTGTATTGGTGTTTTGAAATTCCATGTATACACTCTCAATAGGATTTAACCTCAACTTTTACTCGCATAAGTTTTTTTCAAAAATAAATTAAATAATTATCTTTGTTTATTGATTTTTAATTTATTTTGACATATATGTCTTTTTTTATAGTATTGCATTTGGTTTCAAATTGCGCTTTAAACCCAATTAATCATTTTATAAATTAATAACTCTCTAAATTAATAAAATACTAGTGATTAAATGTTATTAATTTATAGAATTTTTACTGTATATATTTATTCACTCTTTTATCTCTTCGTAATCCGTAATCCATAATATTATTTTAGTATTAGTTATTTGATTTCATAATCATTTTAAAATATTTTTTTCATAGAATTTATTAAAATAATTATTTTTATTTACCAATTATATTTATTTTTAATTAATAAAAATATTTAAACTACATTTTTATATTACTATTATTCATTTACTGGAATAGTATGAATATGATCTTATTTTAACTCTTTACTAAAAAAATTATAATAACTGCAAAAACTAAATGAGAATGAAAATAAAAAAAAAAGAAAAGAGTTTCTGCAGCCATACTTTTTTTCTTATAGTTTAAAAAATAACGTATATCGTAAATTGGGTTAATTTTTTTTTTTATTTTAAAATTTAATATAAAGCATAATTGGTAATTTTAAAGGTTGTAAATTAACTATGCATACCAAAATCTGATGAGTTATAATTTTCACATGTGTCACACTGGTATTGAATGCATTTTGATTTATATAACAAGATTTCCATTTTTCACTTACCTTTTTTTTTTCCTATTTCTAAGTTTTTATTTTATAATTTCCATTTTTGTTTATTTTAATTCATTTTTTCCAATTTTATATAGATTTTTAATTCTTCTACTTATTTTTCTATTTTGTAGTTTTTTGGTTTGGAAAACCATATATTTTTTTTATATAATCAAACTAATTATTAAAAATAAAATTTATAGTTACCAGAAATTAATGTACAACACATTTTTTAATTTAAATTAATTATTACACATCTCAAAATCTGTGCAACTGTAAAAACAATTTCAATTGTCATATTCACGTTGAACATATTCTACTTTATATAGTAATATAATTTTTTTATAATTAAAGAATATATTAGCCTAAAATATAAATATATGTATCATAATTATATAGATTATTAATTTTATATTTTAAATATTTGGAGAGAAAAAGATGAAGAAATTTAAAATATCCAGAGGATCAATATTCAAAAGGAAAAAAGACTTTTAATTTTGTGGTGTCGTTGCTGAGATTAACCAATGAGAAAGTGATACATTGTTTACCTAACTCATATGAATCAAGAAATGGAAAAATTATTAAGAGATATATATACCTTTCTATATTGTTATGAAAGTGAGATATTTAACTTTTTCTTAAAAGTATTTATTTGGAGAAAAAAAGGGATGCCATAAAATTGTAGAATATCCAAAGGAAAAAAATATTCAAAAGAAAAAAAGACTTTTAATTTTGCGGAGTCGTCGCTGCGATCAATAACCAATGAGAAAATGATACTTCACTTAATTAACTCATGTGAGTCAAGAATTGAAAAAAATATTAGGAGATATATATATTTCTATACTGCTATAAAAGTAATCAGATACTTAACTTTTTCTTAAAAGTATTTATTTTAGATTTTAAATTATATTACAAATTTTATAATACTAACTTCTTACTATAAGAGGTACCAAAATTTTGGAATATTTATATAGTTTTGGTTTTTATATAACTAGATTTTCTATCCGCGTTACACACGAATCAATATTAATAATTTGATTTAAATATTTTTGACTTTTAAATCATTAAAATATATAAGAAATTTTCAGAAACTTTTTTTAAAATATAAATTTATTTGAAATATGAGGTGTTGTTGTCTCTTTATTTATAACATTATCGATTTTATTAAGTAAAATAATGATAAAACAATTAAATTTTATCTAGTTAAAAACTAATTTATTAAAAATACTAACAAGTTTTTTTAGTATGTTTGGGCATTATGCCTATGTATGTAGAAAATCATAACTCTAAAGAATAGTTGGACATTTTTGGAATTGAAAAATGTTTTCACTATTTTTTAAGCTAAAAAATGTAATCATTATACGTTTTTGTATCTTTTACCATTTTTTAAAAAATAAAAAACTTTGCAATAGATTTATTATTTGCATTTTGTATACTCTGATCAACCACTTCACCACTTAAATGTATATGTCAACTCTTCTCTATATTATTTCACAGCCTCCTATATTTAAATTTCAAATGGATCCATCATCTATTTTTAATAGAGACATGATGCACATCCAATTTCAATTTTGTATAGTAAACCTTTTGCATTATATGTTCATTTGTAATCTTAATAATTTCTTTTATCTCTAACTAATAGAAATTTTCAAAATTTTAAATTTTTTAATTTGTTGATTATTATCTTTAGATAATATATTTATCTGGTGATAAATGAAAGTTGACTATTCTTCCTATCACTCTTTTGTTTTATCGTTCATACAATATTTTATTGTCTATTTCCATGCAAATTTTGTTGAAAATTCCAAATTACTAATCTGGTGGCCCTCTCGTTACTCTCTATCTTTTCATATATCTTTTAAATATTTTTCAATAAATATATTTCTTTACTAGAATCTGTATGACAGTATGAGATCACACAACACCACGTCATCATCATCACCTAGGACCGGATGGTTTCCTCTCTCTGATCGCGAGTGAATTCGACGTTTTCCTCCCACCATTACCACACAAAAGTCTTCCTTCCCCTTAAGGTTTAATTTCTCAATGGAAGAAACTCTAATTCTCAACGAACAATATATATACTCGTAAAGCTACATAAATAAAATCAAGAAAGAAAAACTCTTCAAGATATAAGTCACTTTGAATCATGGAGCCAACCGCTCAAGAAGGTCCTCAAGGATCATCGGCGTGGTTCAAAAGATACTTAGACCGTCAAAGTGATTGGTTAGAGAAAACCAGAGGAAACTTGGTGGTTGCAGCTACGGTTATAGCCACTATGAGCTTTCAACTTATGGTCAATCCTCCAGGTGGTGTTTATCAGAGTGACAATTGTTCCTCAGGAACTTGTAAGAGGACAGACCAAAACTGTAAGGGAATAGTCGGAATGTCGGTACTTGAGCATGCAGATCACAAGCGTTTCTACTATGTCGGGATGGTCATTAGCAGTTTCATGTCGTTTTCCGCCTCGATGAGTCTCATTCTCCTCGTCATCTCTGGATTTCTACTTAGGTACTACTAATATATAACTTGTATGTTCGTAAACATTTTAATGATCTGATGATGTTATAATTTTATTTATAGGAACCGGTTGATAATGGCTATTATGGTAATGTTTATGTTTGTGGCGGTCCTCTGCATATCGTTAGCGTTCTTCTTCGCTGCGACGTTGGTTCATTGTGACGATGATATAATCGATTATATACGAACTCTGTATTTGATATATTGGGCTCTATTTACTGTTTTAGTGCTCCTAATTCTGGTAGTTCGTATTTTATGGTGGCTTATAAGGTTTATTATATGCTGTTGTCGTTGACTCCATCTTCAGCCCCTTAAGGAAGAAGATGAACCAATCCCCTTGGCTCGAACCCACCTTTGTTATCGAATGATATGAGCGAAGTAATCATCAGTACAATAGAAGTGTCCCATGCTGATTATATTACCTTATAGTTTTAAAAGTGTATTATTGTTTATATTTCCACAGGGAATGTAATACTTTTCTACCCAAAAAAATCAATTATTATTGAAGGAAATGAGAATCTTTATAAGAAAACATGTATACCAGTGTTCACTTAGAATATAAGCATGGTTTGGATCAACAACGTATAAAATCAAACAGGACTTTTTAACTCAAAGACAAAGCAATAAAAGAATGCCGGCAAACAAACAACCAAACAGAAAAAAATATCAAAAGAATGATTTTATCACTTCTTGTAATACATTGATAGTTTAATAATACAAATTAACTATACTCATTTTTTTATATATTAGTTTTTCGGTTATTTTATTTTTATTTTACTTTAGATAGTCACATAAGTATTACATATGTTTGGGATTGCACTAAACACGAGTCAGACGATTGATTCAAACCTAGAGATTCATCAAAAAATCAGAAATATATCGGAAAATACTCGAGAATTAGTTATTTATAACAATGTTATATATTTGAAATATTTTTATCTATAAAATTTTGCAATTAAAATTTTTTATACATAATTGTTTTGGTAAATGTGGAATCCCTTCACATTCATAAAATTAGAATAAAAAAAGATTAAATTCATAACTCCCACAAATAGATATAAGATTGAATACATAATTGTTATTTTTTTTGTTGCACATTATACCTTATAACTAGATCACATTTTTATGATTTTGTGTAATAGCTCTAGGTCAAATAATAACTCAAACAAAAAAAGCAAGTAAAATTTTTTTCCAAAGAAAAGGTTAAAAAAATAACAATTTCATTTTTTTTTCATTATGGTCTGTCTTTCATTTGTAGATATATTATATACCAGTGGTGAACATTATCATTTATATTAGAAATTAACAAAAGAAAAAATTGTTATTTCAGAATTATTTTCTCAAACCAACATGTAACTATTAAAAACTCTAATCCATGGTCGTTACTCAAACTTAAAATGCAAAATCAATGTTTTTAATCACGTTTTAACTTGTTGTAACACACAGATTAGTAAAACTGACAAACTGAGATTTTTTTTCTCCTTTCTATAAAAGAAAATAAATCGGTAATTCTAATTACTCGAACTAGGCAAGAGAGTATTTGGATAAACGATTAATGAAATCAACTATATCTAAATACATAGTAATTGGAGTATATTGTATGTTACTTTTTTTTTATCCACCCAAACTCCATTCATTAAATCAAATTTTGGTCTGTGATGAGGATTCCTCGCGGGATCCCATTAGTCGACGAGTCACGATTTACATGAGAAAAGATAAAGCCTCGTGCTCTAGCTTTTTTTGCAAGGGAATCTGCCTGATGATTTAGAGATCGCGGTATTAAACGTAAATGAATAACATCAAACTTATCCCTAAGGGAATTAAATAGTTCTAATTCAGAATTAAATGATGGCCAATCCGCTTGTTCCTCCGTCATTTTGATCAGATCTGAGCAGTCCGTTTCGATAATAGCGGCGAGCATTCCTTGATCGTAAAGACATGTCAATACCCAGAGCAATCCGTCCATCTCCGCATGGAGAGCGGATAAACTTCTACGAGTGCCTCTCGCTCCTGTCATAGTCATGATTCCATTGGACCACAGGCACCACCCATGGGCACTAGTCGCATCTTGTTTTACCCATGATGCATCAATCTGACAGATTGGCAAGTGTGGTACGACAGGCGGGCTAATATTAACTTGTGGCTCCACTTCCTCTTCCTCTTCCTTTTGATTTGCTATTCTCCAACTTTCTGCTTCCAACGTAGCTATTTGCAAAGTTTGAAGAGGGGAAATCTCTTTTCCTTTGAAGACTTTTTCATTTTGTGCCTTCCAAATATACCATATAATCTAAAGAAAGGAATCTCGAAGTGGTGCTGTCAGGCCCATTTCTCTTGTTTTCCAAAACAAAAAATACATGTTTTGGTATAAGGAGGAACTCGGGAAGCAATCCGGAAGGGACGGAAAGTCCGATAAGGCCCATACTTGTAAAGCTGGAGGGCATTCAAAGATAAGGTGATTAGTAGTTTCTTCCTGTGCTCCGCATCTGGGACAACTCGGATCTGTTCCCAAATGCCGATAAGTAAGTCTCTGACACGTTGCGACACAGCCCAAGAGTATTTGCCACATGAAGTGCTTGAGTTTTCCGGGAACTTTCACTTTCCAGACTTTACCCAGAAGCGGCATAATACTAGGCTTTAAAACTTCCAACTCCTTCACTGCCATTCTTGATTTCCTCTGAAGGTCATATCCAGTTTTAACTGTGTACACTCCGGTCTTTGCATAGTTCCATGCATATCCGTCGGGAGTATGGATGCGGTTAGGTCTCATACCTAGTATGAGAGTGATATCTTCTGGGTGGAACATCTCCTGGAGGCGGGAAACGTCCCATTCGCTGGTATCAACTTTGATAAGATCTTGTACCAACAGATGGGGATCCATATGTCCTTCTTGTGTTGGTTCTCTCGGCAGACGTGCTGGAATATCTGGAATCCACCTCTCGCTCCAAAACCTCGTATTTCCTCCCAAACCAATGGTTCTCCGTAGGCCCCTCCACAAGACCTCCCGTGCAGCCATGATACTCCTCCAACCGAAGGATGGAGAGTAAACACGGCGATTCGCCAGTGGATCCTGTCCTCTATAGTATCATCCTTTTAAAACCCTCGCCAGGAGGGGATTCAGATATTGCACTAGACGCCAGAGCTGTTTAGCGAGGATAGCCAGATTAAAGTCGTGAAGGTCACGGAAACCCAATCCTCCCATGTCCTGGGGAACACAAATCTTGTCCCAAGCTATCCAGTGTAAACATTTCTTATCTTGTCTGGAGCTCCACCAAAATTTTGAGATTGCACTCCGTAGTTTGGATATAACATCCTGAGGAAGGAGGAAACACGACATCACGTATGTCGGAATAGCTTGGGCTACTGATTTAATTAGAACTTTTTTCCCACCTTTCGGAAGGAGCCTCGCTGACCAAGTATTAACCCGGTTATTCAGTCTGTCATGGGCGAAGGCAAAGACTTTGTTTTGGAACCACAAATCTATTTTGGGATCCCCAGATATGACCCCAAACCACCCTCATTGCGGATTCCAAGCGCTCGCTTTATTACCCGTCGTGAACTAAGACCCACTCTATGTCCAAAGATAACAGATGATTTATCCGGGTTTAATTCTTGTCCTGAAGCCGCACCATAAGTTCTAATTATCTCTAGGATCGTTGAACTTTGTTCTGAATCCGCCTTTCAGAAAAAAGGCTGTCATCCTTAAACAAAAGATGTGATACTGGGGGGCTTGCCCTGGCTACCCGCAACCTGTTGAGTCTCTTTTCCCCCTCCACCCCATTTAAGAGGGAAATAAGTGCTTCAGTACAAAGAATGAAGAGGAAATGTGACAAGGGATCACCCTGTCGGAGACCTCTCGAAGGCTTTATCTTTCCCTTGGCTTCCCCGTTTATCAGCACTTGGTAAGATACTGAAGAGATACAGAACATAAGCAGATTGATCCATTTCTCCGAGAAGCCAAGTTTAGTCATTAGAGCCCGAAGAAACCCCCACTTGACCCGATCGGAAGCTTTGCTCATGTCTGTTTTTATAGCCATAAATTTCATGCTATATTTTTGATTTGTGCGCAAGGCATGAAAATTTTCTTGCACTAGCAGAATATTATCAGTTATTAACCGTGTAGCCATAAAGGCTGATTGTGTTTCCGAAATGAGTCTCGGAAGGACCCTCTTGAGCCTCTTGCAGAGGAGTTTAGAAATAATTTTGTAGCTCACGTTACAAAGACTTATAGGCCTGAATTCCTTCATCTCCCTTGGATGTTCTTTCTTTGGTATAAGGCATATATTGGTCTGGTTTAGTCGTTGATCAAAAATCCCTGTTCTGAAGAAATCTTGGACGAGTTTCACAATATCTTTACTAAGGATTTGCCAAAATCTCTGATAGAATCTGCTGGTCATCCCGTCTGGACCCGGTGCTTTGTCAGGATTAATGTCAAAAACTGCTGCCCGAATCTCCTGAACTGATGGCTCCGCAATAAGCAAATGGTTAGCATGTGCGCGAACTTTCGCGGTAATAAACCGGAGTGCATCCTCATAATTTGAGGGACTAGATATATAGAAGATATCTTGAAAATACTCTATCGCTACCCTAGAAACTTTATCCTGGCTTTCAGCCCATTCACCATCTTTATCTTTTAAACATATAATCCGGTTCCTAGCTCTTCTAAGCTTTGTCGTGGCATGATAAAATTTTGTATTCTTATCTCCGTCTTTATGCAATAGAGAGCGGCTCTTTTGTTCTCCAAAAAGTTTCTTCTTCTCTAAAAGCGGCGCAAAGACGTCTCCAAATATCTTTTATTTCCTCCAAAGTAGTATCATCATCTGCTTATGCCAAATCCAATTCGTTTTTGAGCTCCTCTATTAATCTTGCCGTATTAGATAGCAGAGTTTTCTTCCAAGAAGATATACTCGTCCGGCAGGAGATCACTTTACGGTGGAAATCCGTAAGATACGACCCCGTCGAGGGACCCTAACCTGAAATAACAGCATTTTTAAAACCTGGTTTGTTAACCCATCTTTTGTCAAATTTGAAGCTTTTTTTCCTGGTCCATGGGGTTACTTGAATCCTTGACAGGATAGGCCGATGGTCCGATCCCCATAATTTTAAGTACTCCACAAAAGTGTGGGAGAATAGCTTATGCCATTCCTCATTTCCTATTGCTCTATCTAAACGACACTTCACCTTGCCTGAACGACGTCTTCCCACCCAAGAGAGGGAATTCCCTTTGTAAGGAAATTCAGTCATCCCACAATTATTCAGCATGGTACGAAAATGAATAAAGGAGGATTCCGGCCGGCGGCGTTGACTAGGGACTTAGCACACGGCTAGAGCTTAGCACCAGGCTAGAGAAAACGTTCCAAGATTAACTTCTATCGCAGAAGAGAGAAAACACCCAACTTTTACAGTTGAGGAAAGATAGAATTTGCAGAACCATAAGACTTTTGCAGCCAAGATTAGGACTTCCCACAGTGGGAGAAAAAAATGGTAAAAAAAATCAACACCAGGACGGGGGAGTAGGAGTTGACATGAAGGAGGAATTGTCGTGAGGAGACACCAGAATCCCACAGGCGGTATAATCCATGGTTTTCTTGAGGTAGATCTGGTTTTGTAAACCCATGACTTGCTATTTTGGGACAACAAACCAGGTGGGTGAAAGGGGGAAAGGATAGGAAAGCGACATAACTAGGTGGATGAAAACCATCTTGGACTATGTGCCTAAGAGCATTTTTTATCGTTTTTTTTTTGTTCTTTTCGTTTTGGCTTTAACGTGAAGAGATCACATCTTGGGTTTATTGAGTGAGGTTTTAAGTTTTTGTATGTTACTTATAAAATCATATTTATTATTTAAATTATAATTATTCTCCACGGTCGGGAAAAAATATGTTTATAATTTTATGTTAGTTTTTTGTGTACCATCATATTTTTAAAATATATTTTGAAATTTTTTATCAAAAAATATTTATACTATCGACATTTTGAGCTATTACTTATACTGTGTATATTTGCTGTAGTCTTTATTCTATAGTAAAATATGTTAGATTTTAATAAAATAAAACCAACCAATCAGTGAAAATTGTTTTTGATTTATACAATAAAGCCGCTCATATTATTAGATGGTTATAATTGAAAAAAACCCAATTTATTTTAATTTTGAAAAATTATATAATCTCATTATACATATTATCACTTTGTTTTGTTCATTAATGTTGTATCTTGAATAAAACAAAGCTCTCTCAATAACAGAATATGATGTTAATTGAAGCATTCTTCTTTATTTTTTGGAGGAGGACCAAAAGTGACCTATAATATATGATACCTCAGAACTATTACATAATGATTTATAGGGAGTTATATACCCTTGTTTGTTTGGATAACCAAAATCCATAATTAGGTCTCTAACGTCTTCGATGATAGTTTGATGATAAAACTCACTGCTAAGAGTTTGGCAATGTACCCCTCTATTGTGCATTTTTTTGTTGAGAATTTAGCGGTATACCCCAGTCTTGAGCATTTGGTAGTATATCCCACAATTGAGAGTTCTGTGATGTGCCACATTCTTGAGCATTTGACAGTGTTAAGCATTTGACGGGGTACTTCACTGTTAAAAACCAGGGAGTCCGCCCCACTGTTTAACATTTGGTGTTGTGCTCCATTCTTGAGTATTTGGCGGTATGCCCCACTGTTGAAAACTAGGACCCCAAAAACCTGGTGAAATTTTCCCACCGGCTTTGTTTCCCATTGAAGATTGGACTACTAGATGATAGTCCTCTAGAATGTTGACTCTAAAATGGTTGGCCTAAACCCAACTGTTTCAGAATCGTTTCGCTTTTCTGTGAAACACCAGTAATAGTTTTTTGTAGCTTATCCTCGTCAGTGTTTGCAGCTATATTAATAAATTACTTACACCAAAATTTCAGTCTTTGAGTGTATTTAGGCATTTCCAATAAAATACAATGTGTTTTGTAAGTTGCAGAGTAAGAAATAACGCTTCAGCCTTTTTTCGTTCATCGTAATCATCTTGGTTAAAAATACAAGGAAGAATTTTTTGAAGGATTTGTCATTGGAACTCTCTAAAACAGCCGGTAGTGTCTTGAATGGTTGTCTCAAATGATTTTCTACGATGAATTCCTCTTGAACCACTTCAAACATTGGCTCCTCAGTTTCCATTAGATCTACGTGAACTACTTCCACGTCTGCCACTAGAATGAGAGCTACTCCCACGTTTCCCACACTATTCACCTTCTAATAGGGATTCCAAATGAATCATGAGTGAACTCATTCGGTGGACGTTTATCATCATCAAGGTTAACACGATACACTTCTTCATTTTCTTGGGTCTTATGAACATAAGTTTCAGGCATGTCATCACCATCGATGTCTGAGAATCTGTGTGTGGCATCATCAACTCGTCCCTCATTCATTATCTCTTTTCTTCTTTATCGCATAGAATGATGAGGTTGTGAATAAATTTTGCGCTTGATTTTTTGGTGAGGCAATTTCGATCAAGGCATTGATCTGCTTTGGATTCATCTCTATCCCTTGGTGTGTGACAAGGTAGCCAAGGAGCTTGTCTAATGCTATTGAAAATATAAAATTGGCTGGGTTGATTTTCATGTTGTGCTTATTTAGACCTCGAAGCATTCACAGAGGTGTTTCACTTTCTCCTTGAGGCACAAAATTAGTTCAAAATTTATTGGCTCCTTAAGTTTGGCTACGATCTCCAACATTTTGGATTTGTCTCATCAATGCACATTGAGATTACCAGTTTGCAAAGCGGTTGGATTTCCTCCTCTGTGCTTTCTTGTCTTTTTAATTGGTGTTAGAGTTTGGTAAGTCTTTTTTCTGCCTCCTGACTCGTCTTCTTCGATCCAAACTTGGTCACCGGCCTTCTAAGCTTATGTTACGCTAGGAAACAAGTTTACGACTCCTTCTGCTTTCCCAAAATTTTCTTAACTCCTTTGGGAGTGGAGAATTTGATGCATAAGTGATAGATCGATGGAACACCTCTCATCGAATTTATCCATATTGTTTCCATTATTGCATGGTAGATTGCGGGATGATTGGTCACCGAGAATTCTATGATTTTTATTCCCCCTTCAGTCTAGACGGGCAGGTCGATTGTTTCCAGGGTCATTGTCATTTTCCAAGATAATCCTATTATTGGTTTTGGAGCTGCTGAAATCGCGGAAAGGTTGGTGTTCATCCTTTGGAGGGTTTTCAGGAATATAATATTCACCATGCTTTCAGTGTTTATAAATATCCTAGAGACATCATGGTTTTTTTATGATTAGTTCGATTACGAGGGGGCCATCATGGGGTTTGTTGATACTTGTTGCCTCATCCTCATCTTTGTTGGAGATAGCTGCCATTGGCTTATTAAGGCATCCGTTAATGGTGGTTTCATCCTTCTGATTTGGTGCGGATCTGCTTCTTTTAAGGCAGAAGTCTCTAGGTCTACCTGCTTCTTGCCATGCCATCATTTTTGCTGGCCTTTGCTCGTCTGCCTGTTGTCGCGACGTTTGTCTCGGAAGGCTCATTGAAAGGTCCCTAGGAGTTGCAAAGTTGAGCCATCTTGCTTGCAGTGGATTTGATGCTGAAGCATTTCCTCCGAAGCGGAGGCTCCTCATCTCGTTTTATCTGTGTATGGCTTCGATCCATCTGCTATGTGAGCGAGCTGTTTAGCGTATCTTTCTACTCCATCTTCTTAAACAATGCATCCAACATGATTTGTAGCTCCATCATTGATGTTTTGGCTGCCTCCGTATTGTCGGCACCTTGCGTTTGTTGATTGTCATTGCTGGTGTTGCATGCGTCTGCTTTGTCTCCGTTAGCAGCCATTTCTTCCGATCTCGTGTTCTTCTATTCTTAAAAGTAAAAAAATTGTTGATTCTCCATAGACGCCACCAAATTGTGGGAGTCGAAACTCGCACAATAAATTTAAAAAGTAAATATAGGAACCCAAAACTTGTAAGGGAAGAACTCGAGAACAGAGATTGAAAAGAAATATTATTGAATAGTTTTTTTGATAAGTTTTTCGTACAAATTTTGTAAGAAAAAATATAAGTCTAATGCCTAAGCCACTATGTACGAGGAGTTGATGTGTCTTAAGTTCTACTCATGATTGCTTTTATATAGTAAGTAGTTTGAGCCTTCACAAATGGTTCTTAGCAATGTGGGACGTTGTTTCTCCGCAGAATTTTGAAATATGCTTATGTAATCTTCGAGAAACTTTGGCTCGGTCCAAAATATGTTTGATCAATAAGCTCAGTCCATCCTTTCAAAGCAGCACTATGTTCTTACAAAATGGAAAAACGGCTTGGTAACTTCACGAAACTGCACGATGTCTTGGAAAACGACTCGACATCAGACAATGGAAGAACAGCTCTACAGGAGAAGAGATATCAGAAGGAATGGCCGACCAGTGTTTTTTCGTATCAGACTGTTGAGACATACACAGTCATGCTGTCGAGCTTGGAAAACCTTCTGAACGGTCACAACCTAGCCGTTTGGATCGGCAGGAGACGGATTGATCATGGTCGATCTGTTCGGCTCAGCAGGACATGGACCAGTCACGGCTGAGTTATTCGGCTCGGTAGGATGCGGATCATCTGCAGTGATCGCGACCAAGCCTTTCGGATCGGACCTTTGGCCGGATCACGACTGAGCCGTTTGGATCGAATCCAGCCAAACTGTTTGACTTGGGTCCATCCGATCCATTCAGTTCAGACCGGTTTAGACACTGGCTGGTTCGGGTCTGGTTCTTATTATCGTTTTTTGGGCTAATTCTTATAATTCTAGGAAATTTAGTTAATCTCATTTTTCTATACTTAGCCGATTTTGACCCTAACATATTTATATTAGTATTTCTTCAGAGTTCATCTCCTATCTATCTCTTCTACTCTTCTTATAACATGAATCATTAAGGATTAGTGAAATCTCCTTGAATTTTCATGGCTTTAAGTGAGTAGATTATCTAGGCATTTCGATTAGGTAGGTTATGATGATTAGATAATTATTTGTGATGTTTAGCGCTTAAACTACATTGACGCTTACCTATTCGATGTGTTTTCTCATGCATAGAAGGTGTTTGATGAAATGTTTGAATGAGTCACTTAGGTGATTTACATACTTAGCCGATGGAAATTGATGTCTATTGTGTCTAGTGTCTACTAGGACCTCAGAATAATACATACTTATCTTATGATTACCAATGGAATTGATGTTAACTGCATGATTAGTGTAGGATTCATACCATGAAAGTGGACTAGCCTAAATTAGTGGTCATAGGTCTAAGGATTAATATTTGTATGATTGTTTTAGGATTCTAGATTAACATTTGATAACTCAAAGTTAACTACCTTAACTCAAATGCTTATTCTATGCATTTTCGTCGGATTGATTGTTGGTTGATTTTTGTTGACTTTTCTAGGTTGTTAGTTTAGTTAAAAAAACTCTCTTCTATTTGCTTAGCTTACGGAATTTTATGCAATCCTAGTGTCTTAGATCTCTAGTTCCCTATGGTTTTGATCTTGAAGTGTTTACCATTCATTTGCGGCAGTGTACACATTAGGTTTTAATTGGTGTGTATACACAAACATCAACTAACTTGGATTACAAGAAATGTTGAGAATTTGATGTTTCAAGATAAGAAAGTGTTCGGAATTCTGTTGGTCTCGATATTGAGGATGGATCGAATGGTTAAGAAGGGTTGTTAAACATTCTTGGCAACAATATCGGTTACATATGAACAACAAGAAATTGGTTTAGAATTGTTCTAATGGTGAAAGACTCAGAGGATGTATTCCAAAAGATTACCGGGTTACCACCACCTCAAGATTTGTTGGAGCGAAAAACAACTCATATATCAAAAGCTCCTTACTGAATGACACCAACTACTAGAGTTAAAGAATCAGTTGGAAGATTTGATCAACAAAGATTTCATCAGACCGAGTAGTTCAACGTGGGATATACCAATGGTATTCATAATGAAGAAGGATGGTAACTTTTGGTTGTGCATCGATTACGGCTAGTTGAACCAAGTGACAATAACAAATAAGTATATGTCGCCATGGATTGACAAATTGTTAAAATTAGCTTAAGGGAGCCTTTTGGTTATCAAATATAGACTTGGCCTCGGGTTATCAATAAATTTATTTTGGAGGGAGATCTGAGGAAGACAACAATCGTAGCGAGGTATGAACATTTTGAGTTTGTGCTCATGTCGTCCGTATTGACAAATTCTCCAGTAGCATTTATGGAACGGCGGACCCTGATAGGGTCTCAAAAATTGCAAATTGGCTAAGGCCTTTGACGAAGATAAATAGTTTCTTAAGCTTAGCAGGTTATTATCAGCGGTTTGTAAAAGACTTTCCAAGCTTGGCTAAACCATTGATTCATCTGACAAACAAGAAAAAAATGTACAAATGGAAGACATAATGCGAGAGTAGCTTAACTGGTTGTAAGGAGCGTTTGGTGAGTATACTAGTGTTAGACCATGCTAGTTGAAGTGGTGTATGTGGTATTTAAAATGTCGAAGATATGTTTTGGTTGTGTCATAATGCAGAAAGAGCGAGTAATCGCTTAACATCTTGACAATTAAGGAAGCACGAAGAAAATGATCCTATTCATGATTTAGGATTGGTTGTGATCATGTTTGCCTTAATGATTTACTGCGTATCTCTACTGAGAAAAGGTTTAATTGTCTAAGAATCACAAAAGTTTAAAGTATATTTTCACTTAGCTGAAGTTGAACCTAAATAAATAAGATGGTTGCAAAATGATTTAGAGATAACATTTTGAAAAAAGAAGAAGCTAATTTAGTGATGGATGTATTGAATCACATGAAGACAGACGTTTCAATTGAAATGAAAGCTGAGAGATTAATTACAATATTTGGGATGTTGAACTTGAATGTATTGATGGAAGAGACTACGAATCCATTTTTTTCTTCAAACCTAAAAATTACTTTATCATTTTTTTGGGGGAAATTTAGACCTTACAACCAAAACAAATCTCAAATTAACAAAATAACCAAACCCCCTTTCTCTTCCCTCATTTCTCTTCCTATATCTCTCTACCCTCTCTCTAAAATTTTTTTTTTTTTTTTTTTAGTTATTTCACTAATTCTCCTATTTTTTTTCGTTTCTTATTTATCATAGAAGAATTAGGTGAAATAACCATAAAAAACAACAAAAATTTAAAATCTAACCTCTTCAGATATCTCTCTTTCCACTTTGGTTAAATTCTTAATTCTTTTTTTTTTAGTTATTTGACAAATTCCCCCTTTATTATACTCTGAGCTCTTTTTTTTTTTTTTTTTTTTTTTTTTTTCTTACGTGGATCCATCTTTTTCTTACCTAAACTTACTTATTCATTTTTTTTTTTTTTGAGAAAATTATCATTCCTATTATATTTTTGAATTTTTACATATTTGATTTTTTAGGAGATGAGTTCTTAAAATGATGAAAAATCCCAAAAAAATCAATTATTAGTTATGGTTACTGCCTACTGATTAGGTGCCATGCTAATAACCTGATAACTTTTTTTTTTTTATTAAAAGCTTTCATATCGAAATTGCATAAGAAATAAAAGAATTACAAGCCAAAAGGCTCTAGTTGAGATGGGCCTCACCCATTAATTGTAACATAAGCCCAATTTGTAAAGATCTTAGTTGAACCCAAAAAAAAGATTAGTCTATGATGATGTCGATGGAGTCGAGGGAAACGAGGAGACTTATAGTGTGTTTGTTGTAAAAGAAGACTGGAACCATAGCTGCATTAAGTTGGAGGAGAGTCTAGGTCGATCAGCTCTGTAGCTTAAGATACGCTCCTTTATCTGCCTTTTAATTAGAAGGTTGATTGTGTCCGAAGATCTGAAGTTCCCCCGATGGGTTCTGCTATTCCTTTCATTCCATACCCAATAGATTAATGACTGCCAAGAGAGTAAGGTAAGCTTGCTTCTGCATGCCATTTGTTGAAGGTTTTGCATGTAGTTGATTGTAGCCTCCCATAAACGATTAGTTGTGATGTCACATCTTGCAGATAAGCGTGACCAAATCGCCCATGAGTAGTCAAACTCGAAGAACAAGTGATTTCGGGACTCTGGGAAGCAGTTGCATAGTAAACACTCTGGGTCCGTTTGAAGTCTCCAGTTGATGAGGCGATCACAGGTTGGGCAGCGGTTAAGGGCAAACAACCAAGTCAAAATATTCTGCTTCGGGATACCTCCTGCAATCCAAACAGCTTTGTGCCAAGGTACCTCAATCTCATTTCCTCTTAGTTGCCGATAGACTTGCCCTATGGAGTAAACTGTTGAAATTTTTCCTTTAATCTCCCACTCATAGTAGTCCTCTTCTTCGCTTAACTGTAGAGTGGTTAGGTGAATTTGCAGGTTTACTTGATTCTCCGATCTTTCAGCTGGTAGAAGCCACCTCCCTTAAACGTAGAGATTGGATAAAGTTATATATTCCCGAATGCCTAACTGAGATGTAGATTGATCATAGAGATAAGAAGTGAGCCTACCGAACGGCGACCAATTGTTCGTCCAGAATCGACAAGAGCAACCATTCCGAGGGCGAAGCTTTATCCATGAAAACATTTGTTCCCTTAACATGATCAATTTGTTAGCTAGGCAAGTGCTTTTTGCTTCACCTTTGTTGTTCATGTGTTGTTTATTGATCCATGTAAAACCTCTTGTCTGTACCAGGAGACCCAGATGGACCATGATTGAAAGAAAAGGAGCCAGATGAGTTTCAGACAGCATGCTTGGTTCCATGTTGCGAGGTCCTTTATCCCCAATCCTCCTTCTTGCTTTGTCTTTGTAACCTCTGCCATGATACTCTTGCGGTATGGTGACTCTCCACATTTCCTTGTCATAAGAAAACTCCACATAGTGAATTGATTTTACGGATGCACTTTTTTGGCAGGATAAACGATGAACACCAGAATGTGGAGATCCCAACAACAACCGTTTTTATTAGGAGTAAGCGCTCAACAAATGATAGTGAATTCACACTCCAAGCAGACAGTTGCTGTTTAACTTGCTGTAACAAGACTTGGCAATGTAAGATGTTCAGCTTTTTTTTACATAGTGGAACTCCTAGATAGCGGACTGGGAGGCACCCATAAGGCATGCCTGTTGTGAATTGTATTGTCTCAATCTCTTGGGCAGATACAATGGATGTATAGAAGGATGACTTCTGTACACTTACGGCTAAACCAGAGCGGTGTTCAAAATCATACAGGACTTGAAGGACATTTTGGACAGACTTTAGGGACCCATCCGTGAAAGTCAGAAGATCATCTGCGAAGTATAAGTAACTTTTGAAGTAGCCTTACACCATTCTATTATACCCTAATGTAAAATTTGTCGTACATACACATACATTTACCCATCGTAGGAATTGCTCAGTGAAAACAATACTTTCCAAACAATTAAACAAGAAATCCCAAAAACTAGTGTCCAAAGCCTTTGCTATGTCTACTTTGATTGTTATTCGTTTTGGACTAAATAACCTGATAACTTAAAATCATAACTATGATTGTTATTCGTTTTGGACTAAATAACCTGATAACTTAAAAATCATAACTAACAATAAGTTGATGTATTTGCAAAAAAAAAAAAAAAAAAAAAAAAGCAAACTCGTGTGCGCACTGGCGGGAGACTATGTTTTCATGTTTCAGTTTTACCTCCAATATGGGCTCATACATTCATTTTCATCAGGATTATGTACTATTATCACATTAATTTACAAAACAAAAGTTTTAGATATATGATTTAAAAAATTAAAAGAGAAAAAAAAACATAAATGCGCACTGGTCATTACAGTGCACGATAGCATAAAGCACTATTAGCAAATTAGCATCGTTTACTTTCACTGGTGCAAAAATTACTTAACCAATCCAAAAAATAAAATTTCCTATTTTTTTTTTATTTATCGTTAATTCCCCTAAATTTTCGATTTCCGATCGACGGCAAATCTCGAGCTTTTCCTCGCCGGCGAATCCATTACGGATGTGTGAATCGAAGAGTGTCGAACAACCTTCACTTCATCAGAAACCCTAATCTCTTCGGGATTTGCTCGTTTTGATCTGAAGGAAGAATCTGAAGTTTTAGATTTACAGCATTGTTTCCATTTCTACTCTAAATCCCAGTAAGATCTCTTAGCTTTACCTCATTTTGCCTTGACGAATTCGATATTTTTCGCTACTGTATTGATTGTGGAATATTATTAGGTTATTAGCGAACTCGAGTAGCTTTAAATGTGTAAGGGTTTGTTTTGATTCTTTTGTTCAAGTTATTAAGATTGCATTTGACGCTTGTACCTGTTTCAACTGAATGTTTTGTCCGAAAAGGAGAGAACTTTAAGCTAACTTTGACTTCAAGATGCGTTAATACACGAATCCACTCGAGGGTTTTTGTGATTCTGACAGATGTTAAGTAGCAAATGTTTGTTAAATTGAGTTAGTAGAAGTGAATTTTCTTTCTTTATTTAAGGCTCTACATTGGTTTAAGCTCGAGGTTGATTCAAATTCTAAGTTGATTCTAGTACTAGTTGAGCAAAGCTGGGTTTTTTTATTGTTGTCTTTTGACTTCTTTGGTTGAGTATTGTGGTATGTTGTTGTGCGTGAAGGTAATAATTTTACACTGGTGAATGGTTGCAGATGATGATCTTTTTGGTGCTTGTAGATGGACAGCTTTGTGAGTGTTAGCTTGCCAGAACGGTCCTAGTTTCCTTTTGCAGAACTGTTTGTGAAGTTGATCTGATTGTATACATGGAAGCCTACAGAGAAGAGGCTCTCAAAGCGAAGCAGATCGCTGAGAGAAGATTTGCAGAAAAAGATTTTACGGGCGCAAGGAGTTATGCGTTGAGGGCGAGGTCACTGTTTCCAGACTTGGAGGGTTTGTCTCAAATGGTCACGACGTACGAAGTTTATATAGCTTCTCAGAGTAGACGCAGCGGGGAGATTGATTACTACGCAGTTCTTGGACTCAAACCATCAGCTGGAAAAAGAGAAGTGAAGAAACAGTACAAGAAGATGGCTGTATTGCTCCATCCCGACAAGAACAAATGCCTTGGAGCTAATGGGGCATTCCAGATCATATCTGAAGCGTGGACTTTCCTGTCAAGCGAGTTTAAGAAGAGCACTTTTTACTACAAAAGAAAGAAACTTATCGACTCCATGGTGGTTCAGAAGAGCAGCACAGAGTATGTCCCCGGGACCGTAGGATTCGATTGTTGTCCACCAGCTTCAGAAAGACTTGATACTTTCTGGACTGTATGCACCTCTTGCAAAGTTCAGTATGAGTATCTGCGGAAGTATGTGAATAAGCGGCTTTCATGTAAGAACTGCCGGGGAGCATTTATTGCTGTGGAGACTGGGCCAGCTCCTGTTAGTGCATCAGTTCAGTATGCGCCTTCACCTCATACAACAACTAATGGCTATGGAGCTCATGGCTATGATGCCGTCTCACGCATGCCTACCAATTCCACTTATTTCTTAGGTCAGTATCCTGCACATGGATATGAATATGTCACAAATGAGTCATATGACTGGAACTCGTATGTGGGAACATCTCCTGGGAATGTAGAGTCAAACGGCATGTCTTCAGTATCTAACGGGTATCCTTATAAGCTCGCCAATGGAGTAGTCTGTAGGGGAAGAAAGAAAGTTAAAGAAGGGTCTAACAGGACTACAAGCTCGATGAAAAGCGCAGCCTCTGAGCTGATATATCCGAGCCCGCCCAATTGGTCTGCTGATCCTTCAGTGGTTAAGGCCAGCAGACCTGAGAAGAAGAGGAATGTTGGTTTGGGGTCGTCTGGCAATGGATTTCTTGAGAACACTACAAAATCTAATCCGGAGACGAAAGCAACAAATTTGGATGGAAACATGGAACATGAGTTTAAGCATCCTGGCCAAAGTTATGGTTCAACGAGACGGTGGTCTGCGCCTGCAACAGGATTGGATACGCGGAAGCTATTGATCAACAAAGCTAAAACACATATACAGCAAAGGCTAGAGATGATGAGATTGGCTTCAGCGGCAGCAGCAGCAGCAGCGGCGGCTACAGAGGACGCGGCTCCTCTTGATGAAATAAATGCCTCCTCCAAGGTAGGAGATGATGTATCCAGAATAGCAAGTTATGTTTCCTCTGGCCATCAACCTGTTCGGAAAATAAACGGACCAATAACAGTTCCAGACTCCGACTTCCATGATTTTGACAAAAACAGATCGGAAGAGTGCTTCGAGGCTAGGCAAATATGGGCAATCTATGACGAAGACGATGGTATGCCACGGTTATATTGCGTGGTCCGGGAAGTACTCTCGGTTCAACCATTTAAGATTGACATAGCCTACTTGAGCTCCAAAACTGACATCGAGTTTGGTACAATGAAATGGGTGCAGTACGGGTTTACAAAGTCATGCGGACATTTCAGGATACGGAACACTGACATAGTTGACCACGTTAACATATTCTCCCATCTCTTGAAAGACAAGAAGACAGGAAGAGGTGGCTGTGTTAGGATATTCCCCAAAACGGGAGAGATTTGGGCTGTGTACAAGAACTGGTCACCAAACTGGAACAACTCAACCCCAGATGAAGTGAGGCACCAGTACGAAATGGTTGAGATTTTAGAGGAATATTCTGAACAGTTTGGAGTCTGCATCGCCTCACTTGTGAAAGCAGAGGGTTACAAAACTGTGTATTGCAGGAGAGAGAAGGAGAGTACAAAATGGATACCAAGGAGAGAGATGCTGCGGTTTTCGCATCAAGTGCCATCTTGGTTTCTTAAAGAAGAAACTAGTGGTGTGCCTGGAAACTGTTGGGACTTGGACCCAGCTGCTATACCTGAGGAGTTGCTTCACACTGGAGCAGGAACTGATTGAGATATCATTCACTGTTGCTGCAAGACGCAAGAGAAAGAGTAAGAGCTATATCCATGTAATGGTTTTTGACGCAGTGTAGAATACCCAACTCGCACAAGGTTTTATGGATGATTATATCAGTAACTACATATACACGCAAGCCTCTGTTTGTTCATTGGAGCTGTTGTATTAGCAATGTTGAAGAATCAAAACAAACTTTGACTTGTTGCTTGTTTTTTACGATTCTGTATCTTTTTTTTTTTTCTTTCTCTTTGTTAAGTGTTAACCTTAGTACAAAAAACGTAGCCGATATCAATTTGGTATTTACTTGTCCATCTTGGTTTCATCAGTTCGGTTTTGAAGATGTTTGTTTCAGATCAAGAGTGATATCAAGTCTACATATTTATGACTGCACATCGTTTTCTTTTTGTCAACTTGTATTTTATATCAAAGGATCGAAAACCTTTACAAGTATCAAAGATGGCCACAAAAAAACAATAGCCTCAAACGTTAGAGGAAACCTTAGCCTGCGAACCTGCTAAACGAAGAACCATACTAAAGAGAGGTTAGAACACTAAAGATATCTCCGTAGCTTGACATGAAAAAGAAGGCCATGCTTTTGGACAAGTCACTGCCCCAAATAGTTCCAAAATTCACCCAATGTAACTTCAGACTCAACATGCTATAATTATGGCCCAAATGTTACTTTGTAATTTAGCTTCCAAGAAATCATAAATTCCAGTCAAAGCATGTCTACTAATCAAAGAGAGATGGGTGACTGAATATAGTCTTAGTGTCTTTTGGAACGTACGACATGTGTGGCTTAACCTGTGTTTCTTCACTCATTGGTTTAGTCTGCATGTCAAGATTGACTTATTAGTTCTGAGAGTTTATAGCTAAGATGGTGTTTCTTCGATCCATTCCATTACAAGATGGGTCATCATCGAAAGTTTCTAAACGGAGAAAGGAAACCGTGAATAGCACACCATGTTTTTTTTTGAAGACACATGGCATGAGAAGCTTATGGTGTTGACGACGATGGACGTGGTTCATGTTCAGCCTCGTCCACCGATGCTACCAGTTTGTCTCCTTTTGCAGGTTGTAATGAGATTGATGAATGGTACACTCATGTTTGGTGTCGTGATAAATGTCCGCATGTAAGAACACCGTATATTCCTTTACATTAGCACTCATGAAAATCTCTTAGAGGTCGTAACGAAGTACAGTTTTAGTGTGGTGTGAGATTTTCTATATACAAATGTGATCTCTTATAATAGTCTTCTATTAGATTTCTTTGACCTGCAGCGTGCGGAAGTCCGAAGTTCTCCTTGTTGTGTTGTGTTTTCCACATTGGGCCATTACAAATAAACCTTCATGCGCTTTTTAACATCAAATTAAAAATACTCTGTGAAACAGATTGTTACATATATAATGCCTCCGGGATAAGCTTGTTACAATTTAATCGCAATATAAATATCTTGATCAAATGTAGTCGATCATTTATGTGGTTAGACAAATAAATATTTCAAAAGTATATTTTTTAGAAATTAATGGGTTTGTTGACAAAAAAAGAAGAAGAAATTAATAGGTTTAATGTATCCAATCCAAATTTTAATCTGGATAAACTAAATTTTAAATTTTCTAGAATTTTATAAATCATAAAATCTTAACAAGAAAAAGTCATTAGTTATTATATTTAAAATTTAATTTTGAATAAAGCTAGATTGGATTTAAATTTAATAGCAAACTAGATTCTAACCCGTTTTTAATGACGGAAATTTTCTTTTTTCTTAATTTTTAATTTTTCTTTTTTGAATAGTATGTGTTTATAAATTTAAAAAATTTAATATATCCTAACATTTTTACTTTCTTATAAATATTTTATCTATTTTTACTATGTTTTGAGAGCAGATGATATTTTTTAATTGATTTTTGTTATTCTATGTTTGACTAAAGATATATTCGTGAAAGTTATATTTTGAGATGTGCTGATATTTTTTTTTTAAAAGTAGATGACAAAAACTGTTCTATTAGTTTAATATATTTTTGTTTTAAGTTTTTATAACTAAATTTTTATTTTTATATAATTATAACTACAATTTTAAGAAAATTAAATTTTCATTTTATTAGTTATTTTAATGTTTTTATAATCAAAACATGTTAATTAATATTTTTAACTCATTTTGTCATTGTCTCAATATTTTACATATTTTAATGGAACCACCTGTAAAATTCCGTAATTTTAAAAAGATCAACCCGTTTCACTATATGATTAACAAAAAAAAAAAAAAAATATATATATATAATGTTTAAAATATTGACTAATTTTTTAAGTTTAAATTTTATTAAGTCAAAAATATATCAGCCTAATTTTCAATATTTTACATTATTTTTCAAAATTAAAAATTTACATTTTATAAATTAGACATTTATTAATATTAAGTTTGGTTTTTTTTTATTGTTTTTTTTTTCATTTTATTCTTAGTTGAAATATGTTCTAAAATATATTTACTCATGTTTTTTATATATATGTTTATTGAATTTGATTTTATGATTTAAAAAAAATAATTAATGTACTAAATTATTTAATTATATTTATTTAATATATATATATATATATATATATATATTTTTTTATATATTTTTTTGAATACATGTTTAATTATTGTATTGTTTGGAAATATATTTTGTAGAGATGATGTTAATTTCCATAATTAATTAGAGAGATTTAATGGTTGTTTTACAAAAGATATTTAAATTTTTTTTAGATTTTTTAGTGATTTAAATTTGATTTAAATTTTAACTAAAATACCCTTAATGAACATTTGAAAAAATCACTAAAACACAGTGTCATCTTTAATATTATTTGATAAGTCACTTTTATATGTGTCGCCTCTCACGGAGGTTAATTACAGAGATATCTTTAATAAATTAAAATTATTTAATTTAATTTTTAAACTTTGGAAATATATTAAAAATGTGATTACATAAATAATTCTGAAAATATCATGAAACTATATAAAATAGATAATTTTTTATATTATATATAAAATAGATAATTTATATATATTAAAAACGTGATTACATAAATAATTCTGGAAATATAATTAAAATATCATTAAAATTGAAAATAATCTTTGATTTTAATATGAAAAAGATAATTCTATTTGATTTTACTTTTTGATATTTATCCGATTTTTTAATTATATAATATCAATTTCATTTTCCTTATTTACAAATTTCCTATCCTAATATACTACACAATTAATTCTGAAATTATCATTAAAATATATTTTTTAATATGAAAAAGATAATTCTATTTGATTTTACTTTTTGATAATTATCCTAATTTTTAATCATATGATTACATAAATAATTCTGGAAATATAATTAAAATATTATTAAAATTGAAAATAATCTTTGATTTTAATATGAAAAAGATAATTCTATTTGATTTTACTTTTTGATAATTATCCGATTTTTTAATTATATAATATCAATTTCCTTTTACTTATTTACAAATTTCCTATCCTACTATACCACACAATTAATTCTGAAATTATCATTAATATATATTTTTTTTTTAATATGAAAAAGATAATTCTATTTGATTTTACTTTTTGATAATTATCCTATTTTTTAATCATATAATATCAACTTCTTTTTACTTATATACAAATTTCCTATCTTAATATACCAACATATCTATATAAATAAACATCTAATTCGAAATCTACACCTTCAAAACAACTTTGTTGCTATATTGTCTTCATATCAAAGATTTCATAGTTTATTGATAAAATAATATCTTTCCTTCATAAAAAAATCCTTCTTGAAGTTCCCATAAGGGAAATTCATCCATCTTTGGATATATGCAAAATCAAAGTGAATATCATGAGGCTTTGGGAGAAATATTTCAAAGGAGCTGTTTCTATTGAGATGGTTTTGATGATGATAAGGTCTTTACTTGATTTTTTTCAATTGATTATTCGACTCTGATTGCCTGTAAACAATAAAAGCATTAGTTATATACAATTTTTTAATAATATTTTGTCATTATTTTTTATAGGGAAATCGCATTCACGCAACAGTTGAAGGTGACGACTTGGTTAAAAAATTCAAAAGTAAACTGATTGAAGGTGAATCAAAAATAATTAACACATTCAAGATCAACTCTTACACCGGTGATTATAGGACCACTCAGCACCCGTTCAAGATATCCTTTTATCGAACTACTTGTGTGGGTATCTGTAAAGATTTCCCAACTGAAGTGCCTGAAAAAGATTATACCGATTTTACAGATATTCTATCAGGAAACATCGATAAGAACATCTTATTTGGTAATCTTTGATTTTAACATGCAAGAGTATTTGAAATTTTAGGTGTTCTCTTTCAAAACTTTCTTATACTCATTATATTTTTCTTATACAGATGTGGTAGGACAAATTTTGAGTGTCGGATCTTTACAAGAGCTTAATGTTAGGGGAAGAGTTACTACAAAAATTGATATTATGCTGAGAAACACCAAGTAATAAAATTAAAAGCTAATTATTCCAAAAATTTAATTAGCATTATACTACATGTTAATTATAATATTTATTTTATTCTAATTTTTTAATGTTTTTAAATACAGTGATATGCATCTAACATGTACTTTTGGGGAGAATACGCTGCTTAAGTCTTTGACTACTCTAATGAACACAATGACTCTACAATTGTATGTGTCCTTAGATTTGTGTGTGTCAAAGAGTTTAGAGGTAACTTGCCTATCCAATTTTATCATACAACGTCAGTTTCCAAATCGATTTCTTGCTCATTTACTTTAATGTATGATTTCCCAGGTGTGTTGAGTGTGTCTAATGCATTCAATTCTACTCAAATCATGTTTGATCCACAAACACTGTGTGTTAAAAAGTTCAGATCCATGTAAGAAAATCTAAACTCATCATGAAAATTAACAAACAAGTATTAGTACTAATTGTTTTTGGTTTTTAATTGATCATTATCAAGCTGCCTACTGACAACCTCATTCTCACTCATAACAACAATAGTATGTCATCTTGTTCGTTGTCTGTTTCACTGCATGAAGAATTTTAGGAAAGAAGAATGTTAGGAAGAATATATGGGACATCATTCAATCAAAAGATGTATTATGTGGTATCTTACATAATTAACTAATATTCTGATTTATTTGGTTTAACTAAAAAACTAATCAGAATTAAAATCGTACAGGTTGGGCAATGTGTCACAATGACAACAATTGACTCAGTTTCAAAAGATTGCAAATGGTATTATATTGTTTGCAAGGCTTGCAAAAAGACTGTTCAACCATATCCCTACCATGACGACAAGCCCCCCTTATTTGATTGTGAAAGTTGTGGTGATGTTACCGATGTTGATGCAAGGTAACCTACTGTATTTGATCTGTTATATGCATATTTGTTTTTGGAAGATTTTGTAAATATTTGTAACTTATTCTCTTCGTTTTTGTCTTACTTCATATACATTGTAGATATCGTCTGATTCTACGTGTCTCTGAAGGATTTGATGAGCAAGTTAAGTTTCTCTTATTTGATATTCTTGCCACACTTCTTCTACAAAAAACTGCTTCTAAATTAGCAGAGGAAGTTTCAGAGGTAATACGACTTTCTTCTTACATAAATGGCGTAATTTAATGTAATTTTTAACTTCCAAAGAATTTCTTAACTCTTGTTTCTTCTAGGAAGAATCGAACTTTCTACCGAAAGCCCTAACCAATTTGATAGGCAAGAAGTTATTATTCAAGATTAATATTGTGGAAGATAATTTAAAGAGTAAAAATGCATCGTACAAAGTTGAAAATTTTACTGACAAGGAAGACATGATTGAGGAATTTTTTGGCACAGTCCTCAGATCAAGTAATGACATTGCCTACTATTTTGGTGTATTTAATTGAGTTTTTAACTAAATCAATTTCTAAAATTTTACTGGTCTTGATTTTGCAGGAAACAGGTTTGCTTTCAAGTTCAACAGACAATGATTATAGTTCGTTGCCATCATCTTCCAAAAAGAGCTATGATGATAACAACACGAGATCTCAACAACGTCAAGATACTTTTCAGAAAAAATGAGGATTGAGAAATCAGTCACAAAGTGATTTTAAAGATAGAGGGTTGAGTTTCATATTTTTTATGTATTTTGGTTTTGAATTCTCTTTTGCATGATTTGATATTGATTATTCCTTCATTAAAAGATTATATTTTCTCATAATTGTATCAATCAATTAAAAAATACAAAAGAAATTATAAAAATAGCTACAACGATTAAATCCCAACTAAACTTCATTACTTAAACAGTTTTTGTAGTAAACACGGAATATGTAGACTATTTTAAAACAGATCATACTTACTTTCACCAAAACAGATTCCAAATTATATAACACAATAAATTTTGGAAAGTACTTTATCTTTCAAAGTTACAAACTAGATTTCAAAGTTACAAATTTGATTGAATTAAAAAAAGTCAAAAGTTTATTGAGATTACAATAATTTTTTTTTATTGTGTTTATATTTTTAAAATATAATTTAGTAGATTAAAATTAACATAAAACTATAACTATAAATTAAATTTTACTAATCTAATATCTATAAATATTCAATCAAATCTTCTTACATAAAATCTTCTTGCATAAAATATAAAATCTAATATTTTAAAATTATGTTTAAAAGAAAATTTTGATTCTGTTTGAAATTTTGGGAATATTAAAAAGATATACTGAGATTTAAAAAGATATCATATGATTTGATTTTGATTTAAATTTTAATCATAATTGAGATAAATCATTTGACTAAAGGTTTTTCATATACTGTTTTATGTTTTAATAGATAGATATTTACAAAGAAATAAAAGAATATAATGCAAATAAACAAATACAAATTTTAAACTAAGAGAAACAAAGCACTTATTATAATGATAAATTTGGATAAATACATCTATATGAAATTTTAATTTTAAAATCTAAAATTGTATTTAAATTTTTGAAAACTACACTTTTATATAAGTAAATAGACCAATTATCCAATAAAAATTTAATAATTTTTTTAACTCTATCTATATTTATTCTAATATAATCGAACAAGAATTAGAATTTTACTTATTTTCTTTTCAAATAAGATTCTGAATATCTAATATAATATCTTCTATAATATCTTATTTCAATATATTATAACATTTTTGTATAAACAAAAGATAACAATATACATAAATTTAAAATTCATTCGACTTATTTTATTTATATAAGATTTAAAAATTCTAATTTTCTTTTTCTTTTACCAGATCAATTTAAATTTAAGAGATAAATATGGAGATGGTGTAGAACATAAAAATTTCTAAAAACTATCTTATACATGATTTTACTTAACAACGCCTATATAAACTAATGGCCTTTACCATCAAAATTACAAATTCACAAATCACAACTACAAGAAATTGCTCTAGAAAAAAAGAAACCTGTAAGTTTTCTTTGAAGTCCATAAGTTATTCTTCAAATCTTTTTTTATCTCTCATAAGATTTTTCCTCATATAACATCTTCAAAATTGATAACACGATTAATAAGTCCATGATTTGTTATGTGCTCTAATAGTCACAATGAAGCGTCCAAATTCATCAACAAAAAATAATTCATCAGATCATCCTCCAGCCCTTAAAAGGCCTAAGATATATATTTTTCCACTTGCTGTTGCATTGGCCATAACCATAAACAAGAGTCAATGTCAATCTCTCAAAAATGTTGGTCTATTTCTACCAAACCAGTTTTTTTTCACAGACAACTTTATGTAGCAATTTCCAAAATTAAATCAAAGGTCTGGTCTGAAGATTCTTATTACTGGAGGTCTTTTTCATCTTAGTCAAATTCTTCCTCTCCCTCTTTCTCATCTCCTTTAGATGCACTCCTATATAATTAATTTGCTTATCTTTCTTCTCTATTTCTATTTTTTTTTCTGTTCACAACTTGGCACAAAACAATATTACTGAACTAAATCACTAATCAAATTAACCCATACATTTTAAAATTTATCAAGATAACATAAAATAATCAAACTAACCATAATTAACCACATTTACTAGATTTAAAAATTTTTTTTTAAAAAAATCCAAAATAATGCAAATCATCTATACTATTAAAACAGAAAACATTATAGAAAAAACCTTTTGTATCGTGTTATATTACGGGTTTTGCCATTGATCTTATTTGATTTTTTAAGAGTCTCATTAAGAGCAAAATTGTCGTACTTAATTTCAAATACCAAAAATATATTCTTAAATCTTATTTTCGGAATCTAAATACTAACCATATATACAATCAAAATCTTTCAATAAAGATATTTTCTTGATTTCAAATCTTAAGATATATAATAAATCTAAAAATCTTAACAAAAAATAGTAACTACAATTAATACATTTAAACAAATCTTAAATAATTATCAAACAAAAAAATATATATTCATGATATTTTTGATTATACATTTAAAAAAATGTAATTAACATTAATATTAATATATTGTAATAAATTAATGATTTAATTTTGATCTTCTAAATTTACAAATATAAATTATTAAAAGATTATAAAATATATAATAACAAATCTCGTCTTTAGTACCGGTCAGAATCTAGTTATAATTAAATCCAAAACACCAAAGGTGATTAAACAACAACTTAAAAGTTCACATTATATTTTTAAATTTACTTTTAAACATATAAATAACAAAAAATCAAAAACTTAAAACAAAAAATAAAATATCAATTAGTTATAAATATTTATGCAATCTACTTACATATAATATAGCACATGACAAATTTTTTTTTTTTATAATTTTTTCTATTTTAATAGTATAGATTGAACAAAACTGAAATTTTTTTAGACCAAATCAAATTATACATTTGACTTTTTAATAGTTTCAATTTTCACAAAATTGATAAGCTAATTATCGAAAATAAATTAAATTATAAATTGGAAATATACTTCTAATAAACTTATATTTATTTTTTAAAATTTATTATCTCTCTGAAAAACATTGGAAATCATTTTTTTCTTATATAATACCAACATTATTTTTCTTATAAAACATTTCACATATTAAGGCATAAGTTTCTAACATGATTTTTTTTTTGTTTGCAAGTCAAATAAATCTATTAATATTTCTATCTATCCAAAGAGTTTCTTAAAAAAAATAGATTCGAATCATGAATATGGTTGGGAGACAAAGATACATAAACTGATTAAAGAATAAGATATACATATATTTAGAGTAGATGTTAAGTTATTGCTGATAAAACAATTTACAAATACCAAAAGAACAAAAAAACAAACAACAATGAGTAGGCTTAGGAGAATAGGTGTATCGATTCTTCTGAGTATCTTTTATATATTTAATTAAAGTGTTTGTAAATTGTAATATCTTCCCCACCTAGATGATGAGATAATCATGGACCCCAAAACTTCAATTTCAAAATGGTGCTCACCAAAAGACAAAAACACTCCAAAATTAAGTAAAAAAAGAAGAGAGAAGTGCACATTCTTTTTCTTTTCGCTATTCCTCATAATTGTCTTCTTTATACAAAAGTCTGATCATTGAGTCCAGTTGGTTAATGAGGAACACCAGCTAATAAGTCTTCTCTTCATTTAAGCTTGTCACACATCTTACATATAGAAAAGACCTTTACACATTTACCCTGAAACCATGAAAGGAGATAAAGCTTTGTCTTTTTTCTCTTTTCCACTTCTTTACTGAAACAATGTCTTTCTCCAAGTTTTCCCATTGCAACCACTGGGTTTGGCTCATCTTGTCGTCTTCTGTCTTAATTGGTTTCTGTAAGAGAAAAAGCTTTCATCATCGGACTATGTCACAGCTTCTTCTTCTTCTTCTTCTTGTAGGCGTTTCAAGAACTCAACTTTAACATCATGAGGTTCTTGTTCTGTTGATGAAACTTCAGATTCTAGTTTTTGAGTTCGGAGAGATCTAAATTTCTCCGCTTTTCTTCAGCTGCATCTGAGATTAGTGGTCTTTGTTGCTATTCTCCTCAAAGCTGACACGACGAGTCGACATGTCTATAACTTGCGAAATCTCGAATCTCTCTTCAAAGAAGGGAAAGGAGTCTAACAGTGGCGAGAAATGGATTAAAAAGCCTCTCTTCTTCTTGATTCTGTGTGGCTTAATGACCTCTTTGGTGGTGATTGTTCTTTTGATGTTCTCCCGGAAGGAAGAGACTGGTTCTTGTAATGGAGAAGCCACAGTGTTGTACAGACATCAAAACGTAACAAGGAGTGAGATTCATGACTTGGTCTCTTTGTTCTCTGATTCAGATCAGGTAAATAATCTGAATTGACTTTGTTATTGTCTTTGGCACAAAATTGAAAGCTTATATACTATAAATGCAGCAGATTTGCCTTTGGAAAGACATCAATGTGGAACCACTTTACAATCAATTCACCATTCTCTCTGAATTGACTTTGTTTATTAGTTTTAACACAAAATTTGAGCTTTATATACTATAAATACACCAAATTTACCTTGCAAAAGACATCTCTCTGGAAACACTTTACAATTAATTTACCATTCTCTGCATCTTTTGCAGGTAACATCCTTCGAATGTCAAAAGGAATCTCAACCTGGAATGTGGGCAAACTATGGTATTACATGTTCCCTCAATATGCGTTTGGAGAAACATGAGTGCCATGATAATTCTGTCGCAGCACAAAGCTTTATTCCCTGGAATCTTAATCCATCAGACTTACAACATTCTATATCATCAGCATCTCACGTCTATGATGATCTTAAACAGGTAAGAACATTTGGTTGTAGCACAATTTGCAGAGAGGCCTTCAAATTTTGTATCTAGTTCTCACAAAACTTTATTTGGAATGTGTAGAGTTTACTGCAACCCAAAGAACCTGAAAACCATGAAGACGGGCTGGATTGTGATTGGTCATCTTATTTAAGAAACACATGTTGGTGTCTGATCCTTGGTGTCTTAGTGTGCCATAAGATTTTTGTTTCTCATTCTAAAGCACCAACTGAGAGAGAAGGAAAAGTACATCTGCTGGAAGAGTCTTTAGCTCAGAAGCAGCAGCAACAACGTGCTCAGACCGCTTGTAGAGGGGCTGGAAAATGGAGGAAGAACATCCTTCTCCTTGGTGTCATCGCAGGAGTTTCCATGTCCGTTTGGTGGTTTTGGGACGCCAATGAGAAGATCATATTGAAAAGGAGGGAAACTTTAGAAAACATGTGTGATGAACGAGCCCGTGTGTTACAAGATCAGTTCAATGTTAGCCTGAATCATGTTCATGCCTTGTCTATTCTTGTATCCACTTTTCACCATGGGAAGACCCCATCTGCCATTGATCAGGTGATGTGTTTTTCTTGCTGCTAATATTAAAAGAAAAGCAATTTATTTGGATGATGTATAAATCATCAACTTCTTGTACATTTTCAGAAAACCTTTGGTGAATATACTGAGAGAACAAACTTTGAGAGGCCTCTTACCAGTGGTGTTGCGTATGCTTTGAAAGTCCCACACTCCAAAAGAGAGCAATTTGAGAAGGAACATGGATGGAAAATAAAGAAAATGGAAACTGAAGACCAGACACTTGTCGAAGATTGTGTTCCTGAAAATTTCGATCCAGCACCTATTCAAGACGAATATGCACCAGTTATATTTGCTCAAGAAACTGTTTCTCATATTGTATCGGTCGACATGATGTCTGGAGAAGTCAGTAATGTCTAAAATGTTTCGTTTCCTTTTGACAAACCATTGTGGTTAAATAGAATTCACAAGTCTATCTATTTTGCAGGAAGACCGTGAAAACATCTTGCGAGCAAGGGCATCAGGAAAAGGTGTATTAACATCTCCATTTAAGCTTCTGAAGTCAAATCATCTCGGCGTTGTCTTGACATTTGCTGTCTATGACACGAACCTACCGCCTGATGCTACAGAAGAACAGCGTGTTGAAGCTACTATTGGGTACTGCTTTAACTTTTAAGATCATCTCAATAAATGGTTGTGCTGATGTAACAAAAGAATGATATTTTTACTTTCTTGTATGGTCTCTGTACTAGAATATCTTAACAAGATACACATGAAACAGGTACCTTGGTGCATCATATGATATGCCATCGCTGGTGGAGAAACTTCTTCACCAACTTGCCAGCAAACAAACAATTGTGGTGGATGTTTATGACACAACTAACGCATCGGGTCTAATTAAAATGTATGGAACTGAAATTGGGGATACAAGTGAACAGCACATAAGTAGCCTTGATTTTGGTGATCCATCTAGGAAACATGAGATGCACTGCAGGTTACCACCTACTCTAATGATGTTTCTGTGAGATGTGTTGTGCTTCTTTCTTTTATGAAGTATGAAAATGGCATGTTTCATTTACAGGTTTAAGCATAAACTTCCCATCCCTTGGACCGAGATAAGATCGTCAGCCTTAGTTCTGATTATTATTTTTCTGGTTGGTTATATCTTCCATGACGCCATCAGTCGAATAGCGATAGTTGAAGAGGACTGTCAGAAAATGAGGGAACTGAAAGCTCGCGCTGAGGCTGCTGACATTGCAAAGTCACAGGTGAGTTTTTGTGAATCGAATAGTCTCTCAAAAGCTTGAAACCCTTTTTTCTTTGTTAACAAGAGTTGATTGTCACTGAAATGCTTCTTATTTATGCAGTTTCTTGCAACTGTTTCTCATGAGATACGGACTCCGATGAATGGTGTTCTAGGTAATTATAGGCTGATCCTTTGTCATTGCATGTTCTTGGGAAAATCAGCTGAAAAGTTTAGCCATGTTGTTACAGGAATGCTAAAAATGCTGATGGACACCGACCTTGATGCGAAACAAATGGACTATGCGCAAACTGCTCATGGGAGTGGGAAGGATCTTATATCACTAATAAACGAGGTTCTTGATCAGGCAAAGATAGAATCAGGAAGGCTCGAGCTTGAAAATGTGCCTTTTGATATGCGTTTAGTTCTGGATAACGTTTCGTCTCTTCTCTCTGGCAAGGCAAATGAAAAAGGAATTGAGGTACAATATGAACCGCATGACCTTCTGCTTCTTAATGTTTTCAAATGGTAAACAGTTCTCATATCTTCAGAAATGTTGGTTTCTTGTTACAGTTGGCCGTTTATGTTTCTAGTCAAGTTCCTGATGTTGTAGTTGGTGATCCGAGTCGGTTCCGGCAGATAATTACGAACCTGGTTGGAAACTCAATTAAGGTGATCCAGTTTCGTACTTCTTACAAAACAACGTCCTTCTCGACTACAATAATACTCATGTGTTCTTTCTGTAATAACAGTTCACACAGGACAAGGGACACATATTTATCTCAGTGCACCTTACAGATGAGGTAAGGGAGCCTCTTAATATTGAAGATGCAGTGCTAAAACAGAGACTAGCTTTAGGATGCAGTGAGTCCGGTGAGACAGTTAGTGGGTTTCCTGCTGTAAATGCATTGGGAAGCTGGAAGAGTTTCAAGACATTTTACAGCACTGAGAATCATAATTCTGATAGAGTCAAATTGCTAGTTACAGTGGAGGACACAGGAGTGGGCATACCTTTGGATGCACAAGGCCGAATATTCACTCCTTTCATGCAAGCCGACAGTTCCACATCTCGGACTTATGGTGGGACCGGCATAGGTTTGAGCATAAGCAAGCGTTTGGTTGAACTCATGCAAGGAGAGATGGGGTTTGTGAGCCAGCCTGGGATAGGCAGTACTTTTTCATTTACTGGAGTTTTTGGTAAAGCAGAAACGAATTCGCCTGAGCGGTTCGATCTAGCTATTCAGGAGTTTAAAGGCTTGAGGGCATTAATTATTGATAGCAGAAACATTCGAGCTGAGGTGACCAGATACCATCTTCAAAGATTAGGAATATCTGCAGACACTGTTTCAAGTCTGAGAACAGCATGCACATGTGTCAGGTACTTAACATACATTTAGTTTCGGTTTATCTTTACTTCTTCCAACTGCTTTGCTATGTTCATATGAAATGATATGTATTTGTTACTGTCATTGCATCTTAAGGTTGAAAGACTAGCATTTGTAGAGATTATAGTTAGTTCACTAAAAATTTATATGTTCTTTGCAGAAAATTAGGGAGTTTGGCTATGGTTCTAATCGACAAAGACGCCTGGAACAAGAAAGACTTTGCAGTACTTAACCAGTTGCTTACCTCTAGCAAAGAAACCTCGACAACACCACCAAAGATTTTACTTTTGGCAACCTCTGCAACTCTTGTTGAGCGTAGTGCGATGAAGTCTTCTGGTCTCATCGACGAGGTGGTAATAAAGCCTCTTCGGATGAGTGTCCTAATATGCTGTCTGCAAGAAACCCTTGTCAATGGCAAGAAGAGGCAACCAAGCAGAAACCGAATCAATCTTGGACACTTGCTCAGAGAAAAACGGATTCTGGTTGTGGATGATAATCTGGTGAACAGAAGAGTCGCCGAAGGCGCACTCAAGAAATATGGTGCTATTGTTACATGCGTTGAGAGTGGCAAGGCTGCATTGGCAATGCTTAAGCCGCCTCACAACTTTGATGCTTGCTTCATGGATCTCCAGATGCCTGAAATGGATGGGTAGCTAATCATTTCATCAATCTTATCCTCTGGCTTGTTAGTTTCTTGAATGGTGTCTCTGATAATTTTACCTTTCTTGTGCAGATTTGAAGCAACAAGGAGAGTCCGTGATCTAGAGAGGGACATCAACAAGAAAATAGCTTCTGAAGGAGTTTCTGCTGAAATGTACAGTAAATGCAGTAGCTGGCACGTTCCGATATTAGCAATGACAGCTGATGTGATTCAGGCTACTAACGAAGAATGTGTGAAATGTGGGATGGATGGTTATGTATCTAAACCCTTTGAAGAAGAGGCTCTCTATGCAGCGGTAGCAAAGTTCTTTGAATCTGGTTAAAAGACTAGAAAGTCATTGTCTTTGTAGGATTATATATATCAACCCGAGAGCTTTTTGACGTCGGGGAGTATATCTTAAACATCCATGGCCTGCAGTTCAACTTGATATGAAGGCAAGAACCAGTCCATTATCCTTTGTCTTCCACTGGTGTCTTACTCTTTAAGACCTCTGCTGGTTTAGTACGGGAAGGAACCTGTAGAACCGGAATCTTTCCCTTTGTATAGACAGTATGCCGTCTTTGATCTCCGCTTGTGTGTATAGCAGATATTTGGTGTATAGTTCCATTTAAATTCATTCGTGTAAATCCAAATTCTCTCCTCTTTAACTGTAATAACAGCTTGCATGTTGTGTACATATAGTAATGGCTCTTTATGGGAACCGTGTTGTTGACTCTTGTTCTGTAAAGCTTCCAGAAAAAGAACAAAATCTCCCTCAAAACCAGTGAAACGCAGATCTGGCACATAATTGCATCTGAAGCAAACCGAGATTCCCAAGTCACCGTGTTCACATTTAAGAATTAAAATCATAGATCTTAAACTTTTGTAGTAGTGATTCTTTGTCACTATTTATAAAGAGGTCAAGTTGCACTCATTTGTTTTGTAGCTCTCAAACTTCCTAACCAGATCAGATCTGTATCTCTCTACTCCACTCATTGCCTTCTTGGGAAAGATGTCAACTTTCTTGATGAGGATACTTCTTGCTTTGCTTGTTGTAGCAGTGACAATTCCTCAACAGTCAGGTAAAACTATCACTACAATGCTCACACTTGTGCACCTGTATGTCCTTTTGGCTTTATCTAGATGTATGTCTACGCAGAGGCAGAGTTGGAACAATGGTGCATAGCGGATGAACAAACGCCAGATGATGAGTTGCAGGCAGCCTTAGACTGGGCTTGCTCGAAAGGAGGAGCAGACTGCAGCAAAATGCAGCAGCCAAACCAGGCTTGCTTCTTGCCCAACACAATCAGGGATCATGCCTCCTTTGCCTTTAACAGTTATTACCAAACTTATAAGCACAAAGGTGGTTCTTGTTACTTCAAAGGTGCTGCCATGATCACTGAGCTTGACCCAAGTAAGCTCTCTTTCTCTGTAGTTGAATCACTTGAATCTTAGCAGATAGTGAACCAACAGTAGTCTGATCTGGATATGATTGACACAGGTCATGGTTCTTGTCACTTTGAGTACAACCCGTGATTCAAATGAAACAGCAAAGACGAGATGCAACAAGAATGAAAACTATGATTTTGCATTTATACCTTTTTTTTTTTTTTTTGACTATGTAGTGTTTTCTTCCCAAAGTAGCATTCATGTAATATGCTTCGAACATTAATGCTATTCTCTTTCTTTAGATGCTTTAAGGATCTTAAATATCAATAAAAAGTACCTTCATTTTAAAGCAGGAACATTCTCCTTGTTGGGATCATCATCCTTTATCCTACTTGATTGTGAAGTACTAGTTCTCAATTCATTTGCTGATGAAGTAACTGACACTTGTAGTTCTGTTTGATGAGGTGTCCGAGCACATGATTTAGATGGTGTCCCTGTAAACACTATACTATTAAAACCTAAAACAGCCAGTATACAGCTGATTAAGCAGTTAAACACAAGAAAAATATTAATTCTGCCAAAACATGAAAGAAGTAAAACCCCAAAATATATTAGAGAGATTTACATGTAATACACATAATTAATGTTTTTTGATTTGGTAGCAGATAAACATATTTAATCATATTGAGATTTACATGTATATCACTTTGACACTTGTAGCTTACAATATAATACACTTAACACACTTTTAAATCCGTTCTAGTTATGTTAATCTGATACCCTTTATTTGTTTAAATCATTTTTTTCTTCGGCGTTTGTTTGCTTATTCTCTAATGTAAACAAAATCCGACAATTGGATAATAATTGCAGATTCAAGGAATTGTTTTCTTCTTCTCTCGTAGCGCACATGGCTTCTCTTCCTTATCTCAAGCTTTATTGATTGTGTCTCTAAGATTGGAATTTATTATATAATTAGGAGTTTCAAACTCCACATGAAAAGGGGACAAACTCCTACGAATATTCTGAATTCTCATCTTCACTTCTGTCTTTTCTACCGCACTATAAAATCAGTCATGTCTTGAAAATAATACCTGAGTCTTTTCAGGTTCCATCGATATAATACCACCGATTTTCTGAATTTTAAAATTTTAAAAGTGGGATAATTTGTCCTTTAGATAACTTGACATCAACTAATTGTGCTTCTTTCTATAACCTATTTTCTGTCTCCGAATATAGAAATATATATATATTTTTTTTTTAAAACAAAATATTAATTTACTTAATAAAAAAATAAATCGATCATAATTATATAAAAAGTTAAAAATTAGTAAATAAAATTATATAAACAAAGTTAATGATACAAACTATTAAAAATATGAGAAAAACATTTAAATCAATTATAACAGAAAATAAATTTAATTATCGATGATAATAAGAAACATCAATATATAATAGATTCTTATATAAATTTACAATTAAGAATTATTATTATAAAAAAAATAATTCCTACTTAAAAATAATAAATCGCAAAAGAATATTCAGAACTTTTTATTTTTAAAGAGCTAAAAAACTGTTTTAGAAAAATAATGAATTTGATATGGAAAGCAAAAGTAACTAATTCGATCTGGAAATCAAATATGATGAATTCAATTAGGAAAGCAAAAATGACATATTGGATCTGTGCCTACATCTAAAAATAATATCCATATTAACATTTGAGGAACAAAATAAATATTTACAGAATAATTGATAAAAATATATTTGATTCAAAGTATTCAGACACCCACAAAGAAGATTCATCTAAAGCATCAACATATAATTATCAAGAAATTAATGAAATGGTATAATGCAATATCTAATAAAATATATTTGATTCAAAAATGCATATATGCGCAAAGAAGATTCACCTAAAACATCAGTAAGTAATTCTTAATAAATTAATGAAATGATAAAAATAAATAGATTGTAAGAAGACAAAAAAAAATCGAATTAAAAAATAATAAACAACTCAAAGTTATATTAAAAAGTGAAAATAAAAAACTAATAAATAACAATTATTATCCATATAAACAATTAGAAAAATCTTGTGTGTGTCAAGAAATTAATGATGAAAACATAAACCTTAGAATAATCTAGTCGTCAAAAACAACCAAAGCAGGCCCAGGTCGGCCCAACAAAAATATATCCCTTTTAAAGGGTCCGGCCTGCAAATCCATAAGACGACCGATTCGAATGAAAAGCAACAGGTCGTATTACAAAAATACCGAGCTCAGTCCTCGCAACAGGGGAACCGAGGATAGACTCTAGAAGTTTTTTTTTTCTAATGGCATGAGGTATGATTAGCCTATTTTCCTCAAACACAAACGACGAAAATCCCATAACGATCCTCATACTTGCTGTTAACAACTTCCAGTTCTGAATCGGTCCGAGAACGATCCGCTACCAGATCCCAAATCCGCTGATTGCTAACCTCGAGCATCTTCTTTGCGTCATGATATGCCTCCTCCACTTTATTGGCTCGCTCTAGACGATCCATGTCTTCGTTACCCGCTTCTCTCATATTGCGGTTAGTCAGCTCGAGGTCATTGATCTTCTTAAAGAATCCTGGAGCCATCCGTCCAAATCAAGAATGAAGGTCTCATAGTACGAGATGATATCGTCAACTTCCACTTCGACCTGTCAAAATATCATATGTAAAAGTCAAAGAATCATAGTTAACGCAAGATGAGAGATTAAAAAAGAGTAACTTACTTGAACAGAGTGATATGTGTGATGAATGTAAGACTCACGAACAGGATGCCACCATTTTTGGAACTCAAGATACTTCGTCTCCTTCGAGGAACCAAAGCATCTAAATATGTTCTAAATTTTCTCTATATCTAAGCAAAAAGAAAGATAAAAGAAAATCTAAAAGATAATAAGATCCCTAAAAATCAAAATTTAACTTCGAAACCAGTGTTAACCTTTACGAGATTTACCGAGAACAACCGACAAGCTCCTGCTCCTCTAGGAAGGAGGCCTCCTAGTAGCACAAACCTCATAATGTTTCTCATGAGGACCAATTTCACTGCGGGTATCAGTCAATCCCGCGTGTCGAGCAACTCCACCTCGGGTATCAGCAACTCGAGGGGGATCAGAAGGAACCTTGAAACCGTCAACATTTTCAAGGATCGGGAACAATATGCAAAGAATTAGCACCTCGAGAGCCCGAAGAGCCAGACTTAGGTAGAACCTTTTCATCACGACTTATTTTCTTCCAAGGAGAGGATGGAGAATCCTTCGATTTCTTTTTTCTTACAGAGCAAATGTCCCAGTCGCCCGGGACTCTCAAATGTGGAGAAGCTCGAGGAGTGCGGTGGTGCTCAGGGTATAACCAGCATCTGCAGCCACTATAAGACAACATATGACCGAACGGAGAAAGTTTGACACCTTCTGGGGAAAAGTAATCCGAAGAAGCCGGAGGTATAAAATCAGAACCTCCATAAGAGGGAAAAATAAGCCGCAACCCTTGAAATAAATTTTGTAGGTGCAGCAATATCCGTCTCGAATCGTCTTTGGTGACTCGTCGGGACCTGAAAGAACGAAGTCAATTTTTGGTGGGACCCAACAGAGACTCCGAAGCTGGTTAAGAGAGTTAGGAGTAGAGAGCGTAGGGTGATGAGGACTGAAATTATCCCCTGGGTGAGTGCATTGAGCAGCATCCACAATAATGATGCCCCCTTCGCTCGATGGTGAACCATCATACTCAGCGCCGAACTTTGAAGTATCAGCACTATAAATCGTAATAGACATTTTTCGGGGGAGTCGAACAACAAAAAACAAGAAATAGAAAGGATGATAACAATTTGTTTTTCAATTGCCAATAGAAAGTAATTTCTGTTAAAGGAGGAAGACGATCTAGCAAAGTAAAATATAAAACTAAGAAGAAATGCGAAAAGACGCATCTTTAAACCACAACCATGCACTGTTTGGCGAATAGTGAGACGACGATTTCCCTATTTTATTAATTAAAAAGGGGAGGGCGGATTTACCGCATTTATAACAAAAAGTAAATCAAGGCAATCAACTCATTACTCAGAAAAACGAGAGATATGATGGTGAGTAATAGAGATAATAAAGGCATGACTACAAATAAAGATAAAATAAATTTCCTACGACTTAAGTCCTCCGAGCTGAGGCTATAGCCCAGAGGACCTGGGGGGCTAATTGTTGGTGTCGGATCCCGAACTCTCAGTTTGGATGCTAGGAAAAATCCACTTCACATTACACGTCATCATAAAGGAGTCAATGGTCAATGTTACCTAAGTCAAGCTATAGATCGAAAACGAACCAAAGAGCTCGAAAAGCACTTGAAGCGAACTGAAGGGAACAAGCCGGAGAGCTCACATAAAAGAAATGATAGATCGCAAGATGAAGACTCAGACAGCTCGAAATGTTCAAATAATGGTGTTACAACATTCATTACAATATCAAAATAAGCACATCTAAGGAGAATAATTGTATTAATTAGGTGAATCAAATGTGAACATTTGTATAAATTAAAAACCCCATGTACAAAGATGATGACGATTAATGTATACAATCTTGACTATTTACAGCTCAAAGTCTTTCTTGATATTCATTTCTATATATTATTATATTCTTGCGATTTGATATTAAGAGCTTAATCATCGGGTTAATACAAATATTTGAGTGTGGAGATCCATCATCCACAGGGTATTCGGATTATAAATATATTAATAGCCGATGGAACTTAATTTACAAAGAATGTGTGACGTCCGAAAAGCTCCTGAATAATATAAGATAGATTTGGGCTAATTCACTAAGTGCCATTTGATTTTGAGTTAGATGTTTGATACTCTGAATTAGTGTTTTTATTCTACTACAAGTGCACCGCTTATAATTATAATACAAAAAATGTTCGATTTCCAGAGGACTAGTGTTACATTATGAATCTACAACGAATTGAAAAGAAACTAAGACAACAAGTTGGTTTTTGTTGTTTCGGTAACATACAACATAATTAAACAGTGAATTTAAATCAGTAAAACAAGGCTTTAGACCAAGGAACTTTTGCAGAAAATTTAGAGCATCTGATCGAACAACTATTCATGGGACAATATAGCATAAGTCTTGAACTCAAACATAAAAATAATATCAATCCACTGTTGTGACATCAACAACTTTATCTAACAACCTAGAATCATATACTGTAGTTTGGTTTTAAAATCAGAGACAAACATTATTGAACATGTTCGATTTGTTCACGATTCGTCTTAACATCAACTGTCGTTGCCTAAGGACAAATCACTCACCAAAATCTCTTCTAGCAACCTATTACACTTTTGATGAATAGTTTAACATAAAATCATGAATCAAGTGATCAGTTCAATCCTTGCATTAAGGCTAACAAATGGTGAAAACAATTGATTCAAATCCCTATTTGTGTTCAATCCATCAACTCATGAATATCATTGAAATTCTTGATCTAACTAGAGAATATACACAAACATGGAAGAACATAACACATCAATAGATGAAAAGAAATCCAAGAAATATAAAACAGGGTTCAGAATTCTTCTCAAGTGTAGTAGAGATTCTTCTCTCAAATCTTACAAGTAGAAAACTCTAAAAGAAAACTCAATGGAAAAGTGTTTAAATCCTAAAAACTCAGAAAGTATGATATAATAAAAGGGTAATGATGTTTCTGGCGCGGCTCCTCCCCTTTTCTCTCATTTTTCACGTCCTAAAACTAGGTAAGTGGAGTTTCCATAATTGTCTTGGGCGGATGGAGCAGGTGTTGCGGAGTAGAGCAGGTGCTCCACTTGGGCGGATGGAGCAGGTGTTCCGGAGTGGAGCAGGTGCTCCGGAGTGGAGCAAGTGCTCCATCAAATATTATTCTTCAAGCTCATGCCATTTTCCTTTATTTAGACTCCTTTTTGCTCTAGAGGCTCCAGTTCATCAAATCTCCAGTTGTAACTCTCTTGTAACTTGAAATGACTCGATAAACTAAAAAAGCTCGATAAAAAACTAGAAAACAAAAGTTAGAATGAAGTAAAATTGCTTTATCTGAATGTCCACGAAACTTAACATGAGTGTTTAAAGTCATAGAAGACTAAGGGAAATCTTATGTTTTTTCTTTGTAAGATGTAACAACAAATATCTTGTGACCGTCTCTGTAGTACTATTCTCTATTATATAGGTTAAAAAAGAATTCTTGGAGAAAGAGTTTCCAATTGAAAAAAGAGAGCTCTCTCAACAGAGATAAATATCTGAAACATAAGTTAATTGTTTGAATGCAGTATGAGTTAGTTTCTCTTGTTATGGGATTTAAAATTTTTAATCTTTTCTCATTCTGAAATTGTCTATTTCATTTAGCTGCCCAAGTACTATGATGGTGATTTAAATCTTGCAAATCTTGGTCGGTGCAGACGAAAGTGTCTTTTCTTTCAAGGTTTTCATTATTGAAATTCTTAGTATGATGACGGTTCGAGACAGCAAATGGTTTTTAAAGTGAAATTAAGACCACATGGGCTAAATGTAGTAAATTCTACTAGTCTTTTATTAAAGTTGTAAGGATCATGTTCAATGAAACCTCAATTTTTCTTGATTTACAAAACGTAAAGTTTGTGGCAATAAGATTTTCATTTTTTTAACACACATTTTTTTTTTTTATTTGCGTTTGTGTTTGTAAATAAAAGCCAAATGCAAACTCATCAAGAAAAACAAATTATGGGCAACATATATAAAGTGTACAGTATATGGTTTCATATGGAAAACAATATACTGAACGTAAAAATTGGGGCAGCAAATACCACACAGGGTTGGTTATCTGTTTTTCATTCTGACTTGGACCAAAAGTTTCTTGAGTCTTTGTTCACCTAACCCTGTCGAGTTAATAAGCGAACAAAGTCTTGAATACAGACGGCAGGATTGACACGGTGCATGTCTCTCTTAGTCGGGTCATCGGTCACACTTTTGTCTTTTGGGAACTTTGTCAAACTTTATTTTATTTTTGTTGGTTTGAAGAGACAGTTATTTTAGGTGAAAACTTTTCTTCCCTTTGTTTCAAAACTTCTTTTTACAAATATGAGTTTGGTGAAGAGTTGACTCTTCAAGGTCTTCGTAACTTAACAAATTCGTGAATATAAGTTTTTTTTTTCTTGAAAATTAATTAGGTAAACAACAACAAAAAAACAAAGGTTGAAAATCACGAAAATAGCATGTATTAAACAGAAACAATTTTATACTATTTTTAAGAATAATAAATTTAATATATAATATTACTATTTACTTAAAAATAAAATAAAAGGTAATGGTTTTTAAAAAAAAAAAATTTTCTTTCCAATTTTTTTTTTCAAATTATTTTTTATGAAGCTATTCCTAAATATTAGTAAATAATTCCTAATTTTATTTTTGTGCGAACTTTTTAGTAAAACAATTCTTAAATTACTTTTAGGGAACATCTTCTTACAATTCGAATTTTTTTATAAAAATTTTGTATTATATCATTTCAATATGTTTATAATTATTATTTTGAACCTTAAACCATTTTAAATTTTTTTAAATTTTACTAAAACTGTATATTAAACTATTTAAAAATATTTATTAAAATTTTAGAAATCCATTCCTAAAAGTTTGTAAGTTATTTCTAAAAATAGTAAATCTTTCCTAAATATTTTGAAACATTTTCTTACATTAATATATTTATTAATTATTTATTAAACTATTATAGCATACACACATTTCTAAGGATTTAAAACAACTTTATGTTTGTTCAAACCATTTATAAATGTTCAATAAACTCTTATTAAATTATAGGAACTCTTTCCTAAAAAGTTATAAACCATTCCTAAAATTAAGTAGATAGTTCCAAAATTTTGATAACTTTAATTTTTACATCTAGAAGCATTTATATATATTTCGTACACTATACAACATGTTTATAATCACCTAAGTTATTCTCTTGATTTCAAAACTATTTAGTTTAGAAAGGTATTCATACCTATCCAAACATGTATATTACTCCAACATATATATATATATAATCACTTTAGAAGCATTTAAAATTAATTTATCTATGTTGACATCATCTTTTAATATTTTTAAAGTCATTACTAAATTTTCTAGGAACCCTTTCATAAAACTTAATAGATATTTTCTAAAATGCAATAATTGTTTCTTATATTTTTAGAAACATCTTCATATATCTAAAATATTTATTCAATGTCTAGTAAACAATTCTAACAAATTGAAAATCACATTTCTAAACGATTATTTTTTTTTCTAAATTTATAAACATCCTCTAAATAGTTGTTTATACTCATTTAGTTTTTAAATAAATTATAAATATATAAATATATTAAGATATTTAAAAAGCAATTTTTAAATACTTTGTTTTTTCAAAAAAAAAAATTGGCACATTTTGGTTCATTTTTTCCTAAAAATAAGTATATCCTACCTAAAAAAAAAGTGAACCAAAATGTGCCAATTTTTATTTGAAAAGCCAAAGTATATAAAAATTTCTTTTTAAATATCTTAATATATTTATATATATAGTTTATTTAAAAATTAAATGAGTATAAACAACTATTTAGAGGATGTATCCCAATGTGCAGTAAAGTGATAAACTTTACCAGAACTCTAAATTATAACCTGCTAAAATTTACCAAAATAAATATTTAATCTTGATGTTTTTAAAATTCATATTTTCTTTTTATAGGAACTACCTTTGGGTCTAGGTTGCAGTTGAGCCGTTCGGCTTTGTGGGCTGATGATGCGGTCACGGATGGAATGGTCGAAAAGTTTGGTTCGACAGATCATCGAGGCAGACATAGTCGAGCCGTTTGACTTGACAGACCATCGAAGCAGTCCCGAAAGGAATGGCCGAGCCGTTTCACTCAACAGACCGTCAAGGCAGACTTGACCGAGCCGTTCAGCTCGACAGACCATCTGGGTGGTTGCGGAAGGAATGGCTGAGCCAAACCAGCAGACCGTTGAGGTGGACATGGAAAGAATGGCAGAGCTGTTTGGTTTGACAGGTTATCAAGGTGGACATGGTTGAGCCGTTCGGCTTGGCAGATCATTGAGGAGGTCATGGATGGCCGAGCCGTTCGCTTTGGCAGACCATTGAGGAGGTCACGGTTGGACGAGCCATTCGAGTTGGCAGATCATTGAGGAGACCGCGGTCGAACCATTTACTACCCGAAAGGTGGTCGGTCTGGCCATTCTATATGATTGGTCCTTTTAGTTTGCATCTTAGTTTGTTTCAGTTATTGTTCTTGTTTGTTGGGTCAAAATATCCAAATTTAGGCTCATTTTCCATATTTAATTATTTTTAGACATTAATCTCGAAGTGTGGATTTTGACCCCAAATTAGTCTCTTAACTCGTCAGCTTCATGTGAGATGGTGACGAGGTTAAAGTAGTTGGATACAAGGTTTAATGAACTGAAAATATTGCCTAACCGTTTTGTCGAATGTCCTTAACAAGTCCTTTAAGAAGTGAGGCCGAGCTGTTTCTATAACAAAAACGTACTGAGCAGTTTGTCTCGGTCAAGGCCGATCTGTTCTCGTACAGGAAGACCCCAAGTTGTTTTTAAAGGAAAGGAGACTGAACTGTTTTGGTAATTGTTGGCCGAGCTATTCTCCGTAAGAAAAAGAAAGTGAATTGCCTTTGTGTGAAAGTGGCCGAACCGTTTCAATGGGATGAGGTCGAGATGTTTCTATGGAAAGAGGTTGATCTGTTTTCGAAGGGAGATAAACAAGGTCTTACTAACTATTTCCCATAACACATTATTACTTTTAAGGAGAGAGAGTGAGAAAAGCGAGAGGAAAGAGAGTGAAAATAAAATCCCTTTCCTTCGCAGCCGCCGTGCCGATCTTGGCAACGGCAATCCCTTTCTGTCTCCGATGGGGAACAAGAAGCGTAATTCTCGTGTGTCCCCTCCACTTATCCACCCTCTCCCCTCAAATCTGGCCTCACCTGACCTCAACCTTCCTTTGGTCTCCCAAATCCCACCTCCCCTTAAACCTCGTTTACCAGTTTCGAATCCCTGTCATTCGCCCCCTAATATTCGGGTCTATGGAGCAGCTGTTGTCTCCTCTGGTGGTCATGTTTCTTCATCTCCTGCCCTCACCCGAGACGTTTCCAGCTCTGAAGCTGCGTCCCAAACTCAGCTCATCGACTCTTCCTCATCTCTCTACCCCGATGCTGAATCTAAACCCTCAAAACCTTCTTGGATTAACCTTTTCAATGGTCCTTCAGGAGCTATGAAGAAGAAAGGTACTCCTTTTCTCCTGGATTCTAGGGAAATCTGTTTCCAAATCCCAAATGAAGTAATTCACAGAAACAAGAAGCGTTGGGAATCCTTCATCTTTGGCCAATTTCATGGCAACTTGCCCTCGCAAGGAGCTCTACATGCCATCTTCAATGACATCTGGAGCCAAAAGTTCAGGGACATTACTACCTCCAAGCTTGGCCCAAAAACAGTCTTGATCCGAATTCCCTGTCCTGCGACAAGAAGAAGAGTTTTCGCTCGAGGAATATGACACACTGAAGGCCAAACAATGTTTGTTGCTTCTTGGGAGCCAGGTCTTACACCAAAAATGCCCGAGCTTACAGAAGTCCCAGTGTGGCTAGAGGTTTGTGGAGTCCCTCCCCACTTCTTCTCAGAAGAAGGCTTGGAACATGTGGCTGGTGCGATAGGGCATCCTCTTCACCTTCACCCCTCCACAGCTAACATGACAAATCTTGAGATGACGAAGGTTTTTACAATAATTGACCCTACAAAGCCCTTGCCGGAAGTTATGAATGTTCAATTCCAATCCGGAGAAATTCATCGTGTGGAGGTCTCTTGTCCTTGGCTTCCTCCAACTTGTGATCATTGTCACGAGATCGGACACAGTATTCGTCGCTGCCCAACAACACCGATTAAATGTGCAACCTGCAAATCCTCAGCGCATGAGGACTCTGATTGCCCCGTGGAAGAAAAAAAGCTAGAAACTCAAGCTTCTGATAAAAAGGTTAGCAGCAAGAAAAACCTGGCTAAGAAAGGAAAAGATTTGACAGAGTCAATTGAGCCAGTTCGCAGGCCCCCCAAGGAAATGAGTGTGAAGAGCTCTGTTCCTAAAGGCAAGGCAATCGTATGTGACTCAACGGGTGCTGCAGATATTGGACCTTCCACCTCCCGGAAGAAGATTTTATCAAAGCCTTTGGCTCCTCTTGCTGCTTCATCTTTTTCTGAAGTTTCAGAAACATCAGATTATGCCCCTTCAGAAAACTCCTCCTCTGATAGTCCAAACCGCTTTTTGGTAGTATTATTGAGACTCGGATATAGCTAGATAAATCTCATCAGTATCTTACTTCTACGTTTCCGGGATGGAATTTTGCGGGCAACTATGAGTTTAGTGTGCTGTGAAGAATCTGGGTTGTGTGGGACTCTTCAGTCAACCTTTATATACACTCAAAATCTGCTCAGATGATTACTTGTGTTATCAGGCCTCCTCAATCAAGCTTAGAAGTGGTAATCTCCTATGTTTATGCTCTAAATTGCAAATACGAAAGACAAGCTCTTTGATCTGAGCTGACGTCCCTAGCTCGTGATCCAAGTATCTCCTCTAAGCCATGGGCAATTATGGGGGACTTTAATCAAATTCTTCATCCGGCAGAAAAATCAAATGGAGGCACAAGAATCTCAAAAGGAATCGTGGACTTCAGGTGCTGTGTTTCTCAAGTGGACCTCTCAGACTTGAGTATCAGGGGAAACAAGTTCACATGGTGGAACAAGCAAGAGGCTAATTGTAACGCCCGTGAATCAGTATCATTCGGACCCCCGGACCAGGTTGGGAATGGGAGCATCAGTGTTGCTCGGGCTAAACATGAACTGATTATGTAAAAGTGGATTTGACCGAACTGAGTTCGAATTGCTCGGGTGAAAGTTGGATTGTACCGAGCTAAAATGGAGATGGCCGGGTCATAGCAGAATCGCCGAGCCAAGATGTAACTGTACGGACAAAATAGGAGTTCATTGGGCAAAAATGAACCAGTCTGTGATTTTCAGAGTCAAGTGTCGGAGACAGTACTGATCGAACTGACTGGCTGGTGTTCGGACAAGCTCAGTCGATAATCGGACAAGACGGTTACGATTGTCGGATCGCTCAGCTGAAGGGTACACGCGGACACAGTTTGGCCGAGCAAAAGGTATTAGTCCTCGGGCAAAAACCTTCTAAGGGCGGTTTCTAGTAAAGTTGCGCAAAGGAAGGGTTAAAGCGCCGGGAAGCGGTTCGTACACGCGGAACGGTTATGGGGCAAAAATCTGAGTAACCGTCCCTTTAAAAGGACTTTCTACGGGCAATAACTGGTTTCTGTCGGAGAAAAATACTTAGAAACATTCTGAAGGAAAAGGATCGCGAATTGCTCGAGAGAATCAATAGATCACCGAGAACGCTTAAGTTTGACCGGGAACTGGATTACGGTGCACGGGCTAAAGGCCGGCTTGGACAACACCGAGGAAAACTGTGGGGAATCGGTACAAGGGGTGTCAGAAACAATCCGAAAGGCAAAGTGAGTGCATACCCAGGGCTGACTCCATGATCGGGCTCGCACGAGAACTTAGTCTAGGAACGGTTAGGAAATTGTTCGTAGATGCTTGCTTTACCCGTATATTCAATGTCTGCTTGGTTTGGCCGGGTTAATTATTCACGGAGATGCGGGTGTCCAGATCAGTCTGAACGCTCGGGCGTGATGGCCGCAAAGCTTGACTGGATCGCGGATTTGGGTCCGGTCAATGTGATGATTGGCTTGGTCTGACATTCATAGGATTCGCATGTTTAGACTGGATGACTTATGTATGTTGCGATTTTTGGTTTTGGGCTCGGTGGGACGGGTAACCGTACTCACTAAGCATTATTGTTGCTTGTGCCTCCTTTTGGACGCAGGTAAAGACGAACCTAAAGCATGAGCCGCGGGACATGGGCACAGGATGCGTGGCAGGATGGAAATTAGGAATTAACGTTGGGTAGAAATTGGAGAAATACAATGTTGTAATAGCTTATTAGCAAACGATCAATGTTGTATTGAACCTCGTGTTTTGCTCAATGAAATGTTTATGTTTAAGAAATCTCCTGAAAAGAATCGAAAATGCAGAAATTAAACTAAGTGTGGAAAAATTTATTATCTTGGCTTAGTCGACTGACCGCGGTCGGGAAAACTGGGTTAGGGTGTTTCAAGTTGGTATCAGAGCATGAACGATTCTAGGACAAGTTCTAACATAAGCGGGTTAGTGGGTAGATCCATCCTTCCAAGTGCCTAAGTCTCGCGGTAAGTTGTTTCTGTGTCTGAAAGGCAATGAGTTAGTAAACTGGACTAACTTTCGGTATTCTTGTCATCGCAGATGGCAGAGAATGACCGGGATCTGACTGTAAACACTGAGAACACAGGGGAAAGTTCTGAGAACAATGCGGCAAGTGCTGTGGCCGCAACTGTGGGTGTTCTGAATGCGGTTAATACCGTGAATCAAGCGGCTGCGGCTGCCCTTGTCGCTGGTAATGCGGCAGGAACTGGGTCTGGAACTGGAACTGCAACTGGTAATGTTGCTGGAAATGAGTCTGTTGCTGCGGCTGGTAATCAGACTGGAACTGCGACTGGGGCTGCTGGGGCTCCGGTTGGAATGAAAGCTATTTTGAGCATGCTAGCTCAAGTTTTGGACAGGTTACCGGCTGTTGTACCACCAGTAAATGCTCCTCCAGTGGTCAATGTGGAACCGAGGGTTGTTGAGCAACAGGAGTTGCCGGTGCAAAGGGAACCGTCCTACCTTAAAGTCATGGATCACATACAGAAACTTGGTACGAAGTTCTTTGCTGGTGGATCAAGTGCCATTGAGGCGGATCAGTGGCTGACAAGGCTGGAAAGGAACTTTGACTCCATCCGTTGTCCTGAGGCATATAAGAAGGACATAGCTGTGCATTACCTGGATTCAGATGCACACACCTGGTGGCAAGTTGTGGCGGGTCAAGTTGCTGGGAGACAATTCACTTGGCCCATGTTTGGCGGGAAATTTTGTGAGAAGTATTTCCTAGCCGAGATGTTTGCTAAACTGGAAGGTGTGTTCCTTAAGCTGGAACAAGGGTCAATGACCGTGAGGGAATATGAAGCTGAGTTTAACCGGCTTAAGAAGTATGCCGGCCGTGAGGCAGAGACAGAGGCGTCTTTGGTGCGCATGTTTATGTGTGGGCTACGTGTTGACATCAACACTCGTTGCAAGATCCGCAACTATGACACAGTTGCCGAGCTGGTGGAAAAGGCTGCAGAACAGGAGGAAGGGATCAATGCTGAAGCTAAGCTGTTGGGTGCTGGATCGTCGGGTTATCAAGGAAAGGACGCTGGGAAGAATAGGAAATTCGGGAAGAGTCCCTCTGGCAAGACATCCAGCGTGCGCAGTGTCTGTCCGACTTGCAAGAAGATGCATGTTGGACCATGCAGAACTGCTGCGGGGGCATGCCACCGTTGTGGGAGTCTGGAGCACAAGGTGCGGGATTGCCCTGAGGAAGACCAAAGGGCCAAGGAACAGGGCAAAAGTTCAGGTGAACGTTTGTGCTACAACTGTGGCAAGGCTGGGCACTTCAAGAATTAGTGCCCGGAGCTGACTCCGAAGTCGGGGAAACGTCCGAGTGATGGGCAGGATTCGGCCGGTAAGAGACATGACATCATGCCGCGTGTGTACACGATTGGAGAAGACTCCTCTGGGAATCAGGGTGCCTCTCATCTGATCACTGGTACGTTTCTTAATTTTACCCTGTGCATTTCTGTGTGGAATTGTGTGTTGCGTGTAAGAACAAGATTCTTAGAACTGGGATGAATTTGTAGGAACCTTGACCATGGGTGGTGTAGCGACCCATGTCTTGTTTGACTCAGGTGCATCACATTGTTTTGTGCACCCGGGTATGATAGGTTCTGGTGAATTCCAGAAAGAATCCGGACAAGAGACAGGGACGGTGCAGGCCGCTGGGGGACAAATTATGTACATTACTGGAAAGGTCCGAGACATATCTGTAATGATCGGCGACGTTAACATGCCAGCTGATTTGTTGGTGTGTCCGGTGAGATACTATGATGTCATTCTTGGGATGAACTGGCTCGGGAGATACAAGGCACATTTGGACTGTTTCCGGGGCCGAGTTATGTTTGAGACTGGGAATGGGAAACTAGTCTATCAAGGAGTTATGCCAACCAAGGGGAGTTTGATAATTTCGGCAATCCAAGTAGAGAGGATGCTGGAGAAGGGATGTGAGGCCTATTTGGCTACTATCAGTACAGGGGAAGTTGGGTCAAAAACTGAGTTAAGCGGAATTTCGGTGGTAAGGTAATTTGAGGATGTGTTCCAGTCATTGGCTGGGTTACCACCGAACCATTCTGACCCTTTCACGATAGAGCTCGAGCCTGGAACAGCTCCAATCTCTAAGGCGCCATACCGGATGGCTCCTGCAGAGATGGCCAAGCTAAAGAAACAGCTAAGTGAACTGGTGGAGAAAGGATTTGTGCGGCCAAGTAGTTTGCCTTGGGGTGCACCGGTCCTGTTTGTAAAGAAAAAGGATGGGAGCTTCAGGTTATGCATTGATTACCGTGGGATAAACCGAGTCACTGTGAAGAACAAGTACCCTCTCCCAAGGATAGATGAGTTGCTGGATAACCTCCGAGGAGCTACTGTGTTCTCAAAGATTGACTTAGCCTCGGGTTATCATCAAATTCCGATTGCTGAAGAGGACATTCGAAAGACAGCATTCAGAACGAGATACGGGCATTACGAGTTTGTGGTTATGCCCTTCGGGTTGACCAATGCGCCGGCTGCATTCATGAAGATGATGAAAACGTTTTCAGAGACTGTCTGGATGAATTCGTTATAATCTTCATAGATGATATTCTCGTGTACTTGGGAAGTGCGGAAACCCACAAGATCCATCTAAGGAAAGTGATGGAGAGGCAGCACGAACATAAACTGTTTGCCAAGCTTAGTAAGTGTAGCTTCTGGCAAAAAGAAATCGGGTTCTTAGGCCATGTAGTGTCGGACAAGGGAGTGTCCGTAGATCCAGAAAAGATTAGGGCCATTGCGGATTGGTCCAGGCCTAAATATGCGACAGAGATACGAAGTTTTCTGGGATTAGCAGGTTATTACAGAAGATTCGTCAAGGGCTTTGCGAGTATGGCTCAGCCTCTGACTAAGCTGACGGGAAAGAATGTTCGGTTTGAATGGTCAGCGGACTGTGAGAAGAGTTTCTCTAAACTTAAAGAGATGTTGACAAGTACCCCGGTTTTAGCCTTGCCTATGGATGGTGAGCCGTATGTGGTTTACACGGATGCATCGGGAGTGGGGCTAGGGTGTGTCCTGATGCAACAAGGTATAGTGATTGCATATGTCTCTAGGCAATTGGGGAAGCATGAAAGGAACTATCCGACCCATGACTTAGAGATGGCCACAGTGGTATTTGCCATTAAGATCTAGCGGTCGTATCTTTATGGAGCCAAGGTCCAAGTGTTCACGGACCACAAGAGCTTCAAGTATATTTTTACTCAACCGTCTCTGAATTTGAGGCAAAGGAGATGGATGGAAACCGTAGCGGATTTTGATCTGGACATTGCCTATCACCCAGGCAAAGCAAACCTGGTGGCCGATGCGTTGAGTCGCAAGAGAGTGGCTGCGGATTCTGAGAAGGATATGGAAGGGCTGGTCCATATGCTGGGCACATTGAGACTGGCTGCACTGTCCGACGAATCTGAACCATTAGGACTGGGTGCCGCGGATCAAGCGGATATACTGAGCAGGATCAGGGCTGCTCAGAAAGGGGATGACTTCTTGTCCAAGATGTCATGGAATGAGAAGACTGACTATCAGACGTCAAACAATGGAACGATTTTGGTTAATAGCCGAGTGTGCGTTCCAGAAGTTCCATCATTGCGGGAAGAAATTCTGGATGAGGCACACAAGTCCAAGTTCTCGATTCACCCTGGGGCTACGAAAATGTACTGTGACCTGAAGCGGTACTACCACTGGGTCGGAATGAAACGTGATGTGGCTAAGTGGGTAGCTAAGTGTCCCACATGTCAGATGGTTAAAGCTGAACAACAGGTTCCGAGTGGACTGCTACAAAGTTTGCCCATTCCGGAATGGAAGTGGGACATGATCACCATGGATTTCATTACTGGACTGCCGACTTGTGATGGCAAGGATGCCATCTGGGTGATTGTAGATAGATTGACTAAGTCTGCACACTTCCTCGCAATCAACAAGCAGGATAACACAGCAGGATTAGCTAAGCTCTATGTGGAGCAGATAGTGAAACTTCATGGGGTTCTGTATAGCATCGTGTCTGATCGGGATGTTAAGTTCAAATCGGCCTTCTGGAAGGCAATGCAAAAGAGTATGGGGACAAAGGTCCATCTGAGTACGGCGTATCATCCCCAGACGGATGGACAGTCCGAGAGAACGATCAGGACACTGGAGGATTTACTGCGAGCTTGTGTCCTGGACTGGGGTGGAAAATGGGATTAGTACCTGCACCTGGCCGAGTTTTCGTACAATAATAGCTACCAAGCTACCATCGGGATGTCACCATATGAGGCATTATATGGGCGGTCGTGCAGAACACCGTTATGCTGGACCCAAGTGGGGGAGCGCAGCATATTTGGCCGGGATTTTGTGGAAGAAACGACTGAGAGGATCCGGGTTTTGAAGCTTAAGATGAAGGAAGCTCAGAACAGGCAGAAGAGCTATGCTGATAAGCGCAGGAAATAACTGGAGTTCGCGGTTGGAGAGATGGTTTATCTCAAAACTGTGACTTACAAGGGTAAGGACCGGGCTTCGAAGAATGCGAAGCTCAGCCCAAGATACATGGGGCCGTATGAGATTCTAGAAAGAATTGGCCCAGTGGCATACCGGTTAAACTTGCCTTCGTCAATGGATGCATTTCATAATGTATTCCATGTGTCTCAACTTAGGAAGTGCATATCTGACCGGGACAAAGTGGTGACAGAACCGCCTAAGGACTTAAGGCCGAATTTGACAGTGGAAGGACGGCCAGTCCGGGTCATTGGGGAGAAGACTAAGCCGGATGGCAGAAAGAAGCAGAGAATGATCCAAGTTGTTTGGGACTGCGACGGTGAGGAGGAAATCACTTGGGAGCCAGAAACAAGAATGAAAGCAGAATTTCCTAAGTAGTTTAAGAAACTTAAGGTAAAGCCGGAGAAAAGAAGGAAGACTCGAGGACAAGTCTTAGCCAAGTGAGGGAGAGTTGTAACGCCCGTGAATCAGTATCATTCGGACCCCCGGACCAGGTTGGGAACGGGAACATCAGTGTTGCTCGGGCTAAACATGAACTGATTATGTAAAAGTGGATTTGACCGAACTGAGTCCGAATTGCTCGGGCGAAAGTTGGATTGTACCGAGCTAAAAGGGAGATGGCCGGGTCATAGCACAATCGCCGAGCCAAAATGTAACTGTACGGGCAAAATAGGAGTTCATTGGGCAAAAATGAACCAGTCCGTGATTTTCAGAGTCAAGTGTCGGAGACAGTACTGATCGAACTGACTGGCTGGTGTTCGGACAAGCTCAGTCGACAATCGGACAAGACGGTTACGATTGTCGGATCGCTCAGCTGAAGGGTATACGCGGACACAGTTTGGCCGAGCAAAAGGTATTAGTCCTCGGGCAAAAACCTTCTAAGGGTGGTTTCTAGTAAAGTCGCGCAAAGGAAGGGTTAAAGCGCGGGGAAGCGGTTCGTACACGCGGAACGGTTATGGGGCAAAAATCTGAGTAACCGTCCCTTTAAAAGGACTTTCTACGGGCAATAACTGCTTTCTGTCGAGGAAAAACACTTAGAAACATTCTGAAGGAAAAGGATCGTGAATTGCTCGAGAGAATCAATAGATCACCGAGAACGCTTAAGTTTGACCGGGAACTGGATTACGGTGCACGGGCTAAAGGCCGGCTTGGACAACACCGAGGAAAACTGTGGGGAATCGGTACAAGGGGTGTCAGAAACAATCCGAAAGGCAAAAGTGAGTGCATACTCGGGGCTGACTCCATGATCGGGCTCGCACGAGAACTTAGTCTAGGAACGGTTAGAAAATTGTTCGTAGATGCTTGCTTTACCCGTATATTCAATGTCTGCTTGGTTTGGTCGGGTTAATTATTCACGGAGATTTGGGTGTCCGGATCAGTCTGAACGCTCGGGCGTGATGGCCGCAAAGCTTGACTGGATCGTGGATTTGGGTCCGGTCAATGTGATGATTGGCTCAGTCAGACATTCATAGGATTCGCATGTTTAGACTGGATGACTTATGTATGTTGCGATTGTTGGTTTTGGGCTCGGTGGGACGGGTAACCGTACTCACTAAGCAATATTGTTGCTTATGCCTCCTTTTGGACGCAGGTAAAGACGAACCTAAAGCATGAGCCGCGGGACATGGGCACAAGATGCGTGGAAGGATGGAAATTAGGAATTAACGTTGGGTAGAAATTGGATAAATACAATGTTGTAATAGCTTATTAGCAAACGATCAATGTTGTATTGAACCTCGTGTTTTGCTCAATGAAATGTTTATGTTTAAGAAATCTCCTGAAAAGAATCGAAAATGCAGAAATTAAACTAAGTGTGGAAAAATTTAATATCTTGGCTTAGTCGACTGACCGCGGTCGGGAAAACTAGGTTATGGTGTTTCACTAATCCTATAGCAAAATAGCTTGACCGGATTTTGGTAAATGATAACTGGCAACTATCTTTTCCCTTCTCCTACGCATACTTTGGTGACCCTTCCTTCTCTGATCACAGCCTTGGATGCATAATGATGGGTAACAAGGTATGTTCTAAGAAACCTTTTATGGTGTCCCATTTTCTTATGCAGCACCCAGATTTCCTTCCGAGAATTGCGACACAGTGGCTACAATCGGATGCCTTCGGGTCCTCTATGCTCAAATTTTCTAAGAAGTTCAGAGATCTCAAAGGAGTGCTCAGTATCTTAAATAGAGAGCATTTTTTTTAATCTTGAACTTCGTGTTCAAGAGGCCCATGCTTTGATCATCTCTTGTCATAACAAACTTCTTGCTAACCCCTCTACAAGGTTGGCAAAAATAAAAAAACAAGCTCATAAAGCTTGGATAACTTTGGCTATCGCTGAGGAGAAGTTTCTTCACCAAAGATGTCGGGTACTATGGGCAGACAGTGGGGATAATAACTCTGCTTTCTTTCACAGGATGGGTTCTTCGATAAGGGCTTCCAACCAAATCCACTACTTGATTGACTCTTCTGGGGTGCGGCTTGAGGGCACTAACGAAATCAAAGCTCACTGCTTTACGTATTTTGAAGACCTTTTGGGGGTAGAATCTGCTCCTCTTTCTGCTTCTGACCTTGAACAGATTAGTATTCACACCAGGTTCAAATGTGATTCTGCTATGAAGCTTTTGTTGGAGGCTAGAGTCACGGCTGCTGATGTCAAAAGGGAGGTCTTTGCATTGCCTCTCAATGAAACCCCTGGCCCGGATGGATTTACAGGGGATTTCTTCAGGAAAACTTGGGATATTATAGGAGCTGAGCTTACTGATGCAGTTTTGGAACTTTTTTGACTCAGGACAGATCTTGAAGCAATGGAATTGTACTGCCATTACTCTGATTCCAAAAAAGATAGGTGCTGATTGCTTGGGGGATTTGAGGCCAATCTCTCTTTGCAATGCTGTGTACAAGGTTGTTTCTAAAATCATAGCTCGCAGAATTCAACTTCTTCTACCTGAGATGATCTCCAACTCACAATCTGCTTTTGTAAAGGGGAGATTACTAGTGGAAAATGTACTTCTAGCAACTGAAATGGTTCAGGGATTCAACCGCCAGAACATCTCTAAAAGAGGACTCCTTAAAGTTGACCGTAGAAAAGCCTTTGATTCAGTAAGTTGGGATTTTATTTTGCAAATCTTTAAAGCAGCGGATTTCCCTCCAATGTTTGTTAAGTGGATCAGACAGTGTGTAACAACAACCTCTTTCTCCATAACTGTGAATGGTGAATTTTGTGGTTTCTTTAAAGAGAAGTGTGCTTACGGCAAGGAGATCCTCTTTCCCCTCCCCTATTCGTTTTGGCTATGGATGTCTTCTCAAGCATTCTTAATTCCCAGTTTGATAATGGAAGAATTGGTTTCCATCCTTTGGGACACAACCCGAAAGTAACCCACCTAACTTTTGCGGATGATGTGGTCATTTTGTTTGATGGTAAACCTTCCTCTGTCCAGGGAATTGCTGACACTCTTGACACCTTCAAAGCGCTCTCTGGCCTGTCGATGAATAGAGAAAAGACTGACCTTTTTTTGGTAGGTATGAACCCTGAAGAAGCGGAAACTTTCAATATTTTTGGCTTCCGAAAGGGTTCTTTACCCATTCGCTACCTGGGTCTTCCCCTCCTTCATAGAAAGCTGAGGAAAGCGGACTACTCTCCTCTTATCGACAAAATTAAAGCCAAATTCAACCATTGGAATCTCAAATGTCTCTCTTTTGCCGGTAGATTGCAGCTGATATCGGAAGTGATTTATAGCCTCGTGAACTTCTGGTTATCTGCTTTCTCTCTTCCGAAAGGATGCCTCAAGATAATTGAAAAGCTTTGCAATAAATTTCTGTGGGCGGGGGACTTGTCCAGAAGGACCTCGGCAAAAGTTTTGTGGTCGCGTATCTGTCTCCCAAAATCTGAAAGAGGTTTAGGTCTTAGGAACTTTGTCATCTGGAATAGAGCTATGAACTTGAGACTGATCTGGCTTTTGTTCTCCGATACTGGATCTCTTTGGGTGGCTTGGATTAGAGAGCAAAAGCTCAAGAGGGCAAACTTTTGGACAGTGGACACTAAAGTATCAGACTCTTGGGTTTGGAAGTTTGTTCTATCTTTGAGGGATTTGGCAAAGCAGTTCTTAGAATGTAATATTGGAGATGGGAAACTAGCAAGCTTCTGGTTGGACAACTGGACATCTCTTGGACCCCTAATAGATGTGGCAGGAGAAGACGGACCAAGGAGAATGGGAATCCCTATTCACGCAACTATGTTTGAAGCCTCCAACAGTTTCAACTGGAGACAGCCTTCTCGGTCCAGGAACCCTTCGGTTCGACAAATCCGTGACCTTCTACATTCTGTCATGCCGCCGGATGATTTGAGGGGAAAGAACACTTTCTCTTGAGGTCCCGTGAACAATCGCTCTCCAGTCTTCAATACAAAGAAAAATTGGGATCACTTAAGAGTTAAGACCAACCCATCCAACGGTTTCTTGGGCTAAGGTAATCTGGTTTAAGAATGCCATTCCAAAGCATGCTTTTACTTTTTGGATAGCGAACTTGATTAGGCTTCCGGGTAGAGCTAGATTGGCTAGTTGGGGAATGAATATCGATGTGACATGTTATTTTTACGGGGATCACCAAGAAACCCCAGACCATCTTCTACTTTCTTGCAATTTCTCATCTCAAGTTGGGCTATGGTTCTACATCGCCTGGGTTTTCGACAGTTACCCTGGGTTGACTGGCAGGAGTTAATTCATTGGATGAGTTCTAGGCCTCAGCACGGCTACTCCACAATTCTGAGATGCCTTGCAATGCAAGAAACTGTCTATCTACTTTGGAAGGAAAGGAACATGCGGCTGCACAATCTCACATCCGTCTCGTCAGGTCAGATTTTCTCCATCATAGATTGTGTTATTCGAGACACGGCTCTAGCACTTCGACATCGGAAGGGATGTGGCAATCTTCTCAAGGAATGGTTCACGAATAGCTAGTCTTTTAATTTAACTTTTAGGCATGGCAAAGGTTATGTAACATCTATCTGGTTTTTATTTTTATTTTTTTTGTCAGAGAAGTTTGATCTGTATAAAGCTAATGTAACTGAATCTTTTCTTTTTGGTAATATATTTAACTTTTATCAAAAAAAACTATTTCCCATGAAAAGGAGATGACCAAAGACAAACTAATTTTTTTTTAAAAAAATAGGTTAAAATGAATCGTTTTTCAGAGAAATATATACTTTTTGATAAAATATTTTTTGAGAAACGAAAAATTGAGTTGCTTTTCGGATTTCTTAATTTTTTAGAATATTACGAACCTTTTTTCTGTTGGACTTAGGTTCGAGATGTGACAAAAAAATTATCACTAACATAGATATATGATATTTGGTAAAATCATTCGAAATGGCCGAAAATTCACTATTGTTCACTAGAGAAAGAGAATAGAATAATTTTGTTATTTTTAAAATATCAACTTGTTCATTGCTACTGAGAAATACTCTTAGTTGTGTATAGTAATTTGGCTAATTTCCACTTGGTTTCGTAAAACTTAGCGCGCAAATCACTTCATACAAAAAAAATTATGAGTGGGGTCTGGTGATTTGTGAGTCAGGTTATGTTAATTGGCTTATGCTATTAGATATTTACAAGAGAATGATTTGACGAAATATGTAATTAAATAAGAAAAGGAACAAAAGAAATGCTATTTTTCTTAACGTGTATCTAAGAAGTTCACCTTCTAGAAGAACTTTTTTGGGGTGGGTTCCAAATGGGTGGCCCTTCGTAACTTCATGGCCACGGTGTTTTACAGTGTCATATCGTCTCGGTCCATACAAAAGTGTTTTTCCTCAAGAGATTCTCTCCTATTGTTATTTTTGTAAAATTTTATTTAGAAAAAATAAAATTAGTCCCAACTTTTTTTAATGAAAATTTTTATATTCGAATTTTTATAATATGTATTTTTAATCCAAAATTTTTTAAAATTCAAATTTTATACCTAAACTAAAATAAATTAATTTTAATAATGTTAATTAACTGTCAATTATAATTCATTAAAAATTAGTAAAATAAAACAGTATGAGGTTTTAAACCCACAATATCAAATTTATATAATGAATTTTATTCTGTTTTGGTCACTTGTCCCAATGTCTTTAGAAAATGACATTTTTGAAAACTTGTCATAGGTTTTAGAGAGAAAAATACAGTTGGCTTGCTATGTTGTTACTCTTTTCAACCTTTGAAATTTAATTTCAGAATTGATTTAATATCTCTATTATATTTGTTTGAGTGAATTGTCGAGTTTTAAGTACCACTGATTCGTAATGTGATGGGTACCTAGACTTGCCGGTTTGCAAAACAAATTAAATAAATAAGAGAAGTGGAAACGGTTTAATGGACAAACAAGATAAATGATTATGGGAAACAAAACAAAAAAGTCTTATCATGTTGGCTTAAAGAAGCTCATGTGAGAATGATACACCACAAACGAGACAAGCAACCAATATGACTAATGGAAGAATGTGAAACTGGGGAAGACGTAGAGTTACATTGGTGAATAAAAGTAAATCGGGTATTTTAATTGTTAGTGGAAAATATAAATTATTAATAAATAGTATAAAACTTTAAGAAAAAGTTATTCGTAAATAATTTGAACTGTTCTATCTATTAATTTTTGAATGGATGATCATGGCTGCTTAGTAGTAGTTTTATAAACTTTAGATTTGATGACAATTTGTAAAGAATTTATTCTGAATGAAATAACCAATTAGCTAATCATTTTCTAAGTCAAATGTAAATATAGTATAGGATTAAAGATCACATGTGAACGCGTGAGCCGTGGTGTATTGCGACGCATTTGACTATCGTTTTCTTACAATGAACGAGTCATCTATAGTTTTCTTAAAACGAAATTAAATAATCCCATAATGATATGTTGTGAGATTTATTTATTTAAATAACTTTCTAGGAAATCAGAACCTAGACAATGTGTGAGTGCGAATTTGACATGATTTCCAACTAATATACCTAACCCACAGTCAATTTATTAATTGAATATGTTTTAACTGTTTATTATTTCTCTTTTGTTCTTTTTCATTGAAAAACCGACGAATATGTCAACTTTTGCCTAGATTTTTAAAACCTCATATATACTTCATATTGGCTATTAGGAAACATTTTTGAGAAACTTAGGATGTGTTATTTATATGTGACCGCTACTTATAAAGACCATTTGCAACATAATTAAGTATCACAAATTATTATTCACTTTGTTATTACAGCGATGAATTGTAAATTTTAAAATAAATTATTGAATTTTTAGCGAACAATCGTTAGACATATTATTGTGATTAATTACATTTATCTGCAATATGTAAATAAACAAAAATATATCGCTTAAATTACAAGTTGCTGCAACTTACAAACAAAGATGACATTATTTAAGATTTTCTAATGTATATACAATTATTAGTACCTAACAAATAGTAAAAATAAGAATATTAAATAGTAGTGAGTCAAAATCGTATGATACGCTATATAATCTCAATATCTTCTTTAGTAGATAGAACGACGAAAACGTTTTCATAAAACAACATTAATTGGATCAACCATTTTGTGCAATAATGGGACGAAAAAGAAGAAACAAAAATACTGAGTGGTTATTTACGTCATATCTGAAAATGAGAAAGTAAATAGAAGCGAAATAGTTTTATTTAGTCAACAAAGAACGGCTTCATACTAACGTAGACTTTTTTAAAAAGCATCCGCGTTACACATTTCTATTAATATCTTCACAACCCCTAAGTCCCAAATCTCATCTAACCTTCAAAAGCAGAACACACAAGTAAGGAACACAGAAAAGAGAAGGTTAAAAATGGACCGAACAAAATCTGCGAAGCTATCTTTGTTTGCAGTTTGGACAGTACTTCTTGTCTTAACCGTAAACGGCCAATCAGGTTGTAACACCCACAGGTTCACCAACAATATTGCTTTCGCTTCTTGCTCTCCTCTCCAAGCTCTAGGCTCGTTCCTTCACTGGACCTACAACCAGCAAAACGGCACCGTTTCAATCGCTTATCGGCACCCTGGCACTTCCACCTCTTCTTGGATTGCTTGGGGACTTAACCCAAGTGGGCCTCAGATGGTTGGGACGCAAGCTCTCGTCGCTTACACCAATTCTAGTGGCCAGTTCCAAGCCTATACCTCTTCGGTCAATGAGTACCAGACGCAGCTCTCACCCGGAAGCCTCAGTTTCGGGGTGAGCCTCATCTCCGCGACTCTGTTGAATGGAGAGGCTACGATCTTTGCAACTCTTGAGTTGCCGGCTAACTTGACCATGACCAACCAAGTTTGGCAGATAGGTCCTGTTGCTAACGGTGTTCCTCAGATTCATCCAAGAACAGGAGATAATATGAGATCAATCAGTAGGATTGATTTCCGGACGGGTCAGTCATCAGCTAGTGGTGGAGGTTCAGGTGACAGGTTGAGGAAGAGAAATGTAAGTTCAATTTTCTGTCTTTGGCTTTACTTTTTACCTTGTTATAAGATTAATACAAAAAAAATTATATATTTATATACCTAATTTATGAAAAATAAAATAAAAAAAACCACTAAAAAAATTACATAAATAACTTTTGATCCCAAATGTATTTAAGATTTTGGAAAAAGTTGTTTAAAGTATTAAGAAAATAGAGGGTTTTGAAGGATTCCATTTGCAAAAGAGAAAATTGAAGGATCTTTATAATTTGTGATATTATTAGAACCTTAGTTTTTTGTTCTGGTATTTTTTTGAAACAGTTTTCTATAATTATATTTAGTATTTTTGAGATTTCTCTAAAGAAATATAATACTAGAATAAAATAAATGTGCTTTAGGAATTATTGTGAGGACAAAGAATTTTGGTTTTTGTCAAAATAGTAAGTGCCGTAATAAGACAAACAGATATTGACGTGTTTGTCAAAGATGATAATGAAATCAGGGCGCATTTTCATGACAAGCATTAAATTAAATTATTAATTTATTTCTTCTAAGTTATAAGTCAAATATCAACGACGCATTTGTTAGATTTTCTTTGAAAAAGCAAGTCGGGTTCTTGTCACGGTTTCACTTTCAACAAACTCAAATATATCTAGTCTCCACTTGGCATAATCAACATTAATAATTTGATATAACAGTTATTTGTAGAATTCATGAAAATTCAGTCACGGGTCCTTATTTATATCTTTCAAGTATTTAAAGCCATCGAACAAACAATTTTTTTTCTTTTTTTGTCAACAACCATTGAACATTCTGAGCCAATTTAAAACCTAATTTATTTGACTATCTTACAGAAAAATAAAAATGATTTTGTAGATAAAAGCCCTTCCAGTCATGTTTTCTGGAAATTCGTAAATTTTAACTACAAGACTTTTTTTATTTTTTATTTTCTAGAACATATATATTTTTTATCATTCAGAAATTAACCAATGTTTAACTAATTGATAAAACAGACACATGGAATACTAAATGCGGTTAGCTGGGGAGTACTAATGCCAATGGGAGCAATGATGGCTCGGTACATGAAAGTCTTCACCGACCCAACCTGGTTCTACCTTCACATCGCCTTCCAAGTCTCCGGTTACGTCATTGGTGTAGCCGGTTGGGCCACAGGAATCAAGCTTGGCAACGACTCACCAGGCACATCTTACTCAACACATCGTAATCTTGGAATCGCACTCTTCACATTCGCTACACTTCAAGTATTTGCTCTTCTTCTAAGGCCAAAGCCAGACCACAAGTACCGGTTCTACTGGAACGTGTACCATCACACTGTTGGATACACAACTATCATCCTATCTATTATTAACATATTTAAAGGATTCGATATTTTGGACCCAGAAGATAAATGGCGATGGGCTTATATTGGAATCCTCATCTTTCTTGGTGCATGTATCGTGATTCTTGAGCCACTTACTTGGTTTATTGTTCTTCGTCGTAAGAGTCGTGGAGGTAACACAGTTGCTGCACCGGTTTCAAACAAGTACTCTAATGGTGTCAATGGTACCACTAGCACCACTGGACCGCATCACCAAGACGCCTAGTTTCACTTTTGTTTCTATACTTGTTCTAGTTTGTTCTATTTGTACGCAATTTTGGTTTTTTTTTTTTTTTTATCATTTGATATTTTTTAGGTTTATGTATGTATTACAATTTTATTCATTGTGTTATAGGGTATATCAATTTATGGAGTTATTGATCATTTATATATATATATATATGTGTGTGTGTGTGTTTCGTAGTTGTTATATGATTCATGTATAGATACTTAAATAACGATTTGAGATTACAGCATTGAAATGTTATAGTTAAGGTTTATTGAAGAGCCAATAAATAAAACCTTCAAAGAATTTCATATCAAAATAACAGTTATTGAAAAACCCCACAACTTAACAAGTAAGTACTTTGATCAAAAAAAAAAGAAGTAATTACTCAGACATAATCAAATTATCAAAGTAGAGAGATTAAAAAAGAGATTCATATTAATATTGAAATAAAGAACAAGAGTTTAGAACAATCAAACCGTAAATTTGGACAAAGGGGATGAGTTCTTCTCCTTGAAACCTTTAGAACCAAAATTATGAAAGATAATATAAAAATTGCTTGTTTTGCATCGTATGATGAACTTAATTTACAAGAAGGTAGAAATAAGTATTTATAGGATCCAATAAGCAAAATGAAACACAAATACAAGAAGCAAGATGAAAAGAATAATGTGACTTGTTCAAAGAATAAAATAATGTTTACTAATCAATCTACTCTAACGAATTAAGTAGTTTGTCGAGTAGCAAAAACCAAAAAAAGTGAGACTCTCTTCATAATTAGTGTGTCCCACTTGCCAGATTGATATAAGCATGTTCTTCACTTGTTTTCCTATAAGCTAAATGAGTCTTGGAAGGGGAGAGGCATTGTTTCATCTTCATCATCACATTCTACGTTTTCCACTATTGAACTTGAATTTCCTATACTCTTTTTATTAAAGAAAAAATTTAATTGTAAGTTTAAAGAGATTTCTTATTAAACTTCAATTAAATGTAAAGATCTTTAAAACAATGAAGTCTGATCGTCATTGAGTCCATCATAATAATGGTCTAAACTTTCTCTTTCTCTCATGGATGATTAATTGAACTCTAACTGTAAATTATTTATTGTAGAATTTGGTCTATATATATATATATGTTTTAGCTGTATCTGTTATATATATTAGTTTTAAATGAAAAAATAATAAAAATGAATATAAAGCAATTTTTAAAGGCTGTATCTGTTACAACCAATTTTTTAGATTTGTACTGTAGCTTTTAAAATATATAAAACATGATTGGTGATTTTAAAAGTTGTAGATAAAAATTAAAACTGTAAATACCTTCTACAACCCAACCAATTATCCACTTAAATCTTTAGTAAAATTTATGTTTCTTCTTTTAGGTCGAACACAATATTTATTTATTAAAAAAAACTAATTCCTCTTCTTTCCTAATCTCGTGATCGGCATTCTTTCCTTTCATCTTTGTTTTTTTTTTGTCTTTTGTTCGTCTTCAAAAGCTTTGGGTTATAAATGACCTTCAGAATCGAGTGACTGGATCGTAAGTGACATCTACGGTCACAAATATGTAGGAATGATTAAGTAATATGAAAATAAGTAGGTGAAGTAGAAACGATTACTTAAGAGAATGGAAAATGTCTTAATAAATTGCTATATGGAATGTATAGCATGGTGAAATTGTTTAATATATTGAGTTTTGCATGTGGGCGGTTTCAGCATCCATTGGATAATTTTATACTCATGCCTCTTTTTGTGATATAGGTGAAGATTAGTGTATAGACCGGAGTGCGAGACTGTAAAGACCATCAGAATCGGATGTTATGAAATTGAGGATATTTTACAGAAAATTTTATTAAAATATTATTATTTTCTGGCCAGAAGCCTTACGAAATTTAGTCTCAGATTTCTTAATAAAGTTTTGGCATTTATATGTTTACTTGTTGAAATGTTATTTCAAACCTGTAATTGTCAACGGGTTTTCTAAGATTTCCGAATCGGGGTGTTTCACCCTTCCCCATCTAATGCTTAGTGTCAATCAATCTGTGAGGCAAACAGTACACATGTCGGAGCTAGACTTCCAGGGTTTGGTTTTGATTGCTAGTGTGCACCAGTTTTTCTTGGACCCAATAGATATCATCTCCGATATATCACAGAATTTGGATGTCGGGGCAGTGACAGGGTAGGATTAGGCATGTGCATTCAGATTTTCGGTTCTAACTCGGTCGGTTCTATTTGTATTCTGGTACTTTGAGTAGATAATTTTTGGACCCATATGGGTATCCATAAAGTTTCAGTTCGGTTTTGGGCCGATTCCATTCGTTTCTTGGTCAATTTGGCTCTTAATTTTCAGAACCAGTAAATACGCTAATGTTTTTGTTGCGGATCGATTCGGGTATTTATTATCCAAAATATACTCAAAACCTTGAAAATATACTTAAAACCCCCAAAAATAATAATAATGTATATCTAAAATACCAAAAATATATCCAAAACCAAATCAATAAAAAATACTCAACTATTGAAAACATACTCATAATATCTAAAACTAACTAATACATTTAATATTTTTGGATCTTTCAGATTTCCAATCTGTTCTTGGGTAGGAAGCAGACCTGAACCGATACCCTAAATCTAAGAATCCATGACCAAATAGTGTAAAATACACATAACCAAACCCAATCCAAACCGAGTTTTTGGGTCGGTTCCAGCTCAGGTTTTCATATCCTAGTAAAATTCATAGGGTCTAGGTTTCACACCAAAACCGTGAGAGCTGCCGTCTATGGTCAATGTTGGGGTTGGGGTTGTGGTAGGCGAGGTACTATCTACTTCATTCAACATCATAATTCGGATGTTGGGTTTCTTTTCCCCTTTTTAGCATCAATTGTTCGAGAGTAATTTATAGATTCTAATATGGAATGAACTTTTCACACAGTGAACAGTTATATGAACCACAACAAGATGAGAGGAGATGATTTTTCTGTTTTTTCTCGGTCGCTCAAGTCAGTATCGACATAAAGGAAAGGAAGAAAGAACCTAATGTGAGAATGATTCATACTTTCTTAGTTTGAGTAAGGTTTCACTTGATCTGAGAAGGTATCAAGTGAATCTGAATATTTGGTAGCTACGAAAGCAATCTAAAGATCAAATTTTGTCTCTCAAAGTTCTTCCATCCTCGCTGAGTGCTTAAGGAATTCTTTACAATTAGCTAATATACAGGTTGAGGCTTGAATCTTTCATGGGTTGATCCATATTGTTCTGTCTCGTTTCATTTGTTCTCTGACCAAACCCTCGAATGTATATTGTCGTCAAAAATGGTACATTCGTTTCACTTTCATCAACTTTTGCAATCATGATGCTTGGTAGATTATAGATTATATATAATAAAATTAAAAATTAAATACATATAATTCACTAAAAGTTTCTAAATATAATACTATTATCTCTAAAAAAATAATTTATAAACAATATTTTCCTTAAAATCATAACTTTCATTCAAATAAACAAAAAATTTAAAAATTAAAATACATATTATACACATAGTTTTACAATATAAATTATATTGAATTAATAATTTTATATTTTAAATATATAGTATTTAATACATTTTATAATTATATAATGTATTTATATTGTTGATTTATTTAACCACTACTGCATACATTAATCATTTAGTTATAAATATCCCGCAAACGTACTTATTTTCAACCGTTATGCCAAATGTACAAATCGCTCAACAACGCTTGAAACTGAGACCACCAGTTTCCACAAATTCCCACCATCGCAACCGCTGAGTTTAGCACAAATGAACCTCCAATTTTTTTTTTGGTAAAACCCATTTTAACAATTGTTAAATAATACAAAATTTTAATGATTTTGTGCAGATAGTAAGACATTTATTAATATTGCAAAATTATCTATTTATATGTCTCACCATATTTCATTAGAGCTTGAATCTATACTATTAATTAGGATTATGACTTATATGTAATCTTTAGATATGTATTATATTATTAAACAAAATAATTGATATCTATACGAATAGACGTCATCACATGTAAAAAATATATATATTCAAAACTGCACGAACTATATGATTAACATGACGACATGTATGAAGTAAATAGTGTTATATCATTAACACCAGAACTATATTTCTATTACCAAAATAATGTATTCAAAATTACATGAATTACTTTAGTAGAAAAAACTACACGAACTATATTTATAATTATCATAATTTATATATATATATATATAATATTATATAAATTAGAAAGTCCATTTTGAATAAATAGAACATCTAATTTGTGAATACTGACCTCGAAGTCTGTACTTTATCATTAAGTAAGAGATACTGTTAAACATAAACCTTTTTGTTGTCATCTGGATTTTGATATTGAAATTGAAAGATGCAAATTACATAAGCCCTAATAAAGAAAACAAAACTGACAGAATAAAACAATATTCTCAGAGACAAAGCTCTATCCAAGAGAAACATATATTAAAATAGAGAGAAAAGACTTTGATAAAATAATCTCAAAGTTGCAAATCTTCTCAAACTCCTAGAAACACGAACACAAGACTATCAATGCTGCCTGCAGCAAGACGAATGATAACATCTTCCTCCTCTTGAAATTAAATGATGGGACCACTTTTCCATCACCCAAAAAAACCATGACTTCATAACCAGGCAAGACAAAACCTACTGGTTTTGATAGACTTTCGAATGCGACGACGACGGGTAATTCAAAACCCAACCAGTAAATGCCTAGATAAAAACCAAATTGTAACAAGAATATGAAACAACTTCAGTAAACACCAAAGACAAACTGAAGATGGTGGACAACCAGACCAAAAAACACCCTCAACGAAATCCAATGAGACAAAAAAAAACACGCTCTAACACAAAACACCAAACTTAGAAACTAAAAGTCACAATCCTAAAAACACAAAAGACCTAGATCTAAAGTAGAGAAAATGAAAACTTTAAAGCCACCGCACATGAGCAACCATGTACAATCCTCTTGCAATAGAAACTATGTTTCCCTATCCAACAACAACCGAGCCCAACAAACAAAACCACACCATTGCTACACACCCAAAAGATAGAATCAATTCTAAAACCATGTCAACAGTATTAGCATAAAGGAGATGATGCCTCACCATCGACAAGAAACTGCAAAATGAAAATTTAAAACCGGAGGCCATTCACAGATCTTAGAAAATCATCAGATTTAAAAGGAACACAACAGCCACCATTAAGCCCTCTTAGCAAGAAGACCCGAGGCTGCACCACGAACTACGTACCAACAACTCCAACAGATCTGCCAAAATCATTAATAATAGATCTAGAAATCTTTACCCAAAGATGAAGAAGAGAACTCAATTGTATCGGTAGACAAAGAGAACGGTCTAGGAAAATAAAAAAACTAAAAAAAACTTTCAAAAAGGGCACAACGTCAAAGAAAAGCTGCGGACGCCGGCAAAACTAAAAATGTAAAAGAACACTTTCTGAATCGCCCAAGAGAGAGGAAAACGGATGAGGATTTATATAAGTATTGTTAAATATAAACTTAAATAGTTTTTATGTATCTTTAACAACATATATAAAAACTCTATTATAATATGAGTGATATGTAAAATTACTATATTAATAAATAAAATAATATATATATATTTATAAATATATTTTATAAAAATATATATAATTTAAAATTTTCAATATATAATTATATATATTAAATACAAGTAGAATCTTGTATTTTTGAGAAAATTGAAAAGAATTAATATTAATGATAAAAACGTACTAAATAATAAGAAAAGGGAAAAGGAAAAAAGAAAAAAAAAAGAAAAAGAATGTGAAAATTAAAAACACGTAGATGAAAACAAAAAAAATAATATATCATCTATTATACAAATATTATAACCAATTTTTATTGTGGTTATTTTCTTAATTTTTCCTCATTTCATAATTATTTAGCCTAATTTTTCATTATTCAAAGTAAACTGTTATAAAATTATTAAAAGTTTATGATCATGCGTACAATGTGGGTTAGAACCTAATAGTAACATTATAATTTGAACATCGGTAAAAATTGTTTACCAGTATACTATTTGAGTTTACATCTTATGATGAAAACACATGGCAAAATTTGTATCCTAATTAATTAAGAGCCTTGTTTTATTATATTTCTGCAAAAGGTTATAACTAATAATTTTGGCATTGCCAACATCAGGAAATTTTGGTGTTCATTTTTAAACTTTCAAAAAGATGGTTTGAAACAATGGAAAGCCTTTTGTGGTGTTGTTGTCAGCCTCTCTAAATAACAAAAGCAAAACAAAAGGAAGCTTAGACAGAGATATGCACACCCAAAAAATGATGTTATTTACTTTGTACCAATGTAATCATTAAAGCTGTGTCAGCTTAGTAAAGAAAAAAAAAAACAAGTTCTCATTTTCACTTTTTTTTTTTACTTTCTTTTATCTTCAATTTTTATATATCTTTTTGTGCTTTGGCTGGTTTAATGGCCTTTGAATTTTATCAAACGTACATCTAATTTGATTTGGAATATGTTTAATTATGTGGTTGGTTTAACATTCCATTAAGAAAGTCTATAGAAAGAGAGAAATATAAGATACATTGTGAATTGCTATCTTAATATAATGTAGAAAAGATGATTCGTTGTGGATGAATCTCAAAAATGAAGTCGTGATATATCATAGAGTAGAATATATATGTACACCATCCACTTCAATAAGAAGGATAAATTTCAAGTGATTATAAAGATAGCTTCTGCAGAACATATTCCATTGATGTTACAAAGAGAGGGCTACAAAAGGTGAAAGGGGACACACATTGAAAGTGTGACTACTGACTACAATCCACTAAGGTAAGATAAAGATAAATATTCGTTCACTTAGTAAACTATTCCATCACCGGTCGAACCGAATCTGAATCGCCTTTAAAGATCTTAACTATCTAAATTTCCATTTTTACCGTTTTCCTTACTACTTTAGTTTTATAAAATTTGGATAGTATGACCAATCCCAAAAAATTTGTACCGTCACCGTGACACGATTTGTATTTTTGTTGCCGCCATCGTTTTTCTTAATCGGATCGTATGACCAATCCGACAAGCAGACTTCTTGTCAACCTATGGGAATGGAACATAATCTTTGATTGAAAGGTTTAAAGATTAGAGTTTAAGTAGTCTTTTGTTATAATAAAAGTTATTTTAATGCAAAAAAGTTCAAGAAAAACAAAATTTAATTCTATACTAATGGTTTGGGGACCTTTGTAGTTTAAAAACATTTTATGTTCAAATGAAAAAATTATGTTGTATGAATTTATGACAAGTGTAAGGTAATAAATAAATTTCATGGTTTCAAGTCATATTGTTAGGAATTTGAAAAAGTTATTAACAATTTTTCTAAACTAGTAAAAAACTATAATATTATACAAAAAATATAAAATGATTATTTAATTGTTATGAAATAAGTAATTTTTTTTGGTACATGTTACTTCGTATGTGGCCATCTAATTTATGAAAAAATGAGGGTCTTACATTCGAGTTTATAGTTTTGTTTTCTAAAGCGCTATGCGATAAATTATAGAACACCATTTGATAATTTAGAAGTCCATGTGATATGTGATAATTTTTACGTCCACATTTCAAAATAATCATTGGCGAGTATTAAATGGCAATATCATATTATTGTCACTTTCTTAATTTCCTAATTCAGATAAATATAATCGAGCTAAAGGTCAAGGGAAGCTACTTCAATTTTTTCTTTTTAATTAACGAATTATGTTCTTTTAAGAATGAGCTAGGATCGATGTAGGAACTAAGAAAAAAGTAAGAAATATTGGTTTCATGATTGATTAAAATAAAGCAAAGAAAAAAGTAGGCAAGAATAAGTGGGAAGAAAACTTGATTAAAAAATAATAAGTGGAGAGAAAAAAAAATTAGAAGCATAACTTATGCTACACATACAAACAAAAAAACTTCATCAATAATCCATCTATACAAGAACAAAACTTGTTTTACATCTCATAGATCATTTAACACTGTACACAAGTAAGATCAAGAAGAGAATTAATTGTATTGTTAACATAAGAACTAATACGAACATGTTTGGACTTGGAAGATTATTACATTAAAATGGCGTATCTCATGCCATCACTAACCATGAGATGGTTAACCTCAGAGACACTAGCATAATCTCCGGACATCCACAGTCCATCTGTCCCACTAACACGTGGAACCGCAAAGCACGAGATGATCGAGAACGGGAACCGCATCATAACGGCGTTAGCCCCGTCTCGTCTTTCGTTATGAGCCACTCGTGCTCCTGCACCGGCGCCGTTAATGTCAACGGCTGTTGACGATGCCATCTCAGTCTCATCAGCTACGCGTGGGCTCTTACGAAGGTTTTGGAGGTTGCGACGGAGTACGGAAAGCATCTGCGTCATCTCTGGTCTTGTTCTTGATTTAGTTTACTTCTCTCTTTTGAGTTTTCTTGTTTTCTTTTGTTTTTTTGGGTTGATGAGATAGGACTTTGAAGAAAGGCACCGTATGGGCTTTCTTTTATGTGGAGAAAGATTTTTGCAAGTGGCCAACTTGGAATTTGCTTTTCATTATTAGTGCCACTCTTTATCATCTATATTTTATTTTCTTACCTGTATATTTCCTGTCTTTTTGTTTGTTTAATAACAAATGGGAAAATTGTGGGATAAATTCCCTCCTTTGCCCACTTTTAATTACTCTCACCATTGGGTGATTATCCATTATATTGTACTAGGGATATGGGACCCGCACAGCTTTTTAAATTTATACTTTAGATGATGAACAATGTAAAATTACAAATAGTGTGCATAATTTAGTTGAAATGTAGTTTCTAGGTTAGTTTCTGTAAAATATAGTTAGCAGATTTCTCTACTGCAATTATAAAATGATACAAATAAGGGAAGGTCTAAGGCTAGATAATAAATATAACATTATCTAACCATTTTTGTCGGTCGAAATAATGTTTACATTTTGGATGTTAAAAGCCTGGATCATATTTTTTTAAAAATGTTTTTATTCTGTAAGGGGGTGAAAACTAATATCAAGTATGCTAGTTGATGGTGAAACACATATGTACTTTATATAAAAATACAATTTTTACAATATGAACAAACCGATAATCTGTAAGTAAATAAATTGAAAGCACAATACATAGATGATACTGATATATTAATTATGAATGAAATTTGCAGCGAACCTATCTCTTTTCTTAAGTTTATTAACGTTGCATGGCATTCCGAATCCAATTTTATGACTCTCCACAATGTTATAATTTCATAGCTGAGTTGGTTAGAGCACCAATTCAATATAGGGGTCTTTAAGTTCAACTTTAAGTGAAACATATAATTAAACTATTAGGTAATAACCTGCTTAGAAACACCTATATATTTTGTTAAATTTAATTATTATATTTAAAATTTAAGAAGTTAATAATTTGTTTTTTAGGATTTTTGTAAAATATTTAGAATACAATTATATATTATGCATTTTTTAGATTTGATACGTGAATTAAAATTAATAAAATATTTAACATGATAAAATTAATTAAATATTTAACATAATAAATATAAAAGAATTCGATCAATAAAATTTTAAGAAAAAAATTTAAGAAATTTGGCTAAAAATATTAGTTTGAAACCAAATTTATCCCATTATACTTTAATTTAATTAAATTGGAGAATATGATTTAGATTAATGTTAAACAGATTTTAGCCTCTTAAAATTTGATATTATAATTTTTTATAACTTTAAGGTTATTTGGTAAATAATTTATTAATATGGTAGAAAAAAAATAAAATTAAAAGTAAATAATAATCCTATCCTAAAACCCTTTATCTAATTTATTCCTGACCAAAAAAAATAATGTTTAAATCGATGATTTCTCCGCCGTCGTACTCGTCGATGATTTTCTCCTCTCCGGCGAGTGTCGTCGGTGTTTTATTTTCAATACGCCGTTCATAATCGTTCCTTGTCTTCTTCTTCTTTTCTCTTCCTTTTTTTTTCGACTTAGTCTTCCTCATTCTTTCAGTTTCGTGTTTTCTGTCGTTCCACCACCTCCTCGCCGGTTGGTCTCAGCATCGTTATTCTCTTCAGATTATCATCAGTTGCAATTTATTGATTGTTGATTCTTCTTAATAGCTTGGTGATTCTCTTCATCTTTTCATAATCTCATCGAGTTTTCATCTGTACTTTTATTGTTTACTTGTTTGATTTGCGGATGAACAATTGTTTCTATTTCTTTGTTTCCAGTCATTGAGCATTTGCTAATTTTCTGTGTCCAAGCATTCATATTTTTACAATTTTCATATTGATTTTCTAATATGCATATTGTAATTTCTTTTGATTTTCAATGTTTCTTATTTGGTCATTGTTCTGGTTCTTATTTCTTGTTGTATATCAATTCACTTACCTTCTCTTATTTTGTCATTATATTGGTATTTCTATCTTGTTGTATATCGATTCCCTTAGCTTTTCTTGAATTTCTTTGTTCATGCCAAATAGACATAGTTTTTTTTTATCAAATACTCTTTATTCAGGTTTACTCATATCATGTTTTGTATTCTAGTTTCTTATCCATAATTATGTAATGACTAGTTTATACAGAACCTTATTCACTTTTCATGATTCGAATGCTAATACCTCTTTCATTCATATGCTTATTATTCCCTTCAATCTTTAATGTTTTCTTATTCCACTTAGGGTTCAACAATTGACTTAGTTTTCTTATTTATCATTTGTAGATATGGATTTGGAGTTGCTGAAATGTTTTTATAGACTAGGACATGATCCTCGAGTGTCTCAGATTAATAACAACTGCAGGATGGCAATTCTAGACAGATTGGAGAAACATCTGCCAAGAGAGTACAAGGAAGTGAAGAGAGATTTTGTGTTTGCTCCGATTATTGTTTGAAAGGAGGCTACTACGTTTTTCTATGCAAGAGTTCTATGCATTCACTGGACTCATGTACAAAATTGATGATGCTTGTGATTTTGACGATGATGGTGGTTTTTGGAGTAAGTTGCTGAAGAGAAAGGGAAACATTAACATCAAAGACAATTATGAATGAACACATGAAAGATGTTAGCAAATGGAGCCGTGTGGACATGATTATGAATGGTGTATGTTTGTGCAATTTCTGGTGTGATATTGGCGAGGGATGAGAATGCTAATATTCCACATGAATACATTAAAGTAGTGATGGATGTTGATAAAATTCGGTATACCTATGGGGTTTGAGAGCTTATGACGTTCTACTCGACTTGATCTTTAAAACTCGAGACAAATTGATGGATACAACCAAGAATATGAAGAACAAGAGTTTTTTTTTTAGATGGCTTCTTATATGCATTGCAGATTTAGGTTATGGAAGTTATTCCAGATATTGGTTTGTTATTGGGCCAAAAACTTGAAAATGTTTTCAAAAAAAATCTTAGATTTGCTAACTGATTAAGATCTGCGAATGTGTCAACTGAAGATATCATTCTACTAGAAAAAATCATTTGGATCAGAGGTGAGTAGTTCAAGAAGTTTTCAGATTTTTAAGAAAACTAGATGTTGATTTGTCTCAGATGATCCTAACCACATTTTTCACTTTCTTGTAGGATGTTATAAATCCCTACATCTCTTGGACCGGTAATTGTGATGTAGTTGTAGCTGCTGACTTTTACGGGATAATGAAAAGTCTGACTGTAGAGTTGATCATCTGAATGGTCTGTTCAGGAATGAAACTGACTGGAGTGCAGAGAATTTGACAAATCCATTGAGACTTATGCGCAAGAGGAGGAGACAGGTGTAGAGAATGAAACTTTAGATGATGTTAATGAAGTTCGAGCTCCAAATGCTAAAGATAGTTTAGTTTCATAATCTAGGTAAGAAAAGGTTCTCTGGTTATGGTGCAGAAAAACAAAAGCAGAGACTTCTTTCTGACAAGTCAGCAGCAAACATTGACGTGTTGATAACCACATGAAAACTTTCTTTGAAAGTTTGTTGCAGAGTTCATTCACTGTCTCAAACTCGGCCACCATGTGTAAATCGCCGCCAAAGCGAGTGATCAATGCCTCACCATTCCTTGTTGTAACTGCACTTTTTTTTAGTGAGTCATTGAATTGAGTGAACTCATTCTCCAAAATTAATAATTGAATTCATATATTAATATATAATTCGTCTCTATCTATATATAAATAAAAGAAAAAGAACATGTTGATTATATCAAAATTATAAAACAATAAGGAATTTTAACTTATCAATTTGCTCATTCTTTCATCAATTGTATTCCCTAACTTTTTCTCCAAAGCAGTAAAAGATCAACTCATTATCCTTCAAACGATCAATTCTCCAGTCGGACATTTCATCATTCCGTAAAAAGTCAGCAGCTAAAAGTACGTCACAATTTTCTGTCCAAGAGATGTAGGGGTATATAACATCCTACAAGAAAGTGAAAAATTTAGTTAGGATCATTTGAAAAAAATTCACATCTATTTTAAATAAAGAAAACTACAGGAACTACTCACCTCTGATCCAAATGATTTTTCTAGTAGAATGATATCTTCAAATGACACATTCACAGCTCCTAACAAATTAGTGTTTCTAAGACTTTCGTTGAAAACATTGTCAAGTTTTTGGCCCAACAACAAATCAATGTATGGAATAACTTCCATAACCCAAATATGCAATGCATATGAGAAGACATCTAAAACATAGCTCTTGCTCTTCATCTTCTTGGTTGTATCCGTCAATTTGTCTCGAGTTATGAAGATCGAGTAAACTAGAACGTCATAAGCTTTCAGACCCCATGGATATGACTGAATCTTATCAACATCCATCACTACTTTGATTTTATTCGTGTGGATATTAGCCTTCTCATCCCTCGCCAATATCACACCAGAAATTACACAAACATACATCAGTCTAATCCTGTCCACACGGCTCCACTTGCTAACATCTTTCATGTTTTCATCCATAATTGTCTTGATGATAATGTTCCCCTTTCTCTTAAGCAACTTACTCCAAAAACCACTATCATTATCCCCAATATCGAAATCACAAACATCATCAATCTTGTACATGAGCTCAGTGACTGTGTAGAACTCTTGTCATGAGTCGCAATAATCGGAGCAAACAAAAGATCTCTTCGCTTTCTTCTACTCTCTTAGCATATATTTCTCCATTCTATCTAGAATTTTCATCCTACAGTTGTTAATAATCTGCGACATTCGAGGTTCATGCTCTGGTCTATAAAGACATTTCGGCAACTTCAAATTCATATTTACCAATGACAAATAAGAAAACTAAGTCAATTGTTGAACCGTAAGTGGAACAAGAAAATATTAAAGATTGAATGGAAGAAAGCATATGAATGAAAGACATATTAGCATTCAAATAATAAAAATGAAATAAACTTATATATAAGCTAGTCATTACATAACCATGGACAAGAAACTAGAATACAAAACACGATATGAGTAAACCTTAACAAAGAGTACTTGATGAAAAAATATATCTACTTGGCGTGAACAAAGAAAATCAAGAAAAGTTAAGGGAATCGATGCAATAAGATATAAATACTAATATAATTACCATATAAGAGAAGGTAAGTGAAACGATATGCAACAAAAAATAAGAACCAAAACAATGACCAACTATGAAACACCGAAAAAATTATAAAAAATTACAAAATGTAAATTAGAAAATTAATATGCAAATGATAAAAACATGGATGTTTGGAAACAAAATTAACAAATGCTCAATGACGGGAAACAAAGAAATAGAAATAATTTTTTTATGCGCAAATCAAATAAGCAAACAATGAAAATACATATGGAAATCGATAAGATTATGAAAAGATGAAGAGAATCATTAAGCTATTAAGAAGAGTTACCAATCAATAAATTTAAATTGATGAACATTTGAAGAGAATAACAACGCTAAGACCAACCGCCGAAGAGAGAGCGGAACGATGGAGAACACGAGGAAAAAAGAATGAGGAAGACAAAATCAAAGAAAAAGAAGAATAAAACAGAGGACAATTAGGAAAGGCGGATTAAAAATGAAATAATTATGATATTTGTTGGAGGGGAAAAAATATTCGACGAGCACGATGGCGGAGAATTCATCGACTGAAATTTTTTATTATTTCCACCATATTAATAAATTATTAAAGAAATACTTCTAAAGTTTTTAAAATTATAATATGAGTTTTAAAAGGATAAAATCAATTTAAAACTAATCTAAATCATAATCCCCAATTTGATTAGTATAATGGAACAAATTTGGTTTCAAACTAACTTTTTTAGCCAAAATTCTCTTAAAAAAATTGTAAAGTTGGTTACACCTTCTTAGTTTTGTCTTTTGCAATTTGGTTTGTCGCTGAAAGTTCGTGGTGAATCTTTTTTTCAATCTTAGTTTTCGTCGTTTTGGGCATACATTGGGTGTTTTATGTGATACATAAGTATTACGTTTGATTCTGTAATAGGCGGACTTCTAATCTCAATTCTCAAGGATCTTAAATCATTTTTATTGATTACAATATTACATTAATTCATTGGATCCAAATCCTCCTTACAACCTATAACGAGTTCAGTTAAACAATTTCATGCCATATCCAAAAGTATATTTCCTAAAGAACTGAAACCGTATGAAACGACTTACTATTAATATGTGATTCAGTAAACTTGGTTCAATTCTTGAAAAATGTGTATTATATTTCTAGAAAGTGTAGACTGAATGTACCGATAAGAAAAACCAGATCTTTTTGTTTGCATATGATTAGAGTAAAGAAAACTAGACATCATGAGTTGTAGTAGAACCAAGTAGTTTGTCTTCTTCAAGTGAAATCTCACCCAATGGATGAGATTTGGTGATCTTGTTCCACTCGTTCTCTACTCTGAAAAATACCCATTGAAAGCGTCTAAACATCTCCATGGCAGTCACTGTGAACACCGTTATGTAGTTGTGCCTCAAATGTGCCGATAACTTGTATGTCCATGCACACCTCAGCACCAGATTGCTCCCTATCACCCAGAAATACACCTGCAACCTCGAAATACTCGACAGTTTCAAACATCATACAAGAAGAAAACACTCAGTTCAGGCGTTTCATTCGAAAGTGGAAACTGAATCTCACCCATTGCCGACCATATAAGAGATTTGATATGTTACTTGGACGGCTAAACTTGAATATCTTAGTGAAACCGCTACAAAAAGTAACAAAGTGATGTGATCAATGAATTATGAAAGAAGTACTTGTTTAGTGGACAGGAAGATGCAGTACCTCAAGTCCCAATCTCGAGTTACATCCCAGTAGAATGAGTACAGTGAGTTGATGACGCTTGAGAAAAGCCAGAGAGGTCTGTAAAATGATGTCCAGCTCTCAGGCATAACGTGATATTTAAGCGCAGAAAGGAATATCACAGGCACTGCTGTTGAGTACTTCAGCGCTGAAAAAACAAATCACAGATCATTTATAAGATAGAAAAGAAAATGGTTCTTAATAATGAACATTAATGCTCATAGGTTAAGCTTTTACCATTTAAAAGAGATGATTTTTCCTTTGTATCCTTGTATTGTCGAAGACATTGCAAAAGACGGCAAATGTAGGGAAAAACAAGAACCAAAGGGATTGCAATCTGATGACTGCCACAGACAGCGTCAGCTTCAAACCAAGCAATTGTTGCGACCTGAAAGTCCAGAAAATCTCTTTCACTTGATATATCGCATCATTGCACTGCAGATCGATCTATTTGTTCCAGAGCATAGGAGATAATGGAACTAATGAATCCAGCTTGAGAGATTTCTGATCTATATTAGTTGATATATCATATCTTGGTGGACAAGTTTTTAAGATCCTTCTATGTTTCTTCCAGAGCATAGAAAAGAATGGAACTAGTTCCTCCAGCATAAGATAGTTCAAATCTATATTAGATGTTACAAATAATGAATTGACTGAGTAAACCAATTACCTGTCTATGCACCATCCTGCAGACGGACCGCTCTAAGTCGGAAAACACCTGCATGTAGTTACCGATGCCAATCATGAATGGAAATAGTATGAGGAGCACAATAATTATTGGCACAAAATAAAATGTAAAAGAGAAACGTGGAACCACTTCAATTCCTTGGCTAGATACATTAATAAAAAGGCACCAGTTACACTAAGCCTCCTCCTACCAATATATGCTAAATCCTAACGACATAATTATTAGAAGCAAGGAAGCTCTGTCACAAAACTATTTGAAATTTCATACCTTTACCATGGAGGTAAGAATATCTGCCAAAAAGAAGTCTGGAAATGTAATTGGCTGTGAAAGAAAAAACTTGCATCAGATCTCCATGCTTAAATGAATTTATCTGTAAAGAGTTTGAACAAAACCCATATGGCGTAGCACCTGTCTTACCAGCTATTAAGCAAAACCAAGATTTATGTCAATAGCTGTCTATCACTTTACCTGCAGTGGAAAAGCTATCCTCCATAATGTTCTCAGGAGAAAATATCGACTTGACAAGTAGAAAATGTCGAAGGGAAATATCAGAACCAAAGCAAAAGCAATGTACAGGAGCACCTGCAGCAGTGACAAGATAAACCTTAGACATACAACTAGCAGATCTATCTGACATATAAAGAGGAAACAGAGTAAAGCAGTACACAAGATTTTGAATAAAGGATCAAAGAAGGACATAAAGGGCAGACGCTAACCGGTTGTGAAGCAGCCAAAGAAACTTCACCATGAGAATACAGATATAGGTATGCAGTCATGCTAGTAGGGACAATGATTGTCATCCACATGCTACACTGCAGTAAAAAAAAAAAAAAATCACACAAACAAAACCAACAACTGAGAAGAATACGGAAACAGAGAAGCGTGTCTACTGTTATGTTTGCAATCTTTAAATAAAAACTTGAAGTGAAGTACCTTCCACATCTCTCGATGAGTAAGATGGTTATGGTCGAGATCAAAGACTTTGGCATAGTTGACACTTCCTTGAGAGAACACCCATAAATTGACTCCCCACAGCCAAACCATCATAGTCTAAAGCATTCAAAAGGCCAACAAAGCGAGAAAGATAAGAGAAAGAGTTCTATGTAAAAGACCAAAAGAGAGTAAGTAAACTCTAAAACTTACCACAAGAAGAAGAGGGTTGTAATAAAGAAACGCTTCGTACAAAAATAAATCTCGCAGGTCGATACTCATTCTCATAACTGAATCCCACCCAATCTGTTCGAACAAGACAATCAAATGATCAAGAACAGCAAAATTCACATCTAAAAAGCAATAAATTCACCGTAAATCACTAACCTTGCAGCAACACAAAGCCCAAAACAGAAACAAAACAACCTGAAAAGTTTCAACTCAGTGAGCAAAAAAGGTTTGATTTTTTTGCAGAGACATTATAGTTTCTGAAAGCAAACCTTAAATCTCCAAAGTAATATCGGAGAAGGAACCATTGTTGTAATATGAAGTGGTGAAGTCGATCCCTTGAGGTCACCCATTTCCGAAACACCACCTAAAAGCCCGTTTACACCTGAGAAAAAAAAGCAAATCTCTTTGCATCAGATCAGAAAAAAGCATGTACAAAGTTTCGAGCTTTATAGCGAAATCTGAGGATCCAAGCATCGAACATGCATTATCGAATGAGGAAGTGAGATGGGCTTTACCAGGATCAAGGAAGACAGATTTGCTACCAGATTTCCGAAGGTGAGGACTGTTGGAAGAGATTGTTGCTGGATTCTCAAACATGACCGGAGTTTCATGATTTTACGGGGGGGAGGAGACGAATCTCGTTGGAGTTTTATAGAAAGCAAATCATCATCATCATCATCACTTCACAGGAGATCGATTTGGGAAGGGTTTGGCACAGATCTTCAACGCATTGAGTAGAGATTAAGCGAAACTCTCATTCTTTTCCGTTAGGATTTACAACTCTTTTGTTTATTGTTATTATTTTGGCAAGTTTTATTTGGGCTTCACTAAAGCCCTGTAGGCCCACCATTGTTTCAGAGTTATTGAATATCTTTTTAGTTTTTGTTTTTTCACCAGATTCTAGTATCTTTGTGTTATCGACTTATCTTCCACATATTTATTTTTCCGAGAAAAAAAAGAGGTGGGAGAAAAGAGAGACAGGCGACTTTACTTTTCCAGTTGTCTTTGTCAATCTCTTGATCACAACAATGCATGTTTTTGTTGATGTCTTTCACGGCATCACTTTTGGTCCATTGCTTTTCAGTTCTTGTATTACCATAGTTGTGAGATTTGTAGTGTTCTTGACTGTTATTTGCTAATGTTCAACTCAATAAAACAGAAAGCAAAACTCTGTCCATAAAAACTCTTGAGTAAACTCTTATTTTCCATTATTTTAGTTATTTATTCTTTAATATTTTTTTATTTTTTTATTATTTTCTATGATATCTTATCATCTTTTGTGAAGAACTGTTTCAGGTACAGTTTTAAAGATAGATGTTGAACTCGTTTGCTATCTCAAACAAAGAAGCAGCGAGATTGATGGCTTAAGAAGACGCAGCACAAAAATGCTTGGAGTTAGAACCAATGGTCATTTGCTTTAGTGAAAGCAATGGATGGTGTTGAATCAGCTCAAACATGATATTGGAGTCCAAGCCCGAATCACATTGTGGTTCTAAAATGGAGTTCAAACCACTTGTGATCAGATTGGAGGTGCTCTGATTGTGAAGATCAAGAAAGCACATCCAAGTTAAGACCATGGTCCAAAATCATGAGTCCTTAGGCGGTTCCAAGATGGGAGTTCAAACCGTTATTCACCTCATTCAAGGAAGTGCAATCCACTTCCATTTCAGTCCATTGGTGGTTCCATGAAGGAGTCCAAACCGTCCATTCAGACCATTCAGACCTCTTCTTCATCAATGAAAAAGGCTGTACTTTAAACTTTACTCTCATTCCATTATGTTAAATCCATTACCTCAGTACTCTTAGTCTCATTCTGTGTTTTTCAAATCTTGTTCAGTGTTTTCTTAATCCTCATGACATTACCTTACACATTTTCTTTAAATCTCATGATGAAGATCTAAAGGGAAGGAGGAATGCATGGAATCCTCTAAAGAAGCACTTGATGAGATGAAGAGAGCCATAAGAAGAAAGATCAAAGAGGGCTAAAGGAATGAAGTCGCGGGTCAAGACTTGAGATGAAAGAGTCGGTTTCAAATTCATGCCAAGGTCAATGCACCGCATTGGCTATATTCTTTTTCCCTCATCATGGTTTTATCCCAAGTGGTTTTCCATGGTGAGGTTTTTAATGAGGTAGTCTTTTGCGTGTTGCAAGCTTAGCCTCTGGTCCTTTAAGGCGTCTCGACGACCAAGCTTGAGGGATGGTAATAGAGTGAATGAAGAAGAGAGGCCGGAGAGGCCGTCAAAAGTCCGGGTCAACAAAAGACTCAACAGAAGACTTGACAGAAGGCTCAACAGAAGCTTATGTCGAGTCCGTGCAAAACACGTGTGAGGCCGTACAATCCGTACAAGAAAGCCGTACAAAGAAGACTTGGTGTGATCAAAGTCCGAAATATCAAATCCCGGGTCCGTGCAAAGTTCGAGTCTTGACAAAAGGTCCAACAGAAGTCTTGACAGAAGGTTTGACAGAAAATTCTGTCAAGTAGAGACAAAAGGAAGGAGCTGGCGTGAGCTGTCCTATGAGCTGTCTACTTTACATTTTTGAGTCAAAAAATGCTATTTGATTTAGCATATCCTTAGATATTTGCTTTAGAGAGGAATATGTCTAAGGATGTGCTAAAGCAAACAACATTTTTGACTCAAAAGGTAAAGTAGACAGCTCATAAGACAACTCACACCAGCTCCTTCCTTATGTCTCTACTTGACAGAAGTTTCTGTCAAACTTTCTGTCAAGACCCAAACTTTGCACAGGCCCAGAATTTGATATTCCGGACTTTGATCACACCAAGTCTTCTTTGTATGGTCTTCATGTACGGAATCAAAGTTTATTTCCATCAGTACACATTTTTCTTTGTCATCATCCATGTTTTCTATCACTAATGATGTCATTAGTTTGCTTATTTTTCTATTGGGATCTCACTAAACAGTTTGATTACGGTGTTTTCTCTCTTTGGGAGAGTAACATTCTGGCAATTGTACGTTGATATTGGCATTTTTATGTTGTTGGCGTTTGTCCAGTGTAGTCAATGTTGAGTGTTTGTTTTCTACCGGTTAATGGTAGTTTTGTTCTCCAATTTTTTTGTCATAAAAAATCTCGATCGAACATGCGATTTATATGGATTAAGGGTCTCGTAATAATTTTATCCCTATATTCTTCAATGGAAATGTTATATGTTTAATGGTGGATGCATGGTGGTGTTTCATGAGTTGGATTTGTTATTTGAAATAAAACAAGTACACAATGCTAAGTTGAAGGACGACACACTGCCATGAAGAGGTAAATACAATCAAGCTTTTGACTTTAAATTGATATTATCTTTGTCTCGTGATTTGAAATTAAAGCCTTTGATAATTTTCAGACTCAAATTCAGTTCTCATATGTTTCTTTGTAGCTGGATGAAAGGAGATAGTTACACTTTTATTGGAATATCTGGAAGGAGGACTTGCAGTGTTGAATTTGTAAGAAAGATAAAAAGACAAAATAATCGTACTTGATCTAGAGAGTCGATGAAATACTACAAATATATGAATTTGTTAGCAAGTAAGGCGTTTTCGACCAGAAGGCATCGTGAAACCTAATTTTAAGATGACACACATAACTGCTTGTGTAATAATTTATGTTCTATAATCTTGTATGAACTTAACATTTTAACTTCAATATAATTGAATGTATGTTTAGCCGACAAAAAAAAAAAAAAAGGGTTACCGTACAAACCTTGTCCTTCTGATAAAATGTATGCTCAATCATTGCAAACCTCCTACGAAATTGGGATTATGATGGACAAGTTCATGAGTGCATTGTTATTGGTTGACAATTCTATTTTTTTTCATCGGAAGAAGCCATGGATAATGATTAAGCTGCGGTTTTTGGGTCTTTGCTGAAAGAATATTACTTTTATAGTGCTGGTCACTATTTATAGATGCTTAATTCCTTTTTTTTTTTTAGATTCAAATCCGAGGGATCCCGCTATAATTCATGAATCAGGATGTGATTGCTTACATTAGAAGGGCCATGGCGATGTTCATGGAAATAAAGCCAGATTCGCAAAAATAATATCCATCCAGATTATGGATATTTTTTATGGCTCTAATTTAGCGTGTCTAAATGGATATATTATATAAAATTGAACATGTTTAGGTCCGTTTATGTAGGAAAGTTAAAAAAGTTTTAACAGGGTTTGCATTAAATAATGAATGAGTTATAGAAAAGAGCACTTTACAAAGCAGCCTTCGAAAACTTCAGATCACCCGCGGAGAACATCGTCACAAAGGTCATATCAACATCCTACGAGTGGGTGACAGCGCAACAGAACTCGCCCCCCAGCCCACCCAGGATGAATCCCACGATTAAAACCCCAGTCCCACAGGCAGCGATCGTCTGCAATACCGATGCATCCTAGAATTTGATCACAAAGAATGGCGGGCTGGGCTGACTCTTCACACTCAAAAACCAATAAACCATCACATGGCAGTCGGCGGCAGCCCTCATCCACTCTCCCCTGCTGGCTGTGGTGCTGGCGATCCGAGAAGCCCTCTCCCACGCCACAAAGCTAGGCATCTCTCAAATCTACCTTCAATCAGACGCTCAGAACCTGATCCGAGCCATCAATTCTCGAGAGTACATCAAATATATCTACGGTATTCTTTTTGATATTCAGTCTCTCGCAGTCTCTTTATCTTTCATCACATTTGCTTTCATTCCTCATGCAGAAAACATTTCTACAAATGTAATCGCAAAATTTACTCTCTCTAATTTCTCACATGTCAGTTTGGACCTGCACGAATTGGGCTGAAGCCGTTGTTCTATTAATGAATTTGCTGTTAAAAAAAAACACTTTACAAGTTTTTCTAACAAAAAAAAAAAAAACATTTTCAGCTATTGTTACATATTAAAGCACAATAAGCATTGTGCAAACAAAAATAATCATTTTTTGCCCTTTAAGCAGATGAATTTTCGTTGAAGTGGAACTAGTAAATGAGAGAAACTTACAGAATACATAATCAAGAGTGAATATATATGGGTCATTAGTTAATACATAAGTAGATGATCTTGTGGCTGGAATACAATAGAGTCATGTGGATCTCATGGCCATTTTTAAAATGGTGATGGCTTCTTCGATTGCGTATATTCGTCTCTTAACTTGTCTTGCCGCCTCTCACCCGTCATGTTTGGTGCCTCATCCACCAGATCTCATATGTTGGATCAAGAGAGAAATTGGTGTCATTCACCACATTGTCAAGCAAAATCATTTCCATCGAGCATTTCTATCGAGCATATCCCTCAACGCACCAACCTAATCATTCTTCCTTTACATATTCAGTTTTGTTTCAAAACAGTAAATGCGTCATGGACCTCTGTCCTTGCCGCTTTCGTTGACTTAATAATCATATTTTGTTTAGAGTAAGTTCAACACCTACAAGTAAAAAAATAATCTAATTTTATCATTGGAATAAGGTGCAAATGTTCGAATAGGAGCGATAATATTTTCTTGCATGACAGTCTACAAGTATACATTCATGTACAACATCTGAAAATGACCATCGACTAAAACATCAATCATGAACTAATCTCATTAAATAAAATCATTTGAGAAAAATCTTATGTAACTTAAAAGATAAAAATTCAACATACAACAAGAAAGTAGATGAGCATGTTTTCAGTCAGTGAAAAGAGGAACAGAAAAAAAAATGAATAGAATGCGGAGAAATCTGGACACAACCAATCTCTTTTGTTCGTAAATTTGTATACAAATCTTCTGCTCCCATATTGTAGGTTTTCAGAATAAGGAAAAACATGTTAAAGTTTGTGTGGAAGTAAGAAGGGAAGAAGTCTCAACTTGCTGATTATGTACAAATATCATGGTACTTATATTGTTAAAAAATATTAAAACACATACATATCCATAAAGCATTGACCATTTTCTATAGTCTACATGGATAAACACAATTTGTTAAACAACATGCATATCATCGGATAATATCTATCTATAAAACACATTAACCATTTTTTATTGTCCATATGGATAGACATGATTTGTGAAACAAAACGCATATATATCCATACAACGTTGACCAATTTCTACAATTATATGAATATGCACAATTTCTAAAACAAAATGCAAACCAAAATCCAAAATAAATTAAATTTCGAAAGAAAATCAAGAGTATATGATATAATGGTTATGTACAAGTCATATATCACTTTACAAAAACTTCAAAACAAAATTCGAAACTTGCAACTTTTAAAGCTCAAAACCAATAATATATATATATATATATATATATATATATATATATATATATATATATGATCCATTATAATGTAACATGGACAGGTTCTTATGGATGAGCTAATAATGCCATTAACAACGTAAACAACCTAATTTGGTCAGCTACATATCAAATAGTAGAGAAAATTGACACCATAAATGATTTAGGCCTTACAGATCTGTTGTATATGAGTTATTTATTTATTTTTCGTGTATACTTTCATGCTTTTTATAATAATTTATTGTATCAGTTGTAATTGAACCTATTACCATTATCCATAGGGTGAATTACAATTATGATGAATCATTTATTGAATTGTCTATATGATGAATCATTTATTGATTCTACTCATTCTTGGCAACTTGAAGGAGGATAATCCACTGAATATATAAGTCAAGTAGAGAAAATTTGCAACTTCAAATAGAATCAATTTTTTATATTCAATAAATTTTAAAATATATATATATCGGCATTCTATAGAAACTATAAATGACCTCTTTACTTTCATATTTTTTTTTTAGTTATTTCCTTGATAAATAAATGATGTACCAAATTGTATATATGCAATGTTCTGAAAAATACAAACACTTTTGAGGTGCAAAATCACAACCTCTTCTAGTTTAATTCTGAGGAAATTTGCAAAAACAATTTTGATGATATATTATCCATATGGACAGGACTACATATTCAATGTTTTATGGTTACTAATCGACTTTTTATCCCTAGTAATTTGTCCAAGTTTACATACACTTTGATTTATGTTAAGATAACCTAAGTTTCATTTTCCTTAATGACAAACATCTTTTTTTATTCTTTGATTCTTCATACTAAGTTTGAAATTTCTAAGTTGGTATGTAAAATATATAAAAATTGTCTTTTAGTTTTTCTCAGGGATTTCATCGAACAAGTAGGGTGCAAACTGAATTGGTATAGTCTACAGGCTGAAACCTCCTTGAAAATGGCTAATCTGAAGCACCATGATTAGCCTTGTATTGTTGCTCCCAAATAATTTCCTTTGTAAATACAAGAAAAATTGGTTGAAAACATCAACGATTTGGCTGTTTAATATGTTGAACAAATTTCGATTGGAGATTCTTTTGGAGTAAAAACATGAACTTATGAGTTAAGAACTATATTCAGTGTGCTTCTTAAAAAAGTGCTTAAATTCTGTGATCGAAAGAAAAAGTGATCGTGATTTGTTTGGTTTATGGTTATGCAATAGGGATAAGAGCTAAAAATAATCCTACAAAAAAGAATAAAGAGAAATTTGTAACAAAGCAACTAGAGAGTTAAAGTTAATACTTAATATAGACTTTTACTTACATGAAAGTGCCTTAGAAGTAGAAAGTGTGTTGATCTGTAGATTTTTGTGAAAAGTGTTTATAAGGGTAATATAATTTTAGAAACTGGATAATCCATTTAGGTTCATTTACTATTTTTTTTTAAAAAATCTACAACTATATTTGAATTGATATAATTTTTTTTTATAGAAAAAGTTAATTTTTTTATATTAAAACGTGTAGAAGAGAAATATTAATTTATAAAAAAATCAAAAGAATAAATTTGAATTTTGTCTAGTTTATTTCAATGTTTTTAAAAAAAAACTATTAAATGAACCAAACCGGAGTTAAATAAGTCTATACAATTTTTGGTGGATTTAAACGGGTGGACCTAAACAGATGGATTTAAACAAGCCTGAAATATAAATGGACCTAAATTGGATAGGCCTAAATAGGCCGGGTCTAACGGTCCAGGCCCGCCTCTTTAACATTCCTAATATATAGATAGAATTATCTATCTATTTGAGATTATCTGCCATAAAAACAATTTCAGCTGTTTCACAGAGATTGCAAGAAGAATGAAATTTGGAGATCTTGGTCAATGAATACGCAAATTTCCACTATGATTTTTCGAAAGATTTCCAACAGATTGATACAAATACATCAAAAAGTCGGAGTGAAAACCCAAAGACAAAGAAGATGAATAGTAATGATGCACTTTGACCTATAACGATTAAATTTACTGAAGTAAAAACTAATAAATGCCAATTTTAGTAGAGTAAGTAGAGATGTTAAAATATGATTCCGAGCTTTAAAAAGTAGAAGAAAGATCAAGACATAGATGAAAAACTTGTATTGAGGAGAAATTATACAACATATTGAAAGAAAGCTTAAAAATGTTGCTGAGAAATCATACAAAATTTTGCACTACATATTTTTTACTTTTTTTTTCTTTAAACTTTTATCTTAATTCATTCAGAAGGTTGAGAAATCATAATTGTTTTTTTTTTACGTTTTCTTTCTTTATCTCATTTTTTGCATTGTGGATATTAAATTTTAAAATATTTGTCAAAATATTTTGTGTTCCAAAATATTTTTTGTTTTAAATTATTTATAATTACAAATGTTAACAATTGTAATTTTCTAACACTTTTGAATATAAAAACTAGAAGTTTGACCCAAGAAAAATGCATTTTTTTCCCTTCACATCATAAAAATGTATCTTAAGATAAATAAATAAATGAAAAAATGACAACTATTTGCACCTGAAATGCTGGAAAAAGAGGGAGAATAATGAAATTAATAAATAAAAGTACATCGTAAAAACAGAAACCCCCACCATCGTCTCTCTCTCTCTTACTTGGTGTCATATCATTTCGTTCGTCGCAGGTTGTGCCTCTCATTGCTTCGCCGATCTCTCTTTCACGCAAGCAACCAAATCGCATTCAATCCGAGTCATGAACATTAACCACCTTCGATCTCGTCTTCTCTAAAAGGTCTATACATCATCAATCATTCTCAATTTCATCATCTCTTATTCCGATCGATGTGTATTTCAAATCGTTGCTTTGCGTGTAATCCGATGCCGTTTTGTTGTTCTTCTTCTAATTTCGTTCTCAGATTAACGATTTGATTCCGCGGAGAAAGTCAAAATGTCTAGTTACGTTGGTGTTCTCGTCTCTGATCCATGGTTACAGAGCCAGTTTACACAAGTGGAGCTACGAACCCTTAAATCCAAGGTAATTTCACGTCGTTTTGATTCAAAAACGATATACAATTTTCGAAATTTTGAAACTTTCCTTTTCTTGGTGCGTTTTATATAGTTTAATTCGAATAAAACGCTCTTGGATCGTTTCACCGTCGGAGATTTACCTCCTGTTTTCGCAAAGCTGAACGCTTTTAGTGGCACATTTGATGCGGATGAGATAAAATCTGTACTTGACAAGTCTTATTCAAATGCTGATGAAGAAGTCGATTTCGAGACTTTTCTCCGGGTGAGTTCTTCTTCTGCAGCTTTGCATGTTTCCTTTTTTGGCAATCTTCGGTTTTGAATCAGCTTTAGTTCTTTTGACAGGCCTTTTTGAGTGTGCAAGCACGAGGAGTTGAGAAGTCTGGAGGGTCGAAAGGTTCTTCTTCATTCCTCAAAACTAGCACTACGACTGTTCACCATGCCATAAACGAATCCGAGAAGGCTTCCTATGTTTCCCATATCAACAATTACTTGAGAGATGATCCTTTCTTGAAGAGCTACCTTCCTATTGATCCAGCTACGAATGCTTTCTTTGATCTTGTTAAAGATGGTGTTCTTTTGTGGTATATATATATGCTTTTCTTCCTTGGATGCTTATAATTTTGAAAATTTTGTTAGTGGTCATGCTTATTACTTTTTGCAGTAAGCTTATAAATGTTGCTGTTCCTGGGACCATCGACGAACGAGCTATCAACACGAAGAAAATGCTTAACCCATGGGAGAGGAATGAGAACCTTACTCTAGGTCTCAATTCTGCCAAAGCAATTGGCTGCACAGTGGTCAACATCGGAACACAGGACATAGCTGAAGGAAGAGTGAGTAAATTCCTAGAGAAATAAGGATTATTTATCGTTTGTTCCTCTGGTTACATGAACTTCCAATTTTAATTCTTCTTTTCCTTTGCAGCCATATCTCGTACTTGGGTTGATATCTCAGATTATCAAGGTACTCACCTTAAGCGTTTTCCATTTCTAGGTGTCACATTTCTTTTCCAGTTCATAAGAAATCATATGATGGTTACATTTTGTTTGATGTTGAATTATTATAAAACTTACAAAATTCTGAATTTCTTTTGTTGTTCTTGTGGCAAAATATCAGATCCAAATGCTGGCTGATCTCAATTTTAAGAAAACTCCTTCACTTTTTCAATTAGTGGACGACACTCAGGTAAAAAATATTTGACGTGTTTTTAATTCTTTCTACGGGGATTTATTGTCATGAGAATGAAACTACATCAAATCTTCATGACGTTGCAGGATGCGGAGGAGCTCATGGGATTGGCTCCTGAAAAAGTTTTGCTAAAATGGATGAATTTTCATCTGAAGAAAGCTGGTTATGAAAAGCAGGTTACGAATTTTTCTTCTGATGTGAAGGTAATCTGACCCTGCTTACCTTTTCTCCTCAATAACATATATTCTATTTTATTAGACCAGCACTGCTCAATGCTCATGGGTTATGAAGTTACAACAGTCTTTGACAGTGATGCATATTTTCACTTTTTAGTTGATCATAACCTCAGCTTTCTTTTGTGTTTTCAGGACGGCGAGGCATATGCATATCTGCTTAATGCTCTTGCTCCAGAACACAGTACACATGTGGCATTAGAGACCAAGGACCCCACAGAAAGAGCGAAAAAGGTTCTTGAGCAGGCTGAGAAGTTGGATTGTAAAAGATACCTTTCTCCTAAAGATATAGTGGACGGCTCAGCAAATCTTAACCTTGCCTTTGTGGCACAAATATTTCAGAACAGGTTAATAGCAAACTTGACAGGTTGCTTTAAAAAATAAGAGAGCATCTTTCCAGTGGGTTTTCGACTATTAATTATCTAAAAATCCAGATGGTGTTGCGTGACAAAATGTATTGTTCGTTACATTTAATTTTGCCTCTGATAGTATTTTGACAGGGTTTCCAAATGACTCAGAAAGCTCATAATGACTCTGTTTTTGCTACTTTACTAGTGCCATTTTCTTTGTTTCAGGAATGGGTTGACCGTTGACAGTTCAAAGTCAACGTCATTTGCTGAGATGATGACAGATGATGTAGAAACTTCACGTGAAGAACGATGTTTCCGCCTCTGGATTAACAGTCTTGGCACTGCCACTTATGTCAACAATGTTTTCGAGGATCTTAGGAATGGGTAAGCTATGGAGTTTTGTTTGAGGACGCTTTATTTTTATTTATTTTTATTTATTTTTATCTACTTGTATCTAACTAAACCGTATCACATTCAGGTGGGTTCTTCTTGAAGTTCTCGACAAAGTTTCACCTGGTTCAGTCAACTGGAAACATGCGAATAAACCTCCCATAAAAATGCCGTTCAAAAAGGTTGAGAACTGCAATGAAGTTGTCAAGATTGGCAAAGAACTTCACTTCTCCCTTGTCAATGTAGCTGGAAATGACATTGTGCAAGGAAATAAGAAACTCCTTCTCGGTGAGTTATCCTGAAAGGCACACATATAAGACAATTAACTTTTGTATATCAGACTCGTAAGCTTAAGATATATCTCTCGCATTGATAACTGTTAGTATAAATACAGTTCTAATTGGTAGAACACTTATGTAATTTCTCGTGCCGTCAATGATTCTGCAGCATTTCTGTGGCAACTAATGAGATATACAATGCTCCAACTTCTGAAGAACTTGAGATCTCACTCGCAAGGTAAAGAAATTACAGATGCAGATATTCTAAACTGGGCGAACATGAAAGTGAAGAGAGTGGGCCGAACTTCTCAGGCTGAGAGCTTCAGAGTAAGTGTCAACCAAATACGGATGTGATTCACAGAGACTCATTCTTCAGAAACCTAACGGTTTGATGGTTGCTTTGCTCTGATATTAGGACAAGAATCTGTCAAGTGGAATCTTCTTTCTGGAACTTCTGACTGCGGTAGAGCCAAGAGTTGTTAACTGGAGCCTTGTTACCAGTGGAGAAACAGGTAAACGTTTCAACTTTGTTACGTGCTTCTTATTCTCCAGCTCATGCCGTTTTAAAGAATTGAGTTGTGTTTGGTGTAATCGACACTTAAACAGAGGAGGATAAGAAGTTGAATGCCACGTACATCATCAGTGTTGCACGAAAGCTCGGATGCTCCATATTCTTGTTGCCTGAGGATATCATAGAGGTAGAATATATATATATCTATCGATATTGAAACAGGCTTGAATATTCTTCTGGTTTTTTTCTTGATTTAGTTTACTTTTGTGTAAAACAGGTGAACCAGAAGATGATGCTTATTTTGGCGGCCAGCATCATGTACTGGAGCCTCCAGCAGCAATCAGACACAGAGTCTAATGTCTCAGAAGATGCTGCAGATGAAGGCGATGCAAGGCCTGTTACTGGTGAAATCTCCAATTTGTCCCTTGATGGGGCTTCTGAGTCCTCTCCTACCGTCCAAGACCAAGAATTGGTGACGAAGGCAGACGAGGATAAGGATGAGGTTGAGGCTGAGGTTGATGGTGAGAATAATAAAGATGCATAACAAGTTTCAATGGTAATTTTATGGCTGCTCTTTTGGTTTTTGCGTGAAGTTGTGCATTGGAGTTTTTTTATTGGCAATGCATGAAAGAAAGAAAGAAAGAAAGAAGGTTTGATATATACAAACAAAGAGGATTTTGTACACAATGTAAAACTACTGTGTACTTAAAACCTCATTTTTTTGAATTGTTAAAGTTCTATTTTATTTTATTTTTTAATTTTTTGAGAGATTGTTTTTGTTGTTTTTGAACAATGGTGGAACATAGTATAATGTTCATCTGTTTTGTTGGATGCATTTTTGGTGACTATGCACATTTCGTATGTCAGTACCCTCCAATCGTCTCTCAATGGTCACCTCGTAGTTTTAAGCTTTTCTTTTTACATTTTCAGTGTTTTTTCCAGAATCGAGATTATCATCTGCTAGAAAAATACTGTTACAACAGAATCAAAGTTCCTTTAACAAAAACTCGTTTGGCCTTGAGTGTGAAAACTTATCTATTGTTCGTATCCTGTTTCATCCCATCGAACTTAGCTTAATTAACTCACAAAAGGCACATCAAACCTAAGGAGAAGATAAAGCTCGGTCTAAACTGACGGTTGAAGATGCGTGTCTGATAGCTGAAAGCTGAAGAAACATAACTTGCATCAGAAACAGGAGACACATATGAGATCTATCTGATTGGAAGCGTTAAAGCATCGAAAGCAGACAAAACATAAAGTGAAGCTAAGTTGGCAGAGGTTTGATGGATAGCAGGAACGTGATTCATCAAGGGACTTGCGAAGTTAGGAATAATGCACATGACTACATGAGTTTGATCAGAAGGTAGACGATGTGGCGTGGAGCTAGGGCTGCCACATCAGGGGATTTGCTGAGCTGGACCAACAATGGACAATGGTCTATGAAGACTGAATTTATGCACCTAGCATTTTGACATGCGAATGTGATATTTTAATTAAAAACAGGTAAAATGTTAGTTTTCAATTTCAGATTTATATGTTTTTTACTTTAATATTTAATATACTAAAAAATATCAAATAATATTAATTTTTTCATTAACAATTAACAATAATCACTTTTTTTTTTTAACTTGAAAATAATAACTATACATATATAATAGTTTTTGCAAATGCACATTAGTACAGCAAGATCTTCAGTTGCCATACCACCGCATGATAATCCGTGATCAGCATGAAAAAAATCTCAATCCCATTGCTATATTTTGTTTGATACCCGTTCGGAAAATAATAAAGAATGATAACACACATTCAGTACACAAAAAAAAAATAGAAATACAATGTTAAAACATCAACCATTCAGTTTGGCACTCAAACCCTCTTCTACTTAAATTGTTTTGGCTGAATTTTCATTGAACTCTATGTTCAACTGCTCCAGAACCTGAGCTACTAATACGTTTAGAGCTCATGTGTAAACTTTTTCGCAATCCTCTTGCCTTTTGCTACACGATGCCTACTAGCAGACAGCCCTCGTATCTTTGGTTTCCCGTTGGCTCTTCTGACAATTTTTTTCGTGTTGGAGATTTGCACAAAAGAAGGGATTTCCAGGAAATGTTGGAAGCCAGATGAGCATTTAATTCCACATTTGTCTGAGGTAAAAAGAACTCTTCCCTTAACTGGCTAACAAAGTCTCCGACAATATCACCAACTAGATTATGTATCCAATCGACTTGTAGGACTATTGAAGGTTGGTTAATATCTACCACATGTGCGCTGGCAATATACACACTAAATTTTTTTTATTGAGTTGGTACTTCTTAACCATTTTGACTTCAACTTTGTTCCTTTGCTCAGCCGAGACATTTGTTAGGATAAGTATACCATGAAACATGTCCACAAGGAACTCTCCACCCGATTCTACAAGTCTAACTAAATTGTCTACTTGCACATATATGGGGTCTCCATCCCATGAATAATCATCTTCATCAAACAAAAAATTACCTACATGTATTATAGGAGAAACTATTACCTACTGCCAGAAACAACAGTGTTCAGTTATGTCTCAATCCACCAGCATTTATTTGCAAAAATCATGCTATATTATTTGAAATCCTAGTTATATCTAAATGTTATATTTTTTATAGTATTTTCATATGTTTTTTAATAGAAAAATTATTGATTTTTGTTTAATATAAATGTTTCAATGCTTTGGAATTATGAGAGTATTTGGATAATATATCGATGTTTTATGCGAAAAAGAGTTCGATTTGGGCATTTTGGAGATTGGGCCGCTTCCTAGCACCAAATGTTTTGCATCAGATGGAGAAGTTTTCTGCATCATCCCGATTTCTGATATTTAGTGGTGCATATGGAAATACTTAATGCACTTACCTTTTCGGTCACACATCCAAAGAGAACTACATGGTTAAATGTGCTTGAGTTGGAGTAATCAAAGGATGGGTGACCTATCAGAAGTGATTCTCGGTACTGTGTGAGAGAGGACAAAACACGGGAAACGGTCATGTGGTGATTGTAGGATTAGTAAAAAGGTCTCTCGGGTCTCCCAAAAATAAGGCACCGGTCGTCGGACAAGGTGAGCCCACGAGCCCGAAAGAGCGGGTGTGGAGCCCACAGGTAGGGGTGGATGGGGCGTTATAAAATAGTATTAGAGCTGGTTAGCCATCCCAGTTCTAACCTAAAAGGCAGTTTGGAATATGTCTTGGTGCGCAATGAGGACGTTGTGTTCTGTGAGTGGGGGTGATTGTAACATCACAATTTATTTATGGTATATAATAGTGTATATGTAAAGGTTATGAGAATTAATTTGACTACCTATGTCACCAAAGTGCATTTATCTTTTCGGTCACACATTTGGAGAGAACTACAGGGTTAAGCGTGGTTGAGCTGGAGTAGCCACGACAGTGGATTGATATTATCTCTATGTTTGAGCTCAAGACCTGCACCTAAATATCCCTTGAATAGTTGTCCGACCCTTTGCTCTGAATTTCCTGCGAAAGTTCCTTGGTTTAACGTTTGTTTTATTTGAGTTTAAATCATTGTTTAATTCTGTCACTTGTTTCTAAAACAACAAAACCAACTTTCTTGCTTAGCTTCCTTTCAATACATTATAGATACAAAGTGTAACACTGGTCCTCTGGAAATCGAACTTTTCTATATTACAATCATAAGCTGTGCACTTGTAGTAGAATAAAAGCACTGAATCCAGTCTATCAAACAGTTATATGGTGATTGCAGGGTCAATAAATAAGTCTTTTGAGCCTCCCAAAAATAACGTACCGGTCGTCGAACAGGAGTGGGTCCACGGACCCAAAAGAGTGGGTGTGGAGCCCACTAGTAGAAGCGACTAGAACGTTATATTTTCATAGTGGGACTTTTTCTCAAATTTAAACACAATATACCTAAAGATGTTAGATTTAATCTCTAAATTAACTGTTAGATCTGAAGATATTCCCAAAATACAAAAAGTACTATAACTGATATATGTGCACTTTGCAGCTTTTACTTGTCTCTCACTGATGAGTGCTCTGATACTGCATCTCCTCTCTCTAGCTCTGCCTCTTTAATCATCGAATCAAGTCTTCGGTTTGATCTCCTTGCCCTCTATGAATATATTATGCTTCTTCGTTTTCATTCCTCTGTTATTCTTGATAGAGAGTTTGTTGGATAGCAAGCCGGTAACTACTTAAAATTTCTGCAGCCCAACACTATGGTGGTTTGCAAGTTTAAATATTATTTCATGATATTTAACCATTAGCAACTGCCGGGTCAAGAGAAAATGAGCAAGTTCTCCAAAATATGCCGGTCTAATGCTGATGCCAAATAACTCACCCGACCTAGATTTTTTTTTATGAAGCCAATTCTTCTGGCTCCAAATGAGTCGATAACTCGGTGAAGAAATTTCAGATCAAAGTACTTATGAATTCTTTAGCAATTTAGCTCTTTACCGCATCTGAAAATTCTCAGTAGAAGTGATTCTATATCCTACAACATAAAATCAAAGATAAAATCTGTTCATTAAGAACAAAATGTGAGAAATTTTGATAAAGAAGAAGTCGATTTGACAAGAAGTAAAAGGATCCATGCATACCGAGATGACTTGCTTTGTGTGTAGTGATATAATATAAATCGATAACTCTAGAAAACGAAATGATTTTATGGTTGGTGCCGACATTCCTTTTTCTTCTCTGTATGTCTTGCGTTAAAGTAATTCTGAATTTTCTTCAACAAAAATTATATATGTTGTTGGACTTGTGTGGTTACATTGGATGTATTTGAGTGGATTGTGTGTTAATGTTCTCTTGCTGAGGTTTTTCCCTTTGTTCACATATTGGAAAATAAATTGTTAGTGGACTTATGTTGGTTTATCTATAGCGGAGATGCACATGTTTTCATTCAAGTAATATGAAAACTGGGAATAGCAATTGGAGAACAACAAACGTCGGAAGACTACTATAGGAAGCTCTCATCAATTTGTGAAACATGGTTTAGTCGGTTTTCATTTTATCAACAGTTAGGGGGTTTGTTTACAACCAAGGAAGATGCTATCTACTAGTAGGAGGAGATAGTTATGTGGTTTGTGATGTAATTGATGGATCACAACCACGCATTGATATTTTAAGAAGCTATTAGAATCTCATTAAAAAGATGTTAGCCGACTAAAACAATCTGAAACGAAGATGAAAATAAAAGAAAATAATAGATTTGATAATCTATTAGCACGTTATAAGGCTTACCTAGATACAAAAGTAGCATGTAAACTCTTTTTTGGTAATATCGTCTCTAAACTCTTTTTGGATTTATATCGTCTGTTATTCATTAATTAATTCTTATTTTGTATCCATAATTATTTTGTAATAATTCTATAAACTTTGTAATATCTGCTTCAAGTAATAATAATTTTTAACCGACAATAAATTGTTTTATAGATCTATTTTCTTATGGATGATTATCCAATCATTAATTCTTTATATATATATATATATATATATTTTTTTTTTTTTGTCACTGAGTGATTGATAAAACTAAAACGTCTCACAATATACAAGATCAAAGACAGAAACAGAAAGACACTTAAATCTCAAAACCAAAAGAAAGATATAAAGTGTCAAGATATACAAGAGACATACCAAAACCATCGTTTCAAAGAGAGGAACCTACTCTCTCTGAAACAAACAAATCATTCAGCCACAAAGGATGAGAGACCGCAACATTAGAATGAATATAGTCATATTTGATGAGACTCCGAACAAGAAGACGAGCACCTTTGTTTGACAAGTTCGACTCCATAACAAGCCTCCGTTCCAAAAAATTATCCAACCTGATAAACAACTATGAGCCCTAAAACTTAAAAGATGGCCAACCTAAGAGATGGTTAACAGCTCCAATCAAATCAGCAGCTTTGATATCGAAAATCACACAAGACACCTTATTCGCATCTATGCTTTCCAAAACCCACAGTAGGCCTACAAAACATACTTGACGATAATGATTTTATGATTACACAAAACTCACGAAACTCCTCCCATCCTTTGAGATTTAGACCACAATGTTCCAATATTACATTTCAACCACAGTTCTTGAGGAGGAATCCAAAGACTCAAATTCCTTAGCCCTGAAATCATCTCGCTCAATAGAAATAATTTGAGCAGAAAACAATAAGGCAGTCTCCTCTCTAACTTTAGCCATAATTTCCAATGCAGAAAAGTATGCCCCTTAAAGAGAAATAAATTTCTATTCTTCCATATAAACCATAAATTCCAAGGAAAACAACGAGAAATCTCTGTAGGGGATACACCATCAGAACTAATAGCAAGAAGGTGGTGAAAATTTGCATAGATGGAAACTGAATCAAATCCAAATTGTGGATAAGGAAAATCACAAACCGCCCACACCTGACGAGCAACGATACAAACAAAGAGAACACGATTAATGGATTCTCCTTCTAACCAACATGATTGACATCGAGAGTCAATATTCAATATCCTCTCCTTGAGTTCATCAACAGCCGGAATCACCCCACTTAACATCTTCCATAAGAACACTTTGACCTTAGGAGAAGTTAATAGCTTCCAAACCTTGTCTTTTAAAGGATTCAGAGACGGCTGTAGTAAGGTATCCCTATGAACGCTGTAATTGTCCAAGGAAGAAGCTAACCAGTAGCCCGACTTCACAGAATAATCACCATTCAAATTAAACTTCCAACACCAGAAATCCTTACTACTCACCACCGGCTGCGAATTTAAAATGATAGCCACATCGCCTGAAACAAAAAAATTTCCTCTAATTTTTGCTTATTCCAGCATCTATTCTGGATATCAATAAGAGAATTAGCCATCAAATTGACGTCAAATAAATAGTTCTTACGCCAAAGAGCTCTATCAATATCATTCAAAACCCACCGATTATTCCAGACCTTAATTCAGACACCATTACGAACCATAGGTCTCAATCTTTTCTTTAAAAGTTCTCTCCCAAAAATATGCTTCTCCAAGCGAAACAAAGACAAAAACCAAGAACAGTATAAAGGAAATCTTCATCATTAAATATCGACTCTTTATAAACCTTGCAAACAATGACGAAGAATATTGGAGGATTCTCTAAGCCTGTTTGGCTAACAAAGCTAAACAGGATTAATTAAAAATATGATATTTTAAAACCCAAACCACCAAGACTTTTTGGAAGGCACATCTTGTCCCAACTAAGCCAGTGAATCTTACTTCTTTTCTCAACTGAATTCCATCAAAATTCAGCCATTGCACTAGATATATTGTCACAGACAGATTTAGGGAGCCGAAAGCACATCCTTGCATAAACAGGCATATCAGAAAGAATCGCCTTGAGAAGGACCTCTTTGCCACGTTAAGAGAGAGAGCTAGACGACCATCCGAGACTCTGTTCTTGACACAATCCTTTAAAAAGTTCAGGGAAACCCAAATACGTACCAGTTCCATCTTCAGCATAGATACCCAAAATCCTTTGAACCATTCTTGAATTTCTTTATTCACCTTAGCACCAAAAGTGATAACAGATTTATCCAAGTTTATTGTTTGCCCTGTGGCATCACCGAAAAGCTTCAAGATATGGTAAAGAACTCTCGCCTGATCCTCTTAGGCATGAAAAATAAACAAGCTGTCATCAGCAAAAAGGAGATGGTGAATCGATGGACCTTGGGGACAGAACTTAATTCTGTTGATAAGACCAATTTGCTCTGCTCTATTTAAAAGATGTGATTATCCTTGAGAACACATGACAAATAAGAAGGGAGACAATGGATCTCCTTGCCTCAGGCCTTTTTGAAGGATAATCAAACTATGAGGTTGATCATTAATCAGCACTGAATGGGAGACTGATGAGACAAATAACATATCACAATTCACCCACTTCAAATGGAAGCCTAAGAGCATATTTAACGGAAGAAATCCATGAAAGGTTCTTAGTTAATATTTAATTATAAAATTTGCTTTAAAAATATTTGGTAAGAAATTTTTGTTTTCTCTACTTTAATGGTAGAACCCATTAAGGGTTCTTAACAAAAATAAAATAAAAAAAATTGCAAACAACAACAGAGTCTCGTGTCTTACCGATTTTATATAGCAACAATAGAGTCCCATGTCTTACAATCAATAAATAAAACTACATAAGTTGCAAATGTTTCTTACATGAGAAGCTGCTCAATTATAACTGAGTCTTCAGATGGCGGATTGTTGGGCATTCACAAGGTCCTTGAGCTTGAAATGAACATGTAAGCAGACTCCTTTTATATGTTGATGTAGCTACACTTTAAACTCAAAAAGTGAAAGATTCTTGAGCTTGAACATGTAAGCAGCTTCTATTAAACAATAGCTTTACATTTCTTTCTCTTGTGCTGCTAAGACAATAAACAATGATGCAAACCAATTATGATTCATGAAATAATCTGAAGTTATCTTCAATGATGCAAGCTAAAAGAACATAGATCACACCTATAAACACTTGAGGTAAGAAATTAATTCGGTCAACCAGAAGGCTGCACTAGTTTTATCCTAAGAATCAGACTGAGATGTCTGCTAAGGACACCTAGTTTTCTCTGCGCCAGGACTCAACTCTGCATATTCAAAGGAACAGATTAGCATTGTTTTCAAAGACCAACCTAATATCGTAAAGTAAAGAGCTTACTCAGTACGTACCAACTGATCTGCAAGCTTACTGCAGCAGATTTTTGTACTGTTGCCTCTGCAGTATGGTTCTCTGACCCAAGCTTAAAACTTAAAAAAAAACAAAAACTCATTGAGAAAACTTATCAAACCATAGCAAAATTGGTTCCAGAAAAAAATGCAGTAATCTCAACCATGTAAAGGTGGTTTTCCAACGACAGACACTCGCTCCCAAGGCTTCTCAATGATTCTAACAATAGCAGTGAAAACCTGGTAACATAAACAAGAAAAGAGATGGGTACACACACTTTGAAGAGTAACAAGCAGAACATATATACATAATTGATATTGTGTTATACCTGTGGATAAAATGAGCAAAAGTGATTTCCTAAAAGTACTGCAAATTCTTCCACTGAGAGTCGATCTCCACATTCTTTTGCCTTCACATAAATATTTTCATTCCAACCATAACAGACCAAAATAGGTTTGAATATGCTACAATCAAGCACTCTAAAGAATATATCTCCAGCCTCAAGATCCAACAATTTGTTCATTACAATGATGAACATATGATCTATAAATCCAAAGACTAATCCGGCCAGACAGATGTATCAAAAAGATTTAGAATTAGTTAGTCATAGTTACAAGACAGATGTAGACAACATGTTTCGGTCTTGACTTAAAATTGGACTGATTATGAGATGAATTTTGATTTTGAGAAAATTAGTTGTAATCATGGTTAGTTGTAATTTTGGTGTAATCTTTGAACATATTTTTGTTCTTAAACCCTAAATTCTATAATCAAGGAAGCGTGTAAATATCATACTTACAGGCCAAAAATCTGAAAATAATCGATGGAATCATCAACAGGTTGAATGCTGCGGCACGAGTCATAGAACGAAAACGCAGCTTTCTCCGACGAGAAACAACAGTTCCAACACAAGGAGTCAGGAAGATCCCGAGCAAAAATCTCTCCCGGAAAGTCGGAGCCCCCAAACGGAAATCACCAGGGTTCTAGCTAAAGAAGAAGGTTGCAGAGATTCGCGAGTCAAGTGGGTTTGTGCCTTAATCGCAATCATTGCGAGTGGGTTCTACCGGAAAGTTGAAGAAGGATAATAGGTTCTTCTTGTTAAAAGGGTGGAGATTGAAGTCGGGAAAGAGAGAAAGATCATGCAGCAGCACCCGAAGAAGAAGATAGTCACATAATCGAAGGAGTCTGAGGGGGAAGAGAGAGAGTTTTTGACACGTGGAATCTAAGATTCGGTTCTTAAGTATCTTAGCTAAGGATCGACTCTTAGATTATAAAATAATTTTCATTTATTTTAATCATTTATTATGTTAAGAAACTCTGATAAGATCTCCCGTTAAACACGGCCTAAAGCAATCAGCAAGGAACATAAGAAGCTCCACTCCAACTTATCATACGCTTTAGAGAAATCAGTTTTAACAGCCATAAACTCTTCATAGATAGATGGGTGAGAACGAATACTATGCATCATCTCGTTAGTCATAAAAATGTTGTCAAAAATTAACCTCTTTGAAACAAAGGCAGACTGATTGACTGAAACTATCCCAGCCAAAAAAAAAAAAAAAAAAATCTTGTACAGCACAGACCATAAACTCATAGGCCTTAAATCTGTCATAACCCAAGGATTTTCAACTTTAGACAGTAAACACAACCACTACAAAAAAAAGTGGTTATTGTTACAAAATTTTGTGACTACTTATTTTGTCTCAATATTGTGACCATTTATATACGAAACTGTGACGAAATTATTTAGTCATAAAAATGTCACTATTTCGTCATAATATTATGAAGCAAGTGAAAGTAACAAATTTTAGTCACTAATCATGACGTAAATGTTACAAAATATATAGTGACAAATTTTTATTACTGATTTGCGACAATATTTAGTAACTAAGTAATACGATTTTTGTGACTAAACATAAATTACTGATATTTACAAATGTTTGTGGATATGTTGTCACATAAAATATGTTCTTAAAATTTTAGGAAGAGTATACTAATACTTATGAATTATTTACATAGTTTTAGGAAATGGTTCCTAAAATTTTAATAAACATTTAAAAATAGATTTAACATACTTAAAATTATGTTCTTAAAAAAATTTAATAGGTATTAGTAATATTTAGAAATTGTTTACATATTTTTAAGAAAGTGTTTTTAATACTTTATACCCAAAACTATGTTATTGAAATTTTTAAAAAGATATACTAATATATATGAATAGTTTACATAGTTTTAGGAAAGAGTCTCTAAGACTTTAATAAATATATAAAAATAGGTTTAACATATATAAAATAATTTTAAATATTTTTAAAAATGATTTAAAATGATATATTAAATATATATATGAAACGTTTGGAAGATTAAACAAATGTTCTTAAAACTGTAGGAAATGTATAATAATATTTATGAATGGTTTATATATGTTTAGGAAATGGTATATAAAACGGTCTTCTAAGAAAAAAAAGTTTTGAAAAAAACAAATTTCGGAAAAAAAAGAAATGCTAGACTAAATCACTTAAATTGTATCACAAATTAATTTAAGTGATACTATTTCATATTACTTATTTATAAATGAAACAAATATATATGATATAACATCAATTGTAATAAGTAATACTATTATTAACTAGTTTAACATCAATTCAAGAAATTGATGTTGAATTATTGTAATATGTATCATTTTAATAAAATTAATACTATTATATAAAATTATATCAGTTAAATAAATTATGTATTTAGTTTTTTTTTGTTAACATCACTTACTAAATTAATACAAAATTTGCATCAAACTAAAAGTGATGCTAATAACAAAATACTATACTATCAAAATAATTATGTGAATTAACTTCAATTGTAAAAACGGTCGTAACTAATTTTTTTCCTTTAACATCAATTAGATAAAAAGTAATGCTATATAATCTTAATTTGTATCAGTTAAAATATTTGATACTAAATAAAACTAATTTGCATCAATGATATAATTGATATATATGTTTTTTTATTATAACAACAAATAAAACTATTTTAAACATGCCAAATTTTCGTCATAATTAAATATTAGTAGTTAATTAATTTCATTTTAATGCTTTAATTTTTTATAAAGAAAATTATATTCCATTAAAAATAAATTTATATATATATACATGTTATGAACAAGAGAGAAAGGAGAGAAGATTTCTGTGTGTTTTATTCCAAGTACAATGAGTACTTTATATAGGGATTTATGCCTAGAGAACATCTAGGATAGATACAAATATACTCAGAATATACTTAGGAATATTCTAAGGATAAACCTCCTAATGTACATCCATATATAGAATATATAGGATATCAAGATTATCCATAACACTCCCCCTTGGATGTCCATTATGAAAAATGGTTTGTAATGCGTTTAAGATGTTGTCTCATTAAAAACCTTACTAGGAAAACCCAATGGGAAAAACCATAGTTAAGGAAAAAAGAGTGCAACACGCATTACTCCCCCTCATAAAGACATCACTCTAAATCTTTGAGACGAAATAATCTAATATGATGAAAGAGCTTCTTGAAAGTAGCGCCTTGGTAAATATGTCTTCAAAATCTTCACTTGAATGAATTTGTAGAGCACTTATATCGCCATTTTCTGCAGTTTGTTGAACTTGTTGATGATTCATCTAGATCATTCTCTTTTATTCTTTTGATCTCATTAATATGTGAAAACACTTTAGAGGGGTGATAGACATTTATTCTCGAAGTTATAGCATTCTTTTTAGGTGTCTATCATTTGTGTGTTCTTTACTTGCCTCGTTAAAAACTTGTTATGGAAAAACCCAATGGGATAAAAACCATGATAAAGAAAAAGAGTACAATCACACACATTATCATATTTCTCCCCTGAAAGTAACATCTTCACAAGATATGCATTCTGATCATAAATATCATCTTTTAAAATGGAGTATAGCTTTAGAATAAACTCGTTTGATTTAAATATAATGTCTCAAAACATTGGACTTTTGGTCCATAATGTCATTTTGACATAGATGATCATTTCTCGATCTATTTGGACTTCAATCCAAATCTCTTCACTGATAATATTTTGTACTTTTGTATTGTGCATACTTGTACATACGAGTTATTCATAATTTTCTTATAAAACTTACTATTATGACTTTCTTTCTTGTCATATGAGATCTTATCTTTCAATCACGAAAGATTAATAACTTGCTCAAGTTCTATAAGAATCTTTTGAGATAACATCTCTTTTTCTAAATTTTACATTTGGAATGCATAAAGACAATGTTGTCTTTTCAAGATTGTTTCTTTCAAACTTCAACATACTATAACTCTTTAGGAATTATATTGAGATCCATGATCCCTTATATTTCCACCATACTAGTTGTGATAACTCTCTAATGGTTTCAACTGTTTTAAAATTAAGGATCATTTGATCCATAATCCTTGTATAAAAATACACATGAGTATATTGACTCATCTTATAATATTCACTTTTGTGATCATATCCTATAAAACATATTTTCTTTAATTCGATCGAATAACTTGAGTTCCCGAGAACATAAATTTGATATCGTAAATCCTTCAAGGATTTTATCTTTCAGGGTTGTTCACATAAGTATCATTATCCAGTGGGTCGTTTCAGTCAAGTCTTTCATGTATTGCCAGACTGATAATGAACTTGAAAATAGTTGCCTCCACCACAAAAGATTATGTCTCTTCATAATCATTTTTCTTTAGCACAAGGCTTATTTATGTTCCACTGGTTCTACACCTTTAGGTGTATGGACTACTAGTCCAAATACTTCTCTCTTTCTATGAGAGTTTAGATCTTTGTCTATTGCTTCATTTATAATTTGGCCAATTGTGTACACTTTTCAATAGACTTTGTTTCATGATCCTCTTTCTCATTCATTATATCAACTGCTATATTGCATGCAAAAATATCATCGACGTCAATTTGTTTATTGGTTCTTTATATTCCATACATGACATAAATTATTGAGATCTCTTCATTGTCTCAGGTACCTGAATTTTTTTCATTGTCATGTTCAATGTCTCTTCTTGAGATCATTCAAAATACTTTTCTCTCGGTTTGACCATTTTCAACTTATGCTCCTTTTCTTTTCCGAGAATTCTTAGAACTAATAGGTCTATCACGCTTCATGCGATCTTTAGACTCACTAGCAGTTTGATATTATCTCTTAAGGACATCAAATCTTATTGGAGCATTTACAGCTGGTATGTGTCACTTTATCACTCTCTTTGAGTCAGTAAATATATCTGACAACTGAGTTACTCAACTCTATAGATGAATTATCCTTTTGGACTCTTAGTGCACAATCTTTAGTCTGAGGATCAATGATAATTCATTCCAACTCATTTATTTCTCCAGCTGTTCATTTTCTCCCCCGAATGTTGGAAATACTGACTTATTTAAATTTCAGTCTACTACTCGAGCCTTACTTAAATCCTTCTTGGATGGCTCTAAATTCCTAATACTATTCTTAAGTATTAATGGAGATTCGTATCCAACATATATTATCAACCTCATTTGAGGATCCATCTTAAAGCTCTGTGGTGGAGCAACTAGAATGTACATTGTACATCAATATTTCTTAGATGGAATATATTTGGTTCCTGATCCAAAATCAATGATGGGGAAAACTATATATTTCTTGTTGGCTTAATACGAATTAATGTTGCTGCATTTTCTGTATGAACATATGCTACTGAATGTTCAACATGTATCCTAATGGGTATGATGTAGTCATCAAAGACTCATGAATTTTCACCAGTATTATTAAGATGCATGGTAGATGATCAGTCCACCAACATCTTCTTATATCCGTTAATAGATTCCGAATCTATTTTGGTTGGTGAAAACCGTATTATCAGCTTCTCTTATAAGCAACCAGCATATGAGAAATCATTCAGAAGAATCTTCTAGCTCTTTAATGAATGTTCTCATGAATTATCTTTCGCATCTTCATTGAACCGTAATGGTCTAACCGGTTCATGCCAAACAATAGTAAATTACGTAAACTTCTAGTTTACCAATATCTTTTATCTCCATTACACTAATATTTGTGTACATTTCTTTCACCTACTGTCTCAACATGATTTGTCTCAAAATATCATGAATTTACTTCATGAAGGATTCATCAATCCCAGTTTTGGTGATAACATAATCTTTTGGATGTTTCACTTATTATAGAATATGAGATTCTTTAACTCTCCCCTTCAAGATGATGATACTGCAAGCTTATCAATCTTGAATTGAATCTCATTTTAGATCAATAACATAACATACCATACTTGTGTCATATATTTTATATTTGATCCTTCTATATTTTGAGACTTAGAGAACATAATGCATCAAGTATTTGAAATACTTTAAAGATGACTTATCAATCTCACTTTGAGCATAAATATCATCTTTTAGATTTTCCACTTACTGTGGATGTGAGATTCATTAATTCTCCCCCTCGAGATGATGAGACTACATGTATATCAATCTTGAACTGACTCTCACTAAATTTCTTTTGAGACTTGGAATAGTACAATGCATTAATGAGTTCAAATTGTATTTCCATAGGTATTCATATATATGCTCTTCTGGAGCTTTCAATATGCTTTATACTAATTTGTATTGTACTCACATTTGTTTCTTTCATCTTTAGATGATAGATATATCTCTTGTTTATTATCATCTTTATTTTCTCACGTTCGGTAAGAATCTGAGTTCTTAAAAAGAAACTCCTCAGTCTCAGTCTTGACCTTGACATTCTTATCCACATATACATTTATGACCACTTCTATAGCAATTTCCGTCCAATATTACTGGTATGGTCATTTTATTTTATTGTATAAGATGCCACATTCCCTTAATGGAATGGACCATAACCAACAAGATGTGACTTATGGTTTTCCATCAATAGCTCATTCTTATATCTCTCTTTATGTTAATCTGAATATTATTTGTGTGGAAAATAGAGTATGTCTTCTCTAACATCTCTGCATCATTGATTTTTATTTTCACATCGTTCCAACTTTGAAAATAATCTCCAACATAGTTGAGATTTATTTACAGACTTCAAGTCTTGTAATCTTTAGATTCAAAGAATCATAATGAGCTTTATGTAATGTCACATTCTTGCTTATTATTAATATCTTTAGATTGCTTTAAAGAATTTGTGGATATTTTTCGGTCAAATACTTGAACTTGAGACTAATAAAAAGACGATGGTAATAGAATATAATCATAAAAATATATCAATTTCTATATTGTATATATTATCATGATTATTATATTAAGCCAAAACAAAATAATATTCTATCAACTCATCACATTAACTAATTTCTTATTATCGTGCCATTAAAAAAAATGGTTCTTAACCAACCAATTAATTTACTAATAAAATTGTCATATTTTATCTTATCAAATTTAATTGACCATGTATTGATATAAAGCATAACAGATAAAAAATACTTATCTCAACAAGAAAAAGTGTATCGGATACTGAAGATCTGACATGGAGAAAGTATGAGAAACACTTATGTTTCTCTGCTGGGTTCTTATACAAAATCTCGCATTTTGTAAATGATAAATAAAACTCTGAGATATTGAAAATTTTGCTCATGAAAACATGACTATTATGTTAGTAAACATCAATATTTAATTCATAAATTAAACCTATGACATTATATCAATATCACTACTGACGATTAATTATTTTGTCAACTTTAAATCCCTAAAACATATTAGCGGAATTGCATAACAATTAAAAATTATAAAGTATATACAGTAGATTAACGAAATGTCAACTTGTTATATATATTGACACAAACCGATAATGATTTTGTCAAATTAAGGTGCTAAACCAATTTAAACCAAAACAATACAAAACCAAAAACCAAACCAATTAAACATTCTATGTCAGATTCTAATTGATGATTCACAAATATTAATCCACATAAACTGATGAAATATTACTATCATGATGGATAGATATCAAGACATGGATTAACTAATGATTTCCAGCAACCAAAGATTCTTAATCGTTCTTATACTAAATCAATTCAAACCAATTATTTAAATCAGCTTAAACTGAACCACACCAACAGTAAATATAACCGATAGCAAAATCAAATTGCCAGATTTGTTTTCAGAACTAATTCCTGTAATTCCAAATTTTAAATATTCATATAAGAAAGATCAAATACCGATTTTAGAAATTTGTTTGACAGAATTAGTTCTTAATCATGCTTTATCAATTAAACATATCAAATGAATATTTAATTTGTAAATAAAAAATCATCGTTAATAATGCCACATACAACATGACTGAAACTATTGAGTTCACTGATCAGCATTGATAAAACAAGAATGATTCTACTATTAAATATGTATCACACAGATCATAAGCAATGAAAACAGATCTATTAAAATATTTAGCATATTCTCAAATTGATCAATCATAAGCAACCCATGTTAATATAAATTAATAAAATATTAGGCTGTTCTATACTTATATTGTAAAACACGAGAATAACCACACTAAGCAATGATGCGACACAAATCGAAGTGATAAATTTGATTGAAAATTCAAGGCGATATATAAACTGAGAAGAACAAACAAAATCAAACCCACCAACAATCCTCTTAACTATTATAACATGTTCCTAATTTAATAAGAAAGAAAATAATCAAGTTACTTATCTCGATGGTTATCTCGATGGTTGAGGATGAATTAAGACGGAGACGTTCTCATCAGAGACAGTCTATGATTTTGATTAGGTGTATTTCGTTTAGTGTGTAGGCTTTTAGATTTTACTCAGGATTAGAGTTTCGTGCTGATAACGTGTTATGAACAAGAGAGAAAGGAGAGAAGATTTCTGTGTGTTTTATTCCAAGTACAATGAGTACTTTATATAGGGATTTATGCCTAGAGAACATCTAGGATAGATACAAATATACTCAGAATATACTTAGGAATATTCTAAGGATAAACCTCCTAATGTACATCCATATATAGAATATATAGGATATCAAGATTATCCATAACAATACAATATATTTATTACCATAAATATAGGGATATCTTTAATTTTATCCCAAAACTAATTAGTTAGATTATTGTTTATTCACCCACAATTTAATATATGGATATTTGTAACTATTGTTTTTATTTTAACATCAATTAAATAAAAATGGTGTTATCTTACTTAATTTTTATAAGTTAAAAATTTTGATATTAAATAAACTAATTTGCATCAATAATATAATTGATATATATTTATAAATATAAGTTTAATTATAATAGAAAAGACAAAATGTTATAAATATGCCAAATTTTTTCCATAACTAAACAGAAGTAGTTAATTTCACATTTATTGTCTAAGTATTTTTTTTAAAGATAATTTTATACCATTAAAAATACATATATGTGCAATATATTTATTGCCATAAATATAGGGATATTTTTCGATTTTATCTTAAAAATTAACTAGATAGATTTTTTTTTTTATTCACTCTCAATCCTCTTATCACGTCATATTCATCTTTTTCAATCCTCCACACTTTTTAAAAAGGCTTTCAACAGAGTTTTCAAATTAGTTATTGAAATTTGAAGATTGATATCTTTTAATCATCTTCAAAAACAGTTTTCAAAATTATTTAAATTATAAAATTAATATTAATTTTAGAATCAATTAATTGTAACTAATTAAAATATTTAACATCAATTATAACAATTGTAACAATATTAAATAAAAGAAAGAAGATTCTTAATCATATTTTTCCGTATCCAATATTAAAAATTACTAACCTAATAATTAAACTATAAAATTGAATAATTAGCCAACACTTATTATTATATATAATTTTATTAATTCAATATATTTATCTATTTAAAATGGTTTAAGAAAATAAACTATTAAATTGATCTAAATACTTATATTAATTATTTTGTTTCCTCTATTTATCAAATAAAAATTTATATAATTTTTCATTTATATTGATATTAAAATAAAATAAGTCAAACTATTAAAAATGGTTAAAATATATTTTTTATTTTATTTTTTTTCTTAAAAAAAGGTTAACATTTTTCGGGTAAGAAAATACATCAACAACTATTGTTAACTATTTCTAAGACTAAAATGGTTTGGTCAACAAAAGTTAAAGCTTAAATATTTAACCACCTCTCCCCAATTTTTATTAATTTTCATTAGCATAAATTAATAGTTGCCGTCAAAATTTCCCCACTCCCTCAAAGAACTCTTAAAAACTGTCAAAATTTTTAATTATCTCGTACACTGCTATCAAAACTGCTCTTTCATAGTATCTTTTTTTTAGAAGCAATTTTCAGAGGTCTCATTGGAGAGGTAATTGTTAAAAATTCTGGATTTGTAGTATTTTAAATTTCTGTTGTTTTTGAGTTTTGGTTTCAGTTTAGAAATTGCTTATTTTAATCCCTTCTATCTCAATCCTCTCTTGAATCTGTTGTATTTCAATCCTCTATTGTTGTTTGTTACTTAAATTGCATATTGAATCAATTGCATCATTGAATCTTAGTCAGCTATTTATTTGCTTTTTTTTTTCTTAAATGATTGGCAAGATTGTATTGTAGATATGGAGGAGCCTATTGTTGATCATTCAACCTTGCCCTTGCTGCATCCTTCTCGTCAAAATGGAGCTCAATGGTATCTATTTTTATGTTGATTATTTAACTATCCGAAAATTATTTTTTTTCACTTAAATTGTATCACAAAATTAAGTGATAATAATTTAAAGGGTTACTTATTTATAAATGACACAAATATAGATGATTTAGCATCACTTATAAATAATTTATGTTATTATTAATTAGTTTAGTATCAATTCAGTAAACTGATATCATTTCTATTGATTTATATTAATTTAACAAAATTGATATTATTATATAAATTTATATCAATTTAGTAAAATATGTATTGTTTATTTTAGTTAACATCAATTATTAAAATGATATAAAATTTACATAAATAAAAATTGACTCTAATAGAGTAAATACTAATACCATAAAATAATTATGTTAAATAATTTCAGGTGTGAAAACTAATTAATGTAACTATTTTTTAAATCAATTAAATAAAAATGATGTTATTTCATCTTAATTTACATCAGTTAAAAAATTTTTTTAGTAAATAAAACTAATTTGTATTAATAAAAAAATTGACACTTAATTGGCTAAAACCTATAAAATAAATAATTAGCTAAGTTAATATTTAAATTGTAAGTTTAATATAATTATATGTTATAAAATCAAGTAATTAAAACACTCAACATCGCTAAATGGATGTGAGGAAGTGGAGACAATTTGTGTATATATATGGAAATCATATATTCCTATTATGTAGGATAACTAGTTAGAAAGATATAGAAATAGTGATACTTGGGAATATTCTTAGGTATCCAATAAGAATATTTATTATTAAATAAATATATTTGAATTATCAAATATAAATAACTCTATATTTTTTAATTAGATAAGTTAATTTTTTATTAATTAAAAAACAAATTTATCCAATTAATATTTATTAAAATAATGGTACATAAATTAAATAATTATTACAATATATTATTTTAACTCAATCAAATATTAATATCATTTATACTAACTGATATAAATATAGCATGTACAAGAACGCTTGGGAAACTTTGAAACTGCTGGTGAGGAGAATGTGACAGCTAAAAATCTTGACCAAAGTGAGAAAAATGAACTTTATGTTAAGGTAAAAGGTTTAAAACTGATCTTTTGTTTAAACAGTTTTTTTTAAGCCTAGGTTAGAATTAATCTAATTAGTCTAATTGATGTATTAGAAACTGTATGGATTTCATATTATTTTTGTTTTATTTATGTTATTTAAATATTTGAATTGTAGTTAAGGTATCTAGGTTTTCTAAAATGTTAGTTAAAGTGTTAAGGTGTGGCTATATAAGTAGTGTGTTTAATTTGGTGTATATTCTTGTGTTACATGTTTTCGTTTATATATATGGTTTTTTCTTTTAGGTTGCTACTGTATTGTCTAAACATGGCAAAATCTTTGGACTTGTAGTACTGCATAGTGAGGCTTTGCTAGCTGCTGATGCATCCTCGAGTTGAAGCTATGGAGAATCTGAATTTTCAAAAAGACTTGAAGCTATGGAGACAAAAAGAATCGTGAAAATTCAGATTCTCCATAGCTTCAAGTCTTTTTGAAAATTCAGATTCTCTTCACGATTCTGTTTCAGCTCTGTTTCCATCTCTTGCAGCTTTTGTGTTAACATTGCCTCTTCTTCAACAGATTGTGCTGCACTCGAGGATGTATCAGCAGCTAGCAAAGCCTCACTATGCAGTGCTCCAAGTCCAAAGATTTTACCATGTTTAGACAATACAGTAGCAGCCTAAAAGAAAAAGCCATATATATAAACGAAAACATGTAACACAAGAATATACACCAAATTAAACACACTACTTATATAGCCACACCTTAACACTTTAACTAACATTTTAGAAAACCTAGATACATTAACTACAATTCAAATATTTAAATAACATAAATAAAACAAAAATAATATGAAATCCATACAGTTTCTAATACATCAATTAGACTAATTAGATTAATTCTAACCTAGGCTTAAAAAACTGTTTAAACAAAAGATCAGTTTTAAACCTTTTACCTTAACATAAAGTTCATTTTTCTCACTTTGGTCAAGATTTTTAGCTGTCACATTCTCCTCACCAGCAGTTTCAAAGTTTCCCAAGCGTTCTTGTACATGCTATATTTATATCAGTTAGTATAAATGATATTAATATTTGATTGAGTTAAAATAATATATTGTAATAATTATTTAATTTATGTACCATTATTTTAATAAATATTAATTGGATAAATTTGTTTTTTAATTAATAAAAAATTAACTTATCTAATTAAAAAATATAGAGTTATTTATATTTGATAATTCAAATATATTTATTTAATAATAAATATTCTTATTGGATACCTAAGAATATTCCCAAGTATCACTCTTTCTATATGTTTCTAACTAGTTATCCTACATAATAGGAATATATGATTTCCATACATATACACAAATTGTCTCCACTTCCTCACATCCATTTAGCGATGTTGAGTGTTTTAATTACTTGATTTTATAACATATAATTATATTAAATTTACAATTTAATTATTAACTTAGCTAATTATTTATTTTATAGGGTTTAGAAAATTAAGTGTCAATTTTTTTTATTAATACAAATTAGTTTTATTTACTAAAAAATTTTTTTAACTGATGTAAATTAAGATGAAATAACATCATTTTTATTTAATTGATTTAAAAAATAGTTACATTAATTAGTTTTCACAACTGAAATTATTTAACATAATTATTTTATGGTATTAGTATTTACTCTATTAGCATCAATTTTTATTTATGTAAATTTTATATCATTTTAATAAGTGATGTTAACTAAAATAAACAATACATATTTTACTAAATTGATATAAATTTATATAATAATATCAATTTTGTTAAATTAATATAAATCAATAGAAATGATAACAGTTTACTGAATTGATACTAAACTAATTAATAATAACATAAATTATTTATAAGTGATGCTAAATCATCTATATTTGTGTCATTTATAAATAAGTAACCCTTTAAATTATTATCACTTAATTTTGTGATACAATTCAAGTGAAAAAAAATAATTTTCGGATAGTTAAATAATCAACATAAAAATAGATACCATTGAGCTCCATTTTGACGAGAAGGATGCAGCAAGGGCAAGGTTGAATGATCAACAATAGGCTCCTCCATATCTACAATACAATCTTGCCAATCATTTAAGAAAAAAAAAAGCAAATAAATAGCTGATTAAGATTCAATGATGCAATTGATTCAATATGCAATTTAAGTAACAACAGCAATAGAGGATTGAAATACAACAGATTCAAGAGAGGATTGAGATAGAAAGGATTAAAATAAGCAATTTCTAAACTGAAACCAAAACTCAAAAACAACAGAAATTTAAAATACTACAAATCCAGAATTTTTAACAATTACCTCTCCAATGAGACCTCTGAAAATCGCTTCTAAAAAAAAGATACTATGAAAGAGCAGTTTTGATAGCAGTGTACGAGATAATTAAAAATTTTGACAGTTTTTAAGAGTTTTTTTAGGGAGTGGGGAAATTTTGACGGCAACTATTAATTTATGCTAATGAAAATTAATAAAAATTGGGGAGAGGTGGTTAAATATTTAAGCTTTAACTTTTGTTGACCAAACCATTTTAGTCTTAGAAATAGTCAACAATAGTTGTTGATGTATTTTCTTACCCGGAAAATGTTAACCTTTTTTTAAGAAAAAAAATAAAATAAAAAATAAATTTTAACCATTTTTAATAGTTTGACTTATTTTATTTTAATATCAATATAAATGAAAAATTATATAAATTTTTATTTTATAAATAGAGGAAAAAAAATAATTAATATAAGTCTTTAGATCAATTTAATAGTTTATTTTCTTAAACCATTTTAAATAGATAAATATATTGAATTAATAAAATTATATATAATAATAAGTGTTGGCTAATTATTCAATTTTATAGTTTAATTATTAGGTTAGTAATTTTTAATATTGGATACAGAAAAATATGATTAAGAATCTTCTTTCTTTTATTTAATATTGTTACAATTGTTATAATTGATGTTAAATATTTTAATTAGTTACAATTAATTGATTCTAAAATTAATATTAATTTTATAATTGAAATAATTTTGAAAACTGTTTTTGAAGATGATTAAAAGATATCAATCTTCAAATTTCAATAACTAATTTGAAAACTGTGATGAAAGCCTTTTTAAAAAGTGTGGAGGATTGAAGAATATGAATATGACGTGATAAGAGGATTGAGGGTGAATTAAAAAAAATATATCTAGTTAATTTTTAAGATAAAATCGAAAAATATCCCTATATTTATGGCAATAAATATATTGCACATATATGTATTTTTAATGGTATAAAATTATCTTTACAAAAAAATACTTAGACAATAAATGTGAAATTAACTACTTCTGTTTACTTATGGAAAAAATTTGGCATATTTATAACGTTTTGTCTTTTCTATTATAATAAAACTTATATTTATAAATATATATCAATTATATTATTGATGCAAATTAGTTTATTTAATATCAAAATTTTTAACTTATAAAAATTAGGTAAGATAACACCATTTTTATTTAATTGATGTTAAAATAAAAACAATAGTTACAAATACCCATATATTAAATTGTGGGTGAATAAACAATAATCTAACTTATTAGTTTTGGGATAAAATTAAAGATATCCCTATATTTATGGTAATAAATATATTGTATATATTTATATATATATAAATTTATTTTTAATGGAATATAATTTTCTTTATAAAAAATTAAAGCATTAAAAATGAAATTAATTAACTACTAATATTTAATTATGACGAAAATTTGGCATGTTTAAAATAGTTTTATTTGTTGTTATAATAAAAGAACATATATATCAATTATATCATTGATGCAAATTAGTTGTATTTAGTATCAAATATTTTAACTGATACAAATTAAGATTATATAGCATTACTTTTTATCTAATTGATGTTAATGGAAAAAAATTAGTTACGACCGTTTTTACAATTGAAGTTAATTCACATAATTATTTTGATAGTATTAGTATTTTATTATTAGCATCACTTTTAGTTTGATGTAAATTTTGTATTAATTTAGTAAGTGATGTTAAGAAAAAAAAACTAAATACATAATTTATTTAACTGATATAATTTTTTATAATAGTATCAATTTTGTTAAAATGATACATATTACAATAATTCAACATCAATTTCTTGAATTGATGTTAAACTAGTTAATAATAGTATTACTTATTTCAACTGATGTTATATCATATATTTGTTTCATTTATAAATAAGTAATATGAAATAGTATCACTTAAATTAATTTGTGATACAATTTAAGTGATTTAGTCTAGCATTTTTTTTTGTAGTGATTCTATACCTTTTTATAATTAATATAGAAAAACATTATTCAATCTCAATAAAAAAATTCAAATTTTTTTTTTCCGAAATTTTTTTTTTTCAAAACTTTTTTTTTCTTAGAAAACCGTTTTATACCCTTTCCTAAACATATATAAATCATTCATAAATATTATTATACATTTCCTACAGTTTTAAGAACATTTGTTTAATCTTCCAAACATTTCATATATATATTTAATATATCATTTTAAATCATTTTTAAAAACATTTAAAATTATTTTATATATGTTAAACCTATTTTTATATATTTATTAAAGTCTTAGAAACTCTTTCCTAAAACTATGTAAACTATTCATATATATTAGTATATCTTTTTAAAAATTTCAATAACATAGTTTTAGGTATAAAGTATTAAAAACACTTTCTTAAAAATATGTAAACAATTTCTAAATATTACTATACCTATTAAATTTTTTTAAGAACATACTTTTAAGTATGTTAAATCTATTTTTAAATGTTTATTAAAATTTTAGGAACCATTTCCTAAAACTATGTAAATAATTCATAAGTATTAGTATACTCTTCCTAAAATTTTAAGAACATATTTTATGTGACAACATATCCACAAAACATTTGTAACTATCAGTAATTTATGTTTAGTCACAAAAATCGTATTACTTAGTTACTAAATATTGTCGCAAATCAGTAATAAAAATTTGTCACTATATATTTTGTAACATTTACATCATGATTAGTGACCAAAATTTGTTACTTTCACTTGCGTCATAATATTATGACGAAATAGTGACATTTTTATGACTAAATAATTTTGTCACAGTTTCGTATATTAATGGTCACAATATTGAGACAAAATAAGTAGTCACAAAATTTTGTAACAATAACCACTTTTTTTTGTAGTGACTAGAAGGCTTAATGGAAAAAAAAAACAGCATCTTTAACCTTTTGGTCTGTTACCACCCTGATGAGAGAATCAATTTTAACAGAACTTATACGCTTGTCAAAGTCTTGAAACCAAAAATAAATAAAAAAACCAGATTAGATGATTTAAAAAGACTTTGAAAATATTGAGAAGCAACATCTCCCATAGTCGCATCAGATCTTTGCTCAATACCATTCACATCAAACAACTTTTCCAATCTCTTTCTATCCCGATTTGATTTTACAAAAGCATGAAAAAGCTAAGTGTTGTTATCGCCAACTTTTAACCATTTTTTCCTTCTCTTTTGCTTCCAAAACTCTTAATACTCTTTCTAATTATGAAGAAGATCCACTTTCAAATTAATCATAGCAAACCGAGAAGGGTTATTAGAAGATTGATCCCATTCCAAAGCTTGCTCAATCTGACAAATTTGAGTTTGAGAATTAGCATCATTTGTCTTTTCCCACAAACTAAGAGAACGCCTACGACGCCTGAGTTTGTCAGAAACCGAGAAACCACCAGTCAGAGCAACAAAATTTCATACCTTAAAAATAGATTCCTTGATCATGGGCTTGAAAAGGAATCTCCGATCGAACTTAAACTGACCACGATATGAATCTTGAGATGACATCAGCTTGACTAGATCAGGCCTATGATCTGAACCTCTTTTGTCCAAAATAGCTTGACTAGAAACTGGGAATTACTTAAACCAATCTTTATTCTCGAAGCATTTGTCCAGTCTACACTGAATCCAAAATTTATAATGCATGCAACCCGATGTAAAACCATTTCCATGATTAGATAATTCTTTCATGCCACAATTCTAAAACATATTAACAAACGGCAAAAAAGAAGAATCAGAAGCCTTGGACCACCATGCTTTTCTCCGTTATGCATAATTTCATTAAAATCCTCTATCATACACCATCTTTCTTTTCTATTAACACCAATACAATTAAGCTTTTCCCAAACATACTACTGCCCCTCTGAATCAAGATTTCCATATACACATGATATGAAAACGGAAATAGCATCAAATTGCATGTGCAAGTCCATCATATTTTTATCTACATATTTCAAATCAATATTTATACTCTTCTTCCAAAACAAAGCAAGACCACCCCTCTTCCATACCGGATCAACAATATACACACGATCATAACCTATCAATTCTTACAAGTCAACCAAAATGTTTCTACAATTCATCGTCTCCATAGGAAACATCACCTCATGAAAGTGTTTCTGACGCAATTCCCTAAGACGTGGAATTGTCAAGTCATGTGGCCACCTCATTCCTTAACAATCCCAACTTAGAATGCTCATTAGGAAGAAAGTGATCCCATACTAGGGACCACCTTAACATGAAGACGCTTAGCATCTGACAAAGATTGAGCAAAATACCATCCACTTTCCTCTTAGGACTAGCCCCGTCCACTACCATTTGCTTGTCCTTAGATTCCACTTTCATCGCAGTAGACTCAGTAACCAGAAAATGACGCTTGTGTCTGACTTGACGTCTACGAGGATAGTTTTTTTTCACAGTTGAACCTGATGGCAAAGAATCAGAGAAACACTTACCACGAACCGTATGACAACTAGAAAAATAAGAAGAACCACCACACAAATTTGCTGAAGTACTAATCGTCTGACATTCATCAGGATAAAAAAGCCTTTGAACATACTACTAGCCTGAATTGCATAACTCATGAACTTCTGAGAGGGGAGAACCTGAGAATCTTTAGAAGACTCAGTCCGAGACATCTCATAATCAAACACTAAACCTTGCTTTTGTTGATATCACGATGAAAATTTGCGGAATGTTTAAAATGAAGAATTGAATTCGTAGCAATAGTATCCTTTTTCACTTCTTGTAAGGAACTTTTAACTCTCTGTTTTTTAACCCATAAGTCATCACCATTATCCGCCAGTATATACTAACACATATCTTCCAAGACTTCAAGAGCAATTTTAAGCCTACCAGAAAGAGGATCAACACCAACTTGGTATTCACTAATAACCCCAAACAAAGGATCATAATCTTTCAGAAATTGCTCCACAACTTTCCTTCTTTCTACAATTTTCTGCTTCCTAGCCAAATCTTGATCCTGTCTAGACTACAGAAACAAAGGACAACATGCTTTTTCATGAGTAAGACGCTGACAGTGATAGCAGCGTTGTTGAATCCTCTCATTGGCAAACAAAACCACAGTTTGCTCACCCGAGGGAAGATTAACCACCTTCGATCTTCTAAGAGGTTTGAAGACATCAAAAAAAACTTTAACTCTCACAAAACTTTGACTCTGAGGTTTCAAAGGATCAAAAGCGACATCAGTAACTTGACCAATAAGCCAACTCAACGCCATAATAGCTTTATCAGTATAATGATTCACCTGAATATTCTTGATCTGAACCCACAGAGGAATTAATTGAAGAAATTCTAGAGGAGGTCTCTTCACCCATATTTTGATCGCTAAAGTCCACTCGTTGTAAGATTGAACTCCTTTATCCAAAATCTCAAGAAGATCATGTTCATGTTGGTAGAAGAATTGAAAACGTTCTTGAGATAAAGCAACTCCACACACCTTATTATACTTTGTCACTTGTGGGGCATATCAATGATCAAACTTAACATTTTCTAACAATCAGAGTTGAGATAAGACTTAACGAATTTCTATCACTCGAACAAAACTGTGGCAAATCTGGTATGATAAACGGATCATCATCTTCACCCAGATGCATAGCCATCAATGCTTTATCCATAGCCGAATACATCCCGAAAAAATCAAAGCTAACCAATAGATCGAACCCAAACTTGAAAAAACATTTCACACAGAACACAACTCGATCAATTAACTGAAGATAAAAGAGGATCTTCACGAAAGAGTACCCAACTTTTGAATTTAGGAAAAATACAAAAGAAAAACACTTTGAATAAACCACAAAATGCAGCAAAGATTTTCAGATTGACAGCAAAACAAGTTGAAAAGGATGAAATGAGTCAAAGGGAACAAATTAATTCAAGACAAATCTCTATCTTCCAAAAAGCAAAGACTCTTAATGAAGAATAGAGTGTTGAGTCCATAAAAGAGAAATTTTCTTTAACCGTTTTTGGATGATGAAAATATAGAAATGAATGCAAATTCTCCACACAAAAAAAAAAGCTCTAATAGTAATTAGGCGTTCGCGTACCCGTTCGGAATCGGTTCAGTTTTTTTTATAATTTTTGGGTTTTCAGGTTTAGAGATATAAAACTTGTTCGGTATTTAAGAATTTTGATTCGGGTTAGAATACCCAAAAATTTATAATAAAAATGAAAATTCAATAAAATTTAATTAAATGTTGAAAATATAGCTAAAAACTTTCGTATATTTTAGTTATTTAGAGTAATTTAGTTATTTTGGTCTAAAATTAACTTATATATTTGGATTTATGATTATAATTTTGGATAAATAGATTATATTAAGTCTAAATGTAATTAATATCTTAGGTATATAATTATATTTCAGGTATTCATTCGATTTTCGGTTCTATGCGGATTCAATTTTAATTTTTCGGATATAAAAATCTAGGATCCGTTCCGGTATTTTATCGGTTCGGTTCGGTATTCTGGGTTCAGATTTTTTTTTTGCTCAGCCCTAGAGCTGGGAATTTGAGTTATTATCCACGGGAACCACCCCGTTTAACACGCGGCAGGGCAGGTGCGGGTCAAAAATTTTCAAATCCGAATAGGTGCGGGGCGGGTGCGGGTTGAAATTTTCAAAAGCGGGGCGGATGCGGGTCAATACATTTTATCCCGCGGGTTTGCGGGTACCCGCAATTTAAAAAAAACAAAAAATATTCAAAAAATATTAATTATAAATATTTTTCTAATTTTTAATAAAAAATATTATATAATATGTAAATTTTATTTTAATTTATAAAAGTATTCATTATTTTTTAAAAAATATTTATTTTATATTATTAAAAACAATATTATAACTAAAAAACAGATATATTTTTTTAATTTTAAAAATCGTTATGAATTTTACGGGTCCTACGAATAACCTACAAATTTAAGCGGGGCGGATACGGATATATTACTTTTTTATGCGGGTTGGACCCGCTCCCCAGCACTTCAGCCCTATTGTACATATCTTCCTGTTGACGTCACTCATCGTATGTGCCTACGTATCATCAGAAATCCAGAATCGCCTAAAGCCTCTCTCTATTTATAAATTAGAATCCTTTTTCTTCTTCTACAAGTCCCAAATGATCATTCCTTCATACTAATCTAATCTTTGTAACCCTCTCTGATTTGATTCACAAAACTGAGGTACGACTCTCAATCATATTTCTGTTCGTCGTTGTTTCATCTCTTTAAAATTTGAGATGAAATTGAATTTTTGCTGGATATTTTTTTGTTTTTTTTGGGCTTAAAATCTCAACTGATATGTTGAAATTGCAATTGTATTGATAAATCTTCAGATTGCTAATCGATGGCCGTTGACGATAGTAGCTTAGAGTTATCTCATCGCATGGAAGATTCTGGAAGAACAATGAAAGTTTCTGTATTGTGGAAAGGAAACAAATACACTCTTGACATCGATTCCAAGGCAAATCTGAAGGATTTGGGTTTTGTAATGAGAGACTTAACCGGCGTTACGACGGAGACACTCCGTCTGATCGTTCCTCGGTTGAACGAAAAAGGGTCAAAATTGTTTTCTCCTTTCTCTGATGAACACTCGAGTTTGAGCTTACAGGAATCTTCCATAACTGAGGTTCGTTTTTGGTTTTTACACTTGAATGATTCCTGAAAACCTGTTCTTGTCTGATAGATTTTGCTTAAGATTGTCTTAAAAATTGAGCGTGTTTTCCCCAAAGCTTGTCGAATGTGTTTTGTTTCTTGAATCTCTGTTTAAAACTATCAAAAAGCCCTTTTCAAAATTCTTCTTTTGTTTTTTGATTTAGACATGCATGATCTTCCCTGACCAAATGTTCTTGTCTGATTATTTGGAGAAGTTTGCTTTAGTCGAGTTTGCCAATAAGTGTTGTAGTTATAGCTTAATGGTGCATTAGGAGTCCCTTCAGGATATCTGAAATAAAATTGGAACGATAAGGATGATGATGACAGGCACGAATCGAGAGAAAAGTACAAAACTTTTAGCCAATAGCGTGTGGTCTAGTTGTAGAGGACTCCCCTTGTGGGCTCAAGGCATGGATCGTGTTCCACACCATCTACGAGAATCGATGTGATTCCCTCTAGGCCACTGTAGATACATAAAGGCCTTGCGAATTAGTTTGCGTTTTGGTCCACATTTATATAACAAAAGAGGTGCATTTGGATAGTTAACATGTAGCAGATTAAGCGAGAATTCACTTTTGTTCATTGTTTCTAGTATATTTTGAATCATTGTGTGTCCATATCGATACAGCTCCATGCAAGGATAACAATTTAGTCTCATTACCAAAATTTCCGAGACTTGTAAAATGTGTTTACTTTCTCGGATTTCTATTTAAGGTTTCCAAAAGCCTTTTTTTATAAAAAATACTCTGATTCTTGGTTACTTTTCGTCTTGGTTGTAGGATAAAACTATCAGAATGATGGGTGTATCTGAAGAAGAGCTCAATGGAGTTCAAAAAGACGCAATGCCTGACTTGAGAATACTTGGCTTTGAGGAAGAGGAGAGAAGGCTTAGGCAAAAGAAGTTTTCGAGAACTTCAATCAAGCTTCCACAGGGGCCTTACATCTTCTGCGATTTCCGCACTCTTCAACTCCCGGGTATAGAGGTAACTATGTTAGTCAAATATCAACTCAGCCATCTTTCTTTTTCAAACTAACTCCTGAAGGTAGATGAAGACAATGTTTATTAGCATTATGAATTCAGTTAACTTGTTTCTTGATAGTTGACTGTTAAGGAATTGGGTTTCTGCGTCTATATAAAGTGACCCCCGAGATGTTTGTTCTTGTAGTTAAACCCTCCTGCTTCTGATGCTTTAAAGAGAATGCACATGCTTGCAGCAGACCCTGGTATAATCGCTATTATGAACAAGGTTATATTTAAATTATGAGGAACTTTTCATGCAAACCCATATCGTTACAATGTACCAATCGGTTTTCGTATAATATATGTAGCATCGTTGGAGAGTAGGGATTATGACAGAACTCGCTCCTGTTGGTTATGTTGGTGTTAGTCCGAAATGTCTTCTGGGATTTAACAAGGTACATAACACTTTTTGTGTTTCCTTAGTTTGTTCTTGTGTTTGATTTCCTCATAATATTCTGCTTTGGCTGATGCAGAATCAAGGAGAGGAGATTTCTCTACGTCTTCGGACTGATGATCTCAAGGGATTCAGGAAGTACCAGAGCATAAAAAAGACTCTATTGCATGAGCTTGTAAGTTCATAACTATGCAACTAAAATCTGAATATTTCTGCGTATGTCTGATTTGAGAGCTAATATTATGTATGAATAAAAATGTCAGGCTCACATGGTGTACACGGAGCATGATGAAAAGTTTTATGCTCTTGATAGACAGGTAATATCTAATATATACAGTGGTGAAGGTATATGTTCTTGTTATCTCAGTTTTATGTTGTTGGAGATTTTACAAATGAGTGTTTGTATGACAGTTGAACAAAGAAGCTGAAAGCTTAGATTGGACTAAATCAAGGGGTCACACTCTGAATGGAGCCAAGGTTATGAATGACTTTGATGATGAAGACCACTTCTTTGATGAAACTGGAGATGAAATTTTTCCTCAGAGACTTGGTGGAAATCAATCCGAAAATCTTGGAAATGCTCGTGAATCGTCTGTTGCTGCTGCTTATCGCCGTCTCTCCCACACTAGTGAAGACAATGACGTTGGTGCTTCGAAACTCAGAGAAGAACCTGATCCTGATGACATGGTTGATCTTCGGGATGAGAATAAACAATCAATTCTCCCAATACCTCAGTTTGATTCTAGGACTAAGCTTGAGCCTGATCCCGACGATTCCACTGAAGATGCAGCACCACCTGAACATCATTTGGGATCGCTTGAAATGGGGAGTGTTATTGCTCATCCTGCTGAAGACAATAATGAACCTGATCCGGATGACTTGGAAGCACGCGCAAGCGTAGTGGAACTTCAAAATATGGAAATATCAAATGATACAGTCATGTCGGATGGTAATTTGAAGGGACCTCCTGGAGAAACCAATGCAGATGAAACAATCATCGAGGTTGATGAGCCTGATCCAGATGATATGGAGATTCAGAGGATCCAAGACTCTGTTACCATCATCTCTAATCGTCTCAAGAAAGCCATAAATGCCTTGAAAACTGGAGTTAGCCCCGGTGAAGCAAGCAATGTGCTGCAAATGCTTCTCAAAATAGTGAGGTACACTCTTGGAAACTTACAAGCGTGTCTAGAGATTAAAGTCCATTGTTATGTGAATGAAGATACTGACTTATTTTTCTTTTTTCCTTTTTGTTTATGGTCTAGGAACATCATTGAGCAACCAAATGAAATGAAATTCAAAAGGCTCCGTAAGGTATGTTGACTCATTAGGCCTTTGATTCAACATAGTTCCTCATTTGAGTTAATCAACAGTCCGATATGTTTGACTACATGAATGTCATTTCAGGGAAATCCTGCAATTAAGCGCAAGATACTCAACTTCGCAGGTTTGATTCCTTTTCCATCTTCTGATAACAGATTGTGTATGATATATGTGTGTTGAACCGACTCGTGCGGGATGTTTTGCAGCTGCTGTTGAGATCCTTCATGTAGTTGGCTTTGTGGAAGAGATGGTATGGGAAGACACAGGAGCTCAAGAACCATATCTGGTACTGAAACGTAATGATCCAGGCCTCTTGTGGATTGCCAAGTCTATGATTGAATCACACACCACAGGTTCCTAGCTATGTATATTACGATATCTTCTCTGTATAAAACTGTGTCATAAACTACGATTTGAGACTGATTTTGTAAGAAGCGTTGTTCGGTAATACTTTTATGTAGAAATAACATTTACCTATTTGGTTGGTAGTGGGATGAGATTTACATTTAATAGTTCATATCACATATAAATGTAACCAAACTCTACAAAAATGTGTATATTTTTGTGTTTCTTGGATAATCATTATTATAAGACTATCACAACGTTTAATCCACCAAAATTGGTTTAGATAAGACAATCAAAATCCTTGCATTCATTTAAATAATCATAAGAAAATCGTTACATTCATTATTTTAAATTAATTGTTTCTGTAAATGTGATTTTATTATGTTTATAAATTAAATCAATGGTTGTTGTATCAGAAACTGTAATTTGGAGAATTGAAATTGTTTGGAGATACCAAAGAAGTTAATGGTATTTTCACAAATACGAAAATGAAAATGAGGTAAGTAGAATAAAGTGGAAAACTGTTATAATAATAAGTATAATTTATAGGGTAAATAAATATAAATAATAGTAAAATTTTATATCCGTATAATTTGGGATACCGAGAATAACAGAAGAAGCGAGAGAGAATAATATACGAAATTTTTATATATGTGAAATTGTGATTTCGAAAGAACACATTTGTTCATTTACATAGAAGTAAAAAGAAAAAGCTAATTATACATGTTACATTACGTTATTTTTTTGATGTTTTCTTCATCCATTTTAACTTTTGTAACAAAAACCAGATAAAAATGTGAATAGGTGATTTGTAATATTGATAATTTCGTTGATTGTACAAGAATAAAGATATATAAAAAAGAACAAATAGATTCTAGTAAACAAATGAATTGAGTGTGTATAGAGAAGTTGTTTTCATGTCTTTTATTTTTCATATTGTTTTTATAATTAGAAATCATGTTAAAGTCTTTATTTAATGTGTTTGAATAATATTATATAATACTAGGGGATTGTTGTAATTTTTTATTTTAGTTATTTATTGTGTTTGCTTATATATATATATATATATATATATATATATATATATATATATATATATATATATATATTTTTTTTTTTTTTTTATTTGTTATTGACTGAATGAGTTTTTGTAAATATCTAACTGTTTTGCTAACATTTTTGATACTGATTATATAGTTGGAAGATAGAATTCTCATCTGTGTGGATAAAATCTTTTATTTAAGGAATAATTGGTATTAACAAAAAATTTGAAAAAAATTTGGCTATTTAAAAATAAAATGACAACATATTTTTTTTTGAAAAATGGAAATCAACTATTTGCTTCATTGTAGTGTAGTTGTGCTTATTTTGTTGTGATGTTGATGTCCTTTTCTTATTTGGAGAAATCTTGTGTCTATGCTTGTGAGTTTTCTTTCTTGATGAAGTTTCTTATAGCATCTATGGATTTATCAAAGTAGAATTTAGTTCTTGGAGTTGAGGCGAGTAGTAATTTTCCTATGGTCTAGTTTAGAAAAATGTGTTTAAAAATTATTTAAGATGGTAATAAACATTGAATTTTAAACGTATTTACCTTTATATGTTTTTGGATTGATGCTTGTCACCAGGGATGATTGAGTGTTTTTGGTCTTTAATTCTCAAGAAGTGTTGGAAATCAGATGTTTGTTCATCCCATAAAGATAGACGGACTATTGTGGACCTGCAAAAAGAAACAATATGTTTTTTTGAATAATTTTTAACTATTATAAATGTAGAAATTAAGTTTCCGGTATGTACCTGTTTAGTTGTAACTTGTAAGCCTATCATAACCTCTGTTTTTTATTATGGATTCTTGAAATTTGTTCCTCATATGATGTGTATTCTTCGGATGATATCTTTGGAGATAATATTTATTAGTATTTAGAATAAAAAGTAATAACTATATATATATATATATATATATATATATATTAGTAAAAAACTTACAAAAACCTGGTAGTTCTGTTTTGGTATCTCGTAGACGTAGAAGCGAACTATATTTTTGAATTCAGAAAGTGTTGGTAGACATGTTGGGTGAATTCTCGTTGATTGAAAGTATTGTAGTTTGGGTTGTCATTTTAATGACATATTGATGTGGTGTGAGTTTGTATTTTTTTTTTTGTTCGGATATACTATAAAATTTGAAACTTCATATATTTCTCTTTCCATTAAATTATTTTTATGTTGGTTTTCATAAAAATATTGCATTCTGCTTTCTATCATTTGCCCCTGTTTGAGAATTTAGTTTTCGTAAATAAGAAAGTGAGTAAATATATAATTTTTGTAAATTGGTTGTATATCTTTTTTGTCCAAGAGAAGTAATACCATTCGCATGTTTCCTTCTTTTTGTGTGATTTTGTATTTCCCACATTTGGTTGATTCGAACAATGATTGGCAATTTTGAAGGGTCAAATACAAGATTATGTAAATCATAAGTTGTATTGTTTTTTTGGTTTCGTTATTAAGACATTTAGTAGGTTAGTTATTTTGATCAAGATTTGTTTTTTAGTACAATTGTTTATGCAATGGAGTTTTTGTGTTTACCTTTGTTTTCTTCGTGTATCTGTTGCATGTTTTTACTGTTGTTATTGCATTGTAAATAATGGTTGTTGGCACTTTAAGCAAATGCTTCATAAGTGAAATACTGCATATGATGTCTATAGAGGTTTTAAAAGATTTATAAGGTTTTTAATATAAACGTACGAATAAACTGCACATTTGATATGTGGTAGTATTTATATATATATATATATATATATATATATATATATATATATATATATATATATATATATTTATTTATTTATTTATTCGGTGTTTATAATTTTGTAATGTAAATAATAATTTATTTGTTATTCTGAGTTGATTTTTTTTTTAAAAACAAATTCGATTTAATTTCAGTTTTAGTATGATTTTCAGAAATTGGTGTATTAATGTATCTTTTTTTTTTTTTGTAGAGAATACTTTTTGAAAAAATGGAATTATGTATTTCTTTCTTTTATAATATAAAATATTATTTGTATAATAGCATATTTGCTTATGTTTTAGTTGGTTGGTGTAGATAATTTTAGGAATATTTTGGAAGTTTAAAAAAAAATTCATAGAGAGTATAGATCTATGAATAAACTGTAAATTTTGTTATTTGATTAGTTAATTTCGCTTTTGATAGTGATATAGAAATGTATATTTTTATATTGTTAGTAAATAATTAATTTTAAAAATATTGGTTTTCTACAAATCTAGAATTTTATTTCTAGGGGTTTTTTAAAAAAATGGTTTGAACTTATTATTTTGGTGATGTAAAGCAGATTGTAATGAATAGATGCATTAGGTAAAGCTTTTACTTGTGGTTTTTTTTTAAAAAATGTCATGAATCCAAAATATTGTAAGGCAATGTTTATAACTCCAAAATCAAATTTGCTGTTTTTATTCATAGGAATAAAGTATAATTTATCTTTTGATTTTAAATTTGTGTTCTTATCTTTCAATAAATTTCGAACATGATTTACATAAAGTGTTGGTAGGAATTTATTAATTTTTTAAAACTATGAATAAAATCTTAATTGATATTTACTTAGTTTATTTCATTATTTATATTTATATAATAATGTGTTTTTATGTTATTATATTAGGATGAAGTTAATTTTTTTCTTTTACAAAAAGTTTGAATTTAATTTGTTCAGAGTTTATCAGTAATTTTATATCTTTTAATTTTAATGGCTGATGGTAGATTTTTAGTTAATGGTTTTTAAATAAATATGGTATGGGGATAACTTTTTTTCTGATTCCTAGATTAATATTAATTTTTTGTATATATTTTGAAAATACTTTTTAGGATGACTTAATTTTAACAATTTGAATTTAATACATTCTTAACATATATAGAGCTTATCTTGCTTTTGTATTTTTAGGAAAAATATTAAACATATGAAGCCATAGATCTGGAATATTATGTGTCTCATTTTTCAAATGGTCTGAGAGTAGGTTATAATATGTATTAAATTTTTAGGCCATATTATCCATACTTATCTATTATTTATTTTATTTACAATAGAATGTGAGTTGTGATAGTTCACGTACCTCGCAAGTTCTGGTTGAAGCCAAGTGTTTTTCTGCAATTTTTTTTCTAAAACGTTTGGTAAGGTTTTTTTGTTTAGAGACGTTTGATGGAATTTGAGTTATGTAGCTATGAGATATGATGTATCAATTAATTTTACAATATTTCTGTATTGTCAGTTTGGAAAATATAACATACCAATTGATTACACAATATTTCAGTATTGCTAGAATAAACCATTTGGCAAAGAGTTGTGCCGCTAATTAATTGTCGAATAAAAAAAAAAACACTAACGTATATACTATCAAAATTGGAGTTCACTCTATCCACAATGCTCATGCATTTGATGTACGAATATGTATCTGATCGTATAGATATATCATATATGTATAGATACGTCATACATGAATGTATAAGTAGGGTATATGTAATAAATAATGTAAATGCACGTACCTCTGCGATGTGGCCATTCATGTGGGTTAAAGCTTTAAACTATGATAATTTTGCAAACATTGCGTCTTTATCGAAAGTTGAGAGACACTCTCTCACTCTCGCTTTCTCTGATTATGTTAAATCAATTTTCCATCATTTTTTTTCTTTTACCAAGATTCCACCGCCCATACACTCTGTATACTGATGTTCACACAATATTAGGTCGCATTCGAAGAATTCTCTGTTGCGGACTTTCTTGTTGTAGTATCGAGCAGCCAGTTGTTGATAATTCTGGATACGTAGAAGTGCTTGATCACGCTGTTCTTCAAGAGAATCAAGGGCATTGACCATCATTTCTTCATTGAGTTCAACTTGCTCAGGGAGTTTAGCACGGCGTAAGGTGTGAACGTTTACTTCAGCGGGCACCATTGCTTCAACCCCATGAGACAAGGAAAAAGGGGTTTGTCTTGTTGCCCGTCGTAGGGTTGTTCGGTGCGACCAAAGGACGCCGTCGAGTTCATCAGCCCATACTCCTTTTTTATTTTCGAGTCTCTTCTTAATGCCGTCCAGGATGGTCTTGTTGGTTGCTTCAGCTTGACCATTTCCTTGAGGATACCGAGGCGTCAACTTGCTAAGACGAATATTCCATCTTTTACAAAAGCCTTCGAATTTTCGAGAAGTGAATTGGGAACCGTTGTCCGTGACAATCTCGTAGGGGAGCCCATGTCGGCATATAATGTATTTACAGACGAAATTTTGCACTTCGTGATCGCGAATGCGAACGTAAGCTTCTGCTTCCACCCACTTTGTGAAATAATCAGTCATGACGAGCAGGAAACGGCGTTGGTTGGAAGCCGACAATGGACCGACTATATCCATTGCCCAACACATGAATGGGTATGGCGCGGTTGTCGTCTTGAGTAGTTCGGTAGGAGAATGAATCATTGGGGCATGGCGCTGACATTTTTCGCATTGTGCAGCATATTGTTCGCAATCTTTAATCATGGTCGGCCAGAAATTACCCTGTTTTTTCACTTGCATTGCTAATGCTCGGCCACCTGTATGATTGCCTTCCACGCCTTCGTGAGTTTCTTCCATGACTCGCCGGATTTCATCGCCGTTGATGCAGCGTAGAAGAGTTCGGTTAGCGCTCCACCGAAAAAGGTTGCCGTCCAGGAGGGTATAATGAGAACTCTTTGCTTTGAGATGCCTGGCTTCCCACTTATCGTTTGGGACTTCTCCATCTTCCAGATACATTTTGATTTCTATCTGCCAGTCCTTCTGGTCGCCGATTAGTGCCACGAGAGTTATGTGATCATCTTCACACTCCTCCATTTTTTCTGGATTTATAAAAAAAATTTCACTTTGAAGTGTGATGCTCGGTTGTTCAATTTTTTCTACCGGGATTACTCGTCGTAATTTAGACTTTGCGGTTGATGCTAAAGTTGCTAAGGCATCGGCCGAAGTGTTATCACTTCGCGGTATTTTGATTAGTTCAAAATGCTCGAACTGCTTAACTAACGCTTGTAAAACGTGGAGATATGCTTCCATACGCTCATCTTTTGCTTCATAGTCGCCACTAAACTGATTAGTGACGAGTTGTGAGTCCGCATGAGCTTGTATTCGTCGGGCGCCGATCTCCTTAGCAAGACGAAGTCCGACGATTAACGCTTCGTACTCGGCTTCATTATTAGATGCCGTGAAGCCGAGTCTGAATGATTGTTCAAGAACTTCTCCTGTTGGTGATTTAAGTTGAACTCCGACTCCTGATCCCTTTTGGGAGGAAGCGCCGTCCACATGCAGGATCCAAAGCTGCTCCTCTACCACACCTTCGTTAAATTCTTTAGGTAACTCGATTAAGAAGTCGGCGAGGACTTGGGATTTAGTGCTTGGTCGGCTTCTATATTCGATATCGTACTCGCTGAGCTCGACCGCCCATTTCATCACGCGTCCAGATTGGGACGGGCTATGCAAGATGGTTCTTAAGGGTTGATCAGTGAGAATAGCTATTGTATGTGATTGAAAATACGGTCGGAGTTTTCGCGCGGAAGTGATGACGACGAGTGCTAGCTTTTCCAATACTTGATAACGAACTTCGGCATCAGTTAATGTTTTACTAATGTAAAAGATCGGCCTTTGTTCGCCTCTGTCTTCTTTGACGAGAACGCTGCTTACTGCTGTGGTCGAGATGGCTATGTACAGCAGGAGTGTTTCGTCGGGCTCTGGTTTTGCCAATATTGGAGGAGTTGTTAAGTATGTTTTTAGTTGCTGAAAAGCTTGTTCGCACTGATCGTCCCAAACAAATTTCTTGTTGCCGCGTAGGAGCTGATAGAAAGGCAAACATTTATCTGTTGATCGAGAAATAAAACGGTTGAGCGCGGCCACTCTTCCGGTTAATCGTTGGACCTCGCGAGTTGTTTTTGGTGATGGTAGGTCGAGGATAGCTGTTATTTGTTTAGGATTAGCCTCGATCCCTCGTTCTGTTACCACATACCCGAGGAATTCTCCGGATGTTACTGCGAACGTACACTTAGTCGGGTTAAGCTTCATCCCGTATGTGTTGAGAATAGAGAAACATTCCTTTAGATGAGAGACATGTTGCTCGGCCATAAGTAATTTGACCAACATATCATCAATATAGACTTCCATCGTGGTTCCAAGTTGCTCGGCGAACATCTTATTTACTAAACGTTGGTACGTTGCTCCGGCATTCTTTAACCCGAATGGCATTACTTTGTAGCAATACGTTCCTCGATCGGTGATGAACGCTGTTTTTTCTCGATCGTCAGGATGCATTAGAATTTGGTTATATCCTGAGAATGCATCCATGAAAGATAGCAACTCGTTCCCGGCGGTCGCTTCTACAAGACGATCTATGTGAGGTAAAGGAAAGCTGTCTTTAGGGCATGCGCGATTAAGATCGGTGAAATCCACACAAACTCTCCACTTGCCGTTCTTCTTTTTGACAACTACTGGATTAGCCAACCAATCCGGATATTTCACCTCAGTTATTGAGCCGGCACCGAGCAGTTTTTCGACTTCGTCATTTACGGCCTTCGCACGTTCAGGACCAAGCTTGCGCCTTTTCTGTCTGATCGGCTTGAAAGTTGGATCCACATTCAGCTCATGAGTCGTAATGCGTGGATCAATTCCCTTCATATCTTTTATAGACCAAGCAAAAGTTGAAACATTTTTCTTGAGTAGGGACACCAAATCATTCTTGATTTCTTCGGGGAGTGATGTCCCAATACTGACTTGCCGACTTGGATGCTCGTCATCGATGTTGATTTGTTCGACCGTTGTCGAGCTCGGTTGATCTGTTCCGATTACATATGTAGATAGGGATCGGAGTTTCTTCTCGGTTATGAAGCACATGCGTGCAATGCGCTGATTCCCCTTTATTGTAAAAATTCCATTGGCGTTCGGGAACTTGATACATTGATGATAGGTGGATGTTACTGCTTTCATTGAATGTATCCAGGGAGTTCCAACAATAACGTTGTAAATAGCCGGTCGGTCCACGACTACAAATTTAGCTGTCTTTACTACTCCTCCGGCGTAAGTTTGCAACTTGATGGTTCCTACTGTTGTAGTCGTTGCTCCATTGAAGCCGGTCAAGGATTGTATTGTTTCCTTGATCTCAGAATCTTGGATTCCCATCTTTTCAAGGGTTTCTTTATATATTACATCGACTGAACTTCCGGTGTCGACCAGGACGCGTGTGACTTCGCATGTTCCAATTAAAAGCTCGATGACCAAAGGATCGATATGAGGGTGATGTACTCCTTCAGCATCGCTTTGACTAAAACTTATTACAGGATCAGCTGGTATTATGACCGGCCATTTCTGCGCCGTTGCTGCTCGTCGTTCGTATTCTCTAATACTTCGCACGGAGTCATTGCAAGACTGAAGGCCACCCATTATCATGTTGATACGCCGAGTAGCTGTTGGTTGAGGGAAATCGCCCTGTTCTTCCCTCGTTCGTTTAGGAGCGTCTATGCTTGCGGGTAGTGGATATGTTTGCCCTTAGGCATCATCCATTGTCTGGTGATAGCCTCCTTTTTGTTGATCGTTGTTCCGGCGGTTAGTATATGGCTTTGATCGGTTTATTTGAACTTCGCCACTTTGATATTTGGCAACAAGATCATCACGAAGGTTTCTGCATACCGCGGTGTCATGTCCCTTCTGTCTATGATAGTGACAATAATGGTTTGGGTTGTACTCGTCTGACGCCTGCTCTGGGTTCCGATAATACTTATTCCACTTTTGAGTAGATTTTTGATCGGCTTTTTGCTTGTATCTGCTTTCTGTTTCTTGTTGAACATGCTCCTCGACTCCAGCTACAAGGTATGTTGCTGATTTTTTGCCGCGATCAGGCTTATCATAATGCTGTCGTGGTTCGTAATAATCGTCAGTGTGTTTATTTGAATTTTTGTTCGAGCCATGTCTCCTAGCATATGCTGCCTGCTCCTCCTCTATGTCAATATAACCGTACGCGCGATGAAAGGCGTCCTCCAGAGTGAGTGGTTTGTTTAAATGAAGATCTTCTCGTAATTTTGAGTCTATCACGAGGGCATTTCGGAAAGCTCCGATGGCAGTCTTGTCGTCAACAGAGCTTTGTGAATACACCAGTTTGAAGCGTTCGACGAAGTTACGTAGTGATTCTTTCAACCCTTGGACCATTGTCCAAAGATCACTCTCGGAAGTTTTTTGTTGGATATAAATCGAGTAGTGCTTCATGAATGCAGTTGTTAACTGTTTGAAGTTGTCGATCGACTCTGCTCGAAGTTTCGAAAACCAATTGAGTGCTGACCCACTCAACCCTTCAACGAAAAGTTGGCAAAGACCAGCATCCCGTCCCTCTGCCGTGAAGGTAACGCGACCCATTGCGATCGTGAACGCGGTCAGGTAATGTATGGGATCTGTGTTTCCTTCGAAGGTTGGGAGTTTGACCTTATCCAATTGACGAATAGGGGTATGTGTGATTTTAGTTGTGAATGGAGTCTTCTGGGTGTCCTCGAGTACACGTTCTATCTCTGGTGCCGAGCTGATAGCCCTATGCACCTTTGAATTAATGTCCTGCAATCCCAGTTGTAGACTTTCAATTGCCTGATCCCTGTGGTTGTCATAATTGAGGGTTTGCTGTGGTAGAACTGGAGTTGTCTCTATTGATCTCGTGTACTCGGAGTTGAGCGTATTCGGGAAGAGAGGCCGGCGCAAGGTAGGCTCTTGTCCGAGGGGTGTCTGTTCGTCATTGTTTTGTCGGTTTGTACGGACAGAATTAATCAATTCTAGACGTGCTTCTTGACGATCAAGACGAACGAGAACGCTTTCCAGGAGTGAGGCTATGGTTGTTTGATCCATGGCTGACCGTCGAATCACCCCTTCGGATGTTTCACCGGCTTGGTTACGCGCGGCTTCTATTATTTCCTCCTGTGGCGGATGGCGATCTCCACCATCTGACCGTACGGATGTCATTTGTTGATGGTTGTATTTTAGAAAACTTTATCAAAGATCCCCACAGACGGCGCCAATTGTTGAACTATAGATTTGACCACCGTGGGATGGTCAAAATCTAGGTTTAGGGTTTTGATAAAGTTTCTTTTGTGGTTTTTTATTCGGCGGAGATCGGTGTTTTAGGTCGTCAATAGTTGATCGGAATAGGTTTTTCCTCTCAAGGTTTTCTTTAGAACTTTTAGTATATTTTAATCGATAATCCTTGTTAGGAGGCACATACATCTTTATATAGTTTATCTAGGTCGGCGTAAGTGACTAGGTTAAATCTAAAAGCTATTTTACAAATTGGGCCGAGCAGAGATGGGCCGATCATTATGCTCGGCGGGCCTTGTTAGATGGACGAAGTTCGTCTCCAACAATATAGTTTTTGGGAATAACTTCTGCAATAGTAATGTTATAAATGAAAGAGTTTAATGTGAAGGAGCTAATCTCTACGAAAAACTTCTGCAATATTAATTAAATGCTGAAAACCAATAGGAAAATTAAAGGACATGTGATAGAGGTTGGTTGAAACCATGGAGTTTTTATTCGGTACGTGGACGTTTTCCATTTTTCTTTGTGGTCTCGGTTGTCTCAGAGCTATTGACAACAGTTTCTTCTCTTGCATCAGCAGTATTTGGTGTCTCTTGTGTTTCGCCATCCTTGTCTTCAATTATATGTGACACAGTGATTGTCTGGCGACTTGCTCCAAAGTTAATTTTTTAACTTTACTTGGAATTTGCATTTGCGTCTGACAGTGTTTAGTAGACACTGTGGTGTGGTTGTGGTTATGATTTCATCTTGAAGAGGTCCATTTTCACCATCCTAAGAAGAAGACAAATCTGGTCATTGAAGATTGTGGAAACATTAGTGTTTTTTTATGATTGTGCATACCTCTCTCATCTCATTTATGACATTTGTAGATTGTCTTCCAGCCCATTTGAGAGCTTCTTTGTCGAAAATGACAAATGTTGTTGTACCGCCATTGTCATCAAGTACGGTAGCTTCAAATCAATATCTAGAGGTGGAAGAAAATATATGATGACTGACAAACAACCAGCATATAGATATAGATATATACATTTATATATAAATATATGTAAACATTGTTGTGTTTTTTTTTTTAAAGGGAGCTAACCTGATGATGCCCACATTGTTGGGTTTGTGAAAATTGGGGTTCGTGCAGGTCAAAAAGGTTTCAGATGTTTCCATTTTCCACCTGCAGCCCGAACAGGAGATGAAGTACCAACCATATTCACTAAGGACATCCGTAATGGTTGCATTGCAAATGAAGCTAGCCATCTAGATGAATTGGTGTGGGTTAATAATAAGAAGTTTATTGATTTGTTTAAAATAGTGGGGACCAACACAAACCTGTGGTGTTTCATTTAGTAAGAAATCGTGAATCTCCTTCAAAGATACTATCTTCAATTTGGTAACTGCAGAAGATGAGCTCTCGAACAGCTGGTGGGTCTTCTTCACCTGCTCTCAACCTGTAGGTGTATAAGGAGGACAGCTGTTTATTATGTATTATATGACATAATGTTAATTTAATATTAACAGCAACCTAGGAAGTAGTAAAAAATAGCTTGTCCATTTGAGTTTTTGTTCTCAAAACCATATCTATGTATTGTGTGTTCCACATAATATATAAAATAAGGTTCATATTTTACCTTGTAAGATATTCCTTGGTTTCAGCAATGTTTGATGTTTGAGTCAAAGAAGAGATGTGTCGAAGTTGTAGTGCTAAGTGTTACGGGTCCTGCAAAGTGCAGGGAAATTTAATTAAAATGAGAAAAACTCAGATATAATGGTGATTAATGGAATTTCTAGACAGATTCTAGGATAAAAATAAATGAAGATCTAGAATCTGACACACCTCCAAGTGTTTTTGCATTTAGAGTTGTTAGCAAGATGACTGAAGGGTTCTTCTCACTCTCATTCCATCTACTTTGGAAGTTTGCTGCAATTTTGTCCCAGAGGTAGACATGAGCTGTTTCCCCACTGCGTTTGGAGAGATTGAGATGATAGTCAAAAACCACATGTATCAGGATAATTTAACATTTGAGATTATAGTGATCTTACTCCTCTAGTTGGACATGTAGGAATACTATGTCCATGGATCTTTCATGAGATGTAGCTGGGGCTAGAGCCGGGGATGTACTATTGTGGTAGGAATGTGTAGATTTTCCCCATTAATGAGACGGATGGTGCCAATGATATCTGCATTGAAAAGAGATGAAGAGTTTAGTTAGGAAAAGTGTTCTCTTATAAAATTAGAATAAGAAAAGACCAGAGAAAGAATCATCACTTTGATATGAATCACGACTTATAATTGAGATAGAAATATATGTAAGCCAACGGATGGTAAAACACATTCTGATATTTCTTTAAAACACAACATCATAGATATTATATTTACAACCCAAGATCACGCAAAAGGCACCCAATAGTACTCCTGTTTCAGTGTGTATGAAGCGATTATTATACTCAATTTTAGATCAAATGAGGCAGGAAATTGTCATGTGATGAGAAATATATATGGCTTGGCGAATTAAAGAAGATTTACATTATACTTATTATACACATTTGAAAAGATAACATTTTTGTGTAGATAACATAAATGTCAGGTACCATATAATTAATGAGAAGATATACCTTTTCAATATTGTAACTGGTGGTCTTTGTACTGAAGCATGAAATAACTTTGAACTACGGGTGTTTTAGAATATCAAACCAATATTGAGGAGAACATAAGACTAACTAATTTTCCTCTGCTCTAATAATTTTGGAACTAAAGGGTACTTACCAAAAAGCTCTGTGTGTTTGTCCACAATGTCCATGAACACCTGGAAATTACCAAACATGAACTTCTGAGCATCTATTTGCTGGAGGCACAGTTCTTGCTCAACGAAGGGTCAGTGAAGGTAATCTCATATTTGTGGGGAGAGACTTTGTAGACGGTTTTGGAAGGTCTGATAATGAACTTGCTAATCTTGTAAATTGTGTTCGACTTTAGTGCGCCCTTGAAACGGAATAGACGGTTTGCCGATATGAACGCTTAAATTGTTATCGCCTGTAACAATATTATTAGACATTGAAGTAGGACATGAGATATGTGATTACTTAGAGTATATCAGACACATACCTTGGTGTCAATGAGAAGTAACTCTACACCCATGAGTATATTCCCCTTTTTGAAATTGCGAACTTCCCAGAAATGAATCAGTCTGACGACGACATCCTCTTTGCAGAAATCTCCTTGGAGATCTTCGAAAGTCTTTGGAGAAACAATTGAAGATGGTGGAGCCATGTTTTACGGTGGTGAAAATTCTTTGTGAGGAAGATAAGATGCGGTTTCAGCTGTTGAGGGGGAGATTTTATAGACATGTCTTCGAAAGGAAGCTTGATGGTCGCAAGCTGATTGTGTAAGAAGCAATGAAAACAATTAATAAATGATTTATGGAATGAAAAGGTAACAATCTGCTAATAAATTATGCTAATCGAAAGGAAGTGTGAGAAGAGCAAAAGGCGAACTGTAAATGTGGAGTTGTTACGTCGGATATTTCGATGAAAGATGGATGCAAGGAGGGAGATGAAACAATAATTGTCGTTCAGAATTGAAGAAGGAGGTGAGGCGACAGAAGGTTTTGCAAGGTGAAAAGAGAAGACATTTATTTGGGACATGGTTAAGTTTAAACGTCATATGGGCCTTTATTGGGTTATAATGTCACGTGTACTCATTAATCCCGAACCTAAAGAGCATCCTAAACATAGTCTAATCATTTTAGTTTCACTGATTATATATAATGGGCCGACTTTTTCTTATGGGGCTTTTTGAGTCTTAACATACAAATCTTGGGTTGTCGATATTTCGTAGGTTTTCTTAGTTAATGATTTGATTATAATCTTAGTTACACATTGTCCACAAATGGGACATGTGGCTCATTTTGGGGAAAGAAAAAAAAAATGATGTGGCTAGCTTATGGAGCCTCACGGAGCAACTTTATATTAGTATAGATTTATTTATGTGTGTGTTCGAGTAAGAGTTTTGGTGGAACTTATATGTAACATCTCTATCCCAACCCATCTCATTTTAATTATTTATTTTGCTCAATTCAAGTCCAATTAAAATAAAAAGCCCCAAAATCTTTTTTTAACAACGTCTCACATTGGAAGTTTATGATTTTTACCTCTCTCTTCCTTCCCTATATAAGGAGCTTCATCCCTTCTCTTTTTCTTCACCAAAGCAAAGCAGTGTCTTGTCCAGTGGTCAGTTGTTGTCGGATCATCCGACGACCAATCACTGGTAAATCTTTTTAGTGATTTTTTTCCGGCGAGTTCTGCTAAGTTTCCGGCGAGCTTCCAGTCAAGTTTCCGGTAAGTTCTTGCGAGCCTTTTAGTAAGTTTTTCATCTCCTTCCTCTTTCTGTTTTTGTCCTTATCTAGATTTGTTCGGTTTTAGTTTAGTCTAGGTCGGTTTAGGTAGATTGAATAGGTTCGGGTTTCCGAGTCTGGGTCTGGGTCGGGTCGGGTCCGGTTTGACTGGTTTGACCGGTTTAACTGTTGACTTTTACCAGTTGACTAGTTAACCAATGACCGCTGTTCAAAGGCCGTTCTCACTCGATTTTTCGTGATGATTTCAGTTTTAGCATCCGTTTGAGCATTCGGAGTTCAGAAGCCGCAGTTATCATCCGTTTTGCCCAAGGTGAGGGCTTTTCCGCAGACTACCGTGTTTTTCGTCAAGAAGTGCCATAGATGGAATCTAGTACTAAATGTGTTCCGTTTTTCTTGAGTCTAGGTAGTTTTGCTTGTAAATTGGACCTAGGAATATAGATGATTCAACCCATTGATTGTGCATTAAATTGTTAATTGAGTCATCTATATTCCTAGGTCCAATTTACAAGCAAAACTACCTAAACTCGATCAAGAAAAACGAAACACATTTAGTACTAGATTCCATCTATGACGCTTCTTGATGAAAAACACGGTAGTCTGCGGAAAAGCCCTCACCTTGGCCAAAACAGATGATAACTGCGGCTTCTGAACTCCGAATGCTCAAACGGATGCTAAAACTGAAATCATCACGAAAAATCGAGTGAGAACGGCTTTTGAACAGCGGTCATTGGTTAACTAGTCAACTGGTCAAAGTCAATGGTCAAAGTCAACGGTTAAACCGGTCAAACCAATCAAACCGGACCCAACCCGACCCAGACCTAGAGTCGGAAACCCAAACCTATTTAATCTACCTAAACCGACCTAGACTAAACTAAAACCAAACAAATCTAGATAAGGACAAGAACAAAAAGAGGAAGGAGATGAAAAACTTACTAAAAGGCTCGCAAGAACTTCCCGGAAACTTGACTGGAAGCTCGCCGGAAACTTAGCATAACTCGCCGAAAAAAATCACTAAAAAGATTTACCAGTGATTGGTTGTCGGATGATCCGACAACAACTGACCACTGGGCAAAGCACTTTTGCCTTGGTGAAGAAAAAGAGAAGGGATGAAGCTCCTTATATATGGAAGGAAGAAAGAGGTAAAAATCATAAACTTCCAATGTGGGACGTTGTTAAAAAAAAGGTTTTTGGGCTTTTTATTTTAATTGGCCTTGAATTGAACAAAATAAATAATTAAAATGAGATGGGATGGGATAAGGATGTTACAATTCTTCCCCACTAACGAGGAATTCGTCCTCGAATTCAAGTTCTGATCTGACTGGCTGATCTGCTCCTCAAAGCTCTAGGTATAAAACCCTCATCTGAGTCTTGGTCTCAGATACTTCCTCCTGAGTTCAGACTCTCTCCCAACAAACTCTGACCATCAAGTCATTTTCTCCTCAATTTTCATTTCCTGACGCTCCATAACCGCCACTGGTTGGCTAGACACAAACAATTTTTTTCTGACATCACTTGGCGGCTGCTGCAAAATTGGTTTTGTCCCTCTAACAATCTTCTTGAATGCAACACGAATATAAAGAAGACTCTCATGCAACACGATAATTCCATCGACCCTTGGGATATGCACTCTTGCTCTCCAACTCTACTCAATTTCATGGTAATCGTCTCGTCCTTAAAATCACAACATGGTGGTTTATCTCCATTACTACTAAGTTTCTGAAAGAAAAAACAACTCCCATGAATACGACAGATACAACTCGATGAATGCTTCAAGCTCCCTGTGTAAATCGACTGCCTGACTCTGTCTACTCTTCGGCTCGAACACATCCTGGATAACCAATACTCGACTAGGCTCAACATACAAAACTATAAGTAGCTCCAATATCCAATAGAGTATCAGCTGCCCCACCCCAAGCGACAAACGACCAACACAAGTACTAAATCTATGGCTCCCACATAAGCGACATGCTCAAAACCACAAACTCAAATCCACAATCTCAACATAAACAATCTCAGCTCTCTCGTGGTCTCCAATAACAAATACTCGCGACAATAGCTTGGCTCTTGGGTGGTGGCAGAAGCAACCCTGAACTCACTACGAACAATCCCTGGAAAAAAATATGATCCTGCTGACCACAACTGAAACAACTCTAGGTCCAACTACTGGCGTTGCAACCTGACTGTCAAACGACACATCCACTGACATAAACTGACAGTTACTTATGACACGGTCCAATCGTCCGAGTGAAAAACACTGCACAGACCCTCCTAAAATGATGTTGGTGATAACAAAAAAGATAAGGCGTAAGTCCCGACAGCTCCGACACCCTCCTATGTCTCGAATAAGTCTTCTCAAGCTTTGACTGAGCACTTTGTAGAACTTCTGTTTCTCCACTATGCTTGCCTCCTGAACAAAAGTCTTCTCAAACAAGTTTATCAGGTCGGTGTAGTCTGGCGCTACATAACACTTGCAAATATCCACTCGCAGACCATTCAAAAACCTCCTGACCAAGTCCTTATCGGCTGTGAAACCCCCAACAAATCTGTGCAGACGACTAAACTCTTACTCGAACTCCCTGATGGTCCAAGTTCCTTAGGAAATGTGATCAAAAGAATTGGCATTCATGTGCCTGACTTCACGAGGAAATAACGTCCTATCGAACTCCCTTTAGAAGTTTTTTCCGCTCAGCAGATAATGGTCATGCGCTGCATCTTCGTCTCCCTCCCACCTGGATAAGGTGACTTCTCTCAAATACTGGGTGGCAAGTCTAAATGGTACTCCGCTGGGCATCTCGTATGCTCCAAGTCACGGTTCAGTTGCTTCTTCCAATCGTCTACGGTGGTGGTATCCAACGTCCTCTCAAATCGATCCCAACCCAAGTCCTGCATCTTTCTCATTAGCTTCCAATACGCGGGTCCCTCTCTTTCTCTTACAGATACTGGCGGTGCCGGTGCTGGCGGAAGTTCAACAACCTTATGGAGCATGCTGATGTCCGCACTTCTTGCGGTACCTCTGAAGCCCCTTCAACAATTCACCATGTCCTACAATCGACTTCCTGAGCAAATAACCTAACTGCCTCTTGAGCGATCTGACTGACGACATCCTGATTAGCCTGCTGAGCAACGAACTGGCAAACCTGGCGCGAAACAATTAACTCTCCTCGATGGCAACTGAAAAGGAACAACCTGGTTAAACTGCAGCTTAAACTGAGCCAAACTTATAATAGATTAATACCAGACAGAATGGGTGCCCCATTGTAATTTTTTTTTAAAAACCCCAGCCCCATAATTTTTTTTTTTTGTTAAAAAAAACCGTTGAAAACCGAATATGCAATCATGCATCCTACTACTGTCTCCCGGGTCAGAACCGGGATGACAAAACCTAGGCTCTGATACCAAAATGTAACACCTGTCTCATCGATACTCGAGAACGGCGTGCCACTAACCACATCACATAACTCAAATACTCTAATACTCAATGTCTCATAGCTCAAATACCTCAAATGCTTAATGTATAAAATAAAATACGAAGAAAACGTAAAATCCCAAAGAAGCACCCGTATCGTCATAAGCATATATCTACTTGTCGGTCTCACCTGAAAAGGGAAGAAAGAGGGGTGAGTAACAGGAGAGTTACTCAGTGAGGTATGAGATGCTAATCACAAAACACACAATCTGGTCATAGCACACCAAACACGGAAAACAGACTAAACATGCACAAACACGGTACCTAAAGTACCCAAAGAACAGTCAATGTCCTACTACCGGATCCAGTGACCGGCGGCACCCTCCTCCCAGAAGGACAACTTATGGGATAGTGCCTAATCACACCGCTCGTAGACGATTATCGACCTCTGAAGGTACTGGACAATAGGTCGACTAAGCTGCCCAACACCATCTCGTCATACAACACGCGATGCAAGTACAGAAGTCCGTCTCTATACCCCCACAATCCCTAACGACTCACATAGTCGACTAATCCTAGCTCTAGCAAGTTTAAAAGACTCAATTAACAATTTAATGCACAATCAATGGGTTGAATCATCTATATTCCTAGGTCCAATTTACAAGCAAAACTACTTAGACTCGATCAAGAAAAACGGAACACATTTAGTACTAGATTCCATCTATGGCGTTTCTTGACGAAAAACATGGTAGTCTGCGGAAAAGCCCTCACCTTGGCCAAAACGGATGATAACTGCGGCTTCTGAACTCTGAATGCTCAAACGGATGCTAAAACTGAAATCATCACGAAAAATCGAGTGAGAAAGGCCTTTGAACAGCGGTCATTGGTTAACTAGTCAACTGGTCAAAGTCAATGGTCAAAGTCAACAGTTAAACCGGTCAAACCAGTCAAACCAGACCCGACCCGACCCAGACCCAGAGTCGGAAACCCGAACCTATTCAATCTACCTAAACCGACCGAGACTAAACTAAAACCGAACAAATCTAGATAAGGACAAGAACAGAAAGAGGAAAGAGATGAAAAACTTACTAAAAGGCTCGCAAGAACTTCCCGGAAACTTGACTGGAAGCTCGCCGGAAACTTAGCAGAACTCGCCGGAAAAAATCACTAAAAAGATTTACCAGTGATTGGTCGTCGGATGATCCGACAACAACTGACCACAAGGCAGTGCTTTGCCTTGGTGAAGAAAAAGAGAAGGGATGAAGCTCCTTATATAGGGAAGGAAGAGAGAAGTAAAAATCATAAACTTCCAATGTGGAACGTTGTTAAAAAAAGGTTTGTGGGCTTTTTATTTTAATTGGGTTTGAATTAAGCAAAATAAATAATTAAAATGAGATGGGATGGGATAGAGATGTTACATATGTTTTTATAACATGCACCACATGCGCTAAATTTTTTCTTTCTCAACAAGTGAATACAGCCTTCTTCTTCGATCCCGTTTTGCCTCTCTAGTGGCCGGCTTCATACGGCACCGTGAGAGGACCTTTTATCTTTTCTTTTTTTCTCTTTATTACTGTTCTGATCTGATTTTTTTCGGCGGGGTTTCTTTGCTGGTGGAATGTCTTTCTAGATCTATTTTCGATGGATTTCGGCGAAGTTATCCTTCGTGTGGCGGTCAACGATAGTGGTCTCTCGGTTGGTGGAGGTGCGATGGTGGATTTTCTAGGCGGATCTATCCTATTCGAAGACGGCAGCAGCCTTGGCGGTTGTTAGCGTCCGTCTCTTCGCGGAGGCATCTCTCCTCCGGTTACTTCTTGTTGATGTGGTGGCTCTGTGTCGAGCCTGAGTTTGGGTTTGGCGGATTGTGGCATTCTAGCAACAGCTATGGTGCTTTGATTCTTTTCTGGCCAGATCTGGTTCTAGTTTCTCTCTTCTCCAGCGTTTTGACTCTCTCCGGCATGGATCTCTGGATTTTCCTAGCTGTGGTGGTGGTGTGGTTTGTGGGTTTGGCCTTGGAGTCTTCTGGGGTGTGTCAGCCGTGCTGGCCGTTGCTAGTAAGTCTTTGTGTCTACTCCCGTCTTTTGCCAGTTCACCGTGGGTTTAGTTTTTCTTCACTCGTTTTGTTCTGGTGTTAGAGTATGTTTCGCTTGTGTGGTTTTGTTGGAGCTTGTTTTGAATTGGGTTTTAGGTCTTCTTTATTTTTGCTTTTGGAGGACATAATAAGGCTGTTTTACTGAGATCCGAGCCTTTGAGGTAGCTGACTTCGGGGAGAGAACTTGGTAGTGTGAGCTTATGATCGTTATTTTGCTAGTGTGTGCAGTCTCGTCTTAGTGTTGGATCTTTACTTGTTTAGATGAGCGTGGTTCTTAAACATTGAGGACAGTCTTTGTTCGAGCATCTCTTCACTTCTTAGAGTAAGGTATTCTGTGTGGGCTGTTTGATGAAACAGTTTCCGTTAAGTTTAATGAGTATTTCCTTCGACTTTTTTCTTGATTTTCTTTTCGATCCTATCTCGATTGCGTTATCTTCTCGGGTTTTGAGTGTTCTATCGCTACTATTTGATATATGTTGCTGCAAGCGGGTATTTGTTAGTGTATAGATTCATTTTTGCTTCCATATTTTTATTCTTTTTGTCATGGAATCAATTTTTTTAGGTAAAACAAATTTTAATCAAGAAATTGTAACACTTAAACTTAAATTTTCATTTTGTATGATATTTACCATTTAGCAAAATTTTTATTTATTTATGTGGATTCTACTCCTACGAGTCAAAACACTTAAATATTCTTTTAAATAAGTCGTGAGTCTACTTTGAAATTGACATGATCGTGTGAGTTTGATTGGCTTCACTCCATGTAAACTTAAGTTAGCTGCTCGACTTTGCCTTATACATTTTCACTGTGGTAATGCTTTTCCTTGGGCCTCTGACTATTATCTTAGTGGGCCTGAATTTCTGGGCCGATACTAATCCAATAGTAAGCCTCCACTTCTGGGCTGACCATTTAAAGAATTCTGAGAAGTTTGTTATTCTTAGAAATTAATAACCCAATCACGTTGGGCTATTTCAGTTAGAAAAAAGTGGAAAATGGGCTTTTTGCGCAAATTTTATAAAATTTAATGCGAGAAAACTAGGAATGGCATCACCTGGTAATAAAACCTAAAAACCGAGGGCATTTACAAAAGAGCTATATGATTTAAAGAAAAGTCATCTCGCGAGAACCAGAAAAAAGAAAGCAGAGCAACGAAGCTACACGAAACCTTTCATTTCATCTAATAATATTTTTTGAAAATTGATTTTCTTCGAAGATCTTCGTGATTAGCTTGAATTTGATCCATCCATAGTTCGGTAAGCTCTCGTTCCCTTTGATTCCAATCGTCTCCTACCTTTGATTTTGCTATTCTTCTCTTAATTTAGGGTTTCTAGTTATTCAATTAGGATTATATAGTCGGTCAATTCAATTGTGCCAAGTATTGGTTGAATCAAGACGAATCTGTTCTTGATGGATTTGAGATCATTTCTTGTTTTGTAATCTGTATCCTTCGATTTGGGTATCTCTGTTATGTCAAAAAGGCGTAGTTTTTGTTATTTACTATTGAAAAATTATCCCTTTTGATATATTCTCTTTGGTCGATTGTACCATTTATATCTGGATTGAGAAGAATATATTCTTCCTAACTTTTTAACATATCACGCCACTATTACAAGTCAAGATTCTTGCCTAGTTCTTGCTCATAAGGAATCTGAGATTTCTATATATTAGCTGATGAAGTTGTGTTACAGGTTAATGGCTTAAACCCTTTTAAGCATGAGTTGTAACTATATATAAAGGTTTTCTCTTTGATATGTTCTTTGATTTAGCGTAAGTGTGTTGATTCCTAAAGTTCTGTTCTTCGTGGAGATGGCTTTGTTTTGCAAGACTTGTTTACAATAGTATGCTGAACTTTTTGTTTTTGAATTTGGAAGCAGAGACAATGCCGAAGAACAAGGGAAAGGGAGGAAAGAACAGGAAGAGAGGAAAGAACGAAGCTGATGATGAGAAGCGTGAGCTTATCTTTAAGGAAGATGGGCAAGAGTACGCACAAGTCCTCCGTATGCTTGGTAATGGACGATGTGAAGCCATGTGCATTGACGGGACTAAACGTCTTTGCCATATCCGTGGTAAGATGCACAAGAAGGTATGGATCGCTGCAGGTGACATCGTACTTGTTGGACTGAGGGACTATCAAGATGACAAAGCCGATGTCATCCTCAAGTACATGTCTGATGAGGCCAGGCTTCTCAAGGCCTATGGTGAGCTTCCAGAGAATACCCGTCTTAATGAAGGTATTGTTGGTGATCTTGATGAAGATGACGATAATGCTGGTGATGATTACATTGAGTTTGAAGACGAAGATATTGATAGGATCTAAGTTTGTTTGGTTGGCCTAGTTCCAAGCTTGTAATATCAATATTTGAGACAACACACTTCTTCTGAGAAATCGAAGATCTGGTGAAAACATGATTGTTAAAATAAAGTGATTGTTATCCCTATTACTGCTTCTCCTATCATTTTGGATTCCTCAAATAATTTACAGAAATGTTGTTATGGGATTCGAAAGAACAAACTATATTGCGAAACACTTGGGAGTTATTTCAAACTTAAAGATTTACAGCTAGCTATTATCTTTCTCAGCTGCTGCTATTTATCTTCCTCGATGTTTCTTGCCATTCATTTCCCATTTTGCAGCTTGTTGGTGCGGTCTTGGCCTTCTTAGCTTTCTTTGTCTGTTGTTGCTTCGTTGCCTGAAGCTGCAAAAGAAACACGAAACACTTAAATGTCTGGTGAGTAAAGTATGTTTGATCTGGGTCTATGCATTGTGCGGTTTTGTCTCTACCCTGTTATGCCTTCTCTGGCTTTTGTAGCTTGGAACAGATTTGCGCTTTGATAAGCTGGCCTTAACACTGCTCTTTTCTCTCTGTAAGTCCTCTGTTTCCTCTTCTAGTGTCTCTGATATGCTTTCAAACTGGAGAGGTATGTCGTTGGAGGCACAGCTCTCCAACTCTCCAGCTATACTGAAAGATCTGTTCTTTCTTACCAATGTTTGATTTCTCGTCGCAACATCTGTCGTCTGAATGCTTATTCGGGGATCAGCCGGAATGTTGTCTGGTACACGTGTTGCCATCCACCGTTCTAGCCAACTCCAACCGATGTTGGATTCATCATCTTCACTGCTGCGATCTATTTGCTTCTTCTTTGAGCAAATTCTTAGCTTTTAAACAAAGATTTTCACAGTTTAGCAAACACAAGCTCTTTGGATCTTTTAGGATTCAATCACATGTTTTAATTTTTAATTTTTTTATTTTACCTGCTGTGAAAACGCATAAGCAAGTGCTCTCTCCCGTTTTGTCATTGCTTCGATTCTGCTTTGAATCCTTGACTTTGATATGGTGCTGCTCACCGTGCTATCGTCCCAGTCTTCCTGTTATGTGACCATGTTATGTTATTCTTCTCTTTATCTTTAAATTCCCATTTTTCTTACATGGCTTCTTTGCTTACCTTTATCCTCAGAACTCGAGTGTTGTTGTTCTTCTGTAATGTCCTTCGATTTGCGGATACTCGTTTTCTTCTAACAAACGGTGCTTTCACAGAATCACATGTCTGGACTTCTAGTGATGTCCCCATGGATACTTTACCTTGTGAGTCTTCTCCTGAGAAACTCTCCTCCTTAACAAACGTTTCTTTTTCTACTTCTTTGCTCTGACGTTTTGCCTGAAACACATTCCAAGAATCAATGGAGTGAACGGACATAACAGCACAAGACAAAAGAGTGAAGGTGAGAACCAACCAGGTAACTTCTGAATGCTGTCTGAATTATGATTGCAGCGTCTTCTTCAAGGAACAACTTAGAGATTGGAGTAGTCTGATGCTTCTTTGGTATGTGTGTCTCCGTTGTTTCGCTTTGGCCATCAACATCTTCTTTAAGTCCTTTCGATTTCTCCTCGTGTAAAGGCTGAGTTACTGAAACCTCTGAGTCGTCCTCATCTTCCAAATGTTGTTTCACAGAAGCTGAATCTTCGATTGCGAGAACCGAATCAGAAGGCATAACCAAATCTGAACTCATTGGCTGAGACATTGTAAGAAGGGCGTCTACAGAATCTTTTCTTGATCCTGAGTCATCCACAGCGAGAACAGAGTTGAATTCATCTCCGCAAAGGTATGATCTAACCGAGCTCCATCTTTTCTTTTCTCCTAGATTGCTTCTTCCCTGAAACATTACAACATCCCAAGTAAGTCAATATATACAAAAGCAAGAACGTTTGAAGAAGATGATCATCATGTACATTGTTGTAGTCATGAGCCCCAAATGATTTGTTTCTGAAGAAAATGCTTCTCACTAGTCCTCCTGTAACACCCATCTCTCTCTATGTTTTCAGAAACAGTTTTGGATAAAAGAACTTGGGAATTGAGAAATGGAAACACACACATGTGAGATTGATTATATAAAAGCTGGGAAAGAAGAAGAAGAAGAAAAAGTTGCATTATTTTAGAATCAAAACCACATGACTCATCTGCAAGAGTGCATGTTAAAAAGAGATTCAAAGGACAAGTAAAAAAAAAAAGCTGAAGTATAGCGTATAGTGCAATAGTTATGATTGTGATCCAGAAGAAAAGTATCTATGATTTAGTTTATTTTAATTAATTGAAGTCGTGAGTTTTTGTGGTCTCTACTTTAGATTACTTTAGGAAAATTTAAAGAGTTATGCTTTGGAGTGCACATGGAGAGTATCGGATTGGTTCTTTTCTTATGCAAACGGCAATTTCACTCAATTTCACTTTTTTATTCCCTTCACTGTCACATTGCTCTGATGAATATTTCCTAATTTTAATGGCTATGCTTTTTTTTTTTTTTTTTTATATTGGAAATGGAAAAGTTTTTGGTACGGTTTACTACTCTGTCTTTTAGATATAGACTTCTCGGTTCAGAGATTTGTGCCATATAACTTTCCTTTTTTCTTGTCGGCAACTTGATTATATGAAAATAATGCATTATTGATAATTAACCCATCGAGGGTAAACATGTCCCACATAAGGGCAGATACAAACTCACAACATGTAAATACCAACATAACTATATTTATGTTTTGTAATTAAATTTTGAAAGATCTAATAATACCAAGAAGCTCATAACAACTGAGATTGACTAGTTCATGTCTTAACAAAACAAAGCTAGGCTAACCTACCAATCACCTGAAGAACTATCTCTAGAGAAACCAGTTGTCAGTCTACAACTCAATCTTGTAGAGAACCTCGTACGTGGCAGTGTCTGAAATCGTACGTGTTAGCTTCAGAGACTTTTAGGAGAGCTCGAAGACAAAATCTCCACGTGCCAACTAGTTAAGAGGTGTTTGATAGTACTATGCCTCCTCAACACCTCCACCGCTTGGTGTGTTTATTTTTGTTTGAATCCATCGTTACATGTATCTTAAATTAATAGCCTTTTGCTTACGTAAACCGGTGCAACTATAAATAACAAGAGGTTGTTGTATAGTCAATTGCATAGTTAGTAAAGATGAATACGAAGACGTTTATCGTATGGTTTCTTTTGGTAGCGGCTGTTGTCGTCGCTGCCGCAACAGAGGCTTCCGTGGATGACAAGAAAGAAGGTGCTTAATTACTTTTCTTTTTCTATAAATGTTGTTATAAAATTGGTAGAGTTCGTATGTTAAGAGGAGGTTTGAAACAGATGTAAAGCAAGTGGAGATACCAACCGTAGAAGGCAAAGGAGACGCTGTGGCTGAGGCCAACGTTGAAGAAGAGAAAGACAGCAATTATGAGGTTGATCAACGAGGTGGTGGAGGATGGAAGGGAGGTGGTGGCGGAGGTGGAGGATGGAGAGGAGGAGGTGGTCGAGGAGGCGGAGGATGGAGAGGAGGTGGTGGTAGAGGAGGCGGAGGATGGAGAGGAGGTGGTGGTAGAGGAGGCGGAGGATGGAGAGGAGGTGGTGGCCGAGGAGGCGGTGGCGGAGGTGGAGGATGGAGAGGAGGTGGTGCTGAGTTAGACACTGAAGAGATAAATGGTGTCTCAGATGATGCACAAAGTTATGGAGGCCGTGGGGGAGGATGGAAGGGAGGCGATGGCCAAGGAGGAGGATGGAAAGGAGGCGGTGGCCAAGGAGGAGGATGGAAAGGAGGCGGTGGCGGTCGAGGGGGAGGTGGAGGATGGAAAGGAGGCGGTGGCCGAGGAGGTGGTGGTGGTGGAGGCGCTGCCGAGTTAGACACTGAAGAGATAAATGGTGCCTCAGATGATGTACAAAGTTATGGAGGCAGGGGTGGAGGATGGAAGGGAGGCGGTGGCCAAGGAGGAGGATGGAAGGGAGGCGGTGGCCAAGGAGGAGGATGGAAGGGAGGCAGTGGCCAAGGAGGAGGATGGAAAGGAGGCGGTGGTGGTCGAGGAGGCGGTGGCCAAGGAGGAGGATGGAAAGGCGGTGGTGGTGGTCGAGGAGGCGGTGGTGGCGGTGGAGTGTAATATCAACCTTCTCCTCTAACTACAAACGAGATATAACTAGTAGAAATGGAACTAGTGTATGCAAAAATGTGTACTATCATAAATAACGTTTCATGTACGGTTGCCCGATGCATTATACTACCGCACGTAGCCTAGCCCAAAGCTTAAACTTCATGTAAGTTTTATGTTTTTCTCTGCTTATAATCAATATATCTTAGCTCTTGAGTTTTAGTTAAACTTATCCCACACACTCGTACACTAAAGAAGATCGAGAAGCATATGAACTTATCGACTTCAAAGAAGATGAACAACTCAATAAACTCACTTAGCAATTACACTAACTTTCTCTTTAAAAGTCTATTAGACCCTCTCTGCAACTTAAAGAGTGCTTATTCGAAGCCATATATAATATGAACTCACATTAGCCATGATGACTAGAACAATGTCTTACAGTGAAACCCTAAAGAACCAATACAAAAGGATGAACATTTTCGATGAAAGTTCTGAGTTTTTTCAACAATGCAAATGGAGAAAAAAAAAGAAGCAACAAAGAATGTCTTAATCCGAAACAATGTTTTGAACATGGATAATCCCGGCAAGACCACATAGATAGAGAGACAGGTGTGTTCATCAGATTCATGATATAGCTTCGACTAATTTACACTTTCAAAGACAGCTTTTGAGCTGCAAGTGCTTCAGCCTCAAGGGTTGGCTCCCAGAGAAGTGTGGTCTCGGCCAAAAGTGAGGTCACAATGTATGGGTCCATGTTTGATGCTGGACGTCTATCTTCCAAGTAACCTATAATCCAATTCACAACGACATACGTTAGCAGTATACAAAATGAAAAGAGAGAATCTGTGTTACCATTCAAGAATAAGTACCTTTTCCATTCTTCTCGGTGTCACGTCCCACACGAATTGAGCATCCACGGTTAGCCACACCCTACCAAGTTGAAGTTTAAAGCAAATGAGCAGAGAGACTTATAACTTTGAAACCCTTTCAAGAACCTTATTGCATATGCATACCCATGAGAACTGGTCGATACTAGCTGTCTCGTGCTTTCCGGTCAACCTTCTCTCGTTGCCTTCACCGTAGGCACTGATGTGCTCCATGTGACGAAGAGAGAGGTTCAAGATAGCCTTTTTAATCACCTCAAATCCTCCTTCCTCTCTCATGCTCTTTGTACTGTAATTGGTATGACAACCAGCACCGTTCCAGTCACCTTCTATGGGTTTGGGATCAAGTGTTAGGACAACACCAGCTTGTTCTGTGATTCTCTGCAAAACGTAAACAACAGTTACGATCACTTAACTCTCACTCACTCACTCACTCCATACAAAACAGACTTTTGGTTACCTCAAGAAGGTATCTAGCACACCAGACATGATCACCTGCTTCGATTCCTACGCTCGGGCCAACTTGGAACTCCCACTGCACAAATGTTTAGAGAATTGGCAACTTTGTAAAATATACAAATAACAGAACTTATTATCAGAAGCTTAGTTGAAAAAAGAGACCTGTCCTGGCATAACTTCACCATTAGTACCACTAATGTTGATTCCAGCATATAAGCAAGCTTTGTAATGAGCATCGGAAATGTCACGTCCCCAAGACTTTTCAGCTCCAACTCCACAGTAGTAAGGACCCTGACACCAACAAGAAAAGTTAGTTACCTTTCTTTACTGTAAACCACCACAAAACATACTGTTTTTAACTTGACTTGGTTATCACCTGAGGACCAGGATACGCTCCAACGGGCCAACCCAAAGGCCAGTTTACGTTTGGCTGAAGTAAAGTGTACTCTTGTTCAATGCCAAACCTAAAGAGTATTCAGACTTAAGTACCAAAATGGGTTTGGAGGTAAACCGATATAAATGAGATTTTCAGGTAATGATGACAAACCATGGCAACTCTTCATTGACCTTCTTGTTACTGAAAATCTCAGCAGCTCTGGCACGTTTGTTTGTTGGAATCGGCTCACCAGCTGGTGTGTAAGTATCACAGATAACCTTCGCATAATAAAAGCTCAACACTTAGTGGTGTGACTAACCAAACATGTTTCTTATACTATCAAACTCAATGACATACATACCAATATGTTATTGCCTCCACGGAAAGGATCTCTGAAGATAGCTTGAGGACTGAATAAGACATATGAGACTGTCAGAACAAAATAGCAAACGAGAACAGTAATGTCTAGTGCCTTAAGGAAAACTCTTACTATAGAATCACTTCACTGTCTTCACCAGGTGCTTGTCCGGTACTCGAACCGTCATAGTTCCACTTGGGAAGCTCAGAAGGATCTTCCACAGGCTTTTCAAGAGTCTGAAATTTCAAGAAACCATTCATTTATCTATGAGCATCATAGTTTATAGTATAAATTTTTACTACAAAGTCTATTACTGTATATCATTACCCTTGACTTGCTCCTAAGGTCAATTCCAGATCCTCCAATCCTATTCAAACAAAAAGACAAGAGTCCATATTAGATATGAGATCGGTCCTAGAGTAATATATAAGCAACATAGGTAACGAAAGATATTTATATATATATATATATATACCAAATGTACTCAGCGATGATACGGTCAGTGAAAGGCTTGGTGTCTAAGTTGAGAAGACTCTCAACTCTGTTGATTGTACTGTTATCAGATTGGAGAGCCATGACTTTGAAGCTTCTTACTTTGGTGCTGCTCTGTTTCTTCTGTTTCAACACAACCGAGCTCCATAGCTTTGACGATGCAATGGAGCTCGGTTTAGTCAACCTCATTTGACATGTTGGAGAAGCTGCCAAGATCTGCGCCATTTTCTTGATCCCTGATCAAATCAAAAAGGTATCCGCACCCAAATCAAGATTCCACAAACTTTATTCAATAAGAGACTAAAATGGCATCAAGATTTGTGCTTTTTTTTGTTCTTGAATCATCAAGCAAGATTCTTGACCACAGACTGATTAAAGTAAACCGAATTGGATCAAAAGGCGATTAGAAAGTAACCAAACTACATTAAGTTAAAGGGAAAAGACAAAGAGATCCAATTAAAATACCAAAAAGTGTGATGATCCTCCTTGATATTAGTTCAAAAAGAAGAGAAGTGTGGATTAATTAGTATGTGGTGGACCCGAGATCTACTGGAATCCACCTTTTTTCGAAGCTTAATTAAGCAAGAAAGACAGAGTTTAACTTTTTATTACATTAGTTTTTGTTTTGTTTTTTCAAGATTCTCTTACCAGAAACAAATGGGTTTCCAAATCCAGTAACAAGATCGGATCAAAATGCTGGAAAAAGTACAAGGAACAGAGAAACAGTATTGGGGAAAAACGAGGAAGTACCTGGAACTTGAAGAAGACTTAACTCTGATTCAGGAGACTTGAGTGTTTGCAACAAATGGCAAAGAAAGAGTTGACAAAATATGAAGAGAAGCCTTAGAATTAGAATATGTTTTTTTTCAGAAAAAAAAATATAAAATTAAATAGAATAACTTTTTAAAAAAACAAGAGGGGATAGAGTGAAGTGGCTTTTGCCAAAGAGATAGGGGTGTGCTCTACGAGTGGCGCAAATTTGAGTTTCACTTTTTTTTTGGGTAAACGCTCTGTTTTCTGCAGATAAGGTGTCGTTGTGCCTCTCAACTTCAATACTCATTTGGTTGATGATACAGATAAAACAGATGGATACTATTAGACTGTATAAAGCATTGTATATTATGTGTGGATACATATAAATACATATATAGATGAATGTGTATATAAGGAATTCTTTTTTTGATTTTAAATATATAAGAAATTCTTGTATATACTTTGACAATTAATGGGAATCAAAATTAATTTATTCTATTCTAGAATAGATATTAAAGGTGATAATAGAATCTTTAAACCTTCCACAATTTTGTCAGATTTTTGTTACCAAAGTTATATGTAAGGGTGATGACTGATACAAAACTTCTATTTGCTTGTTTATGTTTTTCAACTTTTTAGATTTTGTTTCTATATTATACATTTTAAAGAGAACAATTTAATAAGAAATTATTGGTGATATATACTGAGATTTTAAGTGGTTAATTATTTTTATATATGTTAAAATTTAATTGTTGACTGGGTTTTTTAAATTAAATTTGGGCTGAACATATGGATTATAGGTACTTTAATATATTTGTAATTTTTGAACTTATGAATAATAATGATTCATTTTAAATTATGAATGCAAAACATATTAAATCTAAGTAAATATTGATGTGTCAATTTATATAAGAGAAATTTGAACCTATTACCAAGTAACGTAATATATAACTATAACAAATATTTAGTTATGATATATTGTGTATTAACTGTAATAATGACTAAAATAGCCTTAGCGTATGCGTCAAATAAAAAAGTGATTGTTGATAAGATAGGTGTGACGGTTGCGAAGCGTCAATCGTGAGAAAGATGGGAGAGAATGCTGGTCAATCGATAGAAAAGCAAAAATAACACATCTTTTGGAGGGAAATGTGAATTTTGAAATCGAAGGGTTTGGGAAAGAGGAGAGAGGAAAGAGCAAGTGCGATTATCAGAGAGAAGATAGTAGAGAGATAGTGTGATTATCATAGGAAAGAAGACGGACTGTTGTCACAGCGGTTGATGGAGAGGGAAATCAATTCTGAAATACATCGTGGTAAGCCGGGTTTGCGATTTCTGATTGAACAGATCTATGAAATTGAGGATCTCTGATTAACAGTATGTGGTTTTACTGCAGAGCAGGGGGTGAAGAAGAAAGCGGGTGCGGTGAGTTCAAAGATAACAATTTATATTGTTATATATAAAGCTTTGGGTTGCATAAATGTGACATAACTGGTTAGAATGGAAACAGTTAGGGTCTACCGGTGGTGGTATATGATATTTGGTTCGGATTAAAGCGTTGGAAGATAAATAGTTATTGGGTAACTAAAAGGGTGAATTCTGTGACTAGTCTATGTATGCAATTCGCGTCGAGAAAATAGGATAGAAAATGTGGTGTATTTACTATACTATTTGGGTATGTTTGTAGTATTGCTATTTGGAGATGAAATTGACCTTTTAAACTATACTATATATATTTCATTCTATATTATATATATTTCAAGCAAATGTAATTGAACATATAGATGGAAACGAACAATCAAATATTTGTGATACGTGTAATATATGTAGTCGGTTAATTGATAAGCCTGTGTAATTGATTGTTTTCTCATGTAATGCGTTGTGATATACTATAGTACTAATGATTTTTTTATATAAGTGTTATGGTACCTGATGTCTATTTAATAGTAATAAGAGTTTTGTGCTTGCTATCGTAGTATGGATGAGTTGGGATTATCAGAATGTCTATTTGAAACTGGATATAAGCCGGCTGGGACACGACAAATTAATAACTACTTCAATGTGCGATCGATCGAGTTAATAAAACCGGCACTGACGGACGATCAAATGGAGATGTTGGCGGAGTCATAGTTCAGACAGCTTATGAAAAGGGGAACAATACATTCTCTGTAATGTTTGTGCACCACCTATTATCTCGGCATTTGGTAAGGAAAGAGTATAAGCTGTGGTGGTTATTTGCGGGCAAGCCTATCCGATATGGTATCCACGAGTTTGCACTCGTCACTGGACTGCTATGTGGAGAAGAGTATGGTCGGGGAAGAACACTCAGTGCCAACCTGAAAAACAAAGGCTAAGGAAAGTGAGAAGATGTGAAACCAGTTGGAAAAGTGTGGAAGTCGTTGTTTTGGACTGAAGAGAAAATATCATCGAATTAGCTGCTGGGAAAAATCTTGTTGGGGAAGAAGTACAAAGATCCAGAAACACGCATCCAACTTGCATTGCTCCTGCTTGTGGAAGGATTTTATGCCCAACAAGTGGGATAACTAATATCCGATTAGAGGTGGTTGAGATGGTCGGTGATTTGGAAGCATTCCTGAAGTATTCGTAGGGGTGGGGATCATTATTTATAACGGTATGGAGTACAAAGGCGCGGACAGGTGTTAGTTATACGCAGGAAACAACAGTGATACAAGGATTCACAAATTCAATTGTGTTTGTTATTGTGTGTTGCTGTCCACAGATAATTGCGGCGGATGGCTCAAAGGACCCGATCTTGGAAGAGGATCTACCAATTGAAGACGTTGTAACCGCGGTGTGCGAGAAAATTTTGATGATAAATCTCCTGACCACACACAAGTTAGACCCAAAATGGCATGTATTGTGTGAAGTAGTGCTTATATAAAATGGTCCACTTTCGTTATAGTACGTAATTACATATAGTATGTTTTCTTTTGGTAGTGTAACATATGCATAACGTGGTGGGGTACTCTATATATGTGTTTTGTAGGCAAATGTTCGTTCCATTCTTTGTGATGTGATTGATCGACAACTTTTGAGTTTTTCTGAAGAGGTTGAAGATGCATAAATTAAACACATGGTTGGAATAGTTGGAGAAGACCTTCCATTTGAACAAAATACTTGGCGTGGAGGGGTTAAGACAGCAGACGGAAATGGTAAGAATCTTAAATTTTCCACTGCAGAGGACGCTGCATCACCATCACTCGGTGTGGATTATGAGCAGGCTGGCGATAAATCACCAGCGGACACTGTAGACAATGAGGAATTGCAGTCAGTGGACGACGCCCGTGAGAGGGTGATAATTACAAGATTTATTCGGCTTGTTGAAAAGGAATATGAGTAACACTCTGTTGGTATATTCGCCGATTATGCAGTTAATGTTAAAGATCGTTTTGACAAAGTTATTTCGAAATTGAGGGCAGAATTCAATGCAAAGTTTGAAGCTCTTGAGAGTAAAATAAACCGGAAAGAAGGTACTGAACCTGCCCACATTGTGAGTGGAGGGTCTACTTTCCACACGGGTAGTAACGATGGGCATTCAGGTTGGTAATTTATTGGGTACATGTTCACCAATACAATAGGTCTGTGCGCAAATGTTTTATCTATCTGGAGTTGGGGATTGTACAGAAATGGAGGGCATGCGCGATAATGTTGATGAAGTAATTCACAACGTCATTGACTCTACCAAAAATTTCCAAGATAAAGCCAGTGGTGGGATGCTGGTAGAGGTACACAGTATAAATATAGTGTCAGCGGTGTAGTCCAGTAGATTAGTCACTCTGGATAATGGTATAGACTGACATGATATGGACATAACATATTACTATACAGACTGCTACCCTGGATGATATAACGCTTACAACATCTACCACTACAACGTGAATTGATGTTTCATCAATAGAGAGGACGAAAGCTTATTTGCCCAAAAACATGCAGGGGTTTTTGATGAGGAACCAAACGTTGCGAAAGAAATTGTAAAATGTTCCTTTTTATTCTGTTGTGCAAGTTATATGATTTTATTTTATAAGAAGCTGACATATTGATATTCATAATGATACACATGCTGGAGTAACGAGTGGAAAACTTGGTACTCTGTCTGGAAATGGTGTTCCATTAGTGGATGGATCGAAAACAGATTCTGACATCCAAAACTAAGGGGTGGTTGAGGAGGATTATTAACAACACGTTCAGGAAGAAAATTCTACAAGTTTATGTCTATTCTGTTTATGATATTATAGTTTACTATTTGAAAGAGTGGCTGATTGCTTCATTTAACAGGTTGTTAAATGTGGAGGCGTGAGTTTTGAAGACAGATAACCAGGTGGCTGTTCCGGGGAAATGAACATCATTATGGACAAACTGAAGTGGAGTTTTCTACGCCCGAAAGACAAATTAACTGGCTCTACCATTGGGCTAAGATGTCTCGAGCAAGTATTATGAACTATCTAAACGTTAAAAGCAACTAATTTGTTTTTTCCAGTTAATATATGGTTGGTACCCAAAATCTTAAGCTGCATGTTATGTACCAATATACATAAATATTCAAAAATCTTGCTTTGTTATGTACCAATATCCATAAATATTCAGAAATCTTGCTTCAAAAGATTGATGAAACATCAATTCACGTTTTTAGTGAAAACATGATTTTACGGTTTTAGCGAAAAAACATGATGAAACATCAATCTACTGTTCGTCTGCTCACCTAGATGATCCAGCCAGATGGATCATCTAGGTGATTCATTTGGATGGATCATTTGGATGATGCATCTTTATAATGCATCTGAATGTTGTTCGTTTTATTTTTTTGGACATGCATCTAGATGAATTATTTGGGTGCAACTTTGTTTTTAATGCATGTTTGCGGTTTTAGCGAAAAAGTGGTTTTATGATTTTAACGGGAAAACGTGACTTTGCGGTTTTGACGGAAAACGAGATTTTGCGATTTTAACGGAAAACGTGATTTTGTGGTTTTAACGAAAATGCGCAATTTTGTGGTTTTAACGGAAAAACGTGATTTTGCGGTTTTAACAGAAAAACGTGATTTTGCGGTTTTAACAGAAAAATGTGATTTTGCTGTTTTAACAAAAAAACGTGATTTTGTGGTTTTAGCGGAAAACGTGATTTTACGGTTTTAGCGAAAACCCATGATTTTACGCTTTTAGTGAAAAAACGTGATTTTACAATTTTAGCGGGAAAACATGATTTTGCGGATTTAGCGGAAAATGTGATTTTACAGTTTTAGCGGAAAAACATAATTTTGTTGTGTTAGCGGAACGTAATTTTGCTATGTTAGCGGAAAAACGTGATTTTACGGTTTTAGCGGAAAACGTGATTTTACGGTTTTAGTGAAAACATGATTTTACGGTTTTAGCGAAAAAATAGGATTTTACGGTTTTAGCGGAAAATGTGATATTACGGTTTTAACGGAAAAACGTAACTTTGTTGTGTTAGCGAAAAACGTGATTTTGCGGTTTTAGCGGAAATCGTGATTTTGTGGTTTTAACGGAAAATATTATTTTACCGTTTTAGCAAGAAAACATGATTTTTTTAGCGGAAAACATGATTTTGCGAGTTTTAATGGTAAATATGATTTTGTAGCTTTAAAAGAAAAAAAAATATTTTTTTTTTTGGCGGGAAAACGTAATTTTTTTTTATTTTGGCGGGGAAACATAATTTTGTGGTTTTAACGGAAAAATGATTTTGCAGTTTTAAGGAAAAACTTGATTTTGCGGTTTTGGCGGGAAAACGTGATTTTGCGTTTTTATCGGAAAAACGTGATTTGCGATTTTGTGGATTTGACGGAAAATTGTAATTTTGCTATTTAGAGTTTTTTGGCTGAAAAATGTGATTTTGTGGTTTCAAATCGGTTTTGACATTTTTATAAATATATGGTTAAATAAAGTCATTGTTGTTATTTTCAAAATTTAAAGACTCACCTTCACCTAAATGCACCATTAAGACTCACCCACATTTTTCCCAAAATTTCAGCTGAGTTTTGAAAAATCAGTCAGGTGATCCATCTGGGGTGATGTCTTAAAATGCACTAAACGAACATTAATTCTCACCTTCACCCAGATGGATCACCTGGGTGAACAGACAAACAGCACCAAGAGAGAGATAATATCAACAAAATGACGTCAGCGGAAGTGTTGTGTGAGTGTCATATCAGGAAACAGTAACTCTTCAATTTATCTCATCTCCCTCATTACCAAGAGAGAGAGAGTAAAAACAAGTGTCTTCCTCGGCTATTTTCAAAATCCCTTTTTGTTTTGGAAACTGCAGACTACTTAAATTTTACTTTAATTAACTAAAAACTTGATTACCGTTCGGTCTTCGTGCCAACCTTACTATTACTAAAAACTTGAACATCGTTATGGTACATGCGTTACTATTATTGTCTACCAGAGTATATATCCCACGGAAAATTATGTATTATAAAAGCCAGGTTCTGTCAGAGGTCTTAGTTGAGAAGGATGATGATCAACCAGAAGAAAATGTACATCTTTTTGTCTATTCTGTTTACGATATTATAGTATACTATTTAAATACAAAAAAACAGATTGCAGTTCTATTGAAGTGGACGTCATTATGGACGAAGGACGGGCTATGGAGGTAATAGCATGTGGGGACAGTAGCGATAAAGTTCCCTACACAAAAAAAAACGCAGAGGTAAGGACAGAAGGGTTGCTTGGATCTTAGGAAGAAACAGTGGTAAGTGCCCGGAATGTTCAGTCATGAAGAAATAATAACGTAGCTCACTGCACGCTTAACCCACTCGACAAACTTACATGCATGAACTTCCTCAGCCTGCTACAAAGAGAGTGGAGGATGATGAAAATCCAAATGGGAGGTGCGCTAGTAAATGTCCTTGGAATGTTACCTTATGATATACTCCACCTGAAAAGTTCAAAAATGAAGTAAATTGAAGCGGGGTTGGAGACCCAAAAAACCAGAGAAGATAGTGGAGGTCAACTGTGAACAACCGCCGAAGAGAGGGGAATATAAAGTATGTGCCCTCCTCTCATCTCTGAGTATTCTCCTTTCCAACCTCTAATTGGAACCCACCTAAGTGAATTCTTAACTACTGTGACAAGGCCAAGTAAGTTAACAGAACATTTTATTATACTCCGACAAAAATAGAACATAAGATCTTCATTTTCTACGTAGTTTACTTGCCAGGATGTACAATATAGGCGGTGGAATGGAGTTTGTAATTAAATTCTGGATTCATCAGTTTGTTTGACTAAGCCGGGCCACACCGATGTGAGGTATGTTATTCGTCATGAATAGTATAAACATAAGTATATTCCCTCTAACATGCATATACACATACTACCTCAGAGATTGCAAACATGGTTCTTCTGTGCATAAAAATGCATCGCGATAGCAATGTGGATAACCAATACTATTTTCTTCCCACATCCTTTTTCCCAGCGCTAGACAAGAAGTACATGATATTCTTGGCAGAGTATGATGAAGAGAAGTTCGTAATTTTTACACTTCTCCGCTTGCCCCTATGACAAGGCCACAATGGGGTGACGCTGTCAAAGTTATTTACAGTCTTATGCAAGAGGATGGTCAGTATTGGGTTGGGGTAGGCATTGACTTACAGCAGATGAGCATCATCGTCCTCGACCGTAACACCGACCACACATCCGACCAAAATATAGAGTCCGCGTTGCAGCCACTTACTCACATGTTTCAATATCTTATTCGCAAGTATGGTGGAACATCGTTGGCATCAGCTGTTCCCCTTATCCAATTGCCGGTCACCCGTCTATATATAAAAATGCTGTGCGAGGTCACTGGTATGAAAATTTATATTCTAAAGGGGCGTATATTCAGGTATAGTATAAAACTGCATATTGACTGAACATTTCTGAGCTTCAGCGTTACCACAAGGTTATCATGTGTTGCATCTCTCATACTGCTTTAACGCCATGCCATTAGACAGCTTAGTATGTGTCACTACCTAACTGATGATGTTCTACGCAATGCAGCGAAGAACTATGTCATTGACGGATTTTTGCAGTTTGGACCAGCAGCCACCTCGAATTGAAAATTTTAGCTGTTATAATGTTTTTGTAATTTGCATTTATTTATCTTGGTTCCTTATGACTTTGTTTCTGTTAATTATATGTCGATTTTCTCGCTTGTAGGCCTCTATGACCCATAATATTTTAAGAACGCATTTATAACTTTATTAAGTTAAGTTGGTTTTATATTAGTTGGATATCCTCATCATATTTTACAAGTTTTGTTTTGATGATCTCTTTAATAGAATAGGCAGCATATTTTCACGATATTCCTTACTATTAAGGGATATGATAATAGGCGTGTTTATAGTAAATTGGTATTTACAAATCACATTGTCTACCAAACTATGTAAAATTTAATTAGTTGGCAAAAAGTTAGGTTATGTGTGTGTCAAATAGTCGTCTATGTATCCGAACTTACCAAAACAATTTTGATAAATTAGATATATATATATATATATATAATGCGTTGCGGTTGCCGAGTAACCTTCCCAATAATCATCATTCTAGTATGTTCTATTTTAAGTAGAGGTAGATAGTATAGTATGCAAGTGGAATGGAAATGCAGATGAAAAAAAAATATAGAGGAAGAAATGGCAGTCCATATATTTCACACAAAAGCAGAGGATTTTTGTGGCTTTTACAATTTACAGAAGCATCCTAAGCATATGTATGAATGCTACCTAAGTGGATGAGTTGGGTAGTTTAGATAGTTTAGTATATCTTACTTTATGAATAAACTATCCTATTTAAGAACCTACATACACTCACAAAGGCGAACAGAAACATCACACCCTCGTTTCCGATGGGTGGAACACTTCTTCAGCCAGGTCCCAAAAAAATTTCCCTTGACCACCTGCGAATGCCATTCCTCACTAGCTAAATTTTTGTGATTACGTTACGGTAATATGCTTCGTTGTAGCCTTCCAGACGACAATAGATGCATCTTCTGCTGGACTTTTTCCCACCATGCTGCAAATGAAATGTACATTCAACATTGATGTCTTATGTACTATAATTTATAACAGTCTAAACAGTGTTTTTATAGTGTAGAGTATCCCATATGATTACTTCATACTCCCAACGCGATAATATTCTCAGCTTCTGTAGTATGTCCAGTGGATGCCTAACAAGATGTGTTACCGATGTCAAAAAGATATACTGCATATCCGGGGTGCAACCGTTAGATAATAATTTTTTTTTTATTGAATTCGAACATAGTGAACGTCCTTGCCGCCATACCCATTAGGGATGTAATCCTTTTATATTTAAAGCGTGAATGGGCGTTGCACCACAGGTGGACTGTACACGCCGCATGATGAGTAAGAGAGTAAACATGTATGCCACAGGGTGAGGTAAAGTTTAATTCAATATGCATGATGAGTAAGAGAGTAAACATGTATGCCACAGGGTGAGGTAAAGGTTAATTCAATATGTTGCAGGCTGACTTTACTATATTTGCGATAAAGTATGGCCCATAATATGGAAACCATTTCACTGACCTTGCGGAGTCCATTGTATATACTACCATGGCGGTTGAAGATGAAATTTGGAAACCATTTCACTGATGGAGTCCATTGTATATACTACCATGGGGGTCGGAGATGAAAACCAGCTCCTCAGTATCCCCAACGAATGCACTCAGCTTCGAAAAGAACCACTCTCAGGAGTCCTCATTCTTGCTGTTCACAACCCCAAAGGCAAGGGAAAAAATCTGGAAATTTCCATCCTGTGCACAGGTCGAGAGCAAGCAGTCTCCAAATCAAACCTTTGAGATTTGTTCCATCGATGATAATAATTTTGCGTATGGAAGGGTACCCACTGATAGATGCATTAAACGCAACGAAACAGTACATAAACATCATTCCTCTCGATGGATCTTCTGCGTTCTCCAGATTACATATGCTCCCTGGATTTGCGGTTTGGAAGAGGCCCATATACGCCGTTAACAGCTTCCCAACTATCAACCCCAATGAATTCTCCATAGCAACTTCCTACACTCTCCATGCTTTCTAGTAGGAAACGTTCCCATGGAAGTTGTGTAGTAGCATTTTTCGTATAGCTGCAGGGTGAGGCCTTTTCTTTATTTCAACGAAGTGGCTTTGCATAAGTCGCTAATGACTTGCGTTGTTGTTAACCGATGGAAATTGCGCCTATCATCAACGGTGCAGTTGTGGTCGAAGGTAGCTTGCTTGATTTGAAAATTCTCTGTCTCAATGACAACAACATAGATCCTCCACCAGCAGTTCTATGAAAAACATTAGAGGACCATAAACGTTGGCGTCGAGCGAGTGGTTCAGAAATGAAATTTGCTGTTAATTGCATGGATGACAATCTTGATTTTGCAGTTACTCTTTGAAATGAAAACTCTCCCCATGAAGAAGTTATCCCCTTCATATGCGACATATGCGAAAGCTGCGTTCAGAGCTGAACCCATTATATATCTATTATATACTTGGTTTATCGGTATCTTCTATACTATTCCTTTTTTTTAAATAGTATACTATGTATCAGGAGCACTAATAGTATAGAATGTAACATATGTATCATGCCTTATGAGAAACTTACCATCTAACTCTCGAAAACAGGTGGCACATCTCTTCCAAACAGAGCTGGATCCCCACTTAAATCTGTCAGCAGCTGGTGGAGTGAATCCTAGAATCCTCCCCATCGTCTGCTTGCATCTTCCCCGTCTCCGGCTTCATCTACGTCACCTTCCCCACCTCCAACGAACTGGGTCCGACCTCTGCAATCTAAGCTCTGAACTGTCTCATCAAAGAGGCGCCTGCGAATCGAATGACTTGTTTGCCCATGCAGATGCTGTTGGACAAGTTGACTGGGGAGAATCGGAACCCTACACCCATCATCGTTGCTGTCGAACTCGGCAGGAACTTCTGCTGTTTTTCCCTTCCGTTTGTCCTTCCCACATGGATCTGGACTAATAAGGTGAATCGTGTCTTCCATGTAACGTATTGTTAATCCATGGAAGCGAGATGGAATAGACATGACTGTTGTGTTTTGCTATGGCCTGGTTTGGGGTTGAAGTATGACAGGGTAGGTTAATGGCATCTCAGAGATGGAAAACTCATGCTAGTCACTGTCTGTGTTATCGTCAGAGATCTCAATATCGGCTGAACTATCACCACCGTCCTTCTCGGGGATGTTCTCTGTTTCTGAGAGATGAACAGATGTTTGGATTCCATTTATTATTTTTGAAAGGGAACACATAGGTTTACTTCTTCAATTTTTTACGATCATCCGTGATGTATTACGGGCTTGATCCATCACCCTCGTCAATCTCCATCTAGTTCGGGTATTGGTAGGAGAGTTTGATGGGTATGTTTATCACCAGTAGCCAGAGGCGCACTTTCACAATTGATACCAACTCCACATAGTGTAAACCAAATTTCAACTAGATATATATATTTGGATCATCCACCACCTAGTCGAAAACCCATTTCCCCTGTCTCTGGTACCCATGAGCCAGTGACAAGAAGAACCTTGTCTTGCGGTATCATCTGTGGTTTGTTTTGCAAGAATAGTATGGGTTAGTTGTAGGCAAACAAAAAATAGTATGAAAACATAACATAATATTCAGATTCTACTTTACAGTATGAGTCTATATTTCTAACTATGACCTACTTCGAAGAGAAGGACCACCGTTTAGACTTTTACTATATCCAAATAAAAGGGTAGACAGACTTTACCTTTTTCTTTATGTTACTCACATTAACTACCCAACTGTCTTCTTCTTCATTCATTTTGGTGTTATTTTCTGCAATTTTCTTATGCAACTGAATAAGATATACATATATTAATAACATGTGGAAGTGAATCGACCACAAAATCAAATAGGAGGGAACAAATATATTCAATTTATTAACTATTGTAAGTGTTTGGCTATAGATTTGATAGTGTAGGTTGCCTAAACTGAAAAGGTTACTAGTGGAGGTGGCGCTTGTGTCAGCGTATCTACCCACATCGAACTCACGACCACGAGCATGAAAAGTCAATGTCGTCCACTTTTGGGCCTAAAATCCTCATCTCTCAATATTATATGGTCATTTAGTATGTTTTGTGGCCCAATATGTCTACTCTCCTAATTCACCCATTTTATAAAACCATTTGTTGACGTAGATGTATAAAAAGAGAAGAACATTTTAGTTTATATACATAGATAATTATATTTGAGATGATTCATGATATGTAAATAAGTGATAGATTTTCTATTTAATTTATTTCTAAAGACTACTCACTACAAGTGTAACACCCGTCTCATCCTCACTCGAGAACGGCATACCACTAACTCTAACTTCTAACTCATACAAATCCATTTAATAAAATCTCCACTTTATTTCCTTAAAAAAAACAATAAATCCAATAAATCGAATAATCAAAATACTCGAATAAATTCATAAAATGATGTTTAAAATAAAATATTGAAAATCGAAAAAATCTCAGAAGTAGCACCCGATCGTCGTAGCATAAATCTACTCGTCCGTCTCACCTAAAAATGGAAGAAAGGGTTGAGTAATAGGGGAGTTACTCAGTGAGGTAATGGATGCTAATCACAGAAAATACAATATGTTCATAGCACTCCAAACACGGAAAACAGACTAAACATGAGCAACCACAACACCTAAAGCCCCCAAATAACAACCAAATGGCCCTATTGACGGATCCAGTGACCGTCGGCACCCTCTCACCAGGAGGTCAACATAGAATAAGTGTCCAATGGCACCACCAGCTTTGACGATTTATCGATCTTAAGACACCGGTCAGCAGATCGACTAGGCTGCCCGCACCCCCTCTCACACAAGGCGTCAATAGTACAGAAGTCCGTCTCTGTACCCCGCAATCTCTAAATTCTAACATACTCGACTACTTATATATATATATATATATATATATATATATATATAACAAACAATAATCATTTATTTAACATGCACAATCAATGGGTTGAATCCTTTATATTCCTATCTCCAAATTAACAATCATAACTACCTAGACTCGACCAGAGAAAACAGATCACATTTAGTACTAAATTCCATCTACGGCGTCCTGGACGAAAGTGCAAAATTCTGCGGAAAGCCCTCACCTTAGCCTTAACCATGAAGAACAATAGGATTTCATATGCTCTGAAACTCCAGATCAGTTCTCCTTCAACCGAAAGCTAGATCCACGATTACAGAAGCTCCCAGCAAAGATTCAGGTCAAACGGACCACGCTTTCCTAACCAAAACTCACATCTCAAGAGACTAGTCTCGTATCAGCACTACACAGATACACTTAAGAAACACGGATTTAGCTTTCTACTCATACTTTCGATCGGAACGAACTTGGCCTCTCTAGAAAGACGACGTTTGGGGTTTTCTAACAATAGGTTGATCGTTCCGTGCATCCTCAATTTTCACCGAGAAATCGCATCGCAAGATGGCGTCGAACTGATGATGTGAATTCGGCACTGCGCCCCACATGCTCAAAGAAACAACCATAACTTTCAGTATACAGATTTGAATGATAAACCGCTTGCGGCAGTAGATCAATGAACGAGTCAAAAGTATACCTACCAAGTTTTTGTTTCATTCCTGACCATTATTTAGAAAAATATCGCATCTTCATGTGTTGGTTTGAAATGTGTACATGCAGTTACATTATGAGAAGAAGAATGATAGAGTATACAACATATTCTGTTACTACTAAATATAAGTCTGTTTAGATATATTAGTTGTTAAGGGATATTCCCTATTTTGTGTAACAACCTGTACCAACATTGGCTTCATATATAGCCTTGCTCGTATATACAACAATCTATTCAAGAAGAAGTATATGCTTTATACTCTATCGAAGAAGTAGGAAATACAATTAAGAATTTTCAAGGAAGATACTACGGAGGTTGTTTATGGTTACACCTTCAATGTTAATTTTGTGTTTATATTTTCTTGACTTTCAGGCTTGCATGCTGTGTGAGGCCTTCAATGTTATTTTTAAAGCATTAGGAACCATAGGCCGACCAATCTTTGTTGACTTCTCCACTGTCACCGACTTCCGTGAATCTACATAATAACAGTACGAGGATGACAATTGTAAAAGTGGCAAATACTGAAACTTCATTAGAAGGTAAAATGTTTCCCCTTTGCCAAGTAGTTACTAGTTTTCAATGTTTGTATCTTAGAATATTGTTTTCCGTCAAAACCATACAATCATGTTTTTGACATATAATTATTTTTTATGAAAATTAATAATTTTTATTTTGATTTTGTTGAATTTTTTTATTTTATATATTCATTATCTTAATAATTTATGTATTTTAAATGTTATTGTACAAATTTTTATTTTAATTATGTAATTTAAAAAAGAATTTATCATAAAATTAAATAAAATAAATTTTTAGGAAATATGATTTTTAGTTATGAGAAGATAATTTAAAATATTTAAAAATATTTAAAACAGAAATTTTTGAAATATAATTTAATATGATTATTATTTAGTTACAAATATAATTTTAGACATATCTATTTAAATATAATAATAAATTAATAAATTACATACAAAAATATGTTTTTTAGTATTTTTAAATTAATTGCATGTAGATGCTATGGAAAATTTAATTTCATATATTTAAAAATTTTAATTGCATATTTTAAAAAATCTTTTATCAAATAAAATATAATTTTAGGAAGTAAATATATAGAATATGATAAAATTGAATTTTAGAAAACTAAGTTTTAAATTTTAAAAATTAATTTAAAATATTGAATAATTATTTAAAATAAACAAATTTCAAAATATAATTTAATATGGTCATTATTTAGTTAAGATTTAATCCTATAATTCTATATATATATATATATATATATATCTCTATTTAAATATAATAAATAATTATTAATTTATAAATGAAAACATATTTTTGTAGTCTTCCTTTTTTATAGAAACATTCAGATGCTATTACAAATTAAAAAATAAAAAATAAAAAAACAACATAACATTCAGATTTGGATATAAATGCTAAAACCAAAAATAAATAACATTTGAATGCAATATGTAAATGCAGAATTCAGATCCTTGCATTTAGATAGTGCATCCAAATACAAAAACTAACACATCCTAAATAATTAGTCACAGATTGGCAACATGTTTCTTTTTTCATGGCCAATAAACGACTAATCGGGTGGCTCTTCGTAGACTAGACACTAAAATAAATGGTGACCAGATGGTGACAAAATCACATGTTTGCAATTTTTTTTTTTTGATGACAAACTTATAAGTAAACAAACGTGATGTTAAATTTATTACAACATCTCATGTTAAAAAGAGAAATATATAAAATTAATATTAAGGAGATGGATACTAATTTGAGAAATTTTATGTATTTTTGGATGTCGTAAGGATGTAATGTTATAAATTCAAATAAAATATGTTATTTCTAACTTTACAGATTTTTTTGAATGAAAATTAAATTAATATAGTAAAAATAGATAACACAAAATGAAGTAATTAAAAACAAAAATATGCTGGAAAACCAAGAAAAAAATTCTAAGCTCCTCCCCTGGTTCTTGATTTACTTGCTTTCCGGCCTCGTATTCGGAGAATATACATCTTCCGGTTACTTAGTCTCCTAATTATTTTTCTGTAACTCTTTGATCTTGATTTCTTGCTTAGTATTCAAACATCTCCCCATCGTGAATCTATTTATGGCGATGCTGCTCACTTTCTCACCCTTCTGACTCTTTATTACCAAATGCAGTCCAAGTCCCTAGATATGGTTAGCCATTGTGCTCCTCTTTGAATCTCCTTCATGCACAGTGGAGTGGAATCCCACCCACTGCCACCCGGTTCTCCGCCTCTTCTACTACTTTGAGTTGCCAAATATTCAAGGATTGATTTTATAATTTTTAAACCGATATTTTGGAATTGTTTAACCAATGCTTTAAATTTTTTTAATCAATGACAATAAAAAATTCATATCTTTCTAATTATATTATCAATCTTGTTGTCAATGATGATTCATATACCATCTTCATCATTAATTATGATGGCAAGTTCGTAACCTTTGAAGATGGCACAGTTTATTAAGGTGGTGGTTCGAAAATTATGTATATCTTTTCGGATCTGAATGGGCAACAATGAAACAATCTTCTTGGATTTTTCACAGTGCTTGAAGGTTTATAATTGAAAATTTTCTACACCTACAAGCATTGTCAAAACCTTTTGCACGAACCCCACAACCTATGCTTACACTCAATCGGACCAATTTCCCAGTATATTATAAGTTAACAAGTTCTCGAGCTCCAAACCGACCCTTTATTTTACCTGACACTAGCATCACGAGTCTGATATATATTTGAATTTTTTACCGTCCATTACTTCAGCTCACCATGACATGGTGCATATGTGCTGGAATGTTTTAATAAAACATATATAACTAAAACATACATAACAACACAATTTTTCCAAATTTAGAAGTTACAAAAAGAAAAATAAAGTATGTTATCAATAAGTTGTGAAAATAATAACATATTTAAAAAAGTATTGTTAGATTAGAGGGTCTAACTCATCACCTCTTTAAAAAACCATATGAATATGCTACTTTGTGGTAACAAAAGGCATATAAATGTATAATCTACAAATTCATTCGTAATAAGAGATTTGTAGGGAAATAAAACAAATCTACTTTGGACTCAAAGAGAATAAAAAAAAAAATATAGAAGAAAAAGTTTGTTGTATGCATGTTGATGTCACTTTAAAGTTTAAACATTCAATAAGAGATACATGAGTAAATCCACGTTATGCAAATATGAGTGTTCGAGACACATGTTAATTGTTAGTAAAAAAAGAAAAACTTTAGAAAAAATAATTTATAAATATGCATAAAATTTATTATGGATAACTAAAAAAACATGTGAGAATTTGAGCTACGTAGATGTTCTAATAGACATGATTTAAAGTTCTTAACAAATTTTTATCACTTAAACTAGAAAAGAGATTGTGGAAAGTAAGAGTTAGTTTGATGATATATAATAATAAGGGGGGAGGTTGAAGTGATTTAAAGCGTAGCTTGCATTTTATATATCATTAGTGTTTTTGTTGGCTTTAACTCCCGCACGATTTGTACGATTTAACTCCCGCTTACGTGGAGAGACTTTTTTTTTTAGTTTTTGTTTTATAAGAATTTATATATATCTAATTTGGATTTTTGTTTTGTTGTTGTTTTAAAAAAATCTCTAATAATGTGTTTAGGTTTTAAACAATGTTACAAAATAGAAAATCAAATGAATATTGTCAAACCCAGATTCATATTATAATGGGTTTTATAATCACTAATTTGATTAAGTTACATGTTTTAATTAAGTAAGTATTTTTTGTTGCCGGTTTGATTCAGTTATCACTTTGATTTAAATGAGTATTTTATGTTACTTTTACCCATTACTATATTTATTGTCAAAAACTTTTGATATTTTAATTTAATGGCATAAATCGTAAATAATAGACTATTTCAAACATTTATATAAATTAACTTCTTAAATAATATATAAAAAATGAGCTTTAGTTCATGAGCTTGAGTTTTAAACCTTTTCTAATAGTCGGTTCTCTCTCTCTTTTCTCACCTCTATCTTTCAGAGAGAGAGAGAGAGTGCGACTTCTGGTTTTTTTTAGTTTTTTTTTTTTATATAGTTTTTTGGTTTGTTTCCAATTGTTTCGAGTTCCTTTCGATGGATTGGATAATAAATTTCCTGACTTGGTTTCTCCCAAGTTCGGAACTAGTTTATGTGCCCCTTCGAGGCTTCTTTCTTTACAGGTTTTACATTTCCTGTAGAGATTTTAAATCTCTCTTTCCCTGCTTATTCTTTCGTTGAAGTTATCGTTGATTCCATTGAATCTGTCTGTGATTGTTTACCTGGACGAGTGGTAATTCTTCAACACTTCCACTGCTCTTGGTAGAGGAGACTTTGGTGGGCAAAGTTTCAATCATTAGATTGGGTTGAGACGGCGGAGGAGGAACTTGGAGGTAACAAGTTTCACGGCATCGTTGGGTGGTTTGACGTTTCTTTTGGAAGAGGAGGTCACACAGAAAGATTGAGGTTGGAGTACGAAGTTTTATTTGTGCAACGACGGTGGCATTCTCTCCCCGACGACGACCGGTGATTTGCATGTCGCAAGTAATTTTAGGGAGACACGTGGGGTTCAGAGGTTGCTTCGTGGTCTTTACCGCGTGTAACTCAGGGTTATCTGTTTACTTTGGCCCATTTGTTAGCCATTTCTTTGTACTTCTTCCCTTCTTTTTGTGTTTGTTTGGTCCAATAGCTCAATGAAATGCAAACGTGTTGACAAAAAAAAAAAACCTCTTTTAAAAAATAGACTGAAATATATAACCTGCTGGAATACATTTAAATTTGTTAGAAAATATGATGAAACATCAGTTGAAGTCCATTTTGATACGATTAATTCATTAAATATTACAAAGTCTATCCATGTCTCAAACTGACTTTGGAAGATGTTTTTAAGAGTATAAAAAGATATAAAACTTTTGTCACAAATGTATTTGGAAGATCTGATAAATATGACAATATGGTATTATTTAAGAATGAATGTTTCTATAACGCCCCAACCATCCCTATTAGTGGGCCCCCATGTCTTCTCACTAGGCCTATGGGTCGGCCCACCCCTGTCCGACGGTCGGAACGTTGACCGGGAGGTTTGAAAGTCATGATATACTGACCCTGTAATCACCACGTGACCATTCCCCGTGTTTTGGCCTCATTCACACAGTACCGCGAATGACTTCTCGGCAGGTCACCCATCCTTTGACTACTCCAGCTCAAGCACGCTTAACTCTGGAGTTTTTTTTGGATGTGCAACCGAAAAGGTAAGTGCACTTTGGTGACATAGGTAGCCAAATTAATTCTTTTAACCTCTCCACATATACCAGAAATCGGGATGTTACAATTCACCCCCACTCACAGAGCGCAACATCCTTGTTGCGCACCACGACAGGTCCTAAGACGCCTCCCAGGTCAGAACTGGGACGGCTAACCAGCTCTGATACCACTTATAACGCCCCAACCGCCCCTACCAGTGAGCCCCCCATGTCCTCTCACTAGGCCCACGGGCCGGCCCACCCCTGTCCAACGGACGGTGCGTTAACCGAGAGGTTTGAAAGTCATGATATACTGACCCTGCAATTACCACGTGACCGTTCCACGTGTTTTGGCCTCACTCACACGGTACAGCGAATAACTTCCCGGTAGGTCACCCATCCTTTGACTACTCCAGCCAAGCACGCTTAACCCTGGAGTTCTCTCTGGATGTGCAACCGAAAAGGTAAGTGCACTTTGGTGACATAGGTAGCCAAATCAATTCTTTTAACATCTTTACATATACCAAAAATCGGGATGTTACAATTTCTTTTAAAAAAATCTAAAATTTTTAAATTTATCATAGAAAAAGAATAACATAAATTCGTATTTGTTGACATCTAAACTTTTTTTAAGTTTTAGTACATGATAAAACATGTAAAAATAACATCAAATTCAAATTCAAATTTTTATTTGAATTTTTTTTTCTTTTATCTTATATGCGTTTAGTTTATGAAATTTCACAGAACAAAATTGTTAATTTTCATGTTATAGATTACCTTGAAAAAAAAATTATTAATTAATTTTGAAAAATATGATATTTGATTAGAATGATTTTACACAGTTAGTTTCTCGAGTTAGCCAAGAGTCAAAATTATAAATTTTATATAGAAAAATACAGTACCAAAGGCACGAGCCTTTTTTGTAAGGATATCCACACGAACATTTAGAACACATGATATGAAAATAATTTAGAAATGACCAAATAGAGAGTGTGTATGTATAAAATCAAATTCTGAAGCCAATTTGGCCATTCTTCTTTTTCTTCAATAAATTGTATTAGGTGGAGACAATCCGTCTCAAAGTTCATAATAGAGAATCTTTTTTTGTTAATGTTCTTGATCGCCCTAATCAAGACATTGAATTCTGCATGGAGCGAAGACAAAACATGGATATGTTCAATTGATCTATCCTCCCTTTCTTTGACCATACCACAACCAAAAACTTTTGTCTCCATCACCGAAGATGCATCCACTTGACATCTTAGTATATTTTAGCTTTGTTCTGGGAAATGGTGGGATGGTTGGTCATTGTCACTATATCTTCAGTATTTGTGATAACTTGACATACTTCCTAGTTTTCTGATTTGTGGGTGGCGAGTTGTAATGTGTCTATTGATAATATATCTTTACCATTAAACACTTTCTCATTTCTCACTTTCTCTATGCACCAAAGAAATAAGTAAAACATGCAAGATTTTTCTCTAGGACGCCCTCTTCTTTTGCCCTCAGAAGAAAATAATCAAAATTATGATATAAGGATTACTTGGGAAAACACTGGGACTTTTTGGGATGACTGAGATCACCCATGTTTAAAGAGCTGGGGACATTGGAACAAGAGATCATTTATCGAGTCTTCTATTGCACCACATCTATGACAGGAATAGTCAGTACCACATTGTCTCTCCACCAATTTACTGCACATTGGGATCTTAGTCATATTAGTTGATCGTTTCATATCTATAACCAACTATATCACATCTTTAATGTAGATTAACCACAAAATAATTTATCTTAGTGATATAATGTGATTTTAATGGTTTTAAGTACATGTACTTAACAAATTTTAGTCATTAGTCTTACGTTTACGTTTAAGCATTATTAGGAGTGTATTTACTTGTATTTATCCAAAACAGGTCTTGGAGCAGCTATCTTGGAGTTTTGGGAGGTTTTGGATCAATTTAAAGCAATAGAGCTTGAAGAATGCACCAAAGAAGAAGTTAAAGCATGAAGGAAGAAGACAAGAAGCATGTCAGCTTAAAGTGGCGGACAAAAACTGGTCGCCACGAATTTTAGATGATGGTGGTTTCTTCTGGCAGCTTGAGAGTGATCGCTAAAAGGTCTTCCGAAGACGGTAATTTGCACCCGGGGATATGGCGGACTTCAAGTGGTGGTTTCATGAAGTTGTCACCATCCTGGCAGGTTTGTGTGACGGTTTATTTAAACAGTTGGTGTTTTAAAAAAATTTAAGATTTTGTTTTTGATCCACGTTGACTTTATTTTTTACACATTTTTAAAAAATGTTTTTGGGTTCAAAGTTATTAATTCTGACCAAGTTCTTTTCTCTAAGCCTATAAATACTCTTAAACCTAAGTTTTAGAGACATAGATCATCTCATCTTTAATTTTCTTACCTTTTTTTGTAAAACTTGAATTCCTTTTGGATATTTCTCTAACTTTGTGCAATTTTCATTTGATTATTTACTTTTTTATGTTTATCTTGTTAATCTCACTCTCCTCTTTTAATTATGCACAATATGATCATGTATATTTTCATTGTCATGGGGATTAGTGAGTAATCACATTTTAAATTTTTGGATTAGGTAGATTAGGGTGATTAGATAATGCTGTATGATGTTTAAGGCTTAATTTACAATAATCCTCACTTATTTGTTATGTTTAATGCTAGATTTGACTTAGCTAATCAAAATCTAGAATTTAGGTATTTTCATGTATTAAAAGTGTTTGATGAAATGCTTAAATGAAAATTATAAGTGTTTTGCATACTTAGTTAATGAGAATTAATGCTTAAGGTGCTTAATGGCTATTAGGATTTGATTCAATGCATACTATTTTTGTGACCAATGAAATTGATGTTGATTGCTTGATTAGCTTCCGTTTAATACCATGGAAATAGATTAGCTTAAGTTTGTGTTTCTAAACCTAAGGATTATCATTTGAATGATTAAAATTAGTATCATTGATTAACCTTCTAATTATCCAAATTCAATAACCTTAACTCAAAAACTTGTTTTAAAAATATTTGCTCAAGTACTTGTCTTTTTCCTCACTTGTCTACTTGCATTTGCTTATTGTTTAGGGTATTCCTTGTTGTCCTTATTATTTTGTTTAGCATGTTAAGTTGATTTTACATTAGTTCATCATTAGAATCCTTACTTAAAACTTGATTCCACTTAGATTAAGTACTTGCATTCTTATTATGTTTATTCTGTTTTCAAATTTGGATTGATTCTCAAGTATTGCAATGAAAACTGCCAACTTGTTGCAACATCCCGATTTCAAGTATATGTGGAGAGGTTAAAAGAATTGATTTGGCTACCTATGTCACCAAAGTGCACTTACCTTTTCGGTCACACATCCAGAGAGAACTCCAGGGTTAAGCGTGCTTGAGCTGGAGTAGTCAAAGGATGGGTGACCTACTGGGAGGTCATTCGCAGTACTGTGTGAGTGAGGCCAAAAACACGAGAAACTATCACGTGGTGATTGCAGGGTCAGTATATCATGACTTTCAAACCTCCTGGATAAAGTTCCAATCGTCGGACAGGGGTCGGCCGGACCATGGCCTAATGAGAAGACATGAGGGCCCACTGGTAGGGGCGGTTGGAGCGTTACAAATTGTAACGACCTAAACCCGATGCCCATTTATGTCCAATTCCATTATGTCAAAACCCTAGGTTTTCCTCCCCTACAAATAGTCTCCTCTTGTTTTCTTTCCTACAAATATTCTGTCGCGTCGAAACCCTGCCGAAATCTAGCCGTCGATTAGCCACTTTGAAGGAGTTACCAGAGCCACCTAGAAATTCCTAAAAGGTAGATCTGACTAGTTCTGGGAGAAGGGATTATCGAACTAGTAAATTTAATCCAATCGATCTGAAGAGAATGGTATGCTGAGTGTCCCGACAACGACTATGTAAGCAAGATGAAATAAAGATGAAAGTTTGCAAATATCAAAGATAAAATTTCATTTTGATTCAACTTGGAGAACATTACACACATCTAGTTTTAGTTTTATACAATGCTTGTAACACAAAGAACCTTCTAGTTTTAAGGAGAATATCCTAAGGAAAATCATTGCCAACTCAATCCTTCTCCTTATCTTGAAGTGTATTGAACCTGTTCTTCACCCTAATTACAACTGCTGTATTTTTTGTACCATCATTACTTTTGTGTAACACCCCAACTGTCCCTACCAATGGGCTCTCATGTCCTCTCACTAGGTCCATGGGTCAGTCCACCCATTTCCGACGGTTGGAACGTTAATCGGGATGTTTGAAAGTCATGATATACTGACCCTGCAATCACCACGTGACCGTTTCCCGTGTTTTGGCCTCACTCACACGGTACCGCGAATGACTTCTCAGTAGGTCACCCATGCTTTGACTACTCCAACTCAAATACGCTTAACCCTATACTATCTCTGAATGTACAACCGAAAAGGTAAGTGCACTTTTGTGACATAGGTAATCAAATCAATTCTTTTAACCTCTTCACATAAGTTTCCATATATACTAGAAATCGGGATGTTACAATTCACCCCCACTAACAGGTCAGCACTGAGACGGCTAACCGACTCTGATACCACTTATAACGCCCCTACCAGTGCGCCCCCATGTCCACTCCCTAGGCCCATGGGTCGGCCCACCCCTGTCCGTTGGTCAGAACGTTAACCGTGAGGTTTGAAAGTCATGATATATTGATCCTGCAATCACCACGTGACCATTTCCCGTGTTTTGGCCTCACTCACGCTGTACCGCGAATGACTTCCTGGTAGGTCACCCATCCTTTCACTATTCCAACTTAAGCACACTTAACGCTAGAGTTTCTCTGGATGTGCAACCGAAAAGGTAAATGCACTTTGGTGACATAGGTAGCCAAATCAATTATCTTTAACCTTTCCACATACACAACTGTATATCAGAAATCGGGATGTTACAATTCACCCCCATTCACAGAGTGCAACACCCTCGTTGCGCACCAAGACAGGTCCTAACCGCCTCCCAGGTCAGAACTGGGACGGCTAAGCAGCTCTTATACCACTTATAATGCCCCAACTGCCCCTACCAGTAGCCCCCATGTCCTCTCACTAGGCCAATGGGCCGGTCCACCCCTGTCCGACGGTCAGAACACTAATCGGGAGGTTTGAAACTCATAAAATACTGATCCTGCAATCACCACGTGACCGTTTTTCGTGTTTTGGCCTCACTCGCACGATACCGCGAATGTCTTCCCGGTAGGTCCCCCATCCTTTGACTACTCCAGCTCAAGCACTCTTAACCCGAGACTTCTCTCTAGATATGCAACCGAAAAGATAAGTACACTTTGGTGATATAGGTAGTCAAATCATTTCTTTTAACCTCTTCACATAAGTTTATATATCTGAAATCGGGATATTACATTTTGTTTTTTCTGTATCGGCTTTGTTTGTTGTGAATAGCCCATCGCTTCATCTCCATTACTCTTTTGGGCCTGACTTGAGGAGTTTATGCTAATACACTAACCATGTGGTCAAAAATATTGTCTTCATTTATGTATTTTAACTTATTTAAAAATCCGTATAGAATTTATAAATCTAAGCAAAATATACTGATTTCCAAATCTATAATATGATAAGTATTTACAAATCCGAGGGTTTTCCTTCAGATTTTAATCTTTGTATTTTTAACAAAGAAATCCACCCAAATTCATTATAAAACCAAATCCATTAATGAATATGTATGATTGAACACCACCTGATTTGAATTCGGATTTATAAATCATATAACCAATAACACTTGATTTTAACATAAATTTTAAAATTATAAAACCAATAGTACTGAATTTGTTCAGATTTATAAATTCATTAAAATACATAAACCAATAACTCCACTCAATCTCACCATACTTGTTTGGCCTCACAAAAAGATTCTCATAGAAATTCCTAAACCAATTTTCTAATACTTAATAAACGGCATATATCATAAGTAGAATTACTCATCCATAATCATTAACAGAAACTGCAGAAGAATACATGGTCTCGACAAGAAAATCATCAAAACAAAGATATACGGAGAAAATTGTGTTAGCTCCATGGTTTATTTTATGTATATGATGGACTATACACAATTTAGAATGCCGGCTTATATGGGGAAATCTGGCTTTGAAATGTACAAATTTAAACTACATAGAATCGAAACGTTAACCATTGATTCAATTTGATAACAAAAGATTCAGACTGGCATAAACTTGTACACCCTGAAACACGAAGTCCATATGTCAAGGCGATATTAATCTAAAATTTTACCATAATAATAATTACTCCTCATTGATGTTGCCTCTTCTTCAATGCTCCATCTCTGAATGTTTCGATCGAATCGAGGAACAATTTCTCCTCGTCATCATCCAGGAGGTTTCACTTTGATACAAATAGAATTATGTACTAAAATTGGAAGAAATCAAAAACAAGATAATATATATATATATATGAATACAAACACGTTAAAGAATCATTATTAAAAGGCAAGTTGCTGTGATGAGAGTTCACAGCGCGAAGAAGATATAGTGAAATCGACACCAGAGATGGTGGAGATGAAGCACATTAAGCACAAGAGAATGTGTGATTTATATTATTTTGAGAAGATATGATAAAGCTTAAAACCATTAATAAAAGAAAGAAAATAGTAAAAGAAGTCTTAGATGCAAAGAGATATGGTCAAAATACCCAGTTTAGATCCAAATAGTAATAGTCATTTTTTTTTCAGTAATAGTGATTTGTATAAGATGAATGGTTGTATGTTCTTATCACAAAAAAAGGAAACATACTAAGTTACATTGTATCTAGGACCAGATTAGCATGAGAATTAGTGGATTGGTCAACTGTTGATTATCTAATATTTTTTAAATGTGGATACCTAAAATGTTCTTTCAAAATAATATATTTTTTTGAGTTATTCAACTCTAACCAAATTTAGTTTTATAGTTTGGTTATACTCTATTAAACTTACTTAACTCTGATATAATATGAAAGATTATTACTTTTCAACATCAAACTAAATAAGAATAAAGAAAAGTGAAAACCCCTAATTTACAAGCCCTAGACGAACAATAAATCACTACTTGTTTTTGTTTTATGAGAGTTTCAATATAAGTTTACTAAACTTTATAGGGACGACAACCTATTCCCCCATGAAAAGTATCGTATCACACTAGATGTAGCCCAAAACTTTATTTAATTGCAGATATTTCTGAAATAAAAGTTTGAGATCTATATCTCCCCAAATTAAAAGTTCCAATTCTATGGATTTCAAGGTTTCAAACTATTATTTAAAGGTGAAATAGATCTGGAACTTTTAATTTGGGAAGATATAGATCTCGAACTTTTATTTCAGAGATATCTGCAATTAAGCAAAGTTCTCGGCTGCATCTAGTGCGATACGATACTTCTAATGGGGAAATAGGTCGTTGTCCCAACTTTATATTATAGTCATAATTTAAACCAAAACAAAACACAAAGAAAAATAATAAAATTAATGTCCATTAAAAATGAAAAAAGATAATTATTAATATTGTATTATTATTATGTCTATATGCAAGTTTTCTTCAATTTCTACTAATCAACTTTTTATTTTAATAGTTAAGTATTTTCATAAATTAGGATATATGTTTAAAAAAATAATATACAGTCATTTCTAGATAAAATTTTGGAGTTTTTTTTTATAATACTTTATAATTCTATGACGATCATCGGATATCAGACTAAATTTTAAGATTTTAAGGGATATATACCTGATTAGTTGCAAATGACTTAACTAGAAAAACAAAAAACATATTGATGTAGACGAATGAAAACAAAGCATAAAAATAAATTAAATATATGATAGCGGCCACTACATAACTTAATCGTTTTTCTTAAGTATATATAATGTATTGGAAAATAATTATGGGATGGCAAATATTTGAAAAATAGCAAGTAAATGGTAATAATACTGTACAACTTTTGAAAGGTTTTAGTATTTGGTTCAACTATTACAGAATAAGTTCTTCTTTTGAAATAATGTTATATGTTTTATTTGAACGTCTTATTTGTTAGATTTTATATTAGAGTACATTGTGGTATTTTAGAGACTCGTATAATAGAATAATTTGTTAAAGAAAACCATCACATTTCAACGAAGATGAGAAAAAATTCCAAAACGAACTTTCAAAATAAGAATTCTTTTGGTTATTCAACTCTAACCAAATTTTACCTTTTAGGAAGAATGTATTCGATTAGATTTACTAAACTCTGATATCATATGAGAAATTATAATTTTTTTTTTCATATCAATTATTTAAAAATTTGAAATAAAAAGAAGTAAAAACAATTGTTTTACACAAATAAGCTCTAAACAAATTGTAAATTGTTTGATGGGAACTATTAACATAAGCTTATTAAACTTCATATTTAACCATTAACTTAGGACGAACAAAATATTTATTTTGATTTGATAAGTTCTAAGAAAGTCCTAAATTATGAAACTAAAAACAAATAAATCCTCGATGAACTTTATATTTTAGCCACAATTTTGGCAAATAAAATATTTTATTGCTTGATCCTTTATACATTTTGATTTGATAAAAAGTCTGATATTTGTAACTGTAGAAAGCAAATTGATCATCAGAACCATACTAAATCAAGAGCTTTCGAAATCCATCAGTACACCACCCAGTGCAAAGCAATCGGGAAAATTCAAGTCCAAACCAAAGTCTGATCAAGCACAAAGCCTAGGATTGATTACCTACCAGAAAATAAATTCTAAGGAGATTAAAAAAAACATGTGGAATCATAAACCATATAAAAGCATTCATAATTCTTCATAGTGGAGCAAGAGATCATCAACACCACATCTTCCTTCCCTTTTGTGCATCCCAGAGCCACAGATGGAAACAAGGAGAACCACCGGTTTTATCGAAGATTAGTTTTGAAATTACCAAGCCCCTGGATCCTTTAGAAGCTCTAGACACGTACATAGACATCGAAGGACCTAAGAGGGAAAATTTAGCAAAATTCAAGTATATTTTCTCTTCGGTTTTGTCTATTATTTAATAGATGTCAGTACTGGCTCCTACTTCTGCTAGGGCTCTGTCTATTATTGTACCTTCCATATAATTTCCTCCTCAAATCCTTGTAAAATTAAGTTAATAGACAAGAAGGTCAGACTATTTTATAGTCATAAGATCTTGATGTACAAACGTAGAAACTAATATATACTTGGCAAAGGTAAACATTTGACCCGCTAATGAAGTTGCATTCACTCTTGCAAGTGTCATCTTCGTACTGTCCTTATGTAGATTCACGGAAGTCGGTGATAGAGGAGAAGTCAACAAGGATTGGTCGGCCTGTGGGTCCAAATGCTTTAAAAATAACATTGAAAGGCTCACACAGCATGCAGGCATGAAAGTCAAAAAAATATAAACATAAGATTAATATTGAAGGTGTAACCATAGACAACCTGCGTAGTATCTTCCTTGAAGATTCCTAACTGCATTTCCTACTTGTTTGATAGAATATAAAACATATACTTCTTTTTGAATAGATTGTTGTATATACGAGCTAGGATACATAAAGCCAATGTTGTTACATGTTACACAAAATCCGGAATATCCCTTAACAACTAATATATCTAAACAGACTTATATACAATAGTAACAGAATATATGCTTTATACTCTATCATTCTTCTTCTGATAACTGCACATACACATTTTAAACCAACACATGAAGATGCGATATTTTTCTCATTAATGGTCAGGAATGAACAATAAGAGAATGGTATGCTGAGTGTCCCTAAAACCAATTACCATGTCAAAAAATATTTTCACAAACGTTCAGACTCTCAATCTCGCCATACTTGTTCGACCTCTCAAAAAGAATCTCATAGAAATCTCTAAACCAATTTTTCTGATACTTAATAAACGACATATATCATAAGTAAAACTACTCATTCATAATATTAACAAGAACTGCTGAAGAATATATGGTCTCTACAAAAAAAATCATCAAAACAAAGATATATGGAGATAATCACTATTAGCTCCAAGGTTTATCTATATGATGGATTATATAGAATTTTAGAATGCCGCCTTATATGGGGAAATCTGGCTTAGGAGTGTACAAATTTAAACTAGATAGAATCTCAGGATTAACCATTGATTCAATATGTTAACCATTGATTAAGACTGACATTAACCTAAACACCGTAAAACCCGAAGTCCCCACGTCAAGGCGGTATTAATCTGAAATTTTAACATAATAATATGTTGAACTTCTTGCTTTGTTGGAACATTCTCATGTTTGTTCCAACTCTTTCTCTCTTTGTCTCCTCACTCTTCATACTTCTCTCTTTATCTCTCTCTTTGTTTGTCACAGCTCTCTCTTTCTCATTCTGTTTTGGTTTGTTTTTTTAGAGAGGAAACTAAGAACAAACTTACATTGATAACATTCTTGGATTTTTGTTACAACACAACAAACACATACATATAGTGGTTTCTCTACTTACCACATACACTTGCACCATGCTTCTACTTGGACCTCACTTCTAGACATCATTATCCTAAGGTTCACTTACACAAGCAACCTTAACACCTACAACACTTATTATACTTGTCTTTAGCTATGCTTTAGACTAACAAAACACACAACCTTGTTTGGGCTTCAATCAAACCGTTGGCCCATTATCCTTCTTATTATAACAAACACTTCAAGCCCAATTTCCTTGTTGACTTGTGTTCCTTCTCCTTTGTCGTTGACTTCGTCTTTCTCTACAACTTCTTATCCACTTCGCTTTGCTTTGCTTCTTCTTCTCTGCAACTGAAGCTTTCTCTTGTTGCAGGTTTAATAAAGGAATCCAACCCCAACATAATCACCCTTCATTGACGTTGCCTCTTCTTCATTGCTCCATCTCTGAATGTTTCGGTCGCAGCGAGGAACAATTTCTCCTCGTCATCATCCAAGAGGTTTCACTATCGTACAAATCGGATTATGTATTATAAATGGAAGAAATCAAAGAAAAGATAAAATATGTATAAATAGGAACCCCACATGCAACGTTCGAGAGATGTGGGCATGACTTTACGGTGTACACTTTGTATTTCCTAGCCACATCCGCCAGCTTTTCTACTTCAGGGCCTGTTGTAGATTCATCACAAAACCAAACAAATGTGAAAAAGGAGTTATTTATAACCCAACCTTGTTCTCAGTTGAACATGAATGACAATATTTTGGAAATAAAATTTGAAATATATAAAATATATATACATATTATTAGAAAAAAAGATATGGAAATTAAAAGGAATATCATCTCAAAGATTGGAAGTTTCTGTTACCAGGAGCTTGATATTTGCGGAAACAATCACGACCAGCTTCGTTATGCCGGACCTATACCCACGAGGATATCCACCGATAAATGCCTCCGGCAATACCACCAGCTCCGATCCATCGCTCGCCGCCTCCTCAATAAACTTTTCCGCCTTTTCTGCAGCCTCAAGTAAACCATTTTTGATACAGTTTTGACTTCATCTATAACTCCTAGATGAAACTCCTAGAGAGAAAAAAATATGGAGGACATAGGAGTTACCTATTAAACTTTGTAAGTCGGACAATGGTAGATGGGAAATCACAGTTAATCGGAGTGGTGGTTTTGAGAGTTGTTAATCGAAAATATTATCACAAACGTTCAGTCTCTCAATTTCGCCATACTGGTTCAGCTAGTCAAAAATATCCTCATAGAAGTCCATAAACCAATTATTTCCAATACTTAATAAACGGTGTATATAATAAGTGGAATTACTCATCCATCATCATTAACCAGAACTGCAGAAGAATACATGGTAGCTACAATAAAATCATCAAAAGAAAGATAAATGGAAAAAATAATTGTTTGCTCAAAAGTTTATGTAATATGATGGACTATATAGAATTTTAGAATGCCGGATTATATTGGGAAATCCGGGTTTCAGAGTGTTCATGTTCTATACGGGTTGACCATTGATTCAGACTTGCCTAAACATAAACACTCCGAACCAGGACATCCCCACACGTCAAGGCGAATTTTAATATGATAATAATTAACTCTCATTAATTTTGCTTCTTCTTGGCTGCTCGGTCTCTGAATGTTTCGAGATAAGCATGCTACAATTTCTCCTCGTCATCATCCCTGAGTTTTAAATACGGGACAAGTCGGATTATGTACTCAAAATGAAAGAAACTAAAGACAAGATTTATATATATATATATATATTGGAATACAAAATCTGTTGAAGAATCATTATGAGAAGAAAATTTAATATATACATCAAAGTTATGAGAGTTCATACCTGGATGAACATATAAGAAAAATTGGCACCAGAGATGGTGGAGATGCGAGATGATATCTGGCTAGGTAAAAACTTTGTGATTTATATTATTTTAAGATGAAGGGATAAAATTTAAAACAATAAATAAAAAAATAAAAAACAGTAAAAAAAGCCTATATGCAAACAAATATGGTTAAAAGTACTTATTTTAAGTCCAAAAAGTAATATAAATATAGTTTTTTTTGTATTTGGTATTAGTGAATTGTAAAAGATGAATGACTGTTTATTATTATCACAAATAAAATTATGTAGTTACATTGTATATAGGATAAAATTACTATGAGAATTACTGGATTGATCATGTACTATTGTTTATCTTACATTTTGGAATGTGGATACCTAAAAAAAAAAATTCTTTTCAAAATAATATTTTTTTGCACTTATTCAACTCTAATGCATATTCATGAGTAAGGACATTCAGTTACCATGAAAAATTCTCATCGTAAGCTTATGGAGACAAACCATAAATGTCACAGAGGCATTTTCTTTGATACTGCAACCTCCAATAACTAGATTTTTGTAGGTCCATAAAAGTTTGCAAAATATTTTTATTTGATATAAAACATATTAGATTTTCACAAATTTAAAATTGGAATCATTTAAAATAAAATATGTTATTATAAAATAAAATAGTAAAATATATAACATACTAAAACTATAAATATATAGGTATATATATTAAAATCTGTAGTCATATTTTATAAAATTAATATAATATAAAATTAATAGAAATTATAAAATATCATCATCTACACCAAAACAAAATTATGAACACATCATAAATTCTAACTTATACAAAATAAAATAAAACATAAAAAAATGTCGTTTTTCTTTAGAGTTAGTTAAAATTTAGTAAACTATATGATACATCTATACTAAAATTAAAAATGTAAACATATCTCAGACTTTAACATCTATAAATGCCTTTTGTCTACAGAAAAAAAACAAAATATTAGAAAAACAAATTTTAAAATTGCAAACAAGTTGAAAGTTTTTAACAAAGATCTTTCTTTCTATTAAATTAAAAATTTTGTCAAAAAAAAAAACAGTCCTGCACTTTGAAAATGCGGGTCAAAATCTAATAGATACTTAATTAAGTAAAAATTAGCCAAATTTATATGTGCCAATATACAAACACCACAATTCTTTCCTTTTTTGCTGTGACCCAATATGCTCTCCCAAGTTTGGTCTCAGAGAGGAGCAGATCCATGTGGGTTGTCAAAGAGAAGTTCCATACTATTTTATCTTTAACTTATGCGGTTAGTGTTCTAAATTCTTGCATATATTTATGAATTATGATCACATTTATAAAATTTACTTGAAAAATAGGTTAAATAAATCAGGAACAACAAACTAGGGTTTAACATAAACATGAATGATACATTGTAAATCCACTACTACAAAGTGATACTTAATTTCAAGTTATTTTAGGGGTTAGACACATTTATAACACTTGAAATGTAATAAATCTTAAGTACAATGTGCTACTCAATTTAAAATTTCTAACCATAGATCAATTCTGAATTAACTGCACATACATCGTGGTTTGTGACATATTGACACCCGATAATTTAAGTACTTCAGCTAGAAAGAGTAATACCCTGTTCAAACATCAGAACCAAACACCAGTATAAGAGGGGAAAAAACCATTTTCACTTTCTTTATGAGGCTTTTCCGGTTCCAACCAGGTCTCATTCCTTTAAAGCATTGCATTTTTCTTTGGACGCCTTCAAAAATTTGAAGTTTTTTTTCTAGAGAAATAGCTTTCATCTGCTCGCCAAGCTTTCTCAGTTTGCAATGGAGCATCAGAATTGGCTTTGATGAGGTTGATACTCTAGATGAAATTGCAATGAGTGGAGATACATATATCTTCTTTTTCCTGGAGTACTCAACGAGGTTGACACAGCTTCCGTTGCTGTCTTTATACTTTCCGGTTTTTGTTTGAATACATTTGGCTTCAAATCATCTCAAGTGTTATCCAGCCTACACCTTAAACTGCAGGCCGGATAACACTTAGGATGAGTTGATGCTTAATGTCTTCAAACAAAAGCAAAAAAAGCATAAAGGCAGCAATTGAAACTGCTTCAACCTCTTTGAAGTACTCCAGAAAGCAGAATAAATATGCACCTACCTCATCACCACTGCATGTAGAGTATCAACCTCAGCTGAGCCAACTCATGATGCTCCATTGGAAACCAAGAAGCTTGGCAAGCAAATAAAAGCTATTTCTCTGGAACAAAACTCGTCTAGACCAGTTTCAAATTTTATGAAGCATCCAAGGATAAATTAAATTCCTTAAAAAAATGAGACCCAGTTGGAACCAGAACAGATTCATAGTGAAAATGGCTTCAGATCCTTCTCAACATTTTGACAACTTAAGAAAAAGTAACCTAACTCCCCCAGAGGAACAAAAACCATATCTAAATATTTGCATAAACTTGTAGTTCAATATCAGAATCTTCTTTTTTATCTACAATTCTATTACAGTTATCCTAACTTAAGAGACAAAAGCAAACAAATTAAAATGAGGAGAAATCATTTTATTTACCAATCAATAATTTTTTTAAAAAAATGGATTCCAACTTATGATAACTAGATCTTTGAAAAAATTACAGAGGTACAAAAAAAAAAGAACCATATATTTTTTAGCTTTTTTTCTTAATCATTGTCTGATGAATTTCATTCCAGATTTGGTTAAAATTATTGTTATTTTTATGCATCAACATAGTAAAATATAAGTTGACAGAAATATATAGTAAAAAAGAAATAGAAAAAGATCAAGCTGATAAAATAATAACTACTCAAAATCATATAGGTTTAATAAAAGTAGTTTTTAGCATTTAAAATATAATACAAAAAATTATGGAAATGATTTAAAATCTAATATATTAATAAAAATATTTCATTAGTTATCAATAAAATATTTTTTTTTTCAAAAATTATCAAATAAATCTATGTGCATATTTTTATTGATAATTTTCGTATTATTTATAAATTTTGTGAGCTATTATCTTGGTAATTCTAAATTTTTTTAAAAGAAAATATTTTAAACTTATAAGTCAAATTAAAATAATAATTATAGAAAAACAGAGAAAAAAAAATAAGTCACCAGTCAAGATTGAGAAAACAAAAAATTTTACAAACAAAATAAAAAAACTAAAAATTCAAAAACAAAAACAAAAACAAAAAGTCAAAAACCAAAAATTGAAAATTGAAAATAAAACCACTCAAATAATTAAAATCTACGATTAGTGGGTATAAATTTATAAGAATCTATTGCAAAGTATATATACCTCAGACGCAAATGCACTGACATAATATTCGTGATCGGCTATTTTGCTGTTCAAACATCAACCCCATAAACAGTATATATAACCTTTAATCAAATATATCTCCATCTGCAATTTCCTCCATTAGTTTGCAAAATTTATGTCATTTACCTCTATAAATCTATCTTACTTCAAATAGCTAAAGCTATATATATATATATATATATATTTACCGTTTTGAGTAGACAGTGGATGTTTTTTCATCTAAGTTTAACAGATTCTATTGCATTGCAATTAATTGTTTTCCAATGTCATGCTGTAGCGGACACACATAATATGAAACTGAAGAAACATTAATGTTGTCTACATAAGAATCCCCAGATTTTTGCATATCTGAGAGCAACCGGGAAGAAGTAGTAACTTGGAAAATTTTGCAGATGGTCACTAACCTCTACAACAGGCTCATGATTATTTCTCTGCACCAACATTATGTAAAACAGTTGACAAAAAAAATCACTAGATAAACTTAACGATTGAAATTTAAAAAAAAAAAAAAAAAGAAAAAAAAAATCTCATTTGGTAAAAATATTTCTTCATGATATATGAAAAACAATCATTTAAACATGAAACAACAGTTAAAATTACCCCTGGATAAAAGAAAGATTGAGACTTAAAAAAAAAAAAAAAAAAAATCTCAAAGAGATTTCTTCATTGTAAATCAAGAATGAAACCGTAGTCAAAAACACCACTAGATCAAACAAAAGATGAAACTTTAAAACAAATATAATTTTATGTAGCTAAATATTTCTTCATAAATTATCAGAAACGATCATTAAATTGAAAATGAATACCCATGTGATCAATTATTTTTTCGGGTTTGATACCATATTTGATGAGATCCTTCATAGATCTGAAATTTTCTTATAAAAATTGAACATACTCGATAATCTGAGATCAGTAAAAACAAAAATTGATAGACATGTAGAACTCAAACATATATTCTGATCAAAATATAATAATGACATGAAACATCTTCTTCTACCTCAAATAAAAAGACGCTTAAGCACTTGCTTATTCTTCGCTGCTCTGTCAGTGAATTATGATATCTCTTCATCATAATCCCTAATATTTCACTGTGGTACAATTCACATTCTGCATTGACACTGAAATAAATCAAAGATAAGCTAAAAATCAATCCGAACGGGAACATGATGAAAAATCATTATGAGATTGAAAATTTACTGTATATATGTCTTCTTCTAATTGCTCATCGAAAGGTAGGAGAGTTTATAACTCGAATGAGGTTTGGCGAAATTGGCACTGGAGATGTAGAGATAAGAGATGATAATTCAATGAGCGAGAAAGTGTGTTATTTATATTAGGTAAAAAGAACAAGAGATAGACTTCAAATCATAAATAAAAAGAATGAGAAAATAGTAAATATGTTGTATATGCAATTAAGTCTGAAATAGTATTAGTGATATTGTTCTTTTTATATTTGGTAATACTAATTTGTACAAGATGTATCTTCTTATCAAAAAAAATCTTGTGAAGTTGCATATAAGCTGTGATAAGATTACACTCAGAAATTTTGGATTAGTCACTGTTGATTCTTTTACATTTTCTAGATGTGATTACCTAAAATTTCATTTCTTTGACAAAAAAAAAAAACTATCTTTCAAAGTAATAACTCCTGAGTTATTCAACTCCAACTATTTTTTTATTCTTTAAGTTTGGTTATATCCAATTAGACTTACTAAACGCTGATATCATATGCAATATTATACGTTTTTAACTTTAAACCAATTAATAAAAAAAGTGAAAAAGAAGTGGAAAAGCCTATTTAATATAGATAAATCCTAGACAAGCCTAAACTGTTACTTGTTTGATGGAAGCTTTAGTATACATATATTAAACTTTATATTTAATAGTTGAGGACTAATCAAAATATTTTTTTCGATTTATTTTGATCTTTTATTAAATTTGATTTGATAAGTATATTTGCGTCTATATTTTATCTGTTTTAATAAAAACAAATTCAGATATATCTGACTCTACAGAGAAAACCAGTAAAAATCAATGTACATTAAAAATAAGTAGCCACTATGTAACTTGATTATTTTTTCAAAAATACATCTAATTTTTTGGAAAGTAATTGTGGAATGGTTAATATTTGAAGAATAATAACTAAATGGTATTAATATTGTACAACTACTTTTGAACGATTTATTCATCTGTTTAATATTTACTGAATAAGTTATTCTTTGGAAACATGTTATTTTTTTATTTGAATGTCTAATTTATCAAATATAATTTTTTTAGGGTTTAATTTTATAAGAGCATATTATGGTGTTTTAGATGCTTGTACAATAAAATAATGTTTTTAAGAAAAAAACATCACATTTTTCTATACAGATAAACCCTAAACAAATTCTAAGTCGATAGTTGTTTGATGGGAGCTTTTAACATAATTTTTTAAAACTTTAAGTGCTAACTAAGGGATGAACAAAATCTTTGTTAGATTTGCTACGATCTTTTATCCATATTGATTTGGTAAGTTCTAAGAAAATTGTCAATCATAAAAAGAAAAGTGAAAGTCATTTTTCCTACGGATTAGCCCTAGAAAATGATTGCCTCAAACTTGTGCCATGAGAATCTGATGGGTTGATCATCAAACAAAGACACCCAATTCGTAAGGGTGAATGAATTGATTAGTTAACAAATGATGGATTGTTGCAGCAAAGTATGTGAAGCGACTCCTGAAACAAAACTACAACCCCAAAAAAGAAGTTTTCACCGATTCCCATGCATCCACTCCAATATCATCTTTAAACATTTTCAAATTCGACATGAAACAGTTGTGGTTTAAGCGTTTTGCCTGATGTGGAGATTTTCTTTCTGTGTAAAGTCTCAGAGGATATATGTTGTTGCTACTAAAAAGAAGCCATGCCTACAAAAATAAAAAAAAACCGAGCAAAATATTTGAATTAAAATAACGAAATGATATGAAGAAGAACAGACCAAGATGAAACAGAAATACTACATCGAGTATTTAAAAGAAGAAGGTAAAATAAAAGAAACAAAAATAATTGAATCTAAAATCGACCCAAATAAACAAAAACAAATTGTTTTCTACACATGCATATCACACACACATAGCATAATCAATTATTATGTCAAAATACTTAAGAGTTATGTGTTTTGTTTTCTACACATACATATGAGACACACACGCATAATCGATTAATTATATCAAAATAGTTAAGAGTTATGTGTTTTGCTTCCACCTCAACCTCTCAGCCACAAAACACCACTGCCCCGGTGACTCAAGAAGCACCCAGGCACATCATGACCACCCGGTCTAAATATGGCATCCACAAACTAAAACAAATACTATCCCTTTTCTCACAAACACACTTTCCTCTTCCAAAAAGTAACCTTAAAGCTCTCTATGATCCATTTTGGAATCCCGCAATGACAAAAGAGTATGATGCCTTAGTTAAAAGTGGTACTTTTGATCTTGTTCTGAGACCACCTGATGCAAACATAGTTCGCTCAATGTGGCTCTTTAAACATAAGTTTGATGCTAACTGTGTCTTCTCCAAATATAAGGCACGTATTGGGGCAAATGGTAAATCGTAGGAACATGGAATTGATTTCTCCGAGAATTTCAGCCAAGTAGTGAAACCAGCGACGATCCGAACAGTCCTACACGTTGCTCTTGCCAACAGCTGGTCAGTTAACTCGATGTTCAAAACGCCTTCCTGTACGGCACTTTGGATGAAATGGATTTCATGTTTCAGCCCCCTGGTTTCGTTGATCCATCAAAACCGAATCACGTATGCAATCTCAACCGCTCCATTTATAGCTTAAAACAGACGTCTCATGCTTGGAATGCTCGGTTTGTCTCCTTCATCACCAAACATGACTTCTGACAGAGTAGAAGCAATGCGAGCCTCTTTGTTTATAAAGATCAGAAAAATCTCGCCTATCTCCTTCTATATGTTGATGATATAATCGTCACTGCCTCCTCCCCAACCCTGAAAGACACCATTATCGCGGTTCTCAAGTCTGAGTTTCCCATGACGGATGAAGGCTGCATACACTCCTTCCTCAGCATCTCTGCAACATTCAATGAGAAAGGGTTATTTTTAAACCAATCCAAATATGCCGAGGAGATTATCGAACGTGCTGGAATGAAAGGATGCAAGCCCTGTGCCACCCCCGTGGACATGAAATCCAAGCTTGCGGACAGCGATGGTAAACCAGCCACGAGTCCAACTGAATATCGAAGTCTCGCCGGAGCACTGCAATACTTGATGTTCATGCAGCCTGATATCTCCTACGCGGTTCAACAAACCTGTCTCTTCATGCACGATCCTCGTGAAATTCATCTTCAAGCTCTGCGGCGCATACTCCGCTACGTTCAAGGCACCAAATCATACGGTCTACAACTGCTAAAAAAGTAGAGTATGACTCTCACTGCATACTCTAATGCCGATTGGGCAGGATGCCCCACAACACAACGCTCGACATCCGGATACTGTGTTTACCTCGGCGATAACCTAGTCTCCTGGTCCGTAAAGCACCAGCCAACGGTTTCTCGATCGAGTGCCGAAGCAGAATATAAAGGTGTTGCCAATGCAGTAGCAGAAACATGCTGGTTACGTAACTTATTACTTGAGATGCATCATCCTATCACATAAGCCATGGTTGTGTACTGTGATAACATCAGTGCCATCTATCTCTACTCCGATCCCTTTCAGCATCAGCGCACCAAACACATTGAGATGGACATCCATTTTTTCCGAGAAGAGTTTCGTATGGAAAAAGTCCGAGTTCTTCACATTCCTTCATCACTACAATATGTCAATATCTTTACAAAAGGTCTTCCCTCTTCTCTCTTCACCAACTTTCGATTCAGTTTAGGCGTGCCAGAGCTCCACGCTGTAACTGCGGGCGGGTGATAGCCAATATATTCTGTCATCAATGTAAATATGATGCAAATATTCTTCAAACACCATTAAAGGGAATATCCCTGATTTTGTGTAATGGGAATCCCTAAGTCTTCGTATCGTAAAGTACTATATAACGTCTCAATTATAAACGAGATACTTCAAGGGAAACATATTCACTTTCATTGCATCCATTTCCTAAAGTGTTACGCATGTGATGAGACTATTCACCCTCAATGTCAAGTCCAGATTTAAGGAGAACAGACACGCAAAGAACAAATGTTCTCGTTTTTGACCAGACTATGCAATGCCAGGGGACATTTTATGGACGATTAATTCATAGGGTTTCGTTGCAGAGAACTTGTTCTAGTATTTTTCAGGTCCCAGCTTCCATAGAATACGATCTTGGCCTGCATCGCTCGTTGGCGTTGGAGTTTGCCTTATTTTCTTCATCATTTCTTACGAGCAAAAGAAACACAAACAAAAACAAATAACAAAGATCTCCCTAAGTGTATAGCTTTTTGTTTTCAAAGTAATGCTTATATCTTACGTCTTTGCAAGCTGTATAAATCTAGAAATAAGAAAAAAATAGTCTTAGAACTATTGTTTGGTGTGAGTACCTATTGGTGTGACTAGTGTAAATATATTTTGAAATGAAGTTCTCCAGAAGGTTACCAATCACACTGACATGAGTTTTTAACTCAAAATCAGTTAAAAATAATAATTAGAGTAGTTCATGTCACTTGTTTATAGGGATCAAACCTATGACATACTTGATATGGGTGTTCTACATGGAAATAAATGTAGTTCTAATTTAATATTTTATGTATTTTTATAATATTAAAAAAATGTAGTTTTAGTTTTATATGGGGTTCTATAAATTTTAATTGTTTAGTGGAATGATTCAAGGAAAAAATCTATTCGTTATAGTGGAGATTTTTTTTTCTAATAGATAGTCAAGATTGGTAGGGATTTCTAATATTTTATGGTTTTTTTTTAGTTTTTTTAGTTTTTGACAGTGATATAGGTTTTATATATATAGTCTTTTAAGTATTTTTTTTTTTCGACTCTTTACAGGTTTAGGTATGTATGAAGCTTATTTGGAGATATTGGAGCATTTTGAAACTAGAAAAAGATGTTGCATAAAGGATCAAGTCGCAGAGTATTCATGAAGTTGGTGGTCGCCATCAACCACGCACACATAATCTTGGACATGTTTTAAGAGTCTTTGGAGAATTACAGTTGGACCAGAAGTTCTATCTATATACAGATCAGCCAATTTCCTGTTTTTAGGCTATTTTTAAGTTTTCAAAGTCATTGTTTAGACTTAAGCTTTAATTTATCAGAAACTTAGAGAGAAATTTGTTCTAGAGCTTTTGAGGTGAAAATTATGATACTCTATTCATCCGAGAGAAGAATTGGAACCTCTTTATCTTTTTTGCTAATTTCTTTTATACATTCTATTTCATTTATGATTGATTTATGTTTCATTGATCATATCTTAATGTCTACTTTCTATGTTTGGGGTTATTCAAAGGTAGAAGAAGAATTATTAGGTTGAATTGAATTTGCTAGGGCTATCATCAGAATTTTTCATCTAGATTGTGTTTAAAGCTTGTTCTAGATTTGCGACCTAGAACTTGAACATAAGTTAATTGGTAGACACAAAAGTGTGATTGATTACCTGAACTATCTTAGATGAGCAAAATACTTATTCACAAAAAATTTTGGTTTAGAGATTTTGTGAACAATTGAACTTATACTTAATGCTCGTCTGAATTGATTAAATTTACAGAGAAATTTAGGATTCTACGTTTAGACATAAATAATCTCTACAACGAAACATGGTTGGTTTAATAATTGTGGTTCGAGTTGGAGAATGGTTCTTAATATGTCTTAACAATCTGTTTAATCTGTAATTCAGATTTACCCGAGAGTTTCCTATACCTAGCTTTTGTCAGATTAATTTAAACTCATTTTTAATACTCTTTTATTCGATTTTCTTGCTGTTCTCTTTATTTACATTCATATTGTTTAACTTAATTTAAAATATGATTTATTGCGAGATCTTGAATCTACGTGGGATTCGATACCCATAATACTACCTCTGTGATTCTGTGCATTTCCAGGGTAGCTATAAAGATTAAACTTTGAGCATATCAACTTAGGCTGGATAAAAATCACTTATCAACTTACTATTTAAATATTTAAATTTCTTAAATAAGGTTAGATGTTTTACAAAATAAAATGTACTCATTTCTTGATTAAACTTTAATTCTTTTAGTTTTATAATTATTTTATAATTTTACGGAGCTAACAAGATATAAGACTATATATCAAGATTTTAACGGATATATATCCGATTAGTTGCAGAGCACATGATATTCAATTTTTTTTTATGTAGACGAAGGAAAGCAAATCATAAAAATAACTTAAATACATGATAAGCGACAAGTATATAACTTAATCATTTTTTTCAAAAAAAAAATATCTAATTTTTTGAAAAGTAATTGTGGGATGGAAAATATTTGAACAATAATAACTAAATGGTATTAATATTGTACAACTACTTTTGAACGATTTTAATCTTTTGTTTAACTATTACAGAATGAATTCTTCTTTGAAAACATGTTATATTTTAATTTGAATGCCCAATTTATCAAATATAAATTATTTTTTTGGGTTTACTTTTATAAGATCACATTGTGGTGTTCTAGATGCTCATATAATAAAATAATGTTTAACTATCACATTTCAACGAAAATCAGGAAGAATTCCAAAACCATATTTCAAAATAATAATTATTTTGGCTGTTAAACTCTAACAAAATTATAATTTTTAGGAGGATTGTACCACATTATATTTATAAGCTCTGATATCATATGACAAATTATTAGTTTTTAACTTCAAATCAATTATTTAAAAAATTGATAAAAAAAGTAAAAACAGTACAAACAGTTGTTTTACACAGGTAAGCCCTAAACAAATTGTAAGTAGTTCGTTGTTTGATGGGAGCTATTAACATAAGTTTATTAAACTTTAAGCTCTGACTTAGGGATGAACAAAATCTTTGTTAGATTTACTTCGATTTTTTATCCATATTCGATAAGTTCTAAGTAAGTCATAAATTATGGGGGGTGTATTGAATCTATGATTTGAAGGATTTGGAGTGATTTGCATTAAAATGACAAATCCACTGTTATTGGAATATGAATTTTAAAACTTACTTTAAAATCCACTATTATTGAACTTGTAATTTTAAATTCTACTTTGAAATTCAGTATTATTGAAAATATTTTAAAGTAATGCATTTTGGGAGAGTTGTTGGGATTTCAAAGTGTTTTGGTGGAATTTCTTAGTTAACAAAATAAAAACCTAAATCCCATGGTTTTAGATAGAATTATAGAGTTTTTAAATTAAAATTACAGCAATTTCCCTAATTCACTCAAAATTATCTAAAAACTCATTAAAAATCAAATTATTTCAAATCTTCTCAAATGCTATATTCAATACACCCCTGTATGAGAAGAAAAGTGAAATTCATTTTTCTCAAGGATAAGCCAAAGTCTATTTTTTAGATAACCTCAATAAAAGTTATTTGAACTTTATATTTTAGCCATAATTTGGCGGAAACATATTTTCTAGATTAGCTCAATCTTTTATACATTTTGATTTGATAAAAATATATAATATTTGTACTTCTAAAAAGCAAATTGGAGAATATTAGAACCATACTAAATCAAGAGCTTTCCAAATCGATTGGTACACCACCTGATGGAAAGCAATCACGAAAATTCAAGCCAAACCAAAGTCTGATCAAGCACAAATCCTAGTATTGATTACCTACCAGCAAATCAATTTTTAGGACATGAAAATAACATATTGAATCATAAACCATATAGGAATTTGTTCAAGAATCTTTGTAGTAGCTTCTGAGTCATCTTCATAAGAATCCACATGATTTTGCATATCCCATAGCAATCCCGAAGAAGCAGCAATTTTCATCATTACTTGAATAGTAGTTAAAGATTTGACGAATGTCACTGACCTCAACATGGTCATGATTATTTCTCTGCAACAAAACATTACATTAAACTGTAGTAAAAACACCACTGGATAAAAAAAAGACGAAACTTTAAGATAAATATAATCTTATGTAACAAAAATATTTTTTATTGGTATATCAAAAAGGATAAATGAAACATGAAACAATAGTTAAAAACACCACTAAATAAAAGAAAAATGAACCTTAAAAATAAATATAATAGCAAAAATATTTTTTCATAAAATATCAAAAACGATCAATAAAACATGAAAAATAGTCAAAAACATCATTGCTAGATAAAAGAATAAAACTTTTAAAAATATACAATATCATGTAGAAAAAAAAAAAATTACTTCATAAAATATCAAAAACGACCAAACATAAAGTGAATACCCACATTTGTTAAGATTCTTCATACAAATCGGTTAGATAATGAAGGTTTAAATTCCATCTACATGGTCATCAACATACCTTCTCATACGGCTATGCCTTTCATTAGAGTGCTGCCCTTTGTGACAACGATGTCTGTACTGGCTCCTACTTCTGCTAGGGCTATACCTATTATTGTACCTTCCATATACTTGCCTCCTCAAATCCATGTAAAGTTAAGTTAATGGGCAAGAGAGTCAGACTGTTTTCTAGTCACAAGATCTTCATGTATAAACATTGAAAACTAGTAAATACTTGGCAAAGGGAAAACATTTGACCTTCTAATGTATTTGCAGTATCCACCACTCTTGCAAGTCTCATCCTTGTACTGTCGTTATGTAGATTATAAAGCATATACATCTTCTTGAATAACATTGCCATCTTGGAAGTCGATGAAAGAGGAGAAGTCAACAAAGATTGGTCGGCTTGTGGTTCCAAATGCTTTTAAAATAACACTGTAAGGCCTCACACAGCATGCAAGCCTGAAAGTACAGGAAATATAAACACAAGATTATCATTGAAGGTGTAACCATAACCAATCTGCATAGTATCTTCCTTGAAGATTCCTAATTGCATTTCCTACTTCTTTGATAGAGTATAAACCATATACTTCTTCTTGAATAGATTGTTGTATATACGAGCTAGGCTATATAAAGCTAATGTTGTTACCGGTTGTTGTATTTCCTACTGCACATACACATTTCAAACCAACACATGAAGATGCAATATTTTTCTCATTAATGGTCAGGAATGAAACAAAAAGAGAATGATATGCTGAGTGTCCCAAAATGAAAGCAAGATGAAATAAAGATGAAAGCTTTCAAATATCAAAGATAAGATTTCATTCTGATCCAGCTTAGAGAACATTACACACATCTAGTTTTAGTTTTATATGATGCTAGTAACACAAAGAACCTTCTAGATCTAAAGAGAATATCCTAAGGAATATCCCTGCCAACTCAATCCTCCCCCTTACCTTGAAGTGTTCAGAACCTGTTCTTCACCTTAATTACAGCTGATGTATTTTTCGTACTGTCGTTACTTTTGACCTTAGTGTTGAGCATGGTCAACATGACCGTTGCAGGTTTTGTTTCTTCTCGTATAGGCTTTGTTTGTTGTGAATAGCCCATCGCTTCATCTCCATTACTCTTCTGGGCCTGACTTGAGGAGTTTATGCTAATACACTAACCATTTGGTCAGAAATATTGTCACAAACATTCAGACTCTCAGTCTCGCCATACTTGTTTGGCCTCTCAAAACATTTCTCATAGAAATCCCTAAACCAATTTTACTGATACTTAATAAACGGCAAATATATATATATATAACATAAGTAGAATTACTCATCTATAATCATTAACAAGAACTCCAGAAGAATACATGGTCTTTACAAGAAAATCATCAAAACAAAGATATATGGAGAAAATCAGTGTTAGCTCCAAGGTTTATGTATATGATGGACTATATAGAATTTTAAAATTTCGGCTTATATGGGGAAATCTGGCTTCGGAATGTAAACATTTAAACTAGATAGAATTGAAGGCTTAACCATTGATTCAATATGTTAACCATTGACTTAGACTGGCATAAACTTACATACCCTGAAACCCGAATTCCCCCACGTCAAGACGGTATTAATCTAAAATTTTAACATAATAATCACCCCTCATTGATGTTGCCTCTTTTTCAATGCTCCATCACTGAATTTTTTGATTGAAGCGAGGAACAATTTCTCCTCGTCATCATCCAGGACGTTTCACTATTGTACAAATCGGATTATGTACTAAAAATAGAAGAAATCAAAGACAAGATAAAATATATATAAATAGGAATACGAACCCTGTTGAAGAATCATTATGAGAAGGCAAGTTGCTATGAGGAGAGTTCATAACTCGAAGAAAGTATAACACAATCACCACCAGAGATGGTGGAGATGCAGCACGAGAGAATGTGTGACTTATATTATTTTGAGAAAAAGGGATAAAGCTTAAAAGCATTAATAAAAGAAAGAAAAAATAGTAAAAAAAGGTCTAGATGTAAAGAGATGTGGCCAAAAATACCCACTTTAGATCCAAATAGTAATAGTCATTCTTTTATTTATTTAATATTTTTGGTAATAATGATTTGTATAATATATATGGTTGTATGTTCTTATCACAAAACGGTAACATATTAAGTTACATTGTATCTAGGACCAGATTAGCATGATAATTAGTGGATTGGACAACTGTTGATTATCTAATATTTTTTAAATCTGGATACCTTAATTATTCTTTCAAAATAATATTTTTTGAGTTATTCAACTCTAACCAAATTAAGCTTTTTTCTTTTAGTTTGGGTATACGCTATTATACTTACTTAACTCTGATATAATATGAAATATTGTTAGTTCTCAACATCAAACTAAATAAAAATAAAGAAAAGTGAAAACCCCTAATTTATAAACCCTAGACGAGCAATAAATTACTACTTGTTTTATGAGAGTTTCAATATAAGTTTACTTAACTTTATATTATAGTCATAATTAAGACCTAAGCAAAATAGATTTTGGATTTTCTTTGATCTTTTATCCTTTTTTTGATAAAAAGATTCAAATATATGCCACTCCACAAAAAAACAAATGTCCATTAAAAATGGAATAAAAAATATATATTAATATTGTATTATTATTATGTCTATATGCAAGTTTTCTTCAATTTCTACTTATCAACTTTGTATTTAAATAGTTAAGTAGTTTCATAAATAAGGATAAATGTTTCAAAAAAATAATATGCAGTCATTTCTAGATAAAATTTTGAATTATTTTACTTTTTATAATTACTTTATAATTCTATGAAAATAATCGGATATCAGACTAAATATTAAGATATTAACGGATATATACCCGATTAGTTGCAGAGCACATAATTTAAAACAAATTTGATGTAGATGAAGGAAAACAAATCCTAAAAATAAATTAAATATATGATTGAAGGCACTACATAACTTAATCATTTTTCTCAAGTATATTTAATGTTTTGAAAGTAATTATGGGATGTCAAATATTTGAAGAATAGCAAGTAAATGGTAATAATACTATACAACTTTTGAAAGGTTTTAATATTTGGTTCAACTATTGCAGAATAAGTTCTTCTTTTGAAATATGTTATATTTTTATTTTAACGTCTTATTGTTAAGGTTTTATATTAGAGTACATTATGGTATTTTAGAGACTCGTATAATAAAATAATTTGTTAAAGAATACCATCACATTTCAACGAAAATCAGAAAAAAAAATCCAAAACAATCTTTCAAAATAATAATTCTTTTGGTTATTCAACTCTAGCCAAATTTTACTTTTTATATAATATTTTTAAACCGACCCAGACATTAAACCGAAATATCATCCGGATAACTGAGTCACTGAGTCAACCAGGCCAACCACAAATAAATAAACTAATATATTATTTTATTTTTATAATATAATAATAAATTTTCATGTATAAAAAATATGATATCCACCAACAATAGAATAAATGAAAAGTGAATAAATATACCAAATCCAAATTTTTACCAAAAAAGAAATCACAAATAACGAAAATAAATAAATTAATAAAAGTCACAACAATCAATACTAGTTATCTTCAGCACCATTTTTCTCAATTTGTTTAGGTGGTATAGCAAAATTCATCAAAATCTACAAAATTCAAAAAGAATCTTAATATATTACATACAATAAGAACAAAAAATAACTAATTTTTTTAAAAATACCATTAGATTCTTCCGGATTAGTCACTTCATCATTTTTAGGATATTCCTCAGCAAGAGCTCTTTTTAATTCATCATAATCAAGTTTAGAGGAGATCTGTCATCGAGGCATCGTTCTTGATACATTTCGCCCAGAGTTGTTATGGTCCTTTTTTCCTCCACTTTTTTCAAGAAAAGGTTTCAGCTTCTCGGTTCTCTTTGTCTTCCTTCTTTCACATAAGATTTGTTGTATATTAAAATGAAAAAAAAAAAACAGAAGGAATAACTGAATTAATTATATTCTATTAGGTTAGTTGATTTTATAGTACAGTTTGTCTTGAACTGGAACATTAGATTTGTTACTTTCAAAATCAAAACTAACGGATAATTTCACTAGAAAGAGAATCGAGTCTTTTGTCTATTGAATAAAGAGAATCTAGTCTTTTGTCTATTGAATGACCCCATAGTTACACATATTCTTTTTCATATAAATTAATATTCTTCTCTTTCTTTTTATGAGACAAAGTGCATCTCCATCTATATTATAAAGATGAAGTTCTAAAATATTATTAAAATAAAAATACTAATAGAAATATTAATAAGAATATTAGATAGAGTTTAACTAATATTTCTATTTAATTAATTTTTGAAAACTCCTCCTATAATTAATTGATTGAAAACGATGTATTTTTTTATTATTGGTTAAAGTGAATGTAAATATATATTTATATATCTGATTTACCTTTGTTGAATGTTATATCTTTTGACGAAAAATTAGAGTTAGTCTAGTACATTTGTAGTTGTAGTGTCAATCTAATATTTTAAGTATTTTTAAGTGCTATTCTGAGTAATTTCTCTTAATAAAAATAACCTTTTCAGGTATTTTTGCTTTATCATGACCACAAACTCGTGTTATCTTTAATAAGAGGCATATGTAATTCAACCCCTCAAGTGTCGTTTCAGCTATCAAGGCCATGTTTCAACTGCTCTTGTTCTTGGTGGAGTTGATATTACTAGAATTGATTAATCTACCTTATGAAAGTAGAATGACTTTCTCCATGCTTGACACATCAGCATTGGAGAGAGCGACACATCAGCATTGGAGAGAGCGACACATCACCTTTTTTTTTTTGCTTGCAAGTCCTTCCATCTTCTTTCGGTTTAATCTCTAATTATACAACCTTCTAATATAACTTTATAAGCAAATAAATATATATTTTATGCAAAAATAAATAAACAATATATACAAATCTAACATAATTGTATTTCATTTAATTAAAATTTTAGTAAAAAAATAAATATCTATTCTATGCAAAAATATATAAACAATATATACAAATATAATATAATTGTATTTAATTTAATTAAATTTTTAGTAACTAAAATTTTAAATTATACAAAAATATATAAATGTAATATTTTTAAATAAATTTTATATAAATTTCAGAGTTTGAAAATTTTATATATAGAAAAGTTAGAAACACAAAGAAGAAAAACTCAAAGGTTTTTTTAACTATGGAAACATGTCGACTTTAATAACATTTATGTGGTATAAAGGTAGAGAAATTTTTTAACTTTTATAAATTTTTAAAAATATAAAAATATATTACTGTAATTTCTTAAAATAAAGTTTTAAACTAATATTTTTATATTTAAAAAATTTATATATAAGGCAATTAAAAAGACGAAGAAGAAAAATTCAAAGGTTTTCTGTTTTTTTTTTACTATGGAAATACGTCGACTTTTAAAACATGAATGTGGTAGAAAAATAGAGAAAAAATTTCGAATTTTAAAACATTCATATGGTAGAAAGATAGAAAAATTTTCAATTTTTGTAAGTTTAAAAAATGAAAACTACCCGCGCATAGCGCGGTATTCACCTAGTTACTATAATAACTCAATTTTTATTTAAACTATGAACTTTTAGCCCTCCATGCGCGGGGCATGTTCTCATGTTCAATAATTTTATTTTTCAGCTATTTTTTTATTTTTTGTTATTGTTAATTTTTTTTGTTATAATTAGTTGTAAAGTTTTATTCATTTGCTAATTTGTTCATACTATTAGTTTTTTTTTATTATTGTTTATATAGATTCTAGTTTTTATTACAGTTGGTTCATTTATAATTTCATTTTACTTAATATAATTTTTAAATTTTATTTTGTATTAAGTGTAATTGTGTTGTTTTTAATCCGTCAACGTTTTCTATTTTTACATCTTCGATTTTGTTTCCAATATCATTTTGTTGTATCGAGAATATAAAGGTGTTCGACCTTTGGTTTCTATATTTTTCGTGCATTCTATAAGCAAAATATCATCTCCCTTTATTCATCGCCAAATGATCTAGTTTTACACTCATTAATGGATCGAATTCGTTATTTTTGCTTCCTTAATCAATTTTTTTTTGTTTTGTCTAAAAGATTTCTTTAGATATTTAAAAAAAAAAAAAAAAATATATATATATATATATATATATATACATATATAATTTTGGATAATTTTTTTTTTAAAAAAAATATGATTTTTATGTGGAGATTAGTTTTGTTGATAATAATATTTTTTGAAATTTCTTTTAATAATCTACTATATATAGCTTTTTCTTATCATAACTTATTTAACTTTTTATAGTTAGTTTAAGTTTATCTATTCGTATTATTTATATCTTGAATCATTTATTTAATGTAAATAACACTTTTTCATTATATATGTGGATTATAATTTTCATTTACTAATTTTTTTGGTCTTAATATAATTTTAATATGTTTATTTATTTTTGAAGAAAATTAAAACTTTTATATATATTTTATGCTCTATTTGTAGCTAACACTTAGAATATGGTTTTTCACTCGTGTTTATTGGAATGTGTTTATGTTTTTGGGCCTCTTGAAGTTGCAGTTAATTGGCCCAAATGAAGAAACCAATTGAAAGTGAAGTTGCAAAAGATGCGTTCGAGTGAAAAAATGGGGACACGTGTCTATTTGAACATGGTGACGTAAAGGCATGAGGAGAGAAACTCACTTATTATATACTAGATTATTGACTACAAATAAATGACTATAAATGGCAATATTACCGTCATAAGCTTTGACAGGAAAAAAATAATTACAACCATGCTATTATTATTTTTTCCAACTCAGCAAAAAAATATATATATTCACGAAATTGCCACTGAAATTTCAAAAAAAAATTTGTTTTGGTGACAGATTTGTAGAATCTGACATAATATTTTCAGCGACAGGTTTTTATCTCACAGACTTTTCTACGATGACAGATTTTTACTTAAAGTATGCGGTATGATCGAGGTTGCAGATTTATTGGGAATGATAGATTTTTGCGGCAGATTTATTAGAGTAAACAGATTTTTTCTATAAAATCTGTGGAATGAAGTGACAGATTTTATTAGAACGACAGTTTTTTTCGAAAATTTCTAGGACGAGGAACATATATACTTTTTATTCTATGGCAGTTTATCAAAAGTTTGTGGTACCATTACAACAGATTTAAATTTTATGACAGATTAATCACAAATAATTAATTTTTCTGACAGGTTTTTATTCTCACTTGATAAAAGATTTAGTTTAGTGAGAGGTTTTTCTTTTTCTAACAGATTTATAAATAGTTTGATAGCAGGTTTTATTTTTACTAGAATGGTTTTTTCTCATTTCTTCCTTTGATAACAGATTTTTTCTGACAGGTTTTATTTCGCATTGACAACAGATTTATCTTATTCACGTTATGACAGCTTTTTCAGTTTTTGAATTTTTAAATTTTGGAAAACAAATAAATTTCACCCTAAAAAGAAAAAATAGAGCTGAAACATTAGGCCAGCCGCCACCGATGTTATTTTAAAAGACTTTCTTGCAGATTTTTTATTTGGTAGCAGACTTATATTAAAAGGGGTTGCATATTTATTGTTTTTGATTTAAAAAAAAAAAAAAACAGGATTTGCCCTAATAAATAAAACGGTAGCAAGTTTTCTATCTTGGGCTGCCGACTTTTCCTTCTTCTCCATTGCCCTAAAACTTGACAACTATGTGCAGCACTTGCAACATGGTTTTCTATATCTCACTAATTTTAAATTCTTAACTGTTTTTCCAATGGATCCAATTATTCTTATATGTGGCAAGTGGATTTTTGAGAAGAACAGATGGATATTTCATGTTGATTAGAAAAAGGATATAGGTGGTCAACGTCAATAAGAAATTTCTTATTAGTAAATACATCATCAGGATGTTTACCGTTAAAGGCTTTCTTGTAATACTCCGGGAAATTCCACTCATCTTTAATGAACTCCTTGTAGTTAGAAACCCATTTTCTTACAACCCACTGATCTAAAAAAACAATCCTTGAGGAGTGATAGGGTGATGGTTCACACATTGACCTCTTCTAAAACATATGCATCCCAGCACATATTTGTTGTCAATGAAAATAAATATTATTAAAATAAACATATGGATAACGATTTATGTACAAAACATAGAACACTAGTACTCACCACAGTATTCAACCACTCATAACTTTATGTGGGTCAATTTGATCTAGGTGTGATGATTTATTTATAGAAATCCCCACTTGAATCAGAAACTTAGTATGGTTTCATACTTAAAAAAACAAAAAAATATAGACGATTTGAAAAACAAAATTGAATTAAAAATGATTTAGAAACATAAGTAAAAGGGTATAAGATTACTTACTCATCCACTTACACTATCTTGGCTGTCAAATCACCAGAAAAATTGTGATTCTACTGTTCCTTTGGCAGTCAAGCAAGCATATGTGTATATTCTTGTGTCTGATTGGTAACGCCTTTAACAATTGTAAGTTTTTTTTTTTTAAATGTTACCAATTACCAAAACTGTTATACAGTAAAATTACTCACTAACATCTTTCTCTTACAGTTTTCACTATTCAAAACAGTTTACAGCTTTTGTTAACAGCTTACAGCTTCTACTAACAGCTAAAATAACCGCTCCGGTTTTGTTTACCAATTGGACCCCTTGTATTATACATTTACTTTAGCCGGTTAAAGTTTTGCGTTTTGTTTTCTACACATGCATATCACACACACATACACACAAAACATTATCTACTGATTATGTCAAAATAATTAAGAGTTTTTCGTTTTGCTTTCTATACATGCATATGACACACGCATAATCGATTAATTATATCAAAATAATTAAAAATTTTGTGTTTTATTTTCTACACCTGCATATGACACACACAGAGCAGGACATATAAATATACAAAAAGTGAGGGAGAGAATATGCATATGACCTCAATGGAAGAAGAGGTAACGCATGCAAAAGACATCAATCGAAGAAGAGGCAATCAAATCAAAACATCACAAACAAATGAATTTGAAAGAAGAAAAAAAGGATTTTAAAATAGAAAGGGAAAAACGAGAATAAATAAAAACCAAAATAAAAACCAAAATCGAAATTTTTTTGGGATGAAATCGATTAAGACTTCTGGGCTGGAATAGAATGGGAGGGGCAAGAAGGAGAAGTCAATTAAAAGTTCTGGGCTGGAATAGTACGTCGGATACACTGGAATTGAGAGGGTGGACTGACACTCTACCATTAGCTACAATGGGTTGTGGTTCTCTTGCTGTCATGTCAGTGTTTGAGGCAAAGTATAAAGAAGGCCTAACTGTAAGTAAAGCAGAGTCATTTATCTTTATATCTTTCATGTTTATTCTATCTGTATGTTTGATTCTTTACACTTATTCTCCAGAGAGATGAAGGAATGAAATTGGTTGCTGCAGCCATATGATCTGGTATATTCAACAACTTGAGAAGTGGTAACAATGTGGATATCTGTGTGATCACAAAGATTTGTCATTTTCCATCTTCCTCTGGTCGCAAAACCAACAGTTAGCATGAGCTATGTCTTTTATGTTTTCTTTGAAACTTACTGTTTGAGATGATTTTGGGGACAGGGGCACAAAGAATACCTAAGAAACTACATGGAGCCAAACCCAAGAACCTATGTTAGCAGCAAAGGCTATTTGTTTACCAAGTAGACAGGTAAGAGACTACATGATTGTTTCTGGTTTCAATCTTGAGAAATTAGTGTTCTTGAAGTTCTGAACTATTTTCTTTCTCTGTTAAACAAAGGTTTTACTCACCAAAATCGCACCATTATCCGAGCGAGTCCAAGTTATAGAAGTGGCTGGTGAAGCTAGGGAGGAATGATTTTCTTGTATACACTGTGTTATGTCATTATTGTAGTTTCAATTTTAAAGATTTGGTTTGGTTTGGACTTATGATTGTGGATGATCGATTTTGCAATTGCAGCAGGTATGAAACTCACACATCATTCTAAAAATGCTTTTTTTTTTATTTTAGGGAGAATTGCTAAATTAACCTCATAAAGACCTAAAATGACTTGTTTGATCTCCTTATTTGGAAATTACTAGAATAATTTTTTGTACCTATTTTACCCTTTTGGCATGTGTTAAGAAAAACGGTAATAACGATTATGCCATTAATGAATCCTGCAAAATTATGCGCGTGAAACAGAAAGTCTACCGTATGAGTGGTGGTAGAGTTAATAAATCTACGTAGACTTAATGAGTGTTTGGTAGACTTAATTTGGTAGACTTTTTATGCAATACGTTACACTTGTTATGCGTGGTAGATTTATGCGGTGTATGTGTTAGATTTATTGTGTAGTGATAGACTTATTTTTGGACGGTAGACTTATTAGCGTGGTAGACTTATTAATCGGACGGTAGATTTGTTGAGTTCTTTATAAGTAGCGGTAGATTTATTTTAGCGTTGGTAGATTTATCGAGTGTGGTGGCAGATATACTGCGACGGTAGATTTATTCTATTGGTTGTAGATCGGTAGATTTATTCACTTTGTCGGTAGGTTTTCGGAGGATATTAAGTGAAAACAGATTTGTTCATGATGATGGTAGATTTATAAGCGACTGGTAGACTTATCTTCTATGACAGTAGCTTTAATATTATGTTTGTGATTTACAATTCAAGTTGAAGCTGGTAGATTTATGGTACTTAGCGAACTTAGATGTGAACGAAATGTTAACATTATTTACACATTTAATATCCCTATTAATTCTGAAAAATCCAAGGTAAAGATATAATTTTTACGACTAGAGACAATAAGTGTGAAATAAAATGTGGAAGTTACAATTCAATTGGCCACACATACTTCATCAACATATGAAGACAGCCTGCAACAAATAATTTGTGGATTAGAACTCCTTTTTGAAACATTAACGAGGGTAAACATCATAGACTTACATCATTTGCACATCGTCAACTTCGGGAACATCATGATTCGGTATAATCTTGGATATCCGACCGCGATATTCAATCCTTACATTATTGGGACCACTAAACCACCTGTTTACTCTCCACATTTGAAGAATGGTTATTAAAGGCTTACCATCATATGGTAAATAGTTCTGATGAAATTTCATAGCTGTGCGTCCGTATACTTTACAATTCAACACCGAAGTGCTACAAATTTTACAGAGAAATGTTAGAAATGAACTTATGCAAAACTGTACACTGAAGAAGTCTCCCTTGTTTTAAACAAATAAATGAGGACATACCATACGCCACAGATAGAAAACGAAAGCCTGAGATTATCGATATTGGTCGTATCAAACCCTTTATTCTTCAGTTCACCAACATTGAACATAACTCCGAGCAAATCTTGTTAAAACCAGCAGCAAATGAATCATACGACAAGCCTTCAAAATATATTATTACATCCTGTATTAAACACTTACCAACTAAAACAGTTGTGTTAACAGTTTTATCAAGTACTGCAGAGAAGTGTGTAAATTTGTTGCACGGTTCCATCAGAGGTGGATCAACGTTCTTCACGACAGTGATGTCATGGAAATGTATCTTTTAACGATTGTCAGTTGCCCGAATCGCAGCAGTATTCTCGCAAACACGGAAGATGAGAATTGATATCCAATTGTTATCTTCCAAAAAATTGTAATAATGTTCCACGAACTGACTGCTTATGGAACATTCAATCCTCACACCCGACCATATACAGAACCAGTTATAGATGAAACACGAATAAGACAGTTTAAACAGATGAGTAAGAACCAACCTTATCATCCACCAAGATTAAACCAAGCGCATCATTGTTAGGCGAAGGAACAATGAATTTACGCAGAACTTTTGCTCGGATATGCCATCCTCCGATACAAGTCCGCAAATCAGCAACTTCGTGATAGTTGTCCATAACTGATCCTTCAAAGTGACGTGATTTTGCGATGAGAGAGAGATGATGGCCTTTTTATACAGAAATGAACCGTTGCTAAAGTTGGATAGAGTTGAATCGATAGAGAATGAAACTTGAACTGTTGCCTCCGAAAGTATGGGACTGTTCGGTAAGCGTTTTTTAATACTCATAACCGTCCAATTATCTATCATTAAGAATGGTCGGTGATAGGTTTATTGTGTTATATAATAGATATATTATACCATATTGGTAGATCATGGTAGATTTATTGTTCCGGTACAAGTAGATTTCTTATAGTTAGTTGTACAACAAAGCAAAATATATCCTTACATAGGAGAGGAAGCTATTACAACGATGAAATTTAGAGATAGAGCCGCGTTATAGATAGGTTCTTAACATAGGAAGGCAAATTACGAGACTTAGTACTTAAAATACATGGAGACAATACCAAGTACAAGGACAACAACCATAATCTTCAAGTGCATGGCAATCGTCTTCTCTCCAACGGCCTTCTCCAGCTTTGTTATCTTCTCCTCAGTCTGAAGTTGTAACGTCTCCAGCTTATCAATGCCAATGCTGAGTGTTGCGATGACGTCGCTCAGCGAACCCGCAATCGCGTTAAGATCATCCCGTACAAATTTCAATGTTGTTTTCATGGTTGGGAACTCATTGAACTTTAGCCTGGGCACGTCTTCCACTATCGCCTCGTCCCACCACTTGTACGTATGTAGCCCTTTCTCATTTTTGTTTTCACAAATGAAGAAACGTCTGCCCGGATATGTAGAAGATTGAGAATGCCGAACAAGCATCGGTCCAGCACCACATATACACTTATTGGGGACTCCTAAGGTATTTAGATGATCAAATGCATCATCTCGCAAGGTGCGGCCAGTTGCCGCAGAAGATGAGGATGGTCCACTGTAACTGTAAACCATAACATACAGATAAAAAATCTACCATCAAGGCTACCATGTCGTAAATAAGTCTACCATAACAGACGAACTCCGGCAACAAAATCTACCACAACGTTTACCCAAAACAAAATCTACCGCCCGACAAAAATCATTCCACCACGTTTAGACAATATATCAACAAAATCTACCATAACTTCATTTCATATCTACCATAACAATTTTTCGCCTATTTCAACTAAAACGACAATCTTGTCGTCACCGGAATCTCCGCTTACTATTAACAGGGTCTCGACTTTCACAAACAAACTAAACGAAAACCAGAACCAACTTACTTGTTGTAGAAAACGCTATAAAAAGCTGTCCGCACCCGTTCGAAACTACAAAATGTTGGAGAAGATGAATAGTTAATACCCGTCCTATCCATGACAAATCGTTATAAAAACTTCTTCAAATCGATTTGAAAGACTCGTAAACTCGGCGAAGTTAAAAACATACATTTTTGTCCTGAAATGAGGTTTCTCGCACAAGTTCCGTCATTCATTTCATTGTCTCTATCGTAGTCACCGCCGGAATTAGGGTTTGTGTAAAAAGTAAAAGTTCTATTATCGAACGAAAGAAAAAGGGAAGAGATTGAAAACATTATAAAATATTTTAATTTTTTTAGTGGCATTTTCATAATAAAAACGAAAACTCAAATGTTACAGGTCTTTTACCATGAATTTTTGATTATTCGATTGATACGAAGATCATTCTAGTAATATAAGCCAAAAGGGAGATCATTTTAGTAATTATCTCTTTATTTTATAAACAAAATTGCATTTTGCTATTGCAAATATCTCTTCTTAACACAACACAGTACTATTCCTAACCTTTATCTTCCTCGAAGCAAAACTACTTGGTCAAAAAATGGAAGGATAACAATCGGACATATACATTTATTAAAATAATTAAACCCAAAAAAAAAAAAAAAACTAAACAGAATCAAAAGAACCGACCAGACCCCATCTACTGCTTATATTAGATGATTGAAAACCCTAAAATATAGGTTGACGTTAAGATCCATTGTGAAAAAACACGGAAAAATGTTAGGACGGGTTTAGCTTGAATTTTGCTATTCGTCGAATTTTGAGGCTTGTTCCAAGAAAAAATGCAGTGACTAGTTGACTACCATGCTTTTGTCCCAATGATAACTGTCTGTTTGGACGATGCTGTCAGTGCTAGACTACATACATATCGAAGACGGTACTCCAAAAATATTTCATCAACAAAGAACAGCATAAACCAACAAAGGTAAACCAGTTATATAAATATATATTTACATTCGATTTAACCAAATCGTTTTCAATCAATTAATTAAAGGAGCACTTCTCCAAAATTAATTAAATAGAAATATTAGTCAAATACTAGTTAAACTCTATTTAATAGTTTCATTAATATTTATATTTTAATAATTTTTTAGAACTTCATCTTTGTAACATAGATGAAGATGCGCTTTGTTTCCGAAAAGAAAGAAAAGAATATTGATTTATATGGAAAAAGAATCTGTGTAACTATGGAGTCATTCAATAGGCAAAGGATTCGATTCTCTTTATTTAATAGGAAAATGACTCGATTTTACTTTTCTGAGAGCTCCTCAGATTCTTTGGCATCACAAAGAGAAGCTGTACCAAAATCAGATGAGAATCTAACTAAAGTTTGGATACGAGATGAAAGTAGAACCAATAACAACAAAGAAAAAGAGGAACCTTTGCAGTTTTCCTCATCACTCTCCTGTTATGACTCTGAACCAGAATCTTCCTTAACACGTCTCTATTTGGTTATTTGTTTTTTCTAGATCTTTTTGCTTGATCCAGCTCCTCTTTCCATTTGCTCTATCAAATATATCAACACCAAAACAGGATTTTGGCCTTTTCATACATAAATAGTACAAACCAAGTCAGATCACACACCAATTCAAGCGATGTGAAGAAACATAGATAATATAAATGTTTACGTCATATCCAACTTCGATAAGCTTTGAATTTTCATACATGATTTTAACTGTGTTATTTTTACAGCTAAATTTTAGTAACTCAGAGTAAAAACAATACTGTTTTGATAAAAAATGTGGTTATGAAATTTTTAACAATAACTACGTCGTATTTACTATAAAAATATGTAAATGTGTAAATATGTGCTTCAAACTGGTTACCTCAAATATTAAGATGCAGATATAATCCATTGAGCCACATAAATTTTTGTTGAAGGCAAATACAACATCATTGTTGTTAAAATTTTCATATATTCAGTCTTTTCATCCTCATTCTCCCTTAATTCTTTTTTTCTATATGACATTTTTATATAGAATCATTACTACTTTTAATTTTTTGAGATCCCTCTAAACTTTGGTTGATATATATAAGTATGAGTTGACTAATTTTTATAAATATAGGTAACAATTAACCAAAATATATGTTTAGAGCATAAAAAGTATAAAAGTATATATATATATATATATATTATGTGGCAATCTACTGTGGTATTAACACTGTCACAAAAAAATGAATTAATTGATTTTTGTAAATATAGGCAAAAGTTAACCGAAACATATTTTTAAAATATGAAATAACAAGTCATTTGAATTAATTTATGATTTGACCTTTTTCATACCATTGGTGTATGAAAAAGCAGAAATATCACACCAAAACACTAAAAACCATGAATTACAAAGCTCGAAACACACTAAGATATCACGTGGAAACCATTTATTCTCCTAATTTGTGAAAAAAGATCTTTCCGTTCACGTGTTTCCATATATGTTACAAGTGGGACGAGTCAATGTCTTTATGGTATGTATACTTTTCTTTATCGTGTCTAATTCAAGATTATTAGTCTGAAAAAAAAAATATGGATTTATATGAAAAAGAATCTGTATAACTTTGGGGTCATTCAATTGGCAAAGGACTTGATTCTCTTTATTTAATAGGCAAAGGACTCGATTCTCTTTCTAGAGAAGTTATCCATTAGTTTTGATTATCAAATTAAGTAATCTAATGTTCCAGTTCAAAATAAACTGTACTATAAAATCTTCTAACCTTAATAGAGAATAATTAATTCATTTCTTCCTTCTCTTTTTTATTATTATTCTTTTTAATATACAACAAATCTTATGTGAAAGAAGAAGACAAAGAGAAAAGAAAAGCTGAAACTTTTTCCTAAAAAAAGGCCCATAGCAACTCTCGACAAAATGTATCAAGTACAATGCCCCAAACACGATAATTATGTAAAGTCTACACAAATCTCATCAGAATGTCATGTGTGTTACGAGATGGTCGTGCCAAAAAGCAAGGTTACAAGTGTGATTTCTGCGATTTTTATGTCCACAAGAAATGCATCAACATTAACATTCCTTCTCGTCATAAACACCCTCTCAAACTCACAAACTCTTACACATGGTCTGAATCATGCTGTCTATGTGAACGCAATTGAATGACATTGTTGTATCAATGTTCGTGTGTTTTTCGTATATGTATCTAATGTGTGAGAAAACCTCTGATCTTTAACGAAGCTAAGGCCCACAAGCACGCACTCCACCAAGTACTCGTGAAGCTCTCCTTCACATGTGATGCAAGTGGGTCGTGCAGTTCAGACTACCTGTGTATTTGCCTTCAGTGTTGTTTCATAGTCCATAGAAAATGCATCTACTTGCCACGTGTTATATACATCAATCGCCACGATCACCGCATCTCTCATGTTTCCTCTCTTGGCCCATTGGAGTGGATTTGTGGGGTATGCCTTGAGCATGTCAATGGAGAGTGCAGAGCATACTCTTGCTTGACTTGCATTTATGCTGTTCATTCAAAGTGTGCAATACGTAATGACATTTGGGATGGGAGAGAACTCGAAGGGATACCCGAAGAAGAAGAAGGTAAGCCATTCGAAGGGATAGATGAAAACCTAATCAAGCATCTTAGCCATCAACATAATCTGAAGGGTTCACTAGGACTCGAAGAAGATAAACATTGCTATGCATGCACACTTCCTTTCAACTTCGAAAGATATTACAGATGTACACAATGTGATTTCATACTTGACGATGAATGCGCTAATCTCCCTACGAGAAAAAGGCACCCGATTAGCTACCACAAACTTACTTTGAATGCTAATTTACATCGCGCCAACTTTTTTTTTTGTAATGCTTGTCAACGTTATTGCTCCGGTTTCTCATATACTGGAAACTACTTCAAAATTGATGTCAAATGTGCTTCAATTACTGATGCGTTTAAACATGAAAGACATCCACATCGGTTGTTCCCATTTACATCTGATAGGACATACACAAGGTGTAACATTTGTGACTCGTCAAATAAGATGCATTTATGTTGTATTAATCAAGATGATTGTGGTGGCTTCAGTTTATGCTTCACGTGTGCTACTCTATTCACAGAGATAAGACACAAATATGATGACCATCCTCTCTCCTTATGCTATGCTGAGGGAAATGTGAATTCAACATATTGTTGTGGGGTATGCGAAGACCAAATATACCCAAAGAGTGGGTTTTACTGGTGTAGTGAATGTGACTTTACTCTTCATACTAAATGCCTATATAAAAATCTATTGCACCCAAGACCTGGATACACTTTACTGATACGTGACAAGGGAACATTTGATTTGCATCCCAACGATGGTCTATCTCGGCCCACTTGCTATTTATGTAAAACCCGTAGTTTGAGTGATTTGGTTCTGACCAATAAAGAAGATACAAGTATATTCATGTGTTATTCTTGTGGTTTTCCTGAGATAAAGCTATGGTAAAAGGGACATGTCACAATTGTATTAATAGCATGCTACTCATAAATCTCTTGTAACTAAGCACATCATTTGAAAATAGCTTTTATTTATAAATATAATTGTTTTTTTTGGTTCCGAAACAATGATCTCTATCAATTTCTCTAAAGAAAATTCCTAATCTTTTTTTTCCTCAAAGCAAAGCTACTTGGTCCGATCTCTATCGACATTCTCTTTGTTCTGTATGAGAGACAAAGGTAAGCAATTAGAAGTGAAAATAAAAATTGAATAAAAATCAAATGTATATATTATACTCTTCTGAGAGCTCCTCATATTTTTTGGCATCATAATGAGAAGCTGTACCAAAATCAGATGCAAATCTAATTAAAGTTTCGATAAGAGATGAAAGTAGAACCCACAATAAAACAAAATAAATAAAAAAGATGAACCTTTGCAGGTTTCTTCATCACTTTCCTGCTCTGACTCTGAACCAGAAATTGTCTTAAGCATCCAAATATCTGATTCATCTGAATCAGTATCTTCCTTAACGTGTCTTTGTTTGGTCACTTGTGTTTTCTCGGTATTTCCACTTGATCCAGCTCCTCTTTCCACTTGCTCTATCAGATTTATCAACACCAAAACATTAAAAGCCACAAATTACAAGCGCTAGACACAATAAGATTGATTTCATTAAGAAATGTCAATGAATATGATATATTATGTGGACTTGTTTCCAGATATGTTCCTCGTTCTTCTTCACAGTATCCCCAGTAAGCTTGGACATGAGTTACGAACTGAGAACATAGCCAAAACAAGAAGAAAGCTAAATACTTGAGCCATTTTTTTAATGCTGAGAAAATAGCAAAAGCTTAGGAGTTTTAAACATTTTGATAGCTTTTGTTTGTTTTAGCATAGTGTAGTTGTTGGATAGTAAGTTCTCCCTTATGGTTGTTTGCAAATTATGGAAGTTCAAAATTTATGTGCTAAGATGCGAAAGTTAACAATTAGTTAGGAAAGAAGATGGCGTTTAAGGTCTATTGATTTGATACACCACAAAGAGTTGGTTTCTCTAATTGGTAACTATTGGATTGCTCTAATATTGTGAAAACGCTTGGTGGGAACATGATAGTATGAATTTTTGTTGCGTTTTATTAGCTCTTTGACTCTATCTATACCACCCCTGTGTCCTTGATGTTTTCTCTTTCAGATCCTCAATAGATGATTGATTATTGATAATATGGTTTTGATTTCATGAATTTGTTTGTATAGGATGGTGTGATACTTGGGGCTGATACACGTGCAACTGAAGAGACCATTGTGGCTGATAAGAACTGTGAGAAGATTCACTACATGGCACCAAACATTTACTGTTGTGGTGCAGGGTAATGTAACGAAGCTGGCAAGCTTGGCTCGATCTTTTACGCAAAAATCCGAGATCAATTCATCAAATCATATCAAAACACAGATTTGTTTCGATTTATCTCGAAATCATTGGTTTTTATAAACTTTTTTCGAAGTCTGAGTAATCAACCTGAATCATGTGAAACCTAGAACGAGGAATCATATTAGATTCCAGAATTTGTTCAATCGCGGAGTTGATCCGACTGAAATCACATGATTTTCCGGCAAGAGTATACTAAAATCAGATTCGGGCAAGGCGTGATTAAAATCAACTGAATCACGCCAGAATCTCGCCGGCAAGAGTAAAAGGGGAAATAAAGTGACAATGTGTTTTTTGACAAGGGGATAGTCATTTCGATCATTTTACAATAGGAGTAAATGTAAAAAAAAAAAAAAAACTTTCCTAAAAGTGTAAAAATAAAAAAGTGTATGCAATAAAGAATATTATTGTAATTTACTATTATAAAGGGAAATATAAAATAGTAATTTAAAATATTATTGATCTTATATTTTTAATAAAAGTGTATTAAGTCAATTTTATGCTTAGTTTGGGTAAAAACAAACTAGAATAAAAATTAATAAAAGGCCAAATATAGCTAGGAAATTAATAATCAACCTAATACAACTCCACTCCGCAGGTGCCATTTCTCGATGACGGCAACACCCTTGCTTCCATTGGGTTCCACATTGGTAGCAAAACGAATACCCACATCTATCCATCCACCACGAGATAACAAAGTTAATTACGCAAAAAAAAAAAAAAAAAAAAAAAAAAAAAAAAAAAAACATAATCAAATTCCAAATTTCAGATATGATGATGATGATACCTGCAAGTTACATTGTCGCATCCATCAGATCGTTCGATCATGTGTTGGCATCTTCCACATTGACGCCACATTTTCTCATTCGCTAGAGCTTTCAGCTTTATATCGTTTTCTGTAGCATTTGGACACAATCTCTTGTAATCCTCACACGACAGGTTATCATGCCATGGGACTTTGCATTTGACACAAAAGGGTTTACAGCATTTGGTGCAACATCTCATAGACACATCTTTTTCAGAAGTTTTAGACAGCTCGGATTCCGACATTAAAGCCGAACACCTCGGATTTGGACAGTAAACTCTGTCCAAAACACTTATAGCTTCCTCTTCGATCCTTTGTTCCCACATCTCTCTTAGTTTAGGTGTCAAAAGATTGGCACAGCCTCTAAATGTAAGCTTAGACTCACATTTATGATGAGGACATCTCAGTACACTGCCCTTCATTAGTCCCACGTTTATGTAACGTTTCACACAGTCTAAGCAGAATTGATGACCGCATAAAGCAACAGAAAACATCTGATCAACTTCGAAGTCATCATAAAAACAAATAAGGCAAGTCTTCTTCTGAGCAGGAGGGATAGTTATGCTAATTTCGGAAACTACAGTTTCCATTGCAAGTTTATAAGCAAATATAGTTTCATCTTCAGAAACCAGAACAAGGATGCTAGATGTCAATTGTTGTCCGATGCGTTGCACATCATCCATTAGCAACGTAATGTTATTTTTCTAAGGCGCCCATCTCCCCGTCACCTAACATTCAACACGAAAACTTTACTAATTACGAGATCAAAGCAAAGACATGAGAACCTTGACGGCCAAGAAAACACATACCAGTTCGTAAATAGGTTCGGAATCACAAAAGATTGAGATATGCGTGATCCCCAAGCTAACGGCTTCGGTTAGTCCTCGCTTTAGTGCCATAAGCTCAGCCTCTAAAACTGTAATGGCGGAGTCATGAAGTGATGATCCTTCATCTGAATCAACAGGTTGTTATCTTTGTCGCAGATGGCAACCCCATATCCGGCCAAAACCGTGGTTGTTTCCTCCTTTATCAAACCCTTGAAGTAAAGGCGGCAAGAGTCAGAATTTATGTCGCCGGAGGATTTTGATGGTGAGGGTTTTGGGTCATCTTCTCGTACTAGAGTGCTTTCTTCCTCCATGTATCTGTTGCGAATATAAGATTTTTTTTTTTGTCTCTTAGTATCTGAGTTTGATATATAGAGAGGCTCTTCGTGAGATAGGACAGAGAGAGATCCAATAAAATTAGGATTATATCTTATGGATATCTTTTCCTATCACGATTCTACTTTACAATATTTCCCAAAAATCAGGGAAAATATTTTCCTCCTGATTAAAGTCATCATTTATCTCATAATCTTGTATTTTTTTATAACAAACATTATGAAAAGAAATACAATGATGCTGACAACTCAAGTCTATAATCTATCTCTATAATATTAGTTGAAAAGTTAATTGCTTACGTGTTACTAGATAACTTGCAGTAAGACCAAAAACAACACCTTTTCTTCTAGTTTTGGGTTAATATAACTATTAGAAGAGTTTGGGATCCCTGATTGTTTATCTGGTTTTTAGATTTTAGCTTTTGGTTTTTTGATTTATAGATTTTGGTTTTTTAATTTTTGGTTTTAGATTTTTCTGTAGATTTTAGTTTTTCAAAAACTTGAATGGTGATTTTTTTTAGTTTTTAGTTTTTGACTATATTTGAGTTATTAGTTTTGTTTATAAGGTTAAAATTGATAAAATAAAAAATATAAATTTTCTAATGAAAACAAATTATTTCTTATAAAAATAAAAAAATCAAACGATTATTTTTAAAAACACATATATTTATTTTATACAATTATTTTAAAAGAAAAACAACAAAGAGAAAAGATATTAGAGGCTATTTTAATCTATCTATACTATTAAAACAGGAAACATTATAGAAAAAACTTGTAGTCATGTGTTATATTACATGTAATACCATTGTGTTTTAGTAATTTTTTCAAATGTCCATTAAGGGTATTTCAGTCAAATGATATATCTTAATTATAATTAAAATTTAAATCAAAATAAAATCAAAACCAAATCTTATAATATCTTTTTAAATGGCAAGATATCTTTTAATATTCCCAAAATTTCAAATATAATCCAAACTTTCTTTTAAAAATAATTTTAAAACATTAGATTTTATTTAAGAATATTTGATTAAATATTTTTATATATTAAATTAATAAAATTTTAATTTATTGCTATAGTTTTATGTTAATCTACTAAATTTTTAGTTTAAAAATACAAATATAATTTTTAAAAATTACTGCAAAAAGAAATTAGTTTTTTCATTGAATTTTTGTCGTTTTAGAATTCAATCAATATTTTTTAATTGTATATTTAACATATAAATTTATATTACAAATTTATCCCGCGCTCAGCGTGGATTGTAGTCTAGTTATATCTTAAAAGAAAATTGAAAAAATCAATATAATAAAAATAAAAATCAGTCAAAAAATCAAAAAACCGCGTAATGAGAAAACCCCCAAAATATAAAGATTCTGGTTTTTATGTAGAAAATAGTTAAAATGTCAAAAATCTAGTTTTCTTAAAAATTAGGAAATCTATTTAACATAAATTATGATGGGCTTAAAAATGGTTTTTATAAAAACAAAAACCAAATCTCTTCCAAAAACTGCAAACAATCAACCTCTAGTCGCTTCAATTACAAGTTGTTTTCATGGACACATGTAGACATGTAGTAGTTTCATGCTGTTTGATCACCAAATTTCTAACTACTTATATATCTAGCTAGTAGCTATCTTAACACATGCCTCTTTTAACAAAGATATACTGTACTAGTACTTAGACCACTTCCAATGAGGATTTTTAAGGGGTTTTAAAGTGGAGTTTTTAGCATTTTTTGGAATTAAAATAAATTAAAATTGCATAATAAGTTAAGAACCGGTTCTTAATTAAGAATTTTAAGAACTCGTTCTTAGATGAGATTCTTAGCCACGTGTCACTGTATAATTTGCTAGATTTTTTATTCAAAAAAATAATTTCTTCTTAAAATAAAATAATTTTCATATGACCGATGCAATATATAATTTCGTTTTCATATATTCGATAAACTCATTTTAAAATTTAAACATTTTTTGTATACATAACTGAAAGATACTTTCATTAAATTCTTTGTAAGATAATTTGATTTATCATACTAACTAATGAACAATTAAAAAAAAAATAAACTTTACTTACAATTAAACAAAATTATTAAATTTTTTTTTAAGAACTCCGTTAGAGGTTCTACCATTAGAAGTTCTACCATTAGAGCAAAGAAAACATAATTATCTTAACAAAATTTCTTAATATAAGTTTTATAATTAAATATTATGTAGAATCCTAAATGAGGTTCTTACCATTAGAAATGCTGTTATGGCATTTCATGTATAATTTGCTTTGTGCTGTTCTATTTAACATTTATTAAAATAATGACATGTACTTATGTAGCATTTTCATTTCTCACGACATGAACGTTTTGACTTTTGGTTGAGTTTCTGTAGATGGCTTTATTTTCTTTATTTCCCTTGTCGTGTTATGGCATTTCAAGTATAGTTTGCTTTTGTGGTATTCTAACATGTCGTAAAATAATGATAGATATGTTGCATTTTCTGTTGAACCTCGAAGAGCAAAAATGATACGATTTTAGGTTTACATAAAATAACTATAAATGGCTGTTAAAACACTAATCATCTGGACCTGAATTTGTGATCATGGCATCACTTCTCAAGACCTAAAATATGAAATTGTAATTTACATCAACGAAGCTATCCACATGACGATAATTTAGAATATAACGAAAAGAAAACTCATCTTGAGAGTTCATGCATCACACCGTAACAGCTAGAGTATTCGCAATCTCAAAAGCTCCTTCAACATCACACCACTGAGTTTTACCCCAAATGTCTCCGCCTTTGTGTCTTTCCAGTGAAATCTCCACACACCAAATCTCTATATTTTCACTCTGACCATCTTCTGATTTAGGGAAGAACACAGCCATCTTCCCACCATAACTCACAGTTTTTGACCACCACGAAGAGCCTTTCTTAGGCAATGACTCTTTTAAACCTTTCACAACTCCCCAACACTTGTGCTTAGCATCATACGCTCTTAACTTGCCCCTACGATGGTCGAAATAGTACAATACGTCGTCAATAACACACGGATTCCACCACTTCTTTGAATCCATCATCTTTTCTATTTCAAATTTACTTTCCTTTGGCTCATAAAGAATGGTACCATGATTACCATTCATGTACATCTTATCCCCAATCACCACACAAGGAAACGGTACGAAACTTCCCTCCATGCATGCCTTCGTCGTCTCAAGCTCCCACATTTGTGTTTCTGTATCAAACACCATGAACTTCAACCAATATTCCCTCTTCATGCACCCACAATATCTGGTGCGGTAATTGTGGGGCTCACAAAATCCCTCGCCGTAAGCCTGACGCACACAAAACCTGGGGCCGTAAGCCTGGCGCTCACAAAATCCGATTAAGTAAAGCTTCTTGTCCATGACGCAAGCGACCGTATTAGCCACTGACAAGTCTGACATAGGAATGCTGAAGATGGGCTTCACAGTGTGAGATCTACAGTCGATAGTTAACACATGCGAACTTTCAGGTACTATGTATATACTTGAGCCCATAGAGACAAAGCATCCACGTGCAGACATAGGAGAAAGTGACGGGATAAGGACCAAGCGACTGATGTTGTCTTTCCGCATGAGAATGTACCAACGGTAATCTCCAGTGTCGGCGTTATACATTGTAACATAGATACAGTGTTCGGTGCAACCTAACAAGGATCGTCTCGCGTATAGCTCAGGCGAAGCAACGAGAGATCTGAAGTGCTTGGAAACGAGAGAGATGGTCGGATAGTAGAACCTTGGAACACGCGCTATGATATCGATTAATACTTCTTTCGGAAGCAGACTAATCATGGATAGAGGAATGCACAAATCCATAATTTTATGGGGAAGGTAAAACAAAACAAAAGAAAAAACCCTAATTAAAAGCGCAGAGAGACGGGGAGGAGATAAAGCAAATAAACGTTTCTTCTTTTCTTCTTAGATATATGATGGACTTTGTATATAGTGGGCCTATTTGCTTTATTTGCTAAACCCGTATGGTTGGTCCTACACCTTGGCATTTGGGTCTTTGAGTCGGGTTTAGGTCGGATCCACTCGGGTTCAGGTCTTTTGGGGAGAGGAACTTTGGATCCAATAGATACTTATAAAATTTTGGTTCGGGTTCAGTTCTATTTCGGTTCGGGTCCGGTTCGGGTCTGAATATCCGAAAATTTATAAAAATAAAACAAATTTGGTTAAATCTAAATAAAAAGTAATTAAATTTGACAAATATAGCTACAAAAATTCGTATATTTTACTTATTTTGGTCTAAAAGTAAATCATGTATCTCAATTTATAATTATAACTTTGGATAAATAGGTTATATTAAGTCAAAATATAATTAACAATTTAGATATATAATTGTATTTCGGTTACTTCGGATATCCGTTCGATTTTCAGTTTGGTTCTGGTTCGGTTTCGGTTTTCAGATATTGAAATGTAAAACCCTTTCGGTATTTTATGAATTCGAGTTTGAATTCGGTTCGGATTCAGTTCGGTATTTTGGGTCCGTCATTTTTTGCCCACTTTGAGTTTTGATGTTCTTTTCATTAACCACTGCAATTATCTATCAATCATTACTATTATTTGGTAAGTGATTTTGAGGAAATGAAGCTCTTTCATTTACTTTTTAATTAGGAGTTTTACCCGCGCCTGACGCGGATAAAACACTTTGGCCAATAATCGTTAAAATGTGTAATATAAAATTTAAGAACAACATAATAAATGATAATGTTAGTTACATATAAAACTCTTAATATGTGGATAAAACTTATAGTTATATCATTACTCATATTTTAATATTCTTATACTCATCAATTACTACACCAAAAAGATCTTTTAAAAAACAAAAATAAATTTATTATGAATTCATTACTAAATCTGTAAGGGTGCAATATTCAAAATTAAATAGCAATTGAGGGTTGACAGATACCCGACTCTTTATTGACCTTTATTCTCTTCATGGTCAAGGCGAAAGACTCTCTTCCCAAGGGTATTCTAGATAAACATCCAGATCCGGGATCTGCTCCGAAAATCCGGATATCCGGGGGTTCCGGATCCGGATCCAGATAACAAAACTATGGATACGGATCCGGATAATAGATTTTTTGAACCCCGGATATTCGGATCCGTGTATATATAAGAGATTAAACAATTTTTATTTTATAAGTAAGGCAATTCATTTTAATTCCATAGTTTTTTTTATTGTTTTTTATTTATTATTTAAACATTTTTTATTATTTGATATTTTGAGATATCAAATTATTAAAAACTTTTTTTTATATTTAATTTGTCTATTATTATTAAAATTTTAATATAAAAATTATTTTTTCGCATCCGAATCCGGATATTCATAATACCCAGATCCGGATCCAGATAATGATATTACATATCCGGGCGAATCCGGATACCTTAAATTATCCGGATATCCAGATCCGTCCCAGGCCTAGCAAGAACCCCACAAAGTTTATTCTTAAGTTTATTCTAAGAACCTTTGTTTAAATACTTTTGTTTTCTCTGTTTTAATGGTATAAGTGTATAACCCATTAGAAGTTCTTTAAAAAAATAAATATATATATAGACAAGTTCACTATTCTTAATTTCTGTCTCATGATATCAAATACTCTTTTCCATTCGAGAATGTATCAAAAGCCAAATAAGGCAGCAAATAATCAACACATCTATTTGAGAACTTTGACCAGACAAAACCACACAATCAGGTGAGAAAAGTTCGAAGGCATACACTAAAAACAGCAACAACAACCAAAATTCATGTAAATTAATGTAGTGTTCTTGTTTAACTCCAGTCTCATAAGTACAAAGAGACAAATCTGATAAGAACACTGGCGATATTTCACCAAACCAATTCACAACAAAACAAAAAGGTTTGAATATTCACCCAAGTTGGCTGAATTGGCGATGAACACATATTCCTTACCCTGCAAAAACCATAATTTTCAATAAACATATGGGCAACAAAATTAAATGTTAGCTGGAGACAACTGTAGTCGGCTGCATCAAAGAAAGATACTTGCGATATGATAGCATCAAGCTTTCCCAAATCTTGAGCAGTAAAGCTTTCCCAAACCTTTAGACCATCAATCTTTCCCAAATCTGACACATTGTTAACCATTCCGTAACAAAATTGGCCATCATACTGATCTCTACAAGCCTTCAACTCGAAGTGAACATAGGAGAACTCTTTGTTTATTTCAAGAAAGTACTTATCAAATATCTTTTTAGCAGCTCCTGCAACAAACAACAAAGAGAAGGAAGGAAATCGTTATCACACTATAATGCTCAAATAATAAAACAGTTACTTTAGCATTCAACGTTGAGATAACCAGTAATTGAATTGCGAACAATCTTTCTTACTCCTTGGATTCAATTTGTCAACTCATTCTATATACAGAAAACAACATGTATTCAAAAGTAAAGGTTCGGCAACGGATCTCTCGTCATAGCAGCCGAAATAAAAACAAGTCTACCCATCACTCACAACATATGGATTGTGTAAAAGTAGCTTACAAAAAGCAAATCAAACAGAGGGGAAAAGAAGATAATAATGAGGCAACATAAACACAAGGACAATTCCCAAATGTTAACGGCAGCTGATCAAAGTTGGATAAACATTGCCGTAAATTATAGATGTTGATTCGATGAAAATCCATCCGGCATAAAATCCACAAAAGTTACTTAAATATTTTACTCAAAGAATGTACAAAAATAGAGGAGAGGCCGACCTGGGTTTCTGCCGGTGACGCAGGTAAAGATCGATTCGTTTGAGCTTCTCGAAGCAATCAAAGAGGAGAAGCCTGGCAGGAGAAAAAGGAAAAAAGATGTATGTTTTGTCTTAATACGTGGCATTTAAAGAACTGATTCTTAAGTATCTTATTTAAGAAACGGTTCTTAAGTTATTAGTTGATTTTTATTTATTTTAATTCTTTTTTAACTTAAGACTCCCTCTTAAGATACTGCATTGATGATGGTCTAAGATATGAGTTCTTATTTCATAATTTTTAAAAAACTTTTGGAAACCCATACACACATGTGTCAACATCCAAGTGGATTTTTATTTTGTTTTTGTTTTTATTAAAACAAAATTAATTATTTAATAAAATTATATTAAACTAATGGTATTTTATACCTGATACTCATTTTTTACATCCAACAGCTAGGAGTGCTCTAAGAAAGAGACAAAACATTAATTTGAAATGTTGCAGTTATAAAAGAATTTTCACATTTTCACATTTTCACATTTTCACATTATCAGAATATTAATTTATTAATTTACTTATTGGATCCGTTATATTTACTAAGTTATGGGCCAAATGAGGAGTATTATAGAATCCGATTTCTAAAAAGAGTCGTAATGATCTCTATTGGACCGGCCCAAAATTGACCCAAACCAGGTCCTAAATGAGCAGTGAGCCTTTTAAAAGTAACATTCCAAATTTCCCAAAAAAAACTCTTTTCACATTCTCTCTTTGACCGATCTATCTAGAGAGAGAGAGAGAAAACACGAAGTGCTAAGAATATGGCGACAGAGGATGTGAACGAAGCCCTTGCGGCGGCGGAAGTACCGTCGGTAGAGGCGACGGAGAAGCAGCCTCACAAGCTCGAAAGAAAGTGGAGTTTCTGGTTCGATAACCAATCCAAACCCAAGCAAGGCGCCGCCTGGGGAGCTTCCCTTCGTAAAGCCTATACCTTTGACACCGTCGAAGATTTCTGGGGGTTTGTCTTCTCCTCCTCCTCCTTGATCTCTTCATGTCTCTTAGGGCTTTCTTATTCTTTGCGATTTATCTTCTCTTCGATCTGTGAATTTTCCCCAAAGCTAGATCTTCTTTTGTGAAATAAAAATCGAACCTTTGGATCTCTGTTTCTTCACAATCTATGGTCTGTGCTTAGAAAGTTCGTTTCTTGGGAGATAATCTAAGTATCTTAACATCTTTTGCAGTTTGCACGAGACTATATTCGTCCCTAGCAAATTGACACCGAATGCTGATATTCACTTGTTCAAAGCTGGTGTTGAGCCAAAGTGGGAAGATCCAGAGTGTGCTAATGGCGGAAAGTGGACATATGTTGTTACCACCAACAGGAAGCCAGCTTTAGACAAAGCTTGGCTTGAAACTGTATAAAATCTTCTACCTTTTTCACCCTTTGTGTCGTTTAGACAACGTTGCACTTGGTAATGACCTGTTTTCTCTCGTTATTGGCAGTTGATGGCTCTTGTTGGAGAGCAATTTGATGAGGCAGATGAGATTTGTGGTGTGGTTGCTAGTGTTCGCCCAAAGCAAGACAAGCTCTCCTTGTGGACAAGGACTAAATCAAATGAAGCTGTTCTGGTATGATGCTCGTCTTCTCACTATGTACATTGGTGTTGTTGTGCTCTTCATGATTATGATTGCTGTTTTCTTCTACTTGTTATCTGGTGAAATCTCCGATTATTGCTTTATTGTCTGTCTTTGAGAGTTTTACCGGCTTATGATCGATCGAGATTTGGATTACCATTTCTATATATTGAAGTTATATATGTTTGTTTGATGATATATATATCTACTAGGCCAGCCTTTTATAGTTCGTTGGTAGTATAAACGTAGCTGTATTTGTTAATGGTCTCTGTTTGGCAGTATGTATATGTTAAAGTTTGGTTTATGAATTGTAAATCCAGATGGGTATTGGGAAGAAGTGGAAGGAGATACTTGAAGTCACCGACAAGATAACTTTCACTAACCATGTAATTAAACTTTCTCCACATAGAAGCTAATTATCTTTTTGTTCATCTTTATCCTCTCACGTGGCTTTTACTAAAATGTGGTCTACTTATATGCAGGATGATTCTAGAAGAAGTCGGTTCTCTGTCTGAAGAGAAGACACAAGTGTGGTGAGACCTGAGGAAGATGCAATATGGCTTTTTCTTGCATTGTTTTGTCGGTTTACTCAATTAGCTGAGACCTTTAGGGACACTCACTTTGAGGTGTAACTCTACAAAGTTTTCTGTTTCATTGAAAAGAAATTTTTAATGTTAAGTTCAGTTATATAAATCACTTTTTGGAAGCATCAATTATTGGACACCCTTTTATTAAATTAAGGGTTTGATTTTTTAAATGCTATTTTTGTATTTTCATTTTGACATTTCAAGAAAATACAATTGTTTTAGTTTTGCGTTTTGAACATGTCTATCTATTATATCTATTATATTAAAACATGATCAATATATGAATTTTTTTTATCTATATGTGTGATTTATATAAAATGCTATTGTCTTTTAATATTTTTTTCAAATTTTCACTAAAAATATTTTAGTCAAATGATAAATATCAATTATGACTAAATTTTAATCAAAATTAAATCAAAATTAAATCGTAGAATATCTTTTTAAATCAAACAAATCAAAACATTCTTTTAAACATTATTTAAAAATATTATATTTAAAATTTTATGCAAGAAAATCTTATGTAAGAAGATTTGATTATATATATATTAGATTAGTAAATTTTACTTTATAGTTTTAGTTTCAAATGACTATTTTTCTTTTAAATTATTTTTATAAATCATAAAATCAAATTTAAGTAAACATACACCAATTACTTTTCAACATATATATTTTTCTAAATGTGAATATTATAAAACTAATATTAAAATTAATAATAATTATTTTAAATTTAAAAAATGATGATTTTACTTTGATAAAAATTAAGAATATTTAAAATTAAACTGATTTATTTTCAATTTAATTAAAAGTTAAATACTATAAATTATTCAATATTTCTATAATACAATTATATTGTGGACGAGTTGAGATTAATATTTTTTTGCGATTGATGTCTATTTTGGATTGTTATGTCAAAACATTTAGATCACACTGTTAGACGGGTTAAAATAATAAATTAAAAGAATAGCAACACATGTGAAGACTTTGTTTAATAACATATAAACAAAAATAAATTAAAAATTCTATTTGCCTTGAACACGGGTTAAAATTTAATAAACTATAATTCATTTATATCTTAAATTTTTTCATTTATAAATATATTTTGTCCATAAAGAAACTAAGTATCACAAAAATAATTAAAAAAGTTTCATGCAAATTAATTTTTTTTTTTAAATCTTCATTTCTCTTTAATTATTTTTTTTTTTTCAAAAAATAATCATATGCTTTAAAAGCTGAAAGTACATTAATTTAATCGACTAAATTTCTAGTTTATAAATACAAACACCATAATAGATTTACTGAAAAAGACTAGTTTTTCTATTTATTGAATTTTGTTGTTTTTAAATCTAATCGATTATTAGTCGTCTTGTGGAAAAAAAGATAGATTTTCATATTCTCTCCAGCTTTTATCATATATATTCTAAACTCTTTTCATCCCAAAAACAAAGTTTAAATTAAAAAAAGACAAAAATAATGTTAAAAATCTAATAATTATTAATAAGTTAAAATTAAATTATAATATTATAATACATAAATATTACTTAGTTATATATTTGACAAATAGAATTTATATTATATACTCATCCCTCGCTCAGCGCGGATTTGAATCTAGTTTATAATTAAAGAAAAAAAACTCCAAATTCTATCAATTAAATATTTCCGAATGTTTTGTAAAGTAGTGTCAGAGAGGCATAGGAACGTTGATGCCTACTGTTTATTTCTTGTTTTTTTATGACTTTAAATTTGTAGATTTATTTTTAAAAGGGTATAGTATTTAAAATTAAAAAACAATTCTATTTTTTAATTAAAGGGAAAGATCTTAATTCTTTTTTTTAACTAAACTCTTAATTTATTATTTGTAAAAAAAAAATTCTTTAATTATTTTTTTTTTTGGAATTATAAATATAAAACCAAGGATTTGTAAATTATTCATTAACACTATTAATAATATAGTAATCCTAAGTAGATATTTTGTTTCAACAGTTTTCTTTCTAGGTATTTTTGTTTTGTTTTTTGTTTTAAATTTGATTCGACACATTCACAATAAATGATATCAGAACTCAAAGTTGAGTAAAATCTGTGAGATGATCGAAAGAAATGTTCTTAAATTTGCGATTCCACATTTCAATGAGAATTGGAAATTTTTGGTTTATGACAGGAGTAAGTCAAAGATCTGCTAACGCAACAAAGGATGAAGAAAACATTGTTAAAGACAAGATCAGAAAAGATCTAAGAGGATAATTGAGACTATAAGCCTGATCAGACAGTTTTTACGATTCGACTTGTTTCTCTAAAGATATTACCAATAATATAACAAACTTCACAACTTGTGGTGCAATGTGGGCAAAGTTAAAGAAAATGTATATGTCAAAGTCACTATCAGATATGCTATATCTGAAGTAGAAGTTGTATGGGTTGAAGATGTCATAATCTGGCGATCTTATCGCTCATGTTAACAATTTCAATCAAATTATCAGGGATCTGGAGTATGTGGATGGAAAAATTGAGGACAAAGCCATAATCTTGATGTGTTTTCTTCCTGTGGAGTATTATACCTTATTGACGACTCTTAGAGTTGGGGTCATTTTGTTATGCGTTGTTATCTCATTATAAATGCTGACATAACACTACTATAGGATTGGAGTCAGTTTGTTCTACACTGTGATCAGGTAGTTTCTAGCACAAAACTTCTTGGGTCAGGTAGTTTCTCTAAAATCTTGTTATGATAGAAACCACCTTCTTCTCCGTTGGGGTCTTGTTCAAGAGAATTGTACTAATATCTTTGGACAGCAAAACTCGTTCCTCATGACTCACATAATTGGCAACCATTCTCGTAATATACTCCTAAGTGCATGTGAAAGTTTGACTCCATCAACTAGAGATATCGCAACCATCAACTTGTCTATCATTGCCTCAAATTTGACATCTTCCAACTCTCGTTTAAACTTCCTATGAGTCTTTGGGTAAAGTATATTAGGCTTGTAAGCATTCTCTTCAGGTGCCTCAGAACAATCTCCTTTGATCTGCATAGGGTGTTAATCAACATCAAGGGTAGGCCTGGGCACAGGCGAATACCCAGACTTTTTGGTATATTTACGACCCGCTTTACCCCGTTCAATTTTTACGGATATTGCCTTATTACTTGCCTTGTGAAAGATCAGTACTTGCAGTTACGAATACTTGCTAAAAATTGACCTATTTGCGAGTTACTTGTCTTGCCTTACGACTTGCTAATTTATTAAACATGTACTTGAGCAAAATAACATAAAAACTCAAATAAATTTGTTAAAATCCTAAAATACAAATTATTCAAGTTTCAAAACATACAAAAGCAATATAAATACTTAAAAATAGCATTTGAAACACTGAAAAACAACATAAACTTTGATTCTTCTCATGAAGCTTTTTCAATATGTTACCAATTAATAGAAAATAAATTATATATCTTAAAATTATTTTCAAATAATTTGATGACATATAAAAATATGCAGGACAAGCCCAAACGGGGTAAGTATCGGAAAAAATATTACTTGATACTTGCCCCGTATTTGCAAGTACTATAATTTCTTATTACCCAACTTGCTTAAAGTGAGTACTTGCTTTTCTTTAAGACGGATATGAGGTAAGTCACAGATATTAGGCGAGTAATGAGTACTTGTGTCCAGGCCTAATTTTATTGCGGCTAATTGGTTATGTCTTGAATAAAAATGACGATCTTTAGTTGTGGGCCTGGTGAAAATAACTGGCCCATATTTTTTAAGTGGCCCACAAAAAGCGTAACTGTAAAATGATGATTTTGAAATAGAGCCGTTAGAAGAAAACACGCATCGTTAAATACACAGCTGGCTCATAAAATGCGCAATTTTGTTTTTTTTTTTTTTTACAATTTTTGCTTTTCTCTCTCTATCGCATTTTTCTCAGATCGATGATCCTCCGTCGGCGATTTGTAATTCGTAATAAACTCTTAACATTGCGACTTGATTTTGCTAAAATCTGACAAACCATTCATAATTTGTGTATTGATTTTGATTTTTTAGGGTTTTCTTCACCGGTGGCTTGAATGCTTTGATGATTCCGCGTGGAATCTTTGTCGATCCGTTTGGGTCTCCATGCGATAAGTTGGGAATTTAACTCTCTTCTTCTTCTTCTCGACCACTTAATACTCTCTATTTTAAATCGTGTAATTCTCTCTTTTCGAGTATTGATTTGGTTTTGTGGGGTTTTTTTTTTTTTTTTTTGGTTTTAATGTTAAGATTTTTATACCAAAAGAAGAGTTAGAGAGATACATAATTAAACGAGTAAAGTCTTACCTATACAGACTTACCCTATCATGGAACGAGGTTACAAAAGAGGTAGAATCATAACGGATAGGAAACACAACCAAAATAAATTTCTAGAAGAGATAGGCTGCCGTCCCGTGATGGGAAAGAAAGTAGACGATCTCGAAGTGTGCGGTCGACTTGCTGCTTCAGCTGAGAAAGCGAAGAGGTAATAGCAGTGAAAATACGGGCATTACGCTCCCGCCAAATTCCATAAACAATCACCTGCAGTAGGAGCTTAAGAATAACCGACAAGTTCCACGCTGGCCGCGGAGGCAAGAGATGAAAGTCCTGAACCTCATGAAGTAGAGACAGAACAGTCCTATTGCAGATACGGGTAGCAAAGTACTGCCATAGTGCGGCAGAGAATGAACAGGAAAAGAACAGATGATCATGAGTCTCTGCCACCAAAGAGCAAAGCGGGCATAAGGGAGTAGAAATCAAACCCCACCGAATCAACCTGTCTCTTGGAGGGAGTCTGGAGAGAAAAGCCAGCCACAGGATAAAAGAGGCACGGGGAATGGATTCTACAAACCAGACGAATTTAGCCCAAGGGACCGGCGGAGAGACGATGCGAAGTTTCTCCCATGTGGCCCTGGAGGAGAAGCTGCGCGAGTATGAACCCGATGGCAAACGCCAAAGGAAGACATCACGACCCCGAGAGTCGGTAGGAGGCTCCACAGCTGTCAAATGTATCAGGAAATTCTGAATTTCATCAGTCCGGGCGTGTGGCAATGCCCATCTTCCATCTCGAGCCGCGTCGGCAACTGACGCGCCCAGCCTCAAGCGCAGACGAGATGGACCGCATCTACCTATATAGTCAATCAGAGGCCCGAAATCGGTCCAACAGTCCCACCAGAAAGAAGCTGATCTACCATCTCTGATTTCGCACCGGAGGAATGTTTGTAGCATAGGTTTCAGCTGTAGCATGCTTCACACAGCTCTCGAGAGCCTAGGTGAGTCTGACGTCTCCCAAAAACTCTTCTTTCCAAAAATATTTTCTTTTGTCCATGCAACCCATAGAGACTCTGCATTTGCAAAGAGTTCCCATACTTGCTTAAGCCGAAACAGAAGCTCAAATTCAGTTAAGAGACGAATGCCCAAACCCCCTTCAGACTTAGGCTTACAGATGTCCTTCCAAGCTATTCTTGCACCTGCTGCAGAATGGGTACCATTTTTCCACAAAAAAGCAGAACAGAGAGAATCAACCTTTGCATAGAATTGGTTCGGTAATGTGTATACCTGGCTCCAGAAGTTGACCATGCCATAAATAACGGAAGCAATAAGCTTGATCTTACCAGCAAATGATAAAGATTTTGCAGTCCAGCAGTGAAGCTTATGTGTGATTTTCTCCACAAATGGCTGCAGCATGGAGTAATTAAATCTGGTAGAGTTCAGAGGCAAACCGAGATAACGTGTTGGAAAGGCCCCCAACTTTACCCCCAGAGAAAGACTTAAAGTATTAGCCTCCGACTCTGAGAAACCGCTAAAGAAAATCTCAGACTTCGCAGCATTAATGTCCAACCCCGACATCTCCCTGAAGTCACTTAACACAGCTCGAATGCCCCCCCCATTGAATCTGAAGAACCATTTGAGAAAACCAGTAAGTCATCAGCAAAGAGTAAATGTGTGATAAGAGGATTACCACACTGCGGATGAAGCCCAAATTTTCCCTCTAAAGCTGCTTTGTCCAGAAGTCTGGATAGTGCCTCCATGACAATAATGAACAGATATGGGGACAGTGGATCTCCCTGTCTCAGGCCTTTCTTTCCCGCAAAATAGCCAGCCGGTTCTCCATTGATAAGAATGGAAAACTTGGCAGAGGTACATCACTGGCGAATCCATTCCCTGAATAAAGGAGGGAAATTCTGCGCGTGAAGAACCTTACTAAGAAAGTCCCAGCAGACCGTGTCAAATGCTTTGCGAATGTCCACCTTAAGCATTGAAGCCTTAGGGCAGTTACTCTTGTTATAACCCCGGATGAGTTCCGTAGCCAAAAGGACATTGCCCCCCAAGCTCTTACCTTTTGAAAAGCTGCCTGGTTTGGAGATATGCTCTGGTGTAGGAGAGGTTTTAGCATGGTTGCAATGACCTTGGAGATGATTTTGTATACCAAGTTACAATAGCTTATTGGCCTATACTCCCCCAGCGAAATAGCCTCAGGTGTCTTCAAGATAAGGGCAATGAAAGTGGAGTTTAGATCTTTTAGTAACCTACCATTGCGGAAAAACTCCTGCACAGCCTCAACCACATCACCCCTAATAGTGGGCCAGGAAGTCCTGAAAAACTCCACCGGGTATCCATCAGGCTTGGGGCACTTGTCCAAGGGCATGGAGAAAACTGTTGATGTGATTTCCTCCTCTAGAACAGGCCTGATCAAAGCCTGAGCCTGCACATCAGAACACCTGAAAGGTAGAAGCTCAGATAGGTATGAGAGTGTTACCGGGGAAAGCGGCATATCCGTGGAGCCGAAGATGGATTTGAAGTAAGAGGCCGCATGCTCTTTTATCTCCGAAGGAACAACCAATTTCCTGGCATTCTCGTCCTGGAGACAATAGATATGATTTTTGGACAATCTCAAAGTTAAGGTATTATGGTAGAAAGAGGTGTTCCTGTCCCTTAGGTGCAGCCACTTAACCCGTGATCTCTGTCTGAAGAATTTCTCCTCAGCTTTGAGAAGAACATTCAAACGTTGCCTAGCCTGGTGTTCCTCTTGAGCTAGCAGAGGGGTAGGTGCAGTAAGCAGCTGCCTTTGCAAGTCAGTTGTTAGACTTTCCTGATCTTTAACCCTCTGCACAATACCACTGAAATGATTCCGATCGATCCGTCGGAGAGCCGGTTTAAGTAGTTTCAAGCTACGAAGGAGCTTATACTGGGCTGTCCCCGTAATCTGATCAGGTTTCCAGGAGTCCGCAACCTATCATAATACTCAGGGTGATCCGCAACATGACAGAAATACCGAAAAGGCTTCATATCCCACGAGACAAAGATGGCATGGTGAACAGAATGGGAGCATGATCTGACTGGAGAGGATCTAGCAACTCGGAGTAGGCATCAGGAAATCGCTGAACCCAAAGATGATTTATCAGAGCATGATCAATCCTTTTGGAAACAGGATATGAGTTTTGTCTGTTCCACCACGTGAAAGCAAGACCCTTGGAGGGGGCCTCAAACAAATCTGCAGCTTGAATGGCCAAGTTGAAGTCCACGATCCCGGAGGTATCGATGTCCTCAGTTAGGTGATTAGAGTGCTGATTTGATCGGAGAATCTGATTAAAATCCCCCAGAACTGCCCAAGGATGCGAAGAAAGTGGGGTGGTTGAGCTGATATCTGCCAATTCCGTCCAAAGAGTGAGTCGTTGCTCCTGAGAGTTAAAGCCATAAACAAACGTGACAGTGAAACTGACATTTTCCGCTGCAAGGAACACGCCACAGGTCACAGCTTGAGCAGATTCTTTAAAAATAAACATAGACATGCGCGGATCCCATACCACAACAATCCTTGCCGTGTGATGAGAGCCAAAATTTCCATGATACTTCCAGTCCGTAGGAATAGCATCCACAATTCTTCTAGTATTTGATGGTTGTATATGTGTCTCCGTAAACGCTCCAAAAAACGGCTTATGGATATTAATCCAAGCCTTAGTCATATGCTGCTGAGATTGACTATTTAAACCTCTAATGTTCCAGACAAAAGACACAGAAAATGGGGTTAGTAGAGCAATGTAGCCTTGCGGCCACTCTTCCTGCGTTGAACCAAGAAGAAGGGATTTTCCTTACAAACAGTTTTAAGCGCGACAGATGCATTCTCGGGGGGATCTTGCTTTGCATCCAATACCCCATCTTGCAGAACTATGGTCAAGCGCTTTTCCGGGGTATTACCCTGCACAGCCACCCGAGGCGTATCCACTTCCGGAGCCTTGGGAGATTCCTCTAGTGTGCTCCCAGGAGTAGGAGAAGAGTGCTGGCTGAGTAGTTTGGTAGCTTCTCGTGACCTACCCTCTCTCTCCCCTGAAAAACCAGCCTTACTTCTGGGGGAACGACTGCGTGAACGGGATTGCGGCTTCTGTTTGGTCTTGGTAGGAGGGGGTTTCCGCGGGCAGTACAAACTTGAATGGCCAAAATGATTACAGTCCGCACATTTCGGAGGCAGCCAGGGGTAAGAGACTTGGATTTCAAATTCCTTACCGTTACTAAGGCCTGAAACAAGCTTGGACGGCATCTCGTTCTGTAGATCAACTTCAACCAGGATTTTTGCAACTTCAAAATTCTCCATTTTCGCCGTTTCCAGAGATAAGGATTTGGGCTTTCCCACTCCTGAAGCAATCCTACCCAAACTCTCCTTGTTGAAGAGCAAATAAGGTATCCCCCTGAATTCCACCATGACTTGTGCAGAAGTGATAGGCGAATTCTCAGGCATAAAATCCGGGCTCCAAGGTGCGACAAACATTGGGTGCCCTGCAATATTCCAGAGGTTTCTACTGAGTAGAATTGATCTCGTACGCGGGTTAGGTACACGGAGGAGAAATCTACCCGCTCCAAGACGGTGGACAAAAATCTTTGGCCCCGATCTTTCCCAGATGGCGTTGATGACTCCAATTATCCTACCCATTGAGGGTGGGTGACCTTGGAATTGTGCAAAAATGGAATCCTTGAATTCCTCCTTCGCCGCGTCCACCGCTTTGTCTGGTATAAGGATAAACGGAACCCCAGAGACGTGAGTAGACGGAGTGCCTATATTCTCCAGTGAACCGAAGTCATCAAACAAGGCTGACTACTTTTTCAGCGGGGGCGTCGCCTGAGGAGAGGAGGGAAACGAAGTAGGAAGCTGAGAAGGAACTGAGAGAGGAATTTGCATCGCCATCTTAGAAGGGGTAGCAGGGGTGTGACCCTGAGAGGAAGCTCCGACATCAGACACGATAGTCGGGGGAGGCCGTTGCAGATCTGGGATTTCCTTCGACAAAGAAACCAGCGGCGCGGACCCGCGGAGAGCCGAGTGGGAAACCGGCGGACAGGAAGAAGAACTCTTACTGCTTCGTAAGCCAGATCTGGAGGAGAGGAGACACCGGTCAAGGAGCCTCGCTGAAGCGGAGGCGCCCGTCGCGAGACAGAGGGCAGGCGAGGGACCAGATGGGGGCTTCTTTTTTTTCTTGGTCATCACAGAGTCCTCGTCGGCCGGCGAGAGGCCGACCCATGGCGGGGAAGGGGAAAAACACGGGAGGGGAGAGTTTGAGGAGAGCTGGTGAATCTTACTTGATGGTTCTCTTCAGCACTTTTGTTGCTGTCTTGTGGGTTTTTTTTTCTTTTGTCGTTTTTGTTTAATAGCGGCTTGGAATATGAACACATGATTGTGCGTGAAGCTATTGCGATAACGATCCATTTGGGTTTCTTACTACTACTTGTCAAGTTACCTTTTTCTATCTATGCTTCACATTGATGCTGACTTATGGGTTTCTTGAAATTCAATTTCTTTCTAGTACTTTGTTGCTGCATTTCGTTCTAATCCCAAGAGAGATCATGCGCAGACGCTCAACCAATAGTGTTCTGTCAGATTCTTTCTTGGGTATATAAGAAACTTTATGAACATTGTACTCTCGGCTTATAATGAAGTCTTTAGACAAAAGACTATGAGTCAAAATTTGATTCATTTTTAAGTAAACTGTACCCACGGCTTGAATGAAAGTGTCTAGACAAAAAAATGGATCTGCTTTTGTTTGGTTGGAAGGAATATTGTACCCTCGGCTTATAATGGAGTCTTTAGACAAAAGACTATGAATCAAATTTTGATTTATTGGTAAGTAAACTGTACCCACGGCTTGGATCTGTTTTTGTTTGGTTAGAAGGAACATTGTACCCTCGGCTTATAATGAAGTCTTTAGACAAAAGATTATGAATCAAAATTTGATTCATTGATACCTAAACGGTACCCTCGGCATGAATGAAAGTCTCTAGACAAAAACAATGGATCTGTTTTTGTTTGGTTGGAAGGAACATTGTACCCTCGGCTTATAATGAAGTCTTTAGACAAAAGACTATGATTCAAATTTTGATTCATTGGTAAGTAAACTGTACCCTCGGCTTCAAAGAAAGTGTCTAGACAAAAACAATGGATCTGTTTTTGTTTGGTTGGGAGTAAAATTGTACCCTCGGCTTATAATGAAGTCTTTAGACAAAAGACTATGAGTCAAATTTTGATTCATTGGTAAATAAACTGTACCCTCGGCTTGAAAGAAAGTGTCTAGACAAAAACAATGGATCTGTTTTTGTTTGGTTGGGAGTAAAATTGTACCCTCAGCTTATAATGAAGTCTTTAGACAAAAGACTATGAGTCAAATTTTGATTCATTGGTAAATAAACTGTACCCACGACTTGAATGAAAGTGTCTAGACAAAAACAATGGATCTGTTTTTGTTTGGTTGTAAGGAACATTGTACCCTCGGCTTATAATGAAGTCTTTAGGCAAAAGACTATGAGTCAAATTTTGATTCATTGGTAAGTAAACTGTACCCTCGGCTTATATGAAAGTCTCTAGACAAAAACAATGGATCTGTTTTTGTTTTGTTGGAAGGAACATTGTACCCTCGGCTTATAATGAAGTCTTTACACAATAGACTATGAGTCAAATTTTGATTTATTGGTAAGTAAACTGTACCCACGGCTTGAATGAAAGTGTATAGACAAAGACAATGGATCTGTTTTTGTTTGGTTGGAAGGAACATTGTACCCTCAGCTTATAATGAAGTCTTTAGACAAAAGATTATGAATCAAATTTTGATTTATTGGTAAGTAAACTGTACCCACGGCTTAAATGAAAGTGTCTAGACAGAGACAATGGATCTGTTTTTGTTAGGCTAGAAGGAACATTGTACCCTCGGCTTATAATGAAGTCTTTAGACAATAGACTATGAGTCAAATTTTGATTCATTGGTAAGTAAAATGTACCCATGGCTTGAATGAAGTCTTGAGACAAGATAGACAATGGGTTGGATTTTGATTCATTGAAACATATACTGTACCCACGACTTCAAATTTAGTCTTTAGACATCTGCTAAATTTTGAAAACAGATCCTTTAAGACCTATGGCTTAAACTGAAAAGTCTTTAGACAAAGGCTGGATCTGTTTTTGCTTAGTTGGAAGGAAAAGTGTAGCCACGGCTTACAAGACAATGGGTTGGGTTTTGATTCATTGATACATAAAACGTCTTAAGAAAAAGATTGGATCTGTTTTTGGTTAGTTGGTAGGAAAGTTGTACCCACGGCTTAAACTGAAAAGTCTTTAGGTAGAGACTGGTTCTGTTTTTGGTTGGTTGAAACTTGGAAGGAACACTATAGAAAAAATACTATGAGTCAAATTTTGATTCATTAGTAAGTAAACTGTACTCACGGCTTGAATGAAGTCTTGAGACAAGACAATGGATCGGATTTTGATTCATTAAAACATAAATTGTACCCACGACTTATAAGTAATTTACCCACGGCTTGAATGAAATCTCAAGACCAGGCTATGGGTCGAGTTTTGATTCATTGAAACATAAACTGTACCCACAGTTTATAATTAAATTGTACCACGACTTGAATGAAATTTCAAGACAAGACTATGAATCAAATTTTGATTCATTGAAACATAAACTGTACTCACGACTTATAAGTAAACTGTACCCACAGCATAAAATCTAGTCTCTAGATAGAGGCTAAGATTAGAACACCGACCCTTATGACCCACAGCTTAAATAAGGTCTTTGGACAAAGACTATGGATTGGTTTAGTGTTCGTTTAAAGGAAAATTGAACCTGCGGCTTACAATTTAGTCTTAAGCGGAGGCTATGTATGACCCACGGCTTAAATGAAGCGTTTGGACAAAGACGATGATCTGTCTTTGGTTAGTTGGAAGTAAAACAGAACCTGCGGTTTAAAATATAGAACCTGTGGCTAAACATTAGTCTTTAGATAGAGGCTAAGATACGAAAACAGACACTTTACGACCCACAAGGTCTTTGGACAAAGACTATGATCTGTTTTTAGTTAGTTGGAACTTGGAAGTAAAAGAAAGCCTGAGGCTAAGTCTTTAGACAGAGGCTAAGATTTCAAAATCCTTTACGACCCACGAAGGTCAGGTCTTTGGACAAAAACTATGGATTGGTTTTTGGTTCGTTAATAAGGAAAACAGTAATCACGGCTGAGAAACTATAGATTTTGAATAGAAAAGTCTGATGTAAGCATCGAAATTCAGAGGTTAATTAAACACTAACTTTGATTTCTACAGGACATGTGCTTAAAAAGGCTTTCAAAGATTTCAACTGTTACAGAAATCTGTTACATTCACAGGTATGTGGTTTCCTAAATTTTTTTCTGTAATTGGTTACATTTGATATTTACAAGTTAAGTTAGAGACGTTTACTTTAAGTAAAGACTAATTTTGATTTGCTCAGTTATATGCTTGAAAGCTGCTCAGATTTTCAGGTACTCCCTAGGAGATTTCTAAGACAGGCTACTACAGGTATGTGATACTCCAGACTTGTCTTTAGATTTTATATTAAGTTTAGAACCACAAGTTAAGTAAAAAGACATATTTGTGTGGTAAAAGGTTAAGCCATTCATTGTTAGAAATGTATTTAACATAATTACTATCGTCGAAGTAGTATGCACTAGTTTCTTCAAATTTACTGCTGCAAATATCAATAGCTAGAACGGTATATTTTTATTCATAAGTTTTGTTTGTATATCGAGCTTTTAGCTACTAGGCTCGATCTAATCACTTAAAGTAGAGTATCATACCATACTATCATCTGTCTCTTAGTGTTAACAAAGTTGATTGACTTTGTCAAAATCATACATCATCTTTCCTTATGCATCTTGCATCCTTGGTCAACCAGGTGACTGCTATGCAAATGCTAGATTATAGAAGTTGTGTACTTGTAGATTTTGAGTTTTATAACATTGTGTTTTAGCAAAGTTCATTGCCTTTGATTAAATGGAAATTTCTCTGTTCTTGGTATTAGCATCTCAGTGCTAATCTCTTGACTTTGATGCTTGGTATTAGCGTCTCTGAGCTAAATATTTTTGAAAATGTATTAGCTCTATGAGTTAATGTATTATACCCTCTATTGATTGAAAATTCATTTGTTTTTGGTATGAGCATCTCTGTGGTAATCTATTTACTTTGCCAAAATTATGTTTAAAAAATGTAGCATACCCTCTATTGATTGAAAATCTCTTTGTTCTTGCTATTACCGTCTCTGTGCTAATCTACTGACATTTTGTCAAAATTAGGCACAAAAGCATCACATTCTGTGTTTATAATATCATTAAAACCTGTCTTGGTTGGCTAAAAGTGTACTTTGTTTTTGTGCTTGTATGTGTCATAAGCGCTCTCATTGTTGTTAAAATCGATATACTTTAGAGTCTCCCTTATAAATAGGGATAATAAATCTCCAATGTTGATGGAACTTATAATCTATCGACTTTGTAAATCTTTTTTTTTTTTCTGATGTATTTTTTCTTTCTTTTACCTTCCCTTCTTGTTTGATCACCCTTTTCTGAGAACATATAGCATATTTGGCCGATCTTTGTTCATGATATTCTGTTTCAATTCATACTGTTGTTAACTAAGTAGATACTTAATCAGACCCTTTGTTTTTTGGTTGCATCTTCAATCTACTATATTTCTCGTTATGACCAACGAGACCATCTTGATTTTAGTTTCGTATTTGTTAGTTTGGCCATGCTTGGTCAACCATGTGATTGCTATGTTAGAGTATATAAATTGTGTGTATTTATAGAATTTGACTTTTAAAAAATTATGTTTTACTATGTTTAATGATGTAATATACCCTCTATTGATTGAAAACCTTTGTTTTTGGTATTAGTGGCTCTGAGCTGATTATGTTTAAAAATGTATTATACCTCCTTTTGTTTTGTTTTTAATATCAAAATCTCTTTGTTCTTAATATAAGCGTCTCTAAGCTAATATATTGTTTTGTCAAAATTTTAGGCAAAAAAACATCACATTCTGTGTTTACAGTGTCATTGATTGGTTAAATTTATTCTTCACAATATCATAAACTTTCTCATTATTGCAAAAATCGATATAACTTAGACCACCTCCAACGCAGTTTCCTAGAAGAGATTCTTAATATTAATTTAATATAAAATATAGAAAAATAGGTGAAAGAGTGTAGAACCGTCTCTCTGCATAGGCTTTTTAGAGACGGGTTCTAAAACACATTTGACAGATGTAAATTTTTTATTGAATAAAACTTTTTTATTTTATTTATATAATTAAATAATATTCAAATATTAATATTAAATTATCTAGATACTCGAAAAAGGGATTCTCCATGTTGGAGATGCTCTTAGAATCTCCCTTATAAATGGGAGATAAATCTCCAAAGTTGATGGAACTTATATCTATTGATTGCATGTGTCAAAATCATTTAAGTTTTCAGATGCATCTTTATTTGCATTATTTATTTGTCCTTACTTTCTTGTTTGATAAGCCTTTTCTGTGAACATGTGACATATGTTCAATCGATCCTTCTTTGCTATAAAACTTGAACTCGGTTTCAATTCAAAGTTTTTGAGAAATTCCTCCAACAAAAATTTGTATCAAAACCACACTTACTATATGTTTTCATTTTAATTAAGTAATTCTATGTTACTTTTGAAGCTTGGCCGGTGATTTCCTTACATTAAATACTTGAAATTAATCAGACCCTTCTGTTTTTATTTTGGGTTCTATTTCCATTCTACTACATTGCTCGTTTAGACCAATGAGATCACTACTTGATTTTTAAGTTCTTAATGCTTTTATAATTAGTTATTTTGGTCATTATTGATGATTGAAGTTTGGATCTGACTAAATGTTTGAGTTCAAAACTTGAGAGACTCTTGTGTTTGTTGTTGTTACACACTTACAGAGAACACAAAACAGACTACAAACTCGATCACGTGCTCTTGCACGTTGCATGCACTTCAACGACGCACGACTACAGTCACAACTGATATATTTTTTTTTCTTTTTTTTTGTGTGATTAAAAGTGATATATGCAAGAAGTTAGGTTTTTTTTTTTTTTTAAATATGGTTAGCCTAATTATTTTTCTATCATATAAATTAAGTATAATTATGAAGGATCAAAAACGTTTCTATGAAAAATGTATTTCTCATCTTCTAAAAAAAGTATATTCCATTTCTAAAAAAAATAAGTATTTCTCAATTCTCATAATATAAATTTTATAATATACCGCTTAAAATAATATTTTATAGAAAAAACATGATAGATTTTTTAGAAAAATGATGATAGATTTTATAAAAAACCATGAAAATCTAAGAGAAGTTGTTGAATATATTTATATGTATACACGTTTTTGGAGTTTCCTCTTTTACGTTTTTCAAATATTTTATAATAATTCAACTTTTTCTAACTTTTTTCAAACCTCTAGCACTGTTTTGAACGCCTTAAGTTTTATAAAGCTCTTGGAATTGAATTGTTCAACTTCTCCTCTGATTGTTGGTCTAGCTACTAAAAAAAATTTTAAAAACAAAAACTGGCCTATACAGGTTTCGAACCTGTGACCTTCGCGTTATTAGCACGACGCTCTAACCAACTGAGCTAATAGGCCATCTTGTTTGTTCTATCTTACAACATGTATTGTTCTAAACTATATATGGATGAAAGTAAATCAAGGAAGAACGCTCTACGCCTCTACCTATCTTCTACGCGCTCGGTTAAAAGTTAGACCACGAGCTTCTATGAAAAGTCGGTTTCGTATTTCACTTCCAAGGGATCTCCCACACAAGTGTCTCTGTACTTATCCCAAAACATGGGAATGTCGTCACACGTGTGTTTAGTAGATGATTGTTCCACCTTGATGAAGTCCTGATCAAAGCATGAATAAAAACAAAGAACACAAGGCTTCTTTGGGGAAACATCTCTTCCTTTATTTTTTTTTGTTCAAAATTTATAATGGAGTTTCCAAGTCCTACAAACTAAGAATATGGAAACGTAGGGTTTGTCCTAAACAATTGGACTACCGGAGCATGCATACAACACTACTCTGCATATATTCAAAGAAAGGAGACTTAATTAGTTGATTGAATCTCAATTGTTGATGAAACTTTGGTTTGGGCGTGTATCTTCTTGATCGCTTTCACATATAACCTTTCTTTTTAAATTGCTTTTCTTTTTCCTTGAAACTCTCCCAAAGAATCCACTGTACGTCGTCGTCTTCATCCAACAGAGCTCTAGTAGATGAAGATGAATCATGTGTTAACCTTTGGCTTTCATCGTATAGCAACGCATTTGCTATCTCCTCTTAATATATTAAGGAATCACGACAATTACGGAGTAATTCTCATTATTACGTATCGTAAACATTATTGTTCATATCAGTTGTAATTATTAAATATTTTGTCTTTAGGAAACCTTTGTCATATAAAAGTATGTACACAGACCTATGGAAGATATATAGAAAACTTCTTCGACAATATATTTCTTCTTTGTTATTTTACAGCTCATCCTTTTCTAACTCTCTTGCGTGCCTTTTCGCCACTTGCTCCTCCCATTGGCTGCGAAGAAAGATTGATTCGTGTATAGCCGAGTGATGCTTTTGGTCAGCTTCACGCGAAGAATATAATTTAGACTCTCCTGAAGAGTTGCATCAACCTGTTCATCCTCCTGATTTGCTTTCCTTTGCCTTTATCTTTGAAGCTCTCCCAAAGAACTCGCTGTTCTCATTGGCCGCAAAGAAAAATAGATTTTTGAATAGCTGACTCACGCTCTTCAGCTTCATGCAGTGAAAGCTCTTCCATGTTTAGACTCTCCTGAAGAGCTGCAGAAACATGTTCATCCTTCTGTACTTGCTTTCCTTTGTCTTCATCTTTGAAACTCTCCCAAATAACCCGCTGTTTATATTCATGATCTCCTGTGGAAATGTTGTTATTTTCTTCAAGTCAAGGAGGAGACTCTTCCATGTTGAGGCTTGTTTGTGACTGGTTCCTATGCTGAAGAAGCGGCAAGTCAAGTTGACAGAACTTGACAAAATCTTCATTGATTCCATTTACTTTGTTGGTGTACCGTGTACGAAATTTTCTTGAGTGCATCGTATACGCAGACACGTAAACATTTGCCAACCATTTTTTTAGCTCTTCACATCGTTTTGGCAAGATAATTTATCTCTTTATTACCTGGCTCTAGTCTTTAATGCAACCTCTCCATCTCTTGAATAATCGGAACTAATCTCTCCATTGTCGACGCCAATTCCTTGAACAAGGGTTTGAAGTTCCTCACTTTCTTGGCCTCTGAAATCACCAGCTTCAACACCTCCGATACTGGAATCATTGAACTGTGATCTGCATGATTTGACCTCTTTCTCTTTTTCCTTAGAAAAAAACCAGAGCTCCATATTCTAATTAAGTCATATACCTTTGATTGAGTACAAGGTTTGTGCTTCTCTAACTACAGTCCCCATATATATATAGTACGGACCAATGGAGATAATTTAACATAGAAGATGAACAAATGTTGGCCAACTCATGAACAAAAAATAAGTAGATAAAAGAGAAGAAGAAAAGCTTTTATTTAACAAATACGGTCTTTGTTGCCCCCATAGGTAGGCATCGGCACAGGGCAAGTACTCAGATGTTTTAAAATACTTACAACTCATCTTACTCCATTCAATTTATGAAGATATTACCTTGTTACTTGCCTTATGAAAGACGAGTACTTGCAGTTACGAGTATTTACCAAAAATTGACCGACTCACAAGTTATTTGCCTTACCTTGTGATTTGATAATTTATTAAAAAGTACTTAAGCGAAATAACATAAATACTTTAATAAGTTTGTTAAACTCCAAACATACAAACTATTTAAGTTCCAAAACATTCAAAAAGAATATAAATATTTAAAAATAACATTTGAAATATTGAAAAATAACATGGAACTTTGTTTATTTTCATGAAGTTTTGTTTCCTTCTTAGTTCCATTTGTTTTTATAAAATAAAGTGGTTCACAAAAAAAAAAATATTTAAAAACTAAATTATATATCTAAAAACTATTATTAATAATTTGATAATATATATGAGTAAGCGGGACAAGCCCAAACGAGACAAATATCGGAAAAAACATTCCTTGATACTTGCCCCGTACTTGCGAGTATTAGAATTTATCAACTTGTTATCCGACTTGCCTAAAACAAATACTTTTTTTTTGCGAGGCGGGTACTGGGCAAATCACGAGTATTAAACAAGTAACAAGTACTTGTTCCCATGCCTAATCAAGGGGGTGTCGGTTGACACTATCATTTTGTATTGACTCTTCTGTATTGATTGGGCACGAGTTTGACCCATCATAACTCGAAATATTGAGGATTTGTACTGGTGTCGACCGACACTGGATGTGGACATGATTTCTCCAGAATTTTGGATGGTATCGACCGTCACCCAAAGGTGGTGTCACTTGACACTGAGTACGAACCTGCAACTTCTGCATCTTCCAACTCTTCATGCCTCACGAATTGTCCTACATTAAGACCTCTTTCAGGCATGAAATCTAGATCTTTTATACCCCCAATGTTATGGCATTAAAATGATGCCTCGGGTTAATATCTGTCTTTTTAGGAAGGAATCCTTCTTGTCTTTTTATAGACTCAGATGTCTGAGCAATCTGAATTTCTCATTTAAGTCAGTGTACAAGGCATCAATCTAGTTTCCCATTGAAATCCACATTGATATTTTGCTGACCTTCCAGAATCTGTTCAAGCATTGATTTCATATCACTATCTGGAGTTGGTTCAGGAGGTGATTGGTAAGAAAAAGAACTATAAGTCCTTTTAAATCTGCTATTTTGATAAGGCTTTTGGTACTTAGGTTTTGGGGTGCAACCAGAGGAATTCTAATTGCCTATGAAGGCACTCCTCTTACCATGAAACCCAGCTCCATTAATGTAATTGACATCTTCTTCCTTAAATTTCTCAAATGGTTCAAAGGTTTCAACCTCAACAGAATTAAACTGACTTCTTACTGATAAGAAGGCTATGAACATAATCTAACTTATCCTTAACCTCAACAATCTTACTCCCATCCATGTTACCAGCTTGCTTTTTCTTCTCAAACTCTGCATTCTTGGTATTATTGCTAGAGGCCAAGTTTCAATTAGTAGATAAGCATCTTCTGAATACCTGGTATTGAAGTTGCCAGTAATTTCAGCATCAAAAGCCATCAGATACCCCCGAATGCTGCTGGAATGAAGAGATTTTGTTCCTTAGAGATGCAGTCTTGGACTTGGTGTAGAAGTGATCCAAGAATGTTGATATACCCTCAACCCATGTTGTCAAAGACCCAGGTGGTAATGACTTAAGTAAGCGTAAAGCTTTGTCCACAAGAGAGAATGAGAACAACTTGCACTTCAGAAAATCGTGTTGCACCCCATTTAAACCAGTTGTGCTGCAAATTTCTTCAAAGTTTTTGATGTGGTCCATCGAAATTTCTTTAGGCAACCCATGAAACAAGTGCTGCTTCACTAATGTGATCACTTGAGGCTTGATCTCAAAGTGTTACCTCTGAATTGTAGGTGGGACAATCACAGCTTTGGTTTAATAGAAAGCATGTAGATTATCCTTGTATCCAATGGTAGCTGCTGCCTCTCTTACTAATGTCGCATTTACTCTATATGTTGTTGAAGCCTCTGCAGTTCAGCTGCCATTTCAGCATTGCCTATGTCGTTCATATCAACAGTATTAAGCACAGTCCTAGCTCTGTTTTGTTTGTTAACTTGTTTTATTCTTGCTAACTCTTTGTTGGTTAAGGTGATGAGATTTTCAGATCGTTTTCTTCTTGTGGTCTTTATGGTCATACACCTGAAACACACGCAAGAGATATAAAAAGGAAAAACGAGTTAGAAACTCTTAGACTAAATTTCAAACCAAGAATCAAAGGTAACACTTTAGTCTCCATTGCAACGGCGCCAAAAACTTGATACATTGGATTTAGTGTTTTATTCTGCAAGTGCAAAACTTATAATTATAATACATAAAAATTAGATTTTCAGAGGAGAAATATTACACTGTAATTCTACAAGAAATTGAAAGGAAGCTAAAACAGCAATTTGGTTTGGTTGTTTCGGTAATATGCAACATAATTAAACAATGAAATAAAATCAATAAAACAAGACGCTAGACCAAAAAATTATGGTAGTAAATTCAGAGCTTTATGACATAACAACCATTTACAGCACACACTACAAAAAAATATGGACATTGGTAGAAGTTCTTTGTAGCACTAATTCACTAACTTCTACTAAAAGTGCCATAATCGGATGCCAACTCTATTGTAACATTAACTTTCGTGAAGCGGAAACCCAAAAATCACTACTATAGCTGGAAAATCATTTTGGAGCCAATCACTTACTAAAATTTTGGTTTGTCGCGGATCTAATACCAATTTTTTGGGTTTTGGCAGAATTAAGCTTTTTTCTAAGTGTTTTCCCTTTCCTCTATCTCGTCATTGGTAGATATTCTTATCTCTCGACTCTAATGGCAGATCTTTGATTTTATATATATTATCTGATTTTGTAACGGATTCGGTTTCATTATTAATTTACAATTGTTTCTCTTGTTCGATGCAGGGAATGTGATTTCCTTTGGTCTCTCAACTTCACCATTGTATAATATATGATCCTCTCTTCTTTTTTTTTTCTTTTTTCTTTTTTCACAGTTTGGTTATCATGCTTAATATTCTGAAAGATTGGTTGCTGTGTAGTTTAATAGTAATTTGAATTGTGTCTTGAATGATTAATAGGATTTCAAACTAAAAAATGCATGTAGGTTTTAGTTTGTGAACCTGAATATGTGCTCACTTTACTGGTTTTTTAGTTGGTTGGTGCACTAAATGAGAGAAATATTGTCAAATTGTGCGAGTATGCTGTTAAAAGCCCAATCCGTGTCCCCAAGGTATAGTTTTATTTTCTGAATCTTACTACTTAGTTGGCGAAGAGGAGACAACTATCATGTTTTCTGTCTTGGCTACTGTGAGATGTGGTTCAGACACTTGTATGTGAGGTTGTCGCCTATGCTGAAGCAGAGAATTGATTCCTATGATAACTATTGCAGCCTATTTTCAGGTGTTTCTCTCGACTTATCTGATTGGCTGAATGTATGCTTTTGTCAATGGGATTTATATGGATTTAGATTGGTCTCAATTGAACTAGATGTGGTCTCACAGATTTGGTATGTGATTTGCTTCAGTTAGTCATATACTATGCTGGTTTAGGGATTGAGGCTATTCAATTCTCTTTTACATATTTGTTGTATTGATTCTCATATGCATATTGCTGCAGCAAGGAAGATGAGACTCGGTGGAGCGAAAGAAAAAGAGACTCGAGATTTAATGAAATATCCATATCAAGCCATTGTTGCTGGTAGAGATTTACTGAGACATTGAGAGGAAGCTCAGAATATGAGAGCCGAGATGAAAAAATTAGACGATGAAATGAATGATGTGACAAGAAAGAACAACAAAGAGCAGCTTACCATTCAGGAGCTGGAGGGCGAGCTGATGAAGCGGAGAAGAAGAGCTGAAAAGTGCAGGAGATTGGCAGAAGCTCAATGCTCTTATAGGAATACACTCAAGAAGATGATCAGCGATGCTATGCACTAGTAAGAATATATATTTTCTCAACTTTTCGATGTGCACTAGAAGATAGCCTGGTCGTTCGGATATCCGTTCGGTTCGGTTCGGATTTTTCGGATTTTCGGATTTTTGGATTTTCAGATTTCTAAATATAGAACCCTTTCGGGTATTTTAGAACTTCGGTTCGGGTTCGGTTCGGTTTGATTCGTGTTCGGTTTGGATTCGGATACCTGAAAATTTATTTAAAAATAATAAAAATTGATTAAATTTGAAAAAAGACTAATTAAATTTTGACAAATATAGATAAAAACTTTAATATATTTTACTTATTTTAGATATTTTGTTATTTTTGTCTAAAATTAATCAATATATTCGAAATTATAACTATAATTTTAGATACATATGTTATATCAAGTCTAAATATAATTAATATTTTTGGTATATAATTGTATTTCGGATATCCATTCGGTATTCGGTTCGGTTCGGGTTCGGATTCGGCTTTCGGATATAGAAGCCTAGGATCCATTCGGATATTTCATTGATTCAGGTTCGGGTTCGGGTTCGGAGCCTCTTTTTCGGTTCGGATTCGGTTCGGTATTTCGGATTCGGGTAATTTGCCCAGACCTAAGTAGTAACTGTTTATTTGTAGGATTGTTGTGTATAAGGAACAAATGAGGCTAAACTCTCGTAGTTTGGGTTATCTAGTAGTTTGACTTAGTATTACACTTTGTATATATATTTTGGATAAGTTATAAAAAATTTATATGTATTTTTTGGATAATTTATGGAATATAAAAGGTATGTATAATTTTGGCTTTCTGAATCTTAGTTTGATTCTTTTGTTCATGACAAAAAAGAAAAAAAGTTATATATAAAAATCTAATAAATATATTATGCAAAATATGATACAAATAAATGAAGACAAGCATTAAGACTAACAAATGGTGAAGACAATCTATTCAAAGCCCTATTTGTGTTTAATCCATCAACTCATAAATACCATTAAAATCCTTTATCTAACTAGAGAATTTACTCAGACATGGCGAATTGAAACACAACAATAGATGAAAAGGAATCAATGAAAAAGAAATCATAAATAACAAGGGTTCATAATTCTTTTCAAGTGTTGCATAGATTCTTCTCTTACAAGTAGAAAAATTAAAAAAAAAAACTCTATGGAAAATATATCTCTATCTCAAAAACTCAGAAAGTGTTATGTGATCCCATTTCAGGGGACGGCTCACACCCTAATTCTCCTTCCTCGCGTCCCAAAACTGAGTAAGTCAGATTTTCATATTTGCCTCCAGCGGATGGAGCGGGTGCTCCGAACATGGAGCAGGTGCTCCATCGAGTGGTCTGTGTAAAACTTAGGCTCTTTTCCTTCATTCCGACTTCTTTTTTATCCATTTTGACACATTTTTGTTTTAGAGGCTTATTTTTTTCAAATCTTCGTTTATAGCCTCCTAGTAATCTGAAATGACCCAATAAAGACCAAAAAGACTCGATAAATACTAGAAAACAACGGTTACAATGAGTCAAAATCGCCTCATATCATGCTGCTTTTCAAGAAATTTGGAGACGGTCTTCTGAATACCTTAGATGTCAGTCATTGTCTTCCTTGTGTTGAAGTTTAGACTTTTTAGCCCCTTCTTCTAGTGCTAAACTGTTGTAGTAGTAGCTACAAATGTCAAAATTTGAAAATAATATTAGTTAGGGGACCGGGATCATCTTGGGACACAGCAAAAAAAAGTGAGTGACTTCAAGACAAATATTCGAGAGTTTGTGTTCAGTGAAGTGAAGCGAAAAAAAAAACGAGAGAAATATAGGAGCAAATGAACTTTAGTATTGATGTTTTAAAACCTTTTTTAATAGGAATTGAGATACAATATTGATAAAAGGTGAGTTAAGGAATATAGTAAGAGTGTGTGTGAAAAATTGTATGTCTCCTTCTTCGATCTCTCTTCCTATTTTTATAGCTTGAAACTATATTTAATGTATTTCATTTACTCTATTGGATTCTGCATTTATTAGCCTTTACTCCGGTGCTTAACTGTTATGAGTCAAAATGCCTTCCTTTCTTTGTAATTAGTTTTCGGCTCACTTCGGTATTGTCAGCTGGTTTGGCCAATGCATAACTATATTATTCACTCTGATGAGTTTGAAACTGCGACTTGATTCTTGATTTTGCTTCATGCTTCTCCACCTCGGTAAAGTTCTCTCTTTGGGGATAAGTTTCTCTCAATGACTCTTTAATGAGCATTTTTTAATAAGTTATGATTTATTCTCGAACAGCAACATTCTATATAAAACATAAATTGATATTTCATTTTATGTATTTTACAAATTAATATAAGTCTATAATTTAATCATAATTTATAAAATCTAAATTATAAAAACGCAAAATCAAACTCTAACAAAATATGAGCTTAAATCTTAATTTTGAAAATGGTAAATTCTAAACTTGAAAAGTATTGAATGTAAAAAATTATCTAATTCAATGTTTTCTATATAAAAAGAACATGATAATTATCACAAATAGCATTTCGCTATAATGCTCTTTAGATTAAAAAAAAAATCACATATAAAATCCTTATATAATTTTCAATTATTTTTTTATTTTTAAATTATGGTCAATATTAAAAAGACAATAAGAACAAGAGATTTAATCAATATATATGAAAAAAACAAAAATAAAGAAAATTGATAGAAAATGCATATTTTAGATATTTAAAATGTTTATTTTACAAAAAAAAAGATATTCAAATTTTTTTCCAATATATATATATATATATGTATATGTATACACAGAAAAATGATAATAATGTATAGTGGAAGGGTATTTTTTGCATTAAGTTAAATACATGTATTATCACGACTACATAAATTAGAAAGTTGTTGAATGTAATAATTGATTATAACAGTCATTTGACCAACTTTCTCTTAATGAATGACTCGAACTTGTCATAATTAACTGCACATTTAGCTTTTAAATTGCATTTTGTCTTTGTTTTGTTGTTCAGTTTACCTTTTAAAAAATCATAATTATCAGAGTTCTTAAAGTGGTCTTTTATGATTTTTTATAATCTCTCCTCCATTTGTGGTATTTGATATCTTCCTTCCATAGCTCCAAACTTAATAAAAAATTTCTCGATTTCATATCTAAATCAACTCTGTTTTTCCATTTTGTTTAAATTGAGTTGCTGTTGAAATGGATTTCTCGATGAATACCTCCAACGCAGATTTCATCATAAACACCACTCAAAATTCTCTTGTTGATGATGATTTAGCTTATATGCAAAAAGATCATCTTAATTTTTTCAGTGATATTTTAGGTCAGTCATTTGTGAATGGATGGTCTCCTTCATCGATTATGACTAGTATATCTGATCATAATCACCAAAGTCTGCTACCATTGATCCCAAACCAAAATTACAACCCGTTTAATCAAAGTTTGGTTCCTATTCAAAATCTTCCGGTTAACAACTTTCCCATAACAAAAAAACCATCAAAATATCTATTCATGGATACCGATTCCTATTCAAAAATCAACCCTTTAGAAGAATCCATTGGTAACATAAGCAACAACAACCAAAACTACATGACCTATAACACCCCAATCTCCATAGAACCTAAGGGCATATTTGACATTTTTCATAGTTTTGGGGTGAATGCTATGTGGGATGATATTGTGTACAAAAAAAAGATTAACACTAGTAGTTATGAGTCAATCCTTGATAATTTCACTGTTCACCCTCATCCATTTGATCTTTTGGTGCCTGAAGGTATACAAAGCACAACCACAAAGATAAATAAAGTAGCTGGTCAAGAGAAGAATAATAAAGCGCTGAAGACGAACATACATTTGACGAAAGGCAACATCAACAAAGGACAATGGGATCTTGATGAAGATATGTAAGTCTTTATATTTTTTTATTCTTTTATTAATCGGCTATATTTTTTACTCATAATATAAAATCTAAAAATAAAAAATAATATTTAATTCTATCCTCAAATTTTTTACAAGTATATTTTTTATCTTGTGTGATTTTTTTTTATTTTTGCTTTTGTTGAGGATGTTATATACTTATGTGTTGGACAAGTAAAAATACTGAAATTTAAGAAAATTAGTGGAGCTCTATGGGACAAAAAAATGGAAACTGATCGCAAATATGCTTGAAACACGAATTGGAAAACAATGTAGAGAGAGGTGGCATAACCATCTCGGATATGTATATAATGTGTGATTTCAGATAAAGGCTTGGAATGAAAAGGAGGATCAAATATTGGTTGAAGCCCACAAGATTTGTGGGAACAAATGGACCAAGATCGCCCAAAAGCTTCCTGGAAAAAGTGAAAATACGATTAAAAATCGTTGGAACGCTAAAAAGCATCAGATACACTTGATGAAAATGAAGCAAAGTGATAAAAATGCAAATCTGGATCAAAATGATATTCTTGAAAACTGCATAAGGCATGTCACAATCAACAATGATCCTTCCAAGGCAAATGAAACAGAAAATACTAAGAATGATTGTGACAATGCTTTTGATGGAGAAATGAATGTGAGTATGGAAGTTACAATACAGACTGGAGAACCATTGGCCAATACGGCTACAACATCAAGTTATGTTCCCGAGCCAGCTGCAACGTTTTCATGGGATGATTACTTTACGAATGTTTGTGAATGCATGGATGCCACTAAGAAGCTCATGCATGGATGGTTCTAATTTTCTGTAAAAGTAATTTGTGTACTCAATATATTTCTATCTATCTATCTGTTTTTTTCTTCTCTTGTTTTTCTTTTTCTTTTTTTTTTGTTAATAAACTTCAATTTTTTATTTTAAGAGAGCGACAAGTATTTTCAACATATATTTTTTTATTAATCAAGAATTTCCATCTTGCATATATACATATTAAATTTTCTTATATTGTATGAGAATTTACTTGAACTACATGTATTATACCCAAAAGATGGCAAGATCGTGATTTGATACTAAAATTTGTTACTCTGAATTGAGTGACGGAATTTTGAAATCACAATTTAAAACCAAAATTTTGAAATAACAATGTGACGCAATGTTAAAGTTACAAATTTGTAATGAGATACAAAAATCTTAATTTTGTGTTAAAAATTTTAAAATCGTAACTTTTATTATTGTTAATAAAATCTTTAATACTACAATCTTATCTTTATTTATAGGTTCCTTTCCTCCGGTTTGAATTCTCAGATCTTCATATTTCAATATTATTTAACTGAAAAATAGTAATTTAACTAAGTAAATAATTTACAATATTAGTATACTCAATATTACAGTTGCAAAATCATTACTTACATTATTGCTAAAATCTTAAATACTGTAATAGTTGATAGATAGCCTTGGAAACACCGCTAAATTCATATTCAAAATTATATATTTGAAAAATTATTATTTATGTTCTTGATAAAATTTAAATATGTTCATAAGTTTATGATTTTTATCTCATCTTTCTGTTTATAGTTTTTTTCCTGTTCGAAAATGCGATCTCTGTATTCGGGGAGTGAAAAGTGTTATAATTGGTTAAAATTTTGAAAATTTTAAAAACTCATTTTTTAATTTTAAATATATTTAGTAAATTTACCAAATTTGGTTACAAATACAAAAAATTAAGTGAAAAAATCGAATAAAAACAGATGGTCGTCACTTGTATTAGAAATACAAATTACATAATCTTTAGGAAAAATATAAAATGGGAACGTCTGTTCTACTCTTTATTAAAGTTAAGTTAAAAAAGACCAAAATTGCACATATGAATAGGCCTGGACAAATTATCCGGATCCGAAGATCCGAACCGGATCCGATCCAATATAAGAGGTACCGATCCGAACCGGATCTGACATAAGTATCCGAACGGTACCATAATTCCTATATCCGAAGAACCGGATCCGAACCGAAAAATTTCGGGTATCCGAAGATATCCGAAATATAAGTATATACCTATAAAATATTAGTCATATTAACACTTATAATAACTAAAATATCCAAAATTACAATTATACACCTGAATATAATAGTTAATTTTCAGATAACTCGGATATCTTTGGATATTTTCGGGTATTGTGAATATTTTTGGATATGTTTGGATATAAAACTGTAAATCTGAATCAGAGTCTTTTGGTTACATTCTGGTATTTGGTTACATTTGGATACATTCGGATATAAAAAAACATGGATCCGAACCGGATCCGAAAATTTTTTGGTTCTATCCGAAAATACCCGGATCCGAAGGGTACCGAACCGAATCCGAACCGAATTTAAAAATACCCGATCGGTACCAATTTTTGTATATCCGAAATACTCGACCCGAACCCGATCCGATATCTGAATGCCCATGCCTACATATGAAAATGGAACCATGACATAGAACCCAACTTAGGAGTTAAGCCAGTGCATCAACCCATTTTTTTTATACAGAAAAACCTAGGTATAAAACTAAAAACAAATCTCCAAGTAATCATAGTATAATTTTAGAATAATTGTATAACACTCGAGTCATCTCTACCAGTGGGTCTCCATGTCCTCCCTTTGATCCGTGGACCCACCCCTGTTCGACGGCCGGTGCATTATTATTGGGAAGCTCAAAAGAGACTTGTTTACTGATCCTGCAATCACCACCTGATTGTTCCCTGTGTTTTATCCTTACTCACATGGTACCGATAATCACTTCCCGATAGGTCACCCATCTTTTGACTATTGCAGCTCAAATACGCTTAACATTACAGTTCTCTCTGAATGTGTGACCGCAAAGGTATGTGCACTTTAATGACATGTGTAACCAAATCAATTCTCTTAAACATTTCTACATTCACCACCATATACCATAAATCGGGATGTTACAAATTGATTAGGTGCTTGGCCCAATTTGAACAGTTGACTTACGTATAACGCTATCCTGAAGATATGGTTCTTTTTCGATTAAGATTTCAAATCCTAATAATTTGATATACATTTTCAGAGAAAAAAAAAATTTCATTAAATTAATAAATTAAAATATTATTTTACTCAAAAAATATTTAACTTTCAAAGGATCAAACTGTAAAAAAAATATCAAAAAATAACAAATTTAATATTACAATTTAAAATATAAAATAATATGTTATTTATGATGTATTTTGTAACACATAGAGATAATCATATTATCGATGAAAATTAGCTTAAGTTGAAAATATATTGGGACATGAAATTTAAGATTTGAGTATGTTATTTTTATAAGATATTTAATAAAATAAAATCAAACTATAAATTTATAATGTCACATAAAAGCTGCATAGTCATGTTTGAATTATAGAATCATGATGGAGTGTAAAAAGTACAAATGCTTAATGATACTAAAATAATGATTTAGTGTCAAAATTACATAGTTACAAAATTGATACATAAATCATTGGCCAAATTTTAAATATGGTCACAATTTGTTTTCTATAAAGTTTATCTTATTTCTTTTATAGATTCTTTTTTTTTGGGTTTAGATTCTTATGTAATTTTTAATATTAAATTAATAATTAAAATAATAGTCATAATAGTATGACCAAAAATATGTTTTTTAATGAATCAATTATGAAAACTATCAATAAATCAACTGTCATAGTCATAATAGATTAATATTTCAATTTACACAGAAAATAACATTTACTTAAGATATTGCTTAGAAAAAGAGTCCCGCCACTGGAAATGCGCAGGAGGGAAAACAGGAAGTTCCGAGAAAGCTACCTTTAACGGCGCAAACCTCACAAAACTCCAACACTACTGCGACTACGGTACCGTTAAATCAGAGCAAAATCAGAGCACTCGCAATTTTTCATATAAGAAAAAAGAATGCAAAATATAAAATCTAAACGAAACTATGCAAAACAAAACCATGTACCGACCTAGTAAGTAGTAATAATAATAATCAAAACTATATCTGACGTGTCTAAATTAAACCACACTTGTATGATATACGAAAAAAGGAAATGTATAGACTAGGTTTGGGCATTCAGATATCGAATCGGGTATTTTGGATACCAGGTATTTCGGATATAGAAAAATTGGTACCAATCGAGTATTTTTAAATTTCTGTTCGAATTCGGTTCGAATTCGGTTCGGAACCCTTTGGATCCGGGTATTTTCGGATAGAACCGAAACTCTTTCGGATAGAACCGAAACTCTTTCGGATAGAACCAAAATTTTTTCGGATCCGGTTCGGATCCATGTTTTTTTATATTTGAATGTATCCAAATGTAACCAAATACCCGAATGTAACCAAAAGAATCCGATTCAAATCTACATTTTTATATCCAAACATATCCAAAAATATCTACAATACCCGAAAATATCCAAAGATATTCGAATTTTCTGAAAATTAACTATTATATTCAGGTTTATAATGGTAATTTTGGATATTTTAGTTATTATAAGTGTTAATATGACTAATATTTTCTAGGTAGATACTTATATTTCGGATATCTTTGGATACCCAAAATTTTTCGGTTCGGATCCGGTTCTTCGGATATAGGAGTTATGGTACCGTTCAGATATTTATGTTGGTTCCGGTTCGGATCAGTACCTCTAACTTTGGATCAGATCCGGTTCGGATCTTTGGATCCGAGTAATTTGTCCATGCCTATGTATAGACAAAAAAGGAAAACATGGAAAAGAAGGAAACATAGAGGAGTATAAATAGTAACATAAAACTCTGAGTCATATTCATAATAGATTAATATAGAACATTCACATAGTAGAGCAGAAAAATTTGTTAACGGGTTTAAATGTTGCAAGAGCGAGCCCCCAATCTCGCATCTTCTGTCTGTAGATTAGATAGTCTGTTTTTTTTTTTTTTTTCAAGCCAATACGGAGGAATGTCAGGTTATCTTAAAACTCCTCAAGAATTATTAATTGGTATCTAGACAACAGACTAATATTGACAAATCGTCTTTACAGTTTGGACACAAGATCAATGATTCAATACGAGAAGAATTGAAATCAATTTTAGGTATAACCATTATAGTGGCATTGTAATGACCCCGACGGGAGCCGGAAACAGTAAGGATATAAATTTACCGAGCAAGTGAAAGAGCGATCCGAGAGACGAGGAAGGGTCGAGGAATTATTGAAAACGGACGGGTAAAATTTCCTAGGCAAGCTAAAATTGTCATGGGCCGAGGGAAATGACAATAGGTCAGAGTGGATGACCGTCCGGATCGGGACAGACACGAGATCACGGTTGGTCGAAACAGGCAACTTTCAACCCATGCATGTGCCTTACCGTGGGGCGCATTCTTATTGGACCTGAAGTGATGAGTCTGAACCTAGGCAGGTGTGCCAGGAGATAAGAATGGCAAGGGTTATCCATTAAAGGTGTGTTGTGGTCTGATTGGTTAAAGAGGAGGCAGTCCTTATCCTTTAAGGAATGTCGCAATCTTATTGGCTGGAAGGAGATAGGGATGGACAGATGCGTCAGAATGTGTGTTGAGCACCCATTCGCTGGGCTGGCCGCCTATGCCATATCCAGACCCCTATAAATACTCCCACCCGGTTTCACTTATAGCAATCCTCACCCATAAAGAAACCCAAGAAAAGCTTAAGTTAGTCTGTTTTCTTTCTAGTTGGCCGTGAGTATTTTTGTGAGTTAGTTAGATCTGAGAGTGTCCTTTGGGTTGTGGAGAGTGTGAGGAAGCCGCTAGTTTAGCCAAAGAACCCAGATCTGAGTTTAGGAAACCCGTCAGCCGAAAGTCCTGTGAGTTGTGGTGATGTTTGATTCCTTGTTAGGGATGTCATGTTAGATTGTATGATGAGTGATTGCATGATAGGTTCCATGCTCATTTATTATTGTGTTTATGTTAGATCCGGTTGAGGTTATCCATTTCTTGCACTGAATTTTGGTAAGTAAATTCTATGCTTGAGATGGTAACTCGTGTTTGGGGTTTTGAGAAGAGTTGAGATCTGAGTACCTGGGTCATTAATAGAGAGTAGTGACCCAGAAGCGAGGAACTAGGTTGGGGACGGACAAACCGCATCACACGGTGAGATCTCGGGTAGCTCCCTTGGCCGTGGCCATTCGTGTAGAGAATGGTTTCCAACTGACCAGATGGACTTGGGGTTGGATAAGTGAAGTACGTGTTCTCCTATCTTTGTGATAGTGAGTGCACGGGCTTGCATGATTGTGTCGGTGGTTTGGACGGCCAACACCTCGAGTGTGATTAGACTCTCTATGGTTGGGTGCACCTGGCAGTCTAGCTGTTTTGGTAGTTAGGTTATATGTTATGCTTTTACGTGCAATGCTTTGATTGATGTTTGCTTGTCGTGTGTTATTTTAGGGTTTTGGAGGGAATGAACTGCATGTTAGGAGAGCCATAACTCACTGAGCGAGTAGCGCTCATCCCTCACTCTCTTTTGCAGGAAACCTTTAGTCGAAACCATTAGTTGGAAGCGAGGAACGTTAGGTCAGCCAGTGTAGTTTTTGTTGTCTTTGTAAAATATTGTTTTCCTAGTTGTAAGGAAAAATGTTTTGGAGCGCTTAGGCTCGGGCCCTGAACCTTAAGTGGTTGATGTACGTTTTGAAAACCTATATATAAATAAAGAAGTATTTTGTATCTTGACTGGGTTTCCACTGATATTAGCTTTGTCCGAGCTAACACAACTCTCGATCCGGGTACAGGTTGAAAAGCCTTAGGCCTTGACTGAGAGGGACGGTACTAAGAATGGATCGACCGGGCTTTGGATTTAGTTCTAGAGACCTGGTTGGACCGACCATAGTATCAGTCATTGTGGCATTTTCGGACCGGATCTGGTTTTGAGGTTGGTCGTGCATGTTCTTGTTTGATTGTTGCACGACCGACAAGTCAACTTTGACCTAGTCCGGTTCGGGGGTGTTACAGGCATGGGCTCCTATTTGGGAATCCCAAAGAGTTTAGGAGGACAAAGTCGCAAAATTTTAGTTTTTTTTTTCAAGAGAGCCTTCATACTTGTGTGAATGGATTTACATCAAAATTCGTGTCAAAATGAGAGAAATATGTTCTAACAAAATTGGTAACAACCTCTTTAGTCAACTATATCACATCATGTTTTCATCTACCTAAATTGGTGACTACCAAATTCTCAAGTGTGGTGGCTCAGTTTTGGTGGGTTTCAAGTGGAAACCATAAAAGCAGGCATTGGATGTATTGGGATAAGTTGTGTCGGGATAAAAGTATTGACTTAGTATCTGTGCATTGTAAGATTTTAACAAGGCTTTACCAGCAAAACAATTATGGTGCATAATCGGGAAACTAAATTCTTTTTTTTTTCAAAGGTGTTCAAAAGTAGATATTTTTGGAATACAAATCATTTGGATCCAATTAGATCTTACTCTCCATCATGTGGTTGGAGAAGTATTGTATCGACTTGATTTCTAGTAAATAAAGGAACTATCAGAAGGGTGGAAATATGTAAGTTAATTTTAATATGGAATGACCTTTGGATCCTAACCCCTCACCCAAGTTCAGAAGGGTGGAAACATGTAAGCCAATAATTACTATCTTTCTTTTAAGGTTAATCATTTGATTGATCTATAGATAAGGACATGGAATATCGAATTGGAAAATGCGATTATTGCTCGTGAGAACATGTCACTTATTTTGAGATGTCAATTAGTCGATTTTTAAAGGCCAGATACATATGGATGAAATTTATAAAATCTAAGAAGTAAACAATATAATCAGAGTATCATACAAAACAGATGAAATTTGATAAAAATAAGGGTAATCTTTTAATGGGGTCAAATGCCAAATCTTTTCAGGCAGTTTTATGGAAATTGAAATGTCCCCAGAAAATAAAATTAAAATCATTTGACAAGTTATATCGAGTTGTTTATCCTTAACAAAAAAAAATTGTGGTTTAGATGAATTAATTGTAATGTGCAATGTCCCTGCTGTAGGGCAGATGAAGAAACAAATAATCAGGTACTTTTTGAGTACCCTCCGGCTATACAAAAATGACCTCTTTCACAAGTTCCATCAAATTCGAGAGTGTTTCTCATGTTATTGGTATTCTCAAATATACACTATTTGTTTTGGAAAATTCCTCCGGATAATTTAAATTATCATTTCCCATGGATAATATGGTATATTTAGAAGAGGATAAATGATAAGTTATATGGTAATATTGATTGGGATCATCAGAAATTTTTAAAATTGCAGAGACAAATTCACTACTCTGGGAAGAGGCTCAAATATCTGGGATTAATAATTTATCAAAAGTTCGAAAATCTGTCAAATTTTAAAAGGTAAGCAGTTTGGTTTAAAATGGATGATAGTGTCATATAGATAGCTCTTCGAAGGAAGGTGATTTGTTTTTAAGACAAGGATGGTATTGTGATCAAGAAAGCATCAGTAGGCTGATGGGGGCAACAAACCTCGAAGTTATACACGATCCCCGAAGTAAATTCGCATCGGTATTCAACTTAGAGTGTGGATTTCATCGCCTGAAACGCTCTGTGCTGAATTAATCTCATAGACTATCTTTCGATTTTAAGCCGAGCCGACGTAAGCCTTCACGGCAAGCAGACGTAAGCTTCGCACTTCGGACGCTCGATCTACCTTGTAGTTTCAAGGAAATGATCACTCCGATCGGACTGACTCGCTATCAGGCACTCTACTTGGTTCGAAGAATCTTAAACTTCTCTGAAGAAGGCATAAATGAAAGCAACTATTATTTGTGCCAAGAGATTTTGAAGAAAAGATTCCATTAATTTGAGGGATTACAAAACATAATACATCGAAGCCCACAACGTCCAGACTTCGACGTAACAAAATAAGTAAATAAAAAAAAAACTAAGGGGCCGCCTCGCCACCTTCACAATCCTGATTCTCAGCAGGATCGGCTTGGTCTTCTTCCTCCCCCGATTGAACACCGGTAGCTTCCGAACTTGGCCGAGGAGACGCAGGCCTTGTCTCGGCGGAAGGAAAAGTCATATATGCGTCAAGTTCACCCTCTGCGAAGGTGATCTCGTCAATTTTCTCCGCCTCGGCCTCCCAGATCGCTTCGTCGAGTTTAAGTCTAGAAATCATCTTGTCTGGGATTTTCCATCCTTTGCTCTGAAGGACTTCTAGAGAAGCAAGTGTCCCTTATACTTGCGCAGTCATCGAAAGCACTTTCTCTACCTCCGCGCGTTGCGCCACGTACCATTTGACCTTGTCAATGAGCCCGGCGAACTCGCTGATGACTTTCACGCGTTCATTTAGGACATTTCCATCTCGAGACTTCATAAGCCTCTTTTTCTCAGAAGAAAAACGCTTTTCGGTCTTCCTCTTTCTGGCAATCGCGCTTTCCGCTTTGGCCTCGGCGTAGATAAGTTGGCCCCGAAGTTTATTTATTTCCTTGTCTTTCTCTTCGGCCAATTTCTTATTCTCCTCTTTAAACTTGAGCTTCTCAGCCCGGAGAACTTCCACCTCAACAGATTTTTCTTGTTCAGCCCTCTGAGTTTTCTTCAACTCACGATCGTACTTCCCAATCAGGAAAGTAGCGCCGTTCATAGCACGGACTTGCTCGGTAGCATAGTTCTCATACCAATCATAGAAGAAAAGTTCTCCAGGTTCCGGCTTTGCCATAGGTCTTGACTTGGCCAAAGAAAATGAATTCACAAAAAATACCGATAGCCAAGCTCCAGTCGTTTTGAATCTCAATTTTCGGGTCGGCCACCGAGAACTCGTTTTTCTTTACGAAGAAATATCGCTCCCTCCAGTCGTATACTTTGCTCTTCACACCGCCAGTGATGATGCTGAACTTGGGCTTTACTTGTAGATAAAATCAACCATAGCCCGACGAAACTTTCTTCCCAGCACTTTTTATCGAAGTCATCTTTTCGAAAATCCTACAGTCAAGAGGAAGCCCATTTTCTGAAGCCAAAGTCATCAGCCCGACCATATGACGAACCGCGGCATGAGTTAATTGCGTCGGCGCCATTCTTCTTCTTGAACAGTACTCCAAAAAGAGACGAGGAAGAGGAAACCACAGATGACATTCCGAGAAGAAACATTCGTATACGCAAAAGTACCCAGGCGGGGCATTCCACGGTTTTTCATATGGACCAGGAACTTGGAAAGTTACCTTCAGGCTGATCCCACAAAGACGTTTCAGGTCGGCCAATTTGTCCTTCGTCATCTTAGACCGGTAGATTCCGAAGTCATTCCCTGCACTTCGTGGGAGTTTGGGAGCCCCTCTTTTACGTCCTCTGCGAGCAGCCTGCATGACACCGTGAGGGTAAAAAATCAAGTCCTCCTCATCCAGGTCGTCGGAATCTTCGCCTTGATCATGCTCCTCATTTCCTAAGTCTTCATCACTCGTATTGGCCGCCTCGGCTTCCGTGTCTTTTCGAAGATCTTCAAAATCTTCATCGATTAGACTGGAAATCTCCATAGGATTCCTAGGCTCGGCGCATCCTTGACGAGCCTCTTCATTTCTTTGTCGCAACTCTTCCATATCATCCCACCATCAATGAACAGATCTGTTCGAACTAGCATTCGAGTTCGGAGATTCCATCTGATCAGAGCTCTCGGTGGCGACTGAAGAACACGACGAAGATAGCAAATCGGAAAAATAAAAAAGAAGAGAGAGGTGAGAGCTCTACCTTTCGAAGAAATGGAGAAGCGAGAAAATGAGTAGAAAAAGGCGAACTTCAAATTTATAGAAGAGGAAGATGTAGAATTCGAGGTTAATCATTCAAATCGACTCTTCGTCATCCACCTTCATCATTAGGTCTAGAAAGGTGACATCCCACGCGCTCCACTTTGCATCACTTCGCTTCGAAAGATACAATCTTTATTGTATGGTTGACACGTGTCACCATCTGCAAACACTCGAGAAACGTGAGACGTGTGACAGCTTCTGCACACTCCCACTCCTTATCCTTTTTCGCTTTGAGAAACGAGGGGATGGACGCATTTAATTCGCGACCTTTTAACTTCAAACCTTTCGAATATTCTTTTAAAACGGAAGAATTCAAAATGATATACGTCATGTTTGATTTCTGTCCTATCTCCATTAGAAATGACCGAGCCGAATTCATGCCAAGCCAACTTAACTTCAAATTCGCCTATTGTTGGATACGGGCTGCGCACCTGCTGAAAGACCCAACAGGAATTCGACTCGGCCCTTCTTAAGTAAAAGGCTTGCCAATTATCGACGAGGCGAATAAAATAATATTGTTTATCCATCCCGGATAAATGAAAAAGTTCAAAACAGATTTGAGGAATATTCTGGAGAATATTTGCTTTTCCTGAAATATTGACATCGGTGCGGCAAATCAGGAAAGGATGGGCATCGGATCTTTTCCTGATTTTGGGGAATTCGGGTCGGCGTCTAATCACTATAAAAAGGAAGGGGATTTCACATTCAAGGGGATCTGCAAAAAAGAAAGAGAAACCAAGTTATAGAAGATCTATAACCTTAAACTAGTTTTCTAAAAAAAAATTTGTTACTTTCTCTGTAATTCATCAATCATCTCTATACATCAATAAAATTCTTTCGATCTTTCTCAAACCTCACAAACTTTACTTAAATTATATTTGACGAAGTAATAGTTCAACATGCCGTGCAATACAACTAAAGCATGCGAGCTTGGGGAGACGATGACACCAAGACACACATCCAAGAATGTGGAAAGTTGTAATGATAATCCCACCAAAAGTCCCAGCTGAAGACACGGCAGGATCAATACGCCGGGAAGATTCTAGTTTCATGCAGTCCAGGGAAGAACACATGGGCTAAAGTACCACACGTACTCCTGAAATCTGCATAATGGCCGAGAAAGATACTACTCCCGAACGAACATAAGTATGTAGGAGACTCATAGAGCATGACTACAGCAAAGTTGGTAAGAACCGAAGATCCAGCGGAAGGGACAACCCTCAAATTTCTGGTAAAATTTACCACATATTAACCAGATGCGGGATAAAGAAAAAGCGTACAGAGAAGATGAATGGCTGCAAAAGTGATTTCATTTATTCTCTCAAGATTACAAGCATATTTCCTGATCTTAGCAAAAGTGATTTCAATTTTCTATCCGACTGCTGTGAGCTATTTGATAAATGAGTAAAAAACGATATAAACGGATACAACAACAACAAAAAAAACAAAGGAAAGATGCGGGACAAGTGGCGAACGGAGACCTCATGGGGGAAACGAACGAATCGTTACCAAATTCTCACAAGCAAAGAACCTGCAAAGTAAGAATACCATGAGAACCCAAAGTTTTCTCATAATCCTTCCAAAGAGAACAATTAAAATGCACCAAATCTTTCATGACATTTTTCGCTAGAAAGTGAAGAGAGAAAGCACGTGAACACTACTACAGCCTATTTTTTATTCATGAAGCTCCAAAAGCTATTAATAATGGAAGTTTCTGCTGCTCAATGGAGTGATCCTAATTCTTGGGGTTTAATTAAATGCTATAATTTCATATATGGTTAAATAGTGGAATCTACTCTACCCTTAAATACAATTACCTAAGGGTTTTTGTTTTTACGTTTGAGCTTTTTATATGATGCATACTGGTATATGATTTATTCTGGGACACTCTCTGATTTATAATCTCAAAAACTTTGTTTTTCTTTTCAATGAATACAAGCGATAGAAAAAAAAATATCATATATAATATCAAGACTGTTCAATTTGGTAAAACCGAACCAAACCGAACCGAACCGAACCAAAATAGAGAATATGGTTTGGTTTTGGTATATACTGTATAAATCGTATGGATATTATTTTTGAGAAACCACAGTATATGGATATGGTTTGGTTATAAACCGCATTAACCGAATAAACCGAAAACCGATCAAACATAACATATTGTATAATTGTATATATAATATATAGTGTAACATTTACATACATTAATATATATATATTCGTATTATAAAACCAAAAATCTAATAACTAGGATTTCTTTAATATTAAAAATTATGATATTAATTATAATTTTAATAAATATTTAAATGAATCAACACCACCGCAATTAATACTTTTTCTCGTTAGTCATAGTCTTCTTCTTTGACATTTTCTAAGTTTTTTTATTTTGTTTTCGTTTTGCCATCAACCAAATCCGATTAGAAGTATGTTTTGGTAATAAAATAATTAGATTGTAACATGAAATTTCCCTGAAATAAGTGAATAAAAGAGGTGAATAAGAAGAGCCAAAACTCAACTTCAAAACAAATTTTTATATCCAATTTCTCAAGTTATTTGCTTCATATTCAAGTAATTTTCTCTTACAGTTATTGTAGATGGAGAATTATATAGACAAACAAACTTGGATCATTGCTAATTTTTTGTTTCTAATTTTTTATTTTTATTTACTGTCTTTGAATTTATGATTCTAATTTAGTAATAGTTTTTTTTGGTATAAACCGAATAAACCGAAAACCGTAAGTATATTAACCGAATCAAACCAAAGTAGATATGGTATTAATATGGTAGTTAACTTTTACAAACCGAAAAACCGCAAAACCGAAAAAACTGAACCAAAACCGTACCAAACTCCAAATTAAACACCCTCTAATATGATTTGCAATCTAATTCATAATTGTCGGTTTTTTGTTTGAGAGAAACCTCGTTCTCAAAACTTAAGAAAAAATTAGAAATTTGTAAACACATGTATCACTTTCATAAGATCTAAAATACTTGCTTTAGAATTTTTATAAATTTGGAAACGGATTTATAAACTTTATAGCATAAAACCGGTTTAAAATTCTCGGGAACTGCTTAAACGTTAAAACTAGATGAATTAACATTCCTTGAGGTCTAACTAAAAACATGTTTTCAAATGATAATTCCCTGAATTCTTAAATTGAGACATTCCCTGAATTTGAAATTCCTATAATTTTCTCCTTCAGTTGAGACGATCATATCATGCCCTCACCTCCTTGACATAGTAGACAATTTGGTTGTTGCTGAGTCACACCCACTCCAACACTATCATTAAAAATAAAAAGGAACTATATATTTACACCATATTGATTCGTGTCAAGCATTACAGTCATATAATGATTGTAATTTTCGAAGACGTGTCTGCTGCAAATTTTCATAAGAATAAACAAACATAAATAGGAAAGAAGTGAACTATAACGCGTCTTTCTTAAGACCAAAGGTGTTTTTTTTTTTTTAATAACTTCTTTAGACCAAAGTTGTTACAATAACGCTTCTGCTTGCTTTGAATGGATCAAACAAAAGAAAAACAAATAAACAATGATAAGCAACTTAACCCCACGAAAAAAGACCCTTCTAAACAAAACATATTATGTGTTTTAAAAAGAAAAAAAAAGCAAAACCTATTCTATAATTTTGTTTTGGATTTTTCACGGCCGAAAGATATATTATTTACATTTTATGTTTAAAAAAAGAAAAAAATTATGAATGATGAAAAGAGAAACTCAGTACCGTTCCCCTCCGGCCTCGTTACGCATTGGTGAATTCAATCCGTTTCTCAAAGTTAGCCGGTGATTCCGTGCCGTATGCACCGTAGACCGTAACTTATTATGAACGTTGCGAGGCTTGTCACAATTTTGAACACTTGTCTCTTTAACTTCAAGGCTTGGCTTGGTGGGCGAGGAAGAGACGACCGTGTAAGTAAACGTACCAATGGGGATATCATCGCCGTAGTCTTTAATGTCTTGGAGAACTGAAACAACCTCACTGATGCATGGCCTTTTGTTTGGTCTGTAGCTTAGGCATTGGTAAGCCAAAGCAGCTGCTTTTCTTGCTCCCGTCTCTGAGTACTGATCTTCGAGCCTCGGGTCCATTACTCTCCCGAGCTTTCGTGGGTCGTGGAGCATTGGACGAGCCCACTCAACGAGGTTTTGTTCCCTTGGCAATCTTTTTTTGTCTACTGATCTCCGACCCGTCAACAGCTCAAGCAACACAACCCCAAAACTGTACACGTCACTCTTTGCTGTTAGATGACCTGTCATTATGTATTCTGGCGCTGCGTACCCTTGCGTGCCCATCACGCGTGTCGACACGTGCGTTTCGTCCCCTGCTGGTCCGTCTTTTGCTAGCCCGAAATCCGACAGCTTTGCTGTATAATCCTGTAATAAAGTTCAATGAAAGATCAAAACCTTAAGTTTGATGTTGTCCCTCTTGTTTGCAAAAATAGAACGGTTTAGTTTTGCTATTGGCACTCAAAGCCTTAAGGTCAAAAGAAAGTTTTGGTTACATACAGAATCTAACAAGATATTGGAGGCCTTGAAATCGCGATAGATGACAGGCTTCTCAGCTTCATGAAGAAACTGTAAACCCTTTGCAGCTCCATGAGCGATCTTCATCCTTGTTAACCAAGGCAACGATATAGAACACACTGCAAATTAAAACATTTTCATTAGTTTAAAAAATAAATAAATCATTTAAAATTGTTGATAAATAATAATGAGTGTAAACTCACTTCTGAATAGTTGAGACTCTAAACTCCCACGAGGCATGAACTCATAGACAAGAAGTCTATGTTCTTCCTCGCAGCAATAACCAATCAGCTTCACGAGATTTGGGTGCTTTAATTTCCCTAGAAATATAACCTCCGTCTGATCACCCCACAAAATGTAAGAACATTAAGATAAAACTCAATATGTTGTAAAGGAATATGAGGATTTGTGGAAACGAGTGTACGCACCAGCCATTCACGGTGACCTTGAAGGCCCTCGAGATCAAGAAGTTTAACGGCCACAGGCTGAGCTTTAAGACCAAGACGTAGCTTGTCGTCGATGAACCCTTTGTGAACCGGGCCGAACCCTCCTTCGCCGAGGAAGTTGCTTGAAGAGAAGCTCTGCGTTATGACTTTTAGCTCTGCTTGTGTGAACACGTGGAGATCCGAACCGGCGAGAGAGATTGAAAGATCTTCAGACAAGGTTGTGGAACTTGGATCGCTTATGTCTAAAATAGACAATCCGAGAAATGATTTCTGTTTGCTTATTACACCATCACCATCATTTTTGTTTGCCTTTTTCGATGAATATATGTTGTCTGGATCCAAGAAACATGCAACCATTAGGGATCTCCAGGATAATTTCTTCTTCACCGCCATTGTTTTTGTTTTTGTTTTTTTGTCTAATGGTTTTGGTTTGTAATGGGGAGAAAGATGTTTTAAAGTCTAAGAGGGAGAGACCAAGACTTTATATTATTTCTAAATTTATATAAATCTAACCACTCGGTTTCTTCCTTCAAGAACTTTTCTTACCAAAAAGGCGAAATCAAGAGTTGAAATAATAGTTTTTAAAAAAAAATAGAAAGAGGGCGACGACTTCGTTCGGTGGGTTTATACTCCTTTCTAAAGCTTCAACAGCGCCTGACATTGTCATTTAATTCATACTTAACACGAGTAAGTTCATAGTCGTGAGTGGTTGGCTCAGAGGTAGAACAAATGACACGTTTACCCTTTTTCCTGACGAATTCTGAGATGTTTTACACATTTTAGCTGTATCACAAAAGAAGTGAATACATCCGATAATAAAAACAGTCAAGTAAAAACAATACATCTGATAATAAAACACAGTCAAGTAAAAAATAATACATCCAATAATAACAATCAGTCAAGTTAAAAACAAAACATCCAATAATTACAATTTATTGATCTATCTGTATGCAACCAAATCATCATTTTTACACCAAATATGAAATTCCAAAAGTCGTTTACCGATTCTAGAGTTATATGAAAGTTATATGAAGTCTAAAAATCAAAATGTTTTTAAAATGATCAAACGATTCTGAAAATCAAAACGATCTTAAAAAGTTAATGATTTTGAAAATCAAAATAATCATGTTGGCCAAACCTAACTCTAAAGATCATGAACCAACCAAAATGTTAATAATATCGTATACGGCTATACTCATTTTCAGCCGTTAATATGCTTAAAAATGATTTTTAGAACTTTTATTAATATTTTAATATAATTTATTTATATGATTAAACTTTATTTCTTTTAAATGTCTAAACCAATTATAAACTAACATATGATTGAAGAATATTTGATAAGGTCATTAGTTTCTCAAATTTCTGATTTGAGAAACGGTTTCTATCTCTTTCTCATATATGTTTTTTAATTTGTTATCAGTGAGTATCTGATTGAGATATCTATGCTGGAAATATTCTAAAACACACATAATCCAACCGACAATGTAATAATATGGGTTTTTGAAAGTTATGACGACCCTAGAGGTCCATATTAATCCCAAATAGCTACATATCTATAGCAACAGAAGATGCAACCAAAATATAAAACTGATAAACATATTAAATTTCAAAAGAGTTAATTTACCAAGTCATTCTGTGACCAGTGGCAATATCAAATCCCTTATAAAAAAAGAGTGAGAAGTCTTGTGCCACAAGTTTAAAGTTACTTGAAAAAAGGTGATGATGATTCATTTAAGGTGCAGGATGAATCCTCAAAAATGTATGGATCCAAAAGAATTCGAAAATTCCGCACTATAAAAAGTTAAAAAGAAGAATTTAGTGTCGTATTCATCAGAACGATCGTATGGCATTACTAACATAATACTTTAAACTAGAAATGAAACTTAAGAGAAAATAAGGGCATTCTAGAAGAATATGACTGTCTCTTCTCTTTTTTTTTACTAGATAAAAAAAGCTATGGTCAAAACGAGTTGGGGAAAAAGTCGCAGAAGTTTCATTAAACTAAAACTAAAACTAAAAGGTGTTTGGTAGAAGTGCACATTACGAGTGAGTCAAGGTTCTAGAACAGTTGATAAATTATTATACGAAATTTTGTATTTTCAATTAAAATATTATTATGCAAACTATGTCATCTTTTTGTAGAAAGACAAAAGTATGAAAGCAACTTGCCACCGCGTTGGCGAAGAAGGCGACTTGTTCAGCATTGTCCAAACATATAAAATAACTTATGAAATTCGCTCCGTCTTCAGTTTTGAGTTGACATTTTATTTGCTTGGTCCCACAAAACTAACGCTACATTATCCTTCGGATATATTTCAAACCAGAGAATTAATAGAAAATTTTCAAACTAGTGGTTTCCGAATTTTTAAAATTAAGTCATTATTACCATCAGTAATATTCGCTGAAGTCTATACTATTTACATGCTGAAAAGCATATACTCTAATGGATAATGAGATTAGGTGATTTTTACCACAGATTATTATGATATGATTAAGATAGTGTCATCCTTTTCAGAATGACTTGCTTTTTCATTTCATCTAGAGAAATCTTATAAATAAAAGCAGTTTGTAGACACTTTTTCTATCATCCAAGTTTGTCGTGCAAGAAAATTAAAAATAGATAAATTGGTGGGAAGTGTTTAGGTTTTTTTTTTCAGAATGATTTATATCTATGTTATACACCTAATAAAGAGCATCTTCATTAGTGATCTCAAATTTGAAGTTTGAGATTGTTTATCTCCAAAAGATAAACTTTAAAATAATTTTTAAAAAATTTAAATTTTACAATAAACTTTTTACTATTAATTTATATAGTAATTTTTCATAATTTATTCGGGTTAGGTTCGATTAAATTTTACAATTAAATTATTTTAAAAAATTATGATATAAATTTTGAAAGTTAATTAAATAGTTATAACGATCAAAATGTAAAGAAAAATATGAAACATCAAATTTGAGGTTTCACTTTAAAAACCTCAAAATTTGAGATTTTGAAGGTTTTGCTTATTCCAAAAACAACTTTAGAGCATCTCCATCCTAGCACTAGGATGGAGTTGAGTATCTCAATAAATAAATAAATAAAAAATAGAAAATATTGAAGAGAGAGAAAGACATAGTGTTTAAAATGAGAAACTATTACAACCTCACTAGATCTTCCACTCACAATCTGTCAATTGTTTAGGGGGTGTTAGTGGGAGTTGGATTTTTAATGATTGTTAAAATTTTCAGATTTCATTGTTATTGTTTTATGAATTTTGACATTCTTACTAAAATCTATTGTTATTGGTATGATGATTCTTCAAATCCATACAAAATCCATTGTTATTCAAAAAGTTTGGTTTTAAAAGATTTTATAAATTCATTAAATTTGGTGTTATTGGGACTTGGATTTTAAACTATTTAACTCATTAAACAAAACTTTGAGAATACCATCTATATGTCTTAGATTCTTAAAATCATTATTGAAAGAATATTTTTTAAATATACAAAAATCTTTATAACTCTTTATAAATTTAACAAATCTCTCAACTTCTAAAATCAAGTAACTCTCTATAAATCCAACTCTCACTAACCCCTCCTTAGTGATTCATTTAAAAAAAAACTAATTGCTTACTAAAATTATATTAAAAGCCGCATTTTTTTTTTTAAGAAACTTAATCAATGGAACGACTCTTTATAATTATATAATTCATTTCTTTTAACCCTCAAATAATTTTATTTCACATATTTGATATATATTTTATAACTTTTATTTTATGTATAATTTAAGGAAATCATTAAAATGAAAATAAAATTAATAATATAAAATAAACATTAGATAACATTAAAAATATATATTATATATCAATAATATTACATTAAACACAATTAATACAAAATAAAATAACAAAAATACATAATAACATAAATATTTAAAAAAAAATTACTCGGTTTTTATAATTTTTATCTCGTAATCTTAAAATAAAATAAAAAATAAAGAATCTCATTTATCACTTTGAAATACATTGATTAATCATATTTAGGAATATTATCTAAATAGGCCAGTTGAGTAATTTAAAATTTAAAATATAAATTATTGTAATTTATATGTTTTACTTTTATGTAATTTGATATTTTCATCTAATATATTTTATGAATTGATATTGCTTATAATATTTTTATGTGTGGTTTATAGTTATTTAAAAGTTTTATGATATATATTAATTATGATTAGTAGTAAGGAATTTATTGTAAAATTTAGAAAATTTTGAAGTTATATATTTGAGGTTTGTCTTTTGGAGATAAAACTTAAACCTCAAATTTGAGGTTTCTTTTGAAAAAGCTCTTAAGGTTCCTTTTGGACTAAGCAAAACTTCAAAAATGAGATTTTAAGGTTTCTTTTGAAGACGCTCTTAGAGCATCTCCAAAAGAGACTTCAAATTTGAGGTTTGAGGTTGTCTATCTCCAAAAGAAAAACCTCAAATATAACTTTAAGAACCTTTAAATTTTACAAAAGTCCTTATTATTAGTCATAATTAATTTATATCTAAAACTTTTAAATAACTACAAAACACACATTAAAATATTATAAATATATCAGTTCATAAAATATATTACATGAAAATATTAAATTATATAAAAATAAAACATATACATTACAATCTTAATTTCTATTCTAAATTTTAAATGAATAAATTGACCTATTTTGGTAATATTTATAAATATGATCAATCAATGCATTTCAAAGTGATAAATGAGCTTCTTTATTTTAACATTACGAGATAAAATTTTTGAAATCAGATATTTTTATTTTTGTAATATATTTTTTTGTTATTTTTTGTATTAATTGTGTTTAATATAATATTATTGATGTATAATATTTATTTTTAATGTTATATAATGTTTCTTTATATTAATAATTGTATTTTCATTTAAACTATTTCTTTAATTTATATATAAAATTAAATTTATAAAATATAAATATATATAAGATAAAATTATTTGAAGGTTAATATTAATGAATTATATAACTATATGGACCAAAATGTAAAAAAAAATGAAACCTCAAATTTAAGGTTTTAAAATTGCTTTTACTGGATGATTGGTTGAACTGTATTTTACTCCTACAATCCTATTAATTTTGAAAACATCAATATCCAACTAATCATGCTGTAGCTTTATTTTTTCCTAGAGAAAAATTCTACCCATTTGTATCAATGATAATGTAGTTTTTTTTTTCTAAAATACACAGAAAGCTTTCTTTAGTTGTATTAGACAAAAGTCATATATCCTTATTTTTTCTGTTGTAAACGTTGTAAAGGAAACAAACTATCTATAATATTGGATAAATGTGAAAATAGAAATTGTCAACTAAAAAGAAAAAGAAAAAAATCAAAATAAATAATTTTATAAACTTTTAAGTTGTAATAGATTTTCGATATAAAATTTTGTAGTGATACAAATTACAAAACATTTTTTATTAATAAACAAGTAATTATTTTATATATGCAACATACATCATATATTTTACCAAACATGTTTTATGTAAAGAGTATCTACAGTTAAAACTTACAATTACAACTAATATAGTTACCACAAAAATCTCTCACAAAATCCATAACAATAAATTTACAGCTCTTACCACACAAATGCTATAGCAAAAAAACTACAGATAAAATTCAATTTAGTAGAATTTTTTAAACAGTTTTGTTAAAATTGTTGATTAAAAAAATTCTTTCAGGAATTAGTCGTATTTGATGTAATTTTATTTTATTTTTTGGGTGGAGGGTTATAATTAATGGTTGTAAAGCCCTATATGTAATGAACTCTGTAACCTTAATATATATCTTAATGAATGAATAAGGTTGCCAAACAAAAAATACCAATTAGTTGCTAAAAAAACCCGCACATTAGGATTTCAATCTCAACAATGAAGTTGGTAACGACGAAGCAAGACACTTGCATTTCAATCAGCAAAAAACACACAAGAAAAAGGTTTAACAACTCACTCTCATTGGTGCATAACACTACAAAAAAAAAAAAAAGACATGGTTCCAAAAACCATCCATCTTCTCTACCTAGTGAGCTCACAAAGGAGTCACATGAGCAGTCTCGTCTAAGAAGAGGCAGCCGAATACATAATTGAAAAAATCTCGGCCTTTAATAATACCTTTTCCATCTATGGTTTCCATGTCGTATGTGCAAGCTCTCATGCAGTCAGGACAGTATGTAACCTGCGTAGCATAGACAATCATGGATAAGAGAAGTTGGCATTCCCAAGAGATTGTTCTAACTTTTCTTGTTTACGACAAAAAGAAAAACGGCAGGTAGTTTAAGGGACGAACCTCCAAGATCTTTGGCTGGAAGGAGCCATCAAGCATTACATCTACTCCGTAAATGGCCCTAGATTTGGAGGATTGCATCTCCGGATGTACGAGGGCTGCAGCCTCAAACACTTGCCGTATCGTTTGCTTCACCTTCTCATGAATATCCATCCATTTAACTGTTAAGAGTAGAATTGTGTTATTGATAAAAAGAAATGCACAAAAATATATATGGGGGAAGGAAAACCAAATGCAGTGTGTACCATTATGTTCTTGTTCAAACTCTTTCACAAACTCTGCCGTGGGCTTGTGTACCAACTTCCGACCATAATTCTAAAACGCATACAAGAAAGGACATGGAAAATAGAAAAACGTGAGATGTTGATGTATGTAATAAGTATGTTGCAATGACCTGAATCTTTATGTAGATAGACTGTTCATAAGAAATACCATGACAGTGAAGTGAGTTTCGTATTCAAAGAAACTGTGCTTTTCCAATGAATATGGATTGTTAGACAACCTGACCTGAAATCAAACGAGTAGGATTGTCACATATGTTCTTTAACCAATATAATCGCTCTTATTTGAAGGATTAAAATAAGCATTACCCAGAAAATATCTGTCAGGTAAATCTCGAACGGGTCAATGCTTCGGAGTAAGACAATGTATCGCAGATCAAACTTCTTTCCCTTGAACAAAGCAGGGTGTTCGATGTACTTCTGGCAAATCTTAGGACCAGTTTCCATCATGCGGATGATAGCAGATAAATTATCAGTTATACTTGTGTCGATTGTCCGTGCCATGTTCCATGGCTTCAAGATCCACAAATTGTTCAAATGATCACGTTTGCGTACAAAATAGTCCCCAATAAACTGGGTCAACTGTGTTTCAAGATTGTAAGTACGTTGTAACCATTCTGGAGATCCATACACCTGTGTAGCAAAACGTCAAAAACCATATCAGCTAATCTTTTACAATAAAAAACGAGACACCTTGATATGTACGTATTAGTTATATCTTGTGACCACGAACAAACAGAGCTAATAAACAAGTTTCACTAATGGTGCTTAACATAATCTAATGGTATAATCTACTTAACTTACCTTTTGAATAGTCTCCGCAAGATGATGCTTCATAACAAGACAAGCCTCAAAGGGAAACTGATTAATGTATTGGTCATCTGTTAATCCCACCGTTTTCTTCAGCTCCTCGTCCACCTGCATACTCGTCCATATAATGTCTGCATCTTTTGGTTCATTTGCTGCAAACAGGCAGGTGACACAACTCAGTAAACAACAAAGAAAACTGACGAAAGACAGCTAAAAAGCTGGGACTTTGGTGGTAAGTTCAAAGTCGCATTGATTAGTATATCTATCCTCCCTGAGAGCTAGGGAATATATCATGAGAACGGATCAAATCACATACTGAGCACAAATTCTGGACGTGTCAGAAATTCTTCAACTTGAGGTAGATCCGTGTGTACCAGCAAAGGAGACCCATCACTATGGCGAATGCTTTGGGAAACTGAAGGTTTCACGGGTAGAGACTTGAAAGCTATCGCCTGCTGATTTTGTTGGTATTTCTCAAATTCCTAGGAAAGCAATAACAGGGAAGAATCTATTAACAAATAGAGATCTTCCACGGAAACGAGACTACATGAAACCTGTTAATGAACAGAATGCTAAAGGGGGCACAAGGGAAGTACATGGATAAAATAGTTCTCAGGAGTGTGAAACCAAGCTGTGAGCCTGGCAGACCGATGTTTGTCCTCCCCAATACCAGATAAAAAATCACGAGTGCACTCATCATCTTTATGAGCATTTTTGATAGGCCACATTATCGAGTAGCTGAAAGATTGAACCCAAATAAACATGGATGTATGTCAGAGACGCAGAAAGTAACATTGTGGAAAATATTTGCATATACATAACGTATGAGACCTGATCAAGAAGTAGCATGTCAATTACATTACAGTTTTTTTTGCAGCACAAAATAAATTTTTTTTAAAAAACTAGCGAGGGGAAAACTTGCAAAATTTATACCTCACAGCAGAGTCTAAATTCCCGGAAGGCATGAAAAGGAAAGGAGTCACTTTGAAATTGGGTTCATCGCTGTGCCCCAAAGCTGAACCCAATTCATCCATCACATACCTTTAAACAGTAGATACAAGTAGCAGAAAAATAATCAAATTGTTTGATGATTCTGTCAAACAAATCCACCACAGTTATTCTAATATAGCAGAAAAGGAAAACATTGCATACCATAAGGAAGTTTCATCAATCTTTTCCTCATCCGCAAGGCGATAATTCATCACATACAACCACATTGCACCAAGAACACGGTCAATGAGACTATCCTCAGGATTGAGTTCAGGAAGCCGTGGTTGAATCATCGAGTCAACAACATGCTTTCCATTTTCAAATATTTTAGCTGTATCAACGCCATTTAATAAAGAAAGTTTTGGGAGAGATTCAAGAATCTCGACAGCACTGTTTCCAAGAGGTCCAGGTATGTCAACCTACAAATTGATGTCTGTGGTTACCAATCGGTATTGTTTAATTCTCTATAACTTTGTCCTAATGTCACTTCTCAGTTCTCACTTTTCAGCACATATATATGTTGCAACAGTTACCTCTAAGGAAGACAGTGAAGGGAAGAGCTTCAAAACTTCAAACAGTTCTCCAACAGAATTCTGGTCCAATGGGTTTCCACGGATATTTAGTTGAGATAGTAATGGCATCTCGTGCGCAGAGAATGCCTGAAAAAAATGAAGAAAGCAAAGATAGATGAATCAGACACTCAAAAAAAGATATGCATGTGCAAGAGACATAAAATTGCAAGAGATATGTTAATCACTACTTGTTGTCTTTTCAATCAATAAATTACTCCCCACGTCTCCCTTAGGGGAAGTAAGGGGAAAAAATTGACCTTATTGACTAGACTGTGTATTGACCGGTTTGAAAGGTCAAGTGAGGTGACATTGCACAAGGGTTGATCCTGCGGAACATAATCAGGATTATCCTTCCCTAAGATATCTCCACAGAAACCAAGTGCCCACAGCCCGTAATTAGGGGTAAAACACGAGTTGTAGATTTCCAAATTCGGACAGCCTTGCAATATTTCGTCAGCCATCCGACGTTCACTGAAAAAAGATATAAATACATGAGAGATCTATTATACTATCCTACTATACATACGTTATTTAATCGCACTATTACCTCTTCTGAAGAAAAGGATTGTCATTGAGCCACAAAGCCTTCAGATTCTTAAACTTTGTAACCTCCCGTATAACCACATCCGCACTCTCGAGTTTGTTTCCGATAAGACTAAGCGCCACTATATCCTACCAAAAAAATGGCAGTAGCACAACAAATAAGTTTTACAGTCTTCGTATTTTGAAAAACTCACGCATATTCTGTTACTCAAGTTGTCGCTGCGACTGATTATATAGTATGCAAGTAAAACATTCACTAACCGAGTTAAAGTCTAGCATGAGAGTAGTTAAAAGGAGAAGAAAGATCTAAAGGCGTACCTGAAACTTACTAGGCAGATGCAGGGACACCAATGTGTCATCATCTATTCCAAGACCCTCCAACTCCAACCACCTTAAAGAGTCATATCCTTTATCCGCTGCACAACGAATTTCACTCTCTATTGTCTGATCAATAGAGAGTTCCTCACAATTCTCTGTGTCTTCTTCATTTTCACCCTTTCCTTCTAAATCCGTGTCAACACACATCAAAGAACCCATCCTCTCGGCCAAACCCGGAATCTCCTGAAGCTGAAGTAGCCAAACCAAAAAAATACAAAACAGTGAAGTAATCTCTCAGAAGTCAGAACCACTACGATGTCGAAGATACACAAGGCAAACTTAAGCTTATAAAAACGAATTTGCAACTTCCTTAACAATCAGACTGACCATTTTCGTTTAAACTGCATAGAATCAAATGATAAAGAGTAGTAACCACAGACATATACTACTGTTCAAACTTGTTGTACCATAAAATGAAAGTTTTACAAACCGAAGCTTCATGACATCTCACTCGTTACAAGCTCAATCAAAAGTCCTAAACTTTATGTAAAGTTGCAATTTTTAAACAGTACCCACCTGTTTATAGGCATCGGGAAGACGGAAAGTCCAGGCGTGGTCGACAAGGAAGACGTCAGAATCTTTAGGCATAGATTCGGAAGTGAGCACAAGCCTCCGTCGACGACCATCGTCGCAGGGTTCGATCTGAAAGTGAGCGCCGCCATCTAAAGTGTCCGAAGCAAGTTTGTGGAAGAGGCGTGGGTAAAGTTTCTGCGGCAAGCCAGAAGCCGCCAAGAGTATGCCATGTACCTTCACGAAATCTTCAAAGCTCTCGATTTTGTTGGCCATTTTGCTTTGCTCGCAGCGCTGCTCTCAGGGTTTTTTGGGGGTTTACTTGCGTCTCGAATTAGTTACAAAGATAACACTTTAATTCTACTTAATTTCGGTAAGGTAGGTTCAAAATTCGGTTATTCCGGTTCATTTCGGTTTAGGGCTTTAATTCTACTTTCCCGAGTTTTGTTTTTCCACCAATTATATATATCAATACCATTAAAACATAAAACACTATATAAAAAACATTATAATACATATTATAATGTAATGCCATTTTTTTAGTGATTTTTTCAACTATTCGTTAAAAATATTTTAGTCAAATAATATATTTAGTTATGATTAAAATTTATATCAAAACTAAATCATTAAAATATCTAAAAAATCTTTAAATATCATTAAACATGTATCCAAACAATATAAAAATAATAAATTTTATTTTCTTAATTAATAAAAAACGAATATATAGAATATATATATATATATATATATATATATATATATAAGAATTTGCACCCAATAACTATACAAAATTCATATTTTTAAAACTAACCAAAACCCCCTCTTTTCTCTCTCTCACTCTTCCTATCTCTCTAACCTCGTACTACCTTTTAAATTTCAGTTTTTTTGGTTATTTCACAAATTGACCATATATATATATATACTATTAAAACATAATTTTTTTATAAAAACATTTAGTTATGTATAATATTACATGTAATGCCAATATTTTTAGTGATTTTTTCAAATGTTCATTACATGTATTTTAGTCAAATGATATATTCCAATTATGATTAAAATTTATATCAAAACTAAATCACTAAAAATATATATATATATATATATTAAATTAAAAAAAAATCAAATGATAAACGTAAGTAAATAATATAGTACATTAATTATTTTTACAAATCATAAAATCAAATTTAATAAGCATACATATAAAATAACATGAGTAAATATATTTTTGAACATATTTCAACTAACAATAAAATAAAAAACAAATATATAAAAAAAAAATCAAACTTAATTTTAGTAAGCCATCATATAGCAAAACATGTTGATGTTTTTACAATTACACATTTTTACAGTTTGATCCTATGTAAAATATTTAGACAATGGAAAAATAATTTAAAAATTAATTAACATGTTTTGATTATAAAAACATTTAAATAACTTATAGAAGACAAATTTAATATATGAATTATCATATTTTAATTTTCATAAAATTACAATTATAATTATATAAAAATATAAAATTAGCTATAAAAATAGTAAAATAAAAAATTAATAATCAAATAGAATATATTATATAGTTTTATCATCTACTTTAAAATAAAACTATCATCACATATCAAATTATAACTTTCACAGATATATCTTTTATATAAAGTCAAACATAGAAAAAAAAATCAATTAAAAATTTTGATCCGCTCTCAAAACATATTAAAAATATATAAAATATTTATAAGAAAGTAAAACTGTTAGCATATATTAAAATTCTAAAATTACAATCAACAAGCAACACATCGACACACATGCAATCATAGCAATCAATGCAACAATAATCATCCTAAATGCCTATATGCATAATTTATATTTAGTTTACTTCTATATATAGGTTTTTTTCACACATTTGACATTGTTCAACTCACACCACCCATTCACGATTTGCCTCATATTAATCATAGCTACACAAGCTAAATGATCATATGGTTATTGGGTTACACATCCGACTGCCTATAAAAACCAGCACACCCGGATACTGCATCGTCATGCGGTGAATGACCCTAGGCTGCAATCTCATTCCTCCGTGCATTCACAGCTCTGGCCCAGTTCATGTGTGACTGGCCAGGACTAATATCTTGGCTTATCAAATGGCCTTTTATAACACTTTCATATGTATAATAATATATGTAATAATGCATTATTAATGCATATGACAATCAATGATCATCAGAACATCTCACAAAGATGGTATTGTCTAGTCTCGAATAACAATACCTAAGCATATCATGATTATTCCATATATATAACCACTTAGGCTAAATAGCCATCATGCAATCAATTCAATCAATAAGACAATGCATATCAACTATCAATCATCAATCATCAATCACTATCTCATACTTGCTTTGCATTAAAACAACAAGCATAACCACGACTCACATTGACATTTTTCGAGATAAAAAAACGACATTTTATGGTTCACGTCAAGTTTTCAAGTCTCATAGACAAAATCCTTATTCTATGATAATCTGACCATAATTATAAAATTCTAAGCTCAGGTTCAGATTCAGTACGAAAAACTAAGTTGGACAGGTGATTTTGGACTCAAACGGCTTGCCTTAAACTTTTCCTGTTAAACTCCTCGAAGGTTTCCCGAATGGCTTCTAAAGCTGGCCAAAAATATTTCTATCTTTTAGGTTTTTTTTACTGACGCGTTTTTTCTCTGATGCAATTAATGAAGAATGGCTAGCCTATTTGTAGGAAATGATGGACGAAGCTGACTCACAAAGTTAGCCACCGTGCTTTTCCTTAAACGCGACAACTGTCGGCACCTGAGTGACGACTCACCGAAAGCTGCAAAAGCAGGACATGAGGTGGATGGGGCACACAAGCAGGTGATGCAGGTGATGCAGGACATTAATCTGGCGAGCAGGACAAGCTACTGAAGTAGGAGAAGAAGGTCCGATTGTTAACAACATTTCTGCTCGACTAACTGATATACCGAAACGATCCACTGAATGCTCCACTAATCCCAACTCATTTCCTCAAGATCAAACCATATTTATTAGCTTCTCTGAGCCTCAATTTAATTCCCACATTTAACCTGGTATAAGTTGAATAGCCTTTGTTTAAACTGGTCCCGACAGATGCTTCGAACGGCCTATCGATGATTTCGTATAATCCAAATGGCTTCTCCGTTGATCCAAACTCAGCTCCCACAAATTTATAAGCTTTCTAAACTCTTATTACTCATTTATAAATTCATAACTATTATTTTTCCTGAGTGGATCCACCCCGTTCTTCTTAAAATGCATCAATTGTGCAGATCGTCTATCTGAGCAGTCTGCGGCTTTAAGTTCAATTCTATTCGGCCAAACATTCTTTTTTCTTATATTCTCAGACTTTGATTACCCTAAGGTTCCCCAAACCTTAGTAATTCATAACAATATGTTTGAATGCCTCTTGACCTATCTCGGGCGTTCGGAAACTTGAATGGCCAAACTGATCGAGTTGCTTGGCTAGATTTCATTCACATCGATCAAATTCATTTTTTCCATGGCCATATATACATTGCTTTCAATCCTTTTTCTCATTCCCGTATCAATCTGATTATTTCCTTTTGCTTGGAAAAATGTTGACTATTACTGGTCAAACCGGTTCTTTTGCGGCCACGTGTCAGTCCTTCGTACGGGGTATTACATCCCGAATTCTTAAGGGCTTGAACTCTAAGTTTCTTGATATCTATCCACTTTAAAGAATGATGAGTTATTTGAAACTCCTATTCATCTGTCCTACTATTGATAATTCAATGTAGTCTTTCTTTAAATGAAATTTCCGGTTCATCCTTCTTGTCATACTTATCTGGAAATATTGAAGTCTTCTTTCTGATGACAATTCCAACAACAGCTACCCTTAGCTTTCATGGCTCTTCAAAGCTGACTTAAAATTTATACCATCAATTAGAAGGGAAAATGGCTTATACCTTATGAACTAATCAACGTCTGTCAATTCATACACGACTTATTGACTAATGCCATAAAACACATGAACTACTTATATATTTGAATTTACTACATAATCTTTTGAAATATGGTCAATTCCACCAAAACGGTAAACGGTGTTAGATGTCCGTTAACCATTGCTGACGTGGATGAAACTAAAATGACGTCGTTTTACTCATTTTTGTTAAAAGTTGAAAAATATGAATTTGAGGAGAATTGAACCACATTCCCTAGAGCTTCCACACATTGTGTCATTACCACTGGACTACTTGTCATTTTAACAAAAATAGTTTATCATACTAATTTTATAACATAAAATTAATAATTTAATTTAATAATATGTTATAAAATAAATAAAATAATATATTTAATATTAATACAATAATATATTATAACATAAATATAATAATTTGTTATAAAAAATAATAATATTATTAATGATTTATGATTCCTAATAATATTATTATAATTATAATATATATATATAAATAAACATGTGATAATATTCGTAGTAGGCATGGGCATTCGGATATCCGTTCGGGTTCGGATCGGGTTATTCGGATTTTCGGATTTTCGGATGTAGGCTCATAGAATCCATTCGGATATTTTGAAAATTCGGATCGGATTCGGTTTGGATACTGTCGGGTTCGGATCGGTTCGGATTCTTTGTTAAAAATCCGAAATTAATCGGGTTTCGGTTCGGTTCAGATTTTTTAAAATCCGAACTACCAATAATCCGATTAGACTAAAAAAAATCTGAAATACCAAAAATCCAAACTACCAATAATCCGATTAAACTAAAAAAAATCTGAAATTCATAACCAAAAAAAAAAAAAATGTGAATAAGCCACAAAATAGATCAAAAGTATCAATAACAACTACAAAAATTAAACATGATTGTGATAACTTCCAATCCAATAGAAAATACCAAAATAAAACACTTTCATAAGCGTTCAGATACTCAAAGGATAGGATGAAATGATTACCTGCGATTGATTAAAGGACGTATGGAGGAGACGACTTCCGATTAGAATCCAGTTTGATGATTTTAGAATTTACTTAAAATTATATAATTTAAAGTTTGTTTTAGATTAACTCAAAATAAAATCAGGCAACTGAATCGTCAATATAGGGAATAGGTAGAGATCTACAGATATCAGTATATACAGAGAAAGAGAAATAAGTAAATCGGGTTTGTTCGGATTTTTTTCGGATATCGGATTTTATCTGATCCGACCCGAAACCCGAATTGCCATTGATACTAAATCCATTCGGGTTTTTTTGCTTATCCGAACCCGGTTCGGATCGGGTTCGGGTTCGAATTTTTTCCGGACAAAATGCCCAGGCCTAATTCGTAGCATAAATACTTATAAAAAAACATAAATTTTAATTATTTTTATGTTATAACATTATTATTGATGGATTATATTTTCATATTATTATTTATTTTATAATAAATTATTATACTAATGTTAAAGATATTAATATATTTATGTTATAACATATGACTATTATAAGTACTATTATGTTGCTTCATATTTATTAAAATGTCAAGTAGTCCAGTGGTAAACAAATTAAGTGTGGAACCTTGAACCAAAGTTCGAGTCTCCTCAAACTCATATTTTTCAGTTTAGCAAAAACGACCAAAACGACGTCGTTTTAGTTTCATAAGTTAAAAAAAAAAAAACACCAATAGTTAACAGAAATCTAACACCGTTTACTATTTTGATGGAATTGACCAAATTATAAAAGATTGTGTAGTAAATTCAAATATTTAAATAATTCATGTATTTTATGGCATTAGTCTAGGCCTGGCCATTTTACCCGGACCCGAAGACCCGACCTGAAACCGACCCGAACCAAAATCGGGTCGGTTTCGTATCCTTGCCTTTTACCCTATTGGGTATTTTACTCATGTACCCACGGTTCTCGGGTCAGGTCCGGGTCTTACCCGAGACCCGATCGGGTATCCAAAAGACCCGAAAATATTTTGCATTAGGTAGGATTCAAACCCAGGTCTATGGTTTAGCAGAGTAATACTCTACCACTAGACCACTAATACTATTTGTACTACTTGTTTCATTTTAATATTTATTAATAAAACAAAATTTCTGCTTTTTATTTCGGTTTGATGAATGCTATTTTAAAATTTAGGGTTTTGTTATGGTTTATTCCGGTTAAATTTCGGTTATCTTTTTAATTTTCGGATATATGTTTGGATTTTTGGGTAAAAAAGTATCCAAATAGACTCGGAACCGACCCGGACCCGAAATTTTTTGGGTAAAAAAGAACCGAAATACCCGAAAATTTGAGATCCGAACCGAAAATAATTCGGATAAAAAAGTTACGGGTATTTTACAGGTATTAAAAATTTAGAACTGAACCGACCCGGAACCGAGAAGAACTGACCCGAACCCGAACCGAAATTTTGATAAGTACCTATTGGGTATAAAATTTCTATACCCGAAAGAACCGAACCCGATAGGACCCGACCCGAACCCGACCCGAAGATCCGAATGCCCAGGCCTACATTAGTCAATAAGTCGTGTATAAATTGACAGACGTTAATTAGTTCATAGGAGAATAAGCCGTAAACCCATCAATTAGAATTTCCTATGCTAGATTGGTATACTTACTTTCTTGGCATCTCCCACATAACTTGGCTGCTACTGTACTTTCTTTCAGCAACTGCATTTTCTTCATTCTCCATTTACTTGTGATAAGCATTCCTCTATTCTCTCATGCTTTCACTACATACTCTTCGAATCCAAATATCCATTCCATGGACATTATTTTCTCCTTCTTTAAATCTTGGCTTCTAGGAAAATGATTCTTCTTTGCAAATAAATTCATTTGCGGCAGGAAGATGACTGTTTACACTTCATCTTGTGATGTACTTTGCCTTATGAGTTTCCCTTTCTTCTTCGCTTCTGCTGCATCCATGCTTTGTTTCACGACATGATCATTTTCACCACCATCTCATCACTCCTTTCTTTTCATCTCAGCCCTTTAAAGTTCTTTTCTTATAAGCCTGTCTTCCTAACATGACGATCTTCAGCTTTGATCGTAATGTCCTATACCTTGGAACTTTGATGTTTCTTTCCTTCTTGCCAACCTTTCTTCTTATTGGTTTTCTATGCTCCCCAACTTTTTTTTACAATCTCCCATACTTCTTGCATGATCTCTCAGTGTGGTTTATGACTTGTAATATCAATGTCTCCCACTTCATTCCTTCCAATTTTAGTAACTTGATCATCCTAGATTCAAGCACTAAGGCTTTTACCATAATCCATTTCCATCTTCATCTCATAGGGCACCAATTAAGATCTTCAATCGTCATTCCCCAAAATAATCCATCTGTCATCTTGGGTACTAGATATTCTTGTGATTGATAGGAGCTGGTATAGTCCTTTCGCTAATCAATGCTTCATTCTTCTTATGCATCACCACCTTAGACCACTTGACAAGTAACATTGCTTCCTTTTTGTTATCTTTGCGTTCACATAATGATAAGCATGGGTATGTAAATCACATTCATATCAAACGGAAATAACAACAATGACTCCTTTTTCTCCAATGGTCATCTCATCCTAATGTTTTAAGCAATTGTAGTCTTCTCCTTTGTTTCCTTTATTCCACCACATGATTGTGTATTGTTGTTCCTTCAAGAGTATGTACTTGTCTATAACTCCAATAGACTATGCATCCTTTCATTCTGTCTTCTCATCTACTTATAATGGAACTCTTCATTATCATAGGATTTTTCCAATGAAGACCTTCATTCTGAATAATCTTCTCCTTAATTTCTTTCTCTTTTTCACATGACTTGAATCTTTTCCATAGTAGCATTGCCTCCATGACTGAATTGTCTTGTCTCTTTTGCTTCCCATTTACTATCTCTTAAGTGAGATGATAACCAATAATACTTTCCCACTTTCTTACTCAATTTTCTGCCAATAATATACTTCAACCTTCAAGTAAAGGTCATAATCTTCTCATGGCCATTAGCTCATGCCTGATCTCTTCACAATCATCAAAGCTTCTTTAGAGACTTTCTTTTGTTGGGTGAAAGATGTCTTCTCCTTTTGGACCCCATTTATTTTCGGCCACACACCATCTGACCATATGCTTCTCAAATTTCCCTTGATAGAGTGGGAACTGACTCCATGTTCCATACTCCAAAGAAATGGTTTATGCTCTAATGCACCTTATAGCCGTTGCCACTTCTTAGCCGTCATTATTTCCTTTAAGTCTTCTGACTGAACCATCTTCCTTTCCAAGTATTCTTCAAACTTCAATTATTCCTTTGTACATGGGTTAGGTTGGAACTCTTCACCGGAATGAGATAAAATTCTCCTTCTCATACAATCTTCCTTCTTCACGATTCTGACTCCATCTTTCGACAAACACTACATGAATAGGTTCATAATATAAATGGTAGTACTTAACCCAAGTGATACAACGATGGATTGCTCCGGGATGAAGACAATCCCTGAAAAGAGTTTGGGCACCTCCTTCTTTATCTTCCCTTGAATCATTCCCTAGTGTGAGCCAGATAAATCGGTTTACTTGCTTCATTTTTCTTATCGGCATTCTACAGATCTAAGCAAAATCTTCATACAATTGAGATATACTTCACCTTCTCTCATCAGTTAACCTTCCTTCGAATCTCTCAGTGACCATATAGATATTTCCATTATATTTATATGATATTCCTTCATCTTCCTTTTGTTTCTTAATCCCGACCATTTGACAAGAGTCTTTTGTCAGACTGCCTAAGCTTGCGGCTGCACTTAGACTAAATTTATCATGCTAAGAAATCCATCTTGCTAAGCACTACTTCTTGTGAAGACATTCATGCTACTAGCATTTCATCCTTTTGGCCTCATCTTTCACTTCTTATTTCCGTTTTGAAAATTTTCTGGTGAGAACACTCTGACCTTTTTACTTCGCAACCACCAAAATACCCGACTTTGATCAAATCCGCCTATAAGCCACTATACATCTTTATCTTTTCTTCAATGTACTTCGATATATATTTTGTATTGATAGGATGAACATCTTATGTCTTCCTATACCATTTGAGTCCCTTCTAAAGGTGCTCAAGATTTCATACTCTCCACTTTCTCATTCCAATCTGGATCTTGCCAGTATACTCCCGCAACTAAGCAGCTCCACATGCTTTCAGAACAGTCACCTCCCTTCCCTTGTTGATACTCTTCTTGATCCTCAACAATCATCTTCAGGCCTGATGCCTCAACGGTCACAAATCAACTGATCTTATTATGCTTAGGTCGTCATCTCATTCGTATCTTTCTAGATCTCTCATATAACATTACTATTAACTGGCTTAAGAAATACCTTTCTTTTCTACCAAACTGACCAAAAACATGCAACACTCTATGTCTTATTTGACAAGGTTTGGTTTCAAGGATTTCTAAAGGACACACACAACTTTACTACTGTAAAGATTCTCTTATCACTAACAAATTTTGGTGATACACCCGAGACAAACAAAACGTGGATGGAGTGCACCAACACGTAATGTTATCAATCAAAATTTTCAATTTCTATCACCAATCAACATTATTCGATTCCATTTCTAACCAACTAACTATTCATATCATATTCACTTTCATCAAATATCTTAACCATCAATCAATACTATGAGTTAAAACCCACACATACCTGGAAGATTGAGAAGGTTTGGGTTTAACTTAACTAAGGGATCAGCTTGCCTTGCTTTTCTAGCACCTTCTCGCAATGCTTAATTACCACCGTTTTGGTTGCTCTTTTGTTTCCTACGGATGCACCATTGAAAATAAACGACCTTGTTGACATGGGGTAAGTCAACATCCTTCTTGCAACACCAATCACAATAAGGGTAAATCTTAATCCCAACTACTTAAATAAATGAGTTAGCTGGTTTCCAAAATGCCTTTTCTGACTCATTTACTCGATAAAACATTGAAAAGAGTCCCATATAAAACATGGGAAAACCACGCTCTGATACCACCTTTTGCTCGGATCCGGTCTAGGTCAAAGTTGACTTGATCAGCCGTGCAACAATCAAATAAGAACATACACAACCAACCACCAAACCCGAGCCAGTCCGAAGATGCTACAATGTGCACACAAACATTCATTCTGAGGTTTCTGAATCGAATCCAGAGACCCCAGATCAAACGTCTGAGCACACATATCCTATCGAAGACGGCTCAAGGCTATTCAACCCGAGACATATTCGATAATTAGTTCTTTCAGACAAGGACTAATACGTTATGGAAACTCAAGTATTTCAAAAACTCGTTTTATTCATATAATACTTAAGTTTCAAATGTAACCAAAGATACATATAGATTCCATGGGGAGCTCAATGCTGAAAACGTTATCAGACATAAGAAATACCTATTTGCATTTACAAAAGGCACAACACTACACCAGCGTTTCCTAAGCTCCGACAGTCCGACTGAACATACTACATGTTACCAGCAAAACAAGTGGAGTCATGAGCAACTAGTTTGTTCAATAAGTCTGGCTTCTCCTACCCGCAATATCAGTTCCCCAAAAATCCAAAATAACAATCATCACACAACACATCCACACACATGCACTTATAGCAATCAATGCAACAATCATCTTCCTAATGCCTATATGCATAATTGATGTAGCCACGACCGAAGGCTCACCCGAAGAACCACCCAAAACCGATATGGAGGTTAGCATTCCGATCATGAAGAATACACCAAGAACTCGGTCTGGAACAAGGAACCTACAAGAAGAGTTCAATCAACACATTGAAGGTCTGATCGTTTTGTTGGAACATGAAGGACTCAAAAGGAGGTTACTCAACAAGGAGATACTTGAAGAAATCCCAACCGGACCACTCGAGAAACCTGACCCGTCCCCGTGACTTGCCATGGAACCAACCGGACCACCGACCAGTTCAAGGACCATCACATTCCTGCCGGTCCTTCAAAGGAATACATCGACCAACCTCTTCACCATATCACGATTAACACATGGAATGGACCAACCAACAACCCTGGATCACTCGGCCCAAGACCACCCTACCACCGACCAGCCACCGAGTTCGACCCACGGTAAGTACATGCTTTTTATTCTTACCTAACGAGTTTCCTTTTTTTTGGTTCTTGCAGGTTTTGACCTTTAAGTTTTCATTTTTATTATTAGGACCTTTGTTCGCAATTTCGAACAAGTGTTATGTCATTATTTAATTTGTATTTTTTTCCCAAGTATGTCAAAGCTGTAGGACTATTTAGTAAAGTCTCACACTCAGTCTCTATGCACGATTTTGCCTCATCAATAAAATACCGAAGTTCTTCAAGAACCATAGCCGTCAATAACTTTTTGAAGCGAATCCTAAAAATAGTTAATTTTTGACTTATCACAAAGATCATTCATCTCTTTATGTGGCGTCCACGATCCATTATTCCATCCACCCACGAGTCTCTTGGAGAGAGCTGTAGGCCAGCCAAAGAGTTCCCATCCGTGTGTTCCAAACAAAGAGAGCCTGTTGGCCAGTTACTAAGTCCACAGCCTCCACATGGAACAGAAATACTCCCGTGTTCCTATATTAATTATATATATATATATATATATATATATATATATATATAGTTTACTTCCATATATAGGCCTTTTCGCACATTTGACATTGTCAAACTCACACCACCCAGTCAAGATTTTAGCCCCATACTGATCATAGCTACACATGCTAAATGATCATAATGGTTAATGAGTTTACATATCAGGCTTCCTATAAAAATCAGCACGCCCAGATACCTCATCGTCATGTGGTGTATGACCCTAGGCTGCAATCTTGTTCCTCTGTGCATTCATCGCTCTGCCCCAGTTCATGTGTAACTGGCTAGGGCTAACATTTTGGGTTGTCAAATGCCTTTCATAATACTTCCATATACATATATATATAATAATATATGTAATAATGTGTTACTAATGCATATGTCAATCAATAATCATCAGAACATCTCACCAAGATGGTATTGTCTAGTCTCGAATAACAATACCTAAGCATATCATGATTATTCCATATATCTAACCACCTATGCCAAACGACCATCATGCAATCATTCCAATCATTAATACCATGCATATCAACTATCAATCATCAATCATCAATCAATATCTCATACTTGCTTTGCAGTAAAATAACAAGCATGACCACGACTCACCTTAGCCTTTTTTGAGTTAAGGAACCAACATCATATGGTTCACATCGGGTTTTCGGGTCTCCTAGAAAAAATTCTTATTCTTGGATAATCCGACCATAACTAAATTTTTTTAAGCTCAGGTTCAGACAGGACAAAAAACTAAGAAGGACAGGTGATTTTGGGCTCAAACGGCTTACCTTAGGCTTTTCCTTGTTAAGCTCCTCAAAGGTTTTCCGAATGGCTTCAAAATCTGGCCGAAAAACATTTCTATATATTAATTTTTTTATTTATGGTTTTTTTGCTCTAATGAAACTAATGGAAGAATGGCTAGCCTATTTATATGAAAAGATGGATGAAGCTGACTCCCAAAAGTAGCCACTGTGCTTTTCCCGGAACGGGACAAATGTTGGCGCCAAATTGATATTTGGCTAGATTTCATTCCCATCGATCAAATCCACTTTTTCCATGGCCATATGTGCTTCTATCAATCCTTTATCTCATTCAAATATCAATCTGATCACTTCCTTTCGCTTTGAAAAATGTTGACTATTACTGGTCAACCCGATTCTTCTACGGCCACGTGTCAGTCCTTCGTATGGAGTATCACACTAACGATTGGGGATCAAATACAAACCGTTGAAGTTGTTGCTTGAATTAGCTATGACAAATACTAGACAATGATATACCAAGAAAGGAAATCATAAAAAGCAAGAGAAACATGGCTTCGGTGCTAGAAACACCACCAGATCCGAACCATAAACCAGATCTAGATTTGTATTCTAGAATGAAGGCGGAGCTTTCTAATTTAGGAATATGATGTCATGATGTTAAAATGACTCAATTGTGTTTCTATAATTAATAAATCAGTTATTATTGATTTAATATTGATGATTTTGTTATTTATTATCTGTAAAAATGGCCAAAGATTTTAAAAATGAAGATAATTCTTATATATTATGCTGTCATATCTAAAATAATATTTTTCCATCGTAAAAAATGAATAATTTTTAAAAGCATGATAATCATGTATATAGGGTTGGGCATAAAAACCGGACCCAAAAACCCGAACTGGAATCAACCGGAAGTTACCGGTTCGGATCGGGTTCGGTTATAAGCTATTTACCTGATGGGTTTTGAGTTTTAGACCCGTGGGTATTGGGTCGGTTCTGGTTCGGACCTGACATCTGATCGGTTAACCGAAAAAAACTACACTTATTATTTTACTTCGATTAGGTTATGCCTTTATGACGATTGAGTTTCCGAAAGCTAATACTTATTACCTGAATCAGAGAAAATCCCAATTACAAACTTGAATCTCTTGCTATCTTGGTCGGATCTCTTTCATCACCTTCGTCAGCTTCACTGAGAAACCAATTGGAGATATGTCTTTGTAACTCTATCTCTCTAATTCTCTCAAGTCTCAAGTCTCAAGTCTCAACTTCCATTCTTCTATTTGTTGGTCAGTTGATTAATTATATTTTTGTTTGTAGTTCTGAAATCAATTTCAGTTTAATAATCAATCATAAATTTGAATTCCAATAAGCCAAATTCGTTAACCGATAATATATTGCTTTAGTTCCTTTGATTTGAAAATTTGAAGAATAAACTAAGTAAAGACAGAGTCTGATTCATGATAATATTATATATGATTGTTAGTAGTTTAAGTTTAACTTTGTGTTTCATGATGAATACTTGATTAGTTGATTAACTAAGATCTCTGCTTTTTTTTTTTTTTACTCTGATGCAATAACTCACCAATGGATGCAGATGATGCTAATGCATCAGACGAGTATGTTCAAATACCAACTTCTGGAACTGGAAGTAAAGAGATGAGGAAAGACAATGGAAGTTAGTGGTTTTGGTTTAAACCATGATTAAAGGGGCATCTTAATATAGTTTTTTAAGAAAAAAAAGGAATTAATTTAAATGAAAAATGGTCAAATATCTAAGAAACGTATCTTAGATAAGATACTTAAGAAACAATTCTTAAGTGACACATGTCATTCTATGATTGGATTTTAATTTTTTGCAAGTAAAAAAAATCTGATCTCTCTCGTCTCTTCTCTCTCTCTCTCGTCCCTTCTCTCTTTCATCTCCATAAGATATTTCTTCAAGATTTAAGAACCCACCATTAAAACTCATAAATCAAGAGTTCTTATTTATGAGTTCTTAACAGAAATTTAATAATAAGATATTAATTAAGAACCCCATATGAGTTTCTCCTTTAATCATACTCTTAGGATCAAGGAAGAAGACAAAGTCTTGGATTTGATTACTACAAAGAATACAATTCTTCATATGTAATTATCATTATTGTGGGAAGGAAATGACTTTTCCAACTAAGTCCGGCACATTCAATCTGAAGAAATATCTAGAAGGATGCAAATCTTGCAATGTATAGGTAGCTGCTAATAAGTTTAAAATTTAAGTTTTGTTAACTCTTGATGAGGAAGGGAAACTAGGTATATGCAAGGTATCTGAAAAAATGTTTAGGGATGCTACAAATGAGATGATGATATTGGCAGAATTGCCATTAGCTTTCGTAGATAGCTTAGGTTGGAGACATATCTTTTCAACAGTGCAGCTTTATCAGACTCACTCTCGAAAATACATGCACAAGAGACATAGTGGAGATTTTTGTTAAAAGGAAAGCAGTTATGAGGCATATTCTTGGCCAGAACAAGCAGAGACTGTTGCTAACTACATACATATGGGTTGCTCAACATACTTAGCTAGTTATATGGTAATAAAAGTTCATTTCATTGATTCTACTTTAAGGTTAAAGAAGTTGATCATAGGCTTCAAAAATATTTCGGATCATAAATGTTTTTGACTTGAGGAAGAAGATAATTTTTGCTCACCTCTACTTTGAAAAGCTTTATGGCAAAGAGAGCATCGGCTTCACTCTTCTTTATGGGATAATGATGAAGATATTGAAAATTTTGGTTGATGAATACAACAGTTCTGTTAATAAAAATACTACTGGTGGGTCTTCTAAGTCACAAGGCACATCGTTTACTCAGTCTCAAGATTAAGTTATAGGTGATGACCGTGAGGTATTTGAGAGAAGAATTCTAATTAATGGTGTCGGTTATAAAAGAATGGATATTGTATACAAATATCATGTGAAAGAATCTAAAATTCCATAATCAGTTAATAAGTTGGAAGTATACTTAAAAGAATCGATCAAGCATCTGAAGCTTATGAAAGGTACAGAGTATGATGTCTTAGATTGGTAGAGGAGAAATAGTCTCAAGTACCTGGTTCTGTCTCGTAGATAGGGATATACTTGTAATGCAAGTATCATTGGTAGCATCAAAATATGCATTTAGTACTAGTGGGAGAGTGTTAGACCCGTATACGAGTTGTCTGATACCCTACATAATTGAAGTGTTGATGTGCACTGAGCAGTGGTTAAAGTGCAAAATTAAAATGAATGAAAAAGGAGTGATTACAATTAAATAACTTCTTTCAGAGGTGGAGGACCAAATAATTTTATTATAAGAGGTAATTTTATTCTATTTAACTTTCTTTTTATATGATTTTACAATTAGAAAGCTTATTTTCTTTTCTTTCATTTTCTTTAGAGTTTGAACCTGAAATCAACTAGCAAGGACAATGAGAATGACCAATAAGGTAACATATTCTACATTCTTAAGTAGTTAAGTTCCTTCGTTGTTCTTAAATCTCCATTGCAAATGACAAAATGTCATCGACTCCTTGCCATTTGTATGGAGACTATGGAGGATGGGAATGAGGATTTTTTAATGTATATGTATTCTTCAAAAGGCAAAGGCTCTTGTTGCTCAAGTATCTTGGAAGTGTTTTATTGATTGGAACCTGATGTAGCCCCAAACGGATTGGACCTACACGGGTGGAGGTTGTGATCCTAGCAACTGGCCGACAGGCTCTCTTTGCTTGGGAACCACAGGATGGAAGCTTCTTGACTGGTCGAAGGGCTCTCTTCAAGTTGCTCAGCGGATGGAACGATCGATGGGGATTGAGGACGCCACACGAAGGGATGAGAGTACTTCGTGATAAGTCAGGCCGAACTAGCTTCAAGGATTCTCACACAAGAAGTTAAAGCGGTTAGGGTTCTTAAGAAAACTCCGGTTCTTTATTGATATTCCGTAAAAAGTTGTACAGACTGAATGAGGGGACTTTATTAAATAGTCCTGCAGCCTTGACCTACTTGGGTCAAAAACACATAATTAAATAAAGGCCTAACAGTTGGCCGAATTTGCTAACAAGTCCCTAACGCAAAAAGAAAGAAATGGAAACAAAAGAAAAAGGAAAGAAAACCTGCGCACAAAAGAAAAAGGAAACTTGTTAGTGAAACCATAAGTACAAACTTACCGTGCTTCGATCCCTGGTGGCTGGTTGTGGGCTGGGCCGCCTTGGACCATCTGAGCTGAGGTAGATATTAGTTGCTCCATTCCAGGCGCGACGGCTGATATGTGGAAAATGCTGGTGGTCGTTAACCCTTGTAGCACCAGTAAGTACATTATGTCCCGGGGGTTGGTCGTTGTCCCTTGGGTGGTCCCGGTTGGTTCCATTGTTGGGCCTAAGGTGGGGTGAAGTTCTTCGACCGGCCCGGTTGGTAGTTGTTCGAGTATCTCCCGGTTGAGTAGCCTCCTTTTAAGTTCCTCATGTTCCAGCAGGGTGATGAGGCTTTCCACTTGTTGGTTGAACTCTTCACGTAGGTTCCGAGTTCCGGATCTCGTCCTTGGAGTATTTCGCATGACCGGCACGGTAACCTCCAGGCTGTCCTGGTCCAGTACTTCAGCTGATTCACGGGTCGTGGCATCATCATCCCCTCCCTCTTGAAGAGATTCTGACCTCAGAATTGACTCGTCTGCATGGAAAGGAGACAAGTCAGAAACATTAAACGTTGGAGATATAGTTAACTCACCTGGTAGTTCTAGTTTGTAGGCGTTGTCGTTAATCTTCTCCAGGACTCGGAATGGTCTATCTCTTCTGGGTGCGAGCTTGGACTTTCGTTGGGTCGGGAATCGTTCCGTGCGCATGTGTAACCAGACCCAATCTCCTGGCTCGAACGTGACCTCTTTTCGTCCTTGGTCCACGCGTTCCTTATAGTTGGCCGTCTTCTTCTCTAGGTTGTCCCTAACCCGTTGATGGAGTTTTTTCATAAAATCAGCCTTGGTTCCTCCTTCTGCACTAGAATAGATAGCTTGGGGAAGAGTAGTGAGATCTAACGGGGATAATGGGTTGGACCAATAAACAACTTCGAAAGGGGATTGCCTAGTGGCCGAGTGTCTAGCATGGTTATACGCGAATTCAATATAAGGTAAACATGTTAACCAGTTTCGCAAATTCTTACCGACCGTAGCTCTCAGGAGGGTTGAGAGTGTCCGGTTTACTACCTCGGTTTGGCCGTCGGTCTGTGGGTGACAGGTGGTCGAGAACAGAAGCTTTGTTCCCAACTTCTTCCATAAGGTTCGCCAGAAGTTCCCCATGAACTTAGAGTCTCGGTCAGAAACAATGGTCCGGGGAATTCCGTGCAGCCTCACGACTTCTTTGAAGAACAAGTCAGCCGTCTGGGTGACGTCATTGGACTTGCTGCATGGGATAAGTGGGCCATTTTGGAGAACCGATCCACCACCACAAGGATAGAGTCTCGATGGTTGATCTTGGGCAACCCTAAAACAAAATCCATGGAAATGTCTACCCATGGTAAGTTAGGAATAGGTAATGGCATGTAAAGACCGCGGGGATGTGACCTGAATTTTGCCTTTAGGCAGGTGATGCAGTTGGCACAGAATCGTTCCACGTCTCGTTTCAGGTGCGGCCAGTAAAAGTGTTCAGTCCGAACACTGAGCGTCTTGTCTCGTCCGAAGTGGCCCATTAGACCTCCTCCGTGGGCCTCACGTACTAACAGCTCTCTCATGGAACCCTGTGGAATACAAAGTTTCTTATCCTTAAAGAGAAAACCATTATGCTGATAATAACCTCCGATTGCAGCCGTGGTGGTCGCCTCAAAAACTTGGCCAAAATTCGGGTCGTTGGTGTAGGTGTCCTTGATGTGCTCGAATCCCATGATTTTGGCCTCCATGGTCGTGATCAGAGCGTGTCTCCGGGACAGAGCATCGGCCACCATGTTCTCCTTGCCCTTCTTATACTTGATGGTGTATGGGAAGGTCTCGATGAACTCTAGCCATTTCGCGTACCTCCTCTTCAACGTGGTTTTTCCTCTCAGGTGCTTGAGCGTCTCATGATCTGTGTGGACAACAAATTCTTTTGACAGAAGATAGTCTTGCCAAACATCTAAACACCTTACCAGGGCGTAAAGTTCCTTGTCGTACGTTGGGTAATTGAGGGAAGCTCCACTGAGCTTCTCGCTGAAGAAAGCGACCGGCTTGCCTCCTTGGGTTCAAACTCCTCCGATCCCTGTTCCAGAGGCATCGCATTCTATTTCAAATGTTTGATTTAAGTTAGGGAGTACCAGTACGGGCGATTGGGTAAGGCTCTGTTTGAGCTTTTGAAAGGCCTCCTCTTGGGCCGGTCCCGAGCTAAACGGGACGTTCTTCTTAATAACTGCGGTCAGTGGTGCAGCTATAGTGCTGAAGTCTCGAACAAATCGCCTGTAGAAACTGGCCAGTCCATGAAAGCTCCGGACGTGTCCGATCGTCGTAGGGGTTGGCCATTCTTGGATCGCCTTTATCTTATCATCGTCCACCTTTAAACCCTGTGAACTTACCACAGATCCTAGGAAAACAACTAGATCAGTGCAAAAGATGCATTTCTTAAGATTGGCATAAAGCTGTTCCGGCCTAAGGGTGGATAAGATTTGTTCTAGATGGCTAAGATGATCCTTTAAACAGGTGCTATACACAAGTATATCATCGAAATAAACCACAATGAACTTACAGATGTAGGCTCTTAGAACGTGGTTCATAAGCCTCATGAAGGTACTCGGGGCGTTGGTGAGGCCAAAGGGCATGACCAGCCACTCGTACAATCCGCATTTATTCTTGAAGGCTATCTTCCATTCGTCGCCTTCTTTCATCCGGACCTGGTGGTAGCCACTCCTCAGGTCGATCTTGGAGAAGATCGTTGCTCCACTTAGTTCGTCCAGGAGATCGTCCAGCCGCGGTATTGGGTGTCTGTACTTGATGGTGATGTTGTTGATGGCCCGGCAGTCAACACACATCCGCCACGATCCGTCCTTCTTGGGCACCAAGATAACAGGCACGGCACAGGGGCACAGACTTTCGCGGATGTAACCCTTGGACATCAGGTCCTGGACTTGTCGCTCCAACTCCTTGGCCTCTTCGGAATTGATCCGGTAGGCGGCTCGGTTCGGCAATGGTACACCAGGAATTAAATCTATTTGGGGCTCGATGCCTCGGACCGGTGGAAGGCCGAGTGGAATCTCCTCAGGAAAGACGTCCACGAACTGTTCCAGAATTATCTTGACCGGTGGTGGTAAGGGCGTGTCCTCCTCCGAACCTGAAAGCATACCTTCCTTAAAGACCATGAGTAGCACCGTTTCTTTCATGGCAAGGGTTTTATTAATAGTACTAGTGGTTACTAACAGGTTGGTTTTACTGACCTTATTGGCTTTGGCTCCTCGATCCATGGCCTTCTGAAGTTCGAAAACTTCTTGCGTTGCAAGTGGAGCTAAGTTGTGCTTCTTGTTATTGTGGACGAAGCTATAGTAGTTGGTCCGGCCGTTGTGGAAGGTCTCCTTATCGAACTGCCAGGGTCGTCCCAACAGGATATGGCCGGCCTGCATAGGTACCACATCACATAAAACTTGGTCGGAGTACTTACCTATGCTGAATGGCACTTGGACCTGCTCACTAATCCGTAGCTCCACTTTGTCATCGAGCCAATGGAGTCGGTAGGGTCGATGATGTTTGGTCTTAGGGAGACCGAGCTTATCCACTAGGTACCTGCTGGACACGTTAGTACAGGAACCTCCATCTATTATAAGACTGCATACCTTAGCCTCTACGCTACATCTCGTATGGAAGATGTTTTCCCGCTGGATAGTGTCTGGGTCGTACAAGGCACTGAGGGCTCGCCTGGTCATGAGGATTTCCCCAACTTCAGGGTAGTCCGTCACTTCTTCTTCGGAATCATCCGGTTCGGGTGGAGCCTCATCCTCGGACTCGTACTCTCCATCGTCGCGGATCACCATAACCCTTTGGTTCGGGCAGTCCCTTGCATAATGACCCTTTCCCTGACATTTAAGACAAGTAATGTCTCTAGCTCGCGGGTTGGGAAACTTACCTGGTGTAGTGGTAGGTTTCGGGGCTCCTGGGGTGGCCTTCTTGGCCCGGTCATCTACCACGACCGATTTCCCCTTATCAAAGCTCCGCGGTTATTGCGAGCTCCAATTGAGTTTGGTCCAGCTCATAGCGGCTCCTTTCCGCTTGATGTGCTGTTCGGCCTGGATAGCCACATGCAGCAGCTCGTCCAAATCGTTGTACGTTTGCCGTTCCATGTTACGAACGATGCGGTCTTGCAAACCGTCCAAGAACTGGGCCATAAGCGTCTCGACCGAGTCGCTGACCTCGAGCCGGTTCTTGAGGGTCTCGAATTCTTCGAAGTACTCCTCAACGGTCCGGTTCCCTTGGCTCAGTTTACGAAACCTCTTCTGTAGATCCCTGTGGAAAGTAATGGGCACATACATTTTTCGCAGGTGATAGCTCATATCGGCCCACGATGTAATGGGGTGTAGGTGTCGTCTCCGTCGTTCGGCCACCTCTCGATCCCACCAAGCCAGCGCGTTGTCGGTAAGCTGGGCCGCGGCCAACGTCACCTTTCGTGCATCCGAGTAGTTGTAGTACTCGAAGATGTACTCCATCCTCCTTTTCCAATCCGGGTAAGCCTCTGGATTAATCCTTCCTGCAAAAGTGGGAGGTGTTAGTTTCAAATCCTTACCTTGCCAAGGTGGCTCCTCTTCTGACTCTCGTCTCCTGCCCCGGTTGTTCTCCACTCGGTGGTGGTCTCGTGTACGATCGGTCCTAGACTGGTCGGGTGCGGGTGGCGGACGTAGATCCCGTGTACGTTCGCGGGTACTCTGCGTGTCCGAAGTATCATCGTCTTCGGCTCGCCGCTGTTCCAGTCGGTCCAGCCGGTCCTGCATGGTCTGAAGATTGGCGAGTATCTGTGCAAGGGTATCATCGCTCGTACTTCCCATGGCGTCCTGAAGCAAACCTCAAGAACAAGTGCGGTTATGGGCTTCTTAATTCGAACGAGCAAAAACAAAAGGAAACAATACAGACTATTCCTTAAAAGAAAAAACTCGACAGTAAAGGCAATTTGCAATTACAACTAAATGGAAATCAATACGCGGAAAATGCAAGATCTAACAAAAAGGAAAATATGCAATATATATATATATATATATATTTTTTTTTTGTGTGTAAACTATTGATTATGGAAAGTCTAATGCAAACTCTAGTTTAAAATGTAAGGCGAGGCGGCTATGAAGATGCAACAGTTCACGCAAGCAAACACGAAGCATGAAACAAACAGCTATTCGACCCTAACAACAGATCTACGAATGACAAGAACCAACAAACGACTGTTATATATATATTTTTTTAAAATATGAATCAAAGACAGATCGCGATTTAAAACAACAACAAGCAAAGCTAAAGCAGAAAGATACAACCTGATCTCCGAGCCTAGGCTCTGATACCAGATGATGTAGCCCCAAACGGATTGGACCTACACGGGTGGAGGTTGTGATCCTAGCAACTGGCCGACAGACTCTCTTTGCTTGGGAACCACAGGATGGAAGCTTCTTGACTGGTCGAAGGGCTCTCTTCAAGTTGCTCAGCGGATGGAACGATCGATGGGGATTGAGGATGCCACACGAAGGGATGAGAGTACTTCGTGATAAGTCAGGCCGAACTAGCTTCAAGGATTCTCACACAAGAAGTTAAAGCGGTTAGGGTTCTTAAGAAAACTCCGGTTCTTTATTGATATTCCGTAAAAAGTTGTACAGACTGAATGAGGGGACTTTATTAAATAGTCCTGCAGCCTTGACCTACTTGGGTCGAAAATACATAATTAAATAAAGGCCTAACACTTGGCCGAATTTGCTAACAAGTCCCTAACGCAAAAAGAAAGAAATGGAAACAAAAGAAAAAGGAAAGAAAACCTGCGCACAAAAGAAAAAGGAAACTTGTTAGTGAAACCATAAGTACGAACTTACCGTGGTTCGATCCCTGGTGGCTGGTTGTGGGCTGGACCGCCTTGGACTATCTGAGCTGAGGTAGATATTAGTTGCTTTATTCCAGGCGCGACGGCTGATATGTGGAAAATGCTGGTGGTTGTTAACCCTTGTAACACCGGTAAGTACATTATGTCCCGGGGGTTGGTCGTTGTCCCTTGGGTGATCCCGGTTGGTTCCATTGCTGGGCCTAAGGTGGGGTGAAGTTCTTCGACCGGCCCTGTTGGTAGTTATTCGAGTATCTCCCGGTTGAGTAGCCTCCTTTTAAGTTCCTCATGTTCCAGCAGGGTGATGAGGCTTTTCCACTTGTTGGTTGAACTCTTCACGTAGGTTCCGAGTTCCGGATCTCGTCCTTGGAGTATTTCACATGACCGGCACGGTAACCTCCAGGCCGTCTTGGTCCGGTACTTCAGCTGATTCACTGGTCGTGGCTTCATCAGAACCCCTTAATACTTTGATGTTTGTAACTTTTACCACTCGGAAATTTTTGCATTTTGTACTTTAGTTATCGTTTGTGTGTCTTGGTCAATAACTTTGGATTTGAGTTTGATATTTTCAATCAAATGTGTTGTATTAGTACATGTTTAGATTTAAATTTCCTTTGAGTAGCCTTTAAATTGGGGTTTGGTTAAAATTTTGATTATTTTGGATATAATCAAGTGAGTAAAAGCAAAGTAAATTGAAACCATCGTATATCCAAAATCATGTACTCAGAGTTGAGATCCTAATCGACCCAGAACCAGTAGGACTTGAACCAAACCCAATTCTAAAAACATATATGTACATATTGGGTAAAAAAATATTGTACCTAAAAGATCTGGAACCGATTGGATAGGATCTATAATCGACCTTAAAACCCAAATGTCCAAACCTACCCGTATATATGTTTATTACATTATTGAAAAATGAAAAAGTCAAAAAGGAATAATTGGTGGTTTCGATGACTATCATTACCTAAAAAAACTAAATAGACATTAACCCTATTTTTCCCATATAAATACTTCATCTATTCTTCTATATTGAACTAGGATTTTGGCAGATTTATTTTCTTTCTTTTACGTGTTATTATTTTGTAGGGTTTGTGCAGTTTTAATTTTCTATTTGGATATTAATCTAATATGTGCTCTTCTTATCTTTCCAGTTTTTTTAGATAAAGGAGAATCCGAGTATAAAAGAAATTGAAGTTGAGCAGAAATGGTGATAGAGATTTTGAGCGAAACATGTGGTCTAGTTTTTGACTCGCGTCGAGGAGATTGCCGACGACAAGAACAAGATAGAGCTCGAGAAAAACACCGGATAGACCCATAGACGTTGCTTAGGCAAACACCCGGAGAAGCGGTATTATGACTGTTATTGCACTTCAATCAAGGATTCTATTTACATAGTTTTTTTTTTAAAAACAAGTTGATCACTCCATATTGCTCATCATTTTAATTTGTTTTTGTTCTGCTCAAAAGATCTAAGCTTGAGCTTGTTGTAGTGTAGTTCTAATTATAAGAATATCATAAAAGTAGTATGTTTTTTTTTATTCTAACATAACCTTTTGTTTAATCAGACAAGTTCATCATTTGATATTGTTCTGCATTCTAATTTGTTTATATTGTGGTTTAAAGATCTAAGCTTGCGCCTATTATAGTGTTGTTGAATTGCTAGAATATCATTAAAGTGGTATTCTTTTATTGTCGGTTTTTTTTTTTTTTTTTGCGTTTGATCATAAGATTTTGTTTGCTCTCTGTGTTTTGAAATTTTAGTCATAATGAACACCAATGGTTGGTGGTATAAAGACCGGCTTGACCGTTCAAGAGGCCCTTGTGAGCTTATCACCCTTAAAGATGGGTTATAAAGTTGAAATCATTGACAGAGATATTTTCATTTAGGGTGAGGACATTGATGAATGGTCACTTATTCACATGGTTTACAAATCGAAAAAAAAACCTACAAAAGAAATAAGATAAATTTTTTAAAATAAATTGTGACAATATTTAAAATTTGACCAATGATTTATGTATCAATTTTGCAACTAAGTAATTTTGACACTAAATCACGATTTTGGTATCATATTAAGCATTTGTACTTTTATAGTTTGATTTTATTTTATTAAATATGTTAGAAATAACATTTCTTAAATTTTATGTATGTAAATGTTTTCAACTTAAGTTAATTTTCATAGATAATATGATTATGTCTATGGGTCTGATTGGTGTAACAATAAAAGCAGTTAGAAAAAAAAATGTAAATTAGCTACCAATCAGCAAAACGGTTGGACAAAATTGTTACACAAATAGAAAGCGGTTGCAACAGCTTTCATATAACACTAACCGCTTTCGCTTACAGCTTTGCACTATTCACTAACATCTTACAGCTTCCGTTAACAGCTAATATAACTGTTCCGCTTTTGTACACCAATTGGACCCTATGTGTTACAAAATACATTCTAAATAAATTGTTATTTTATATTGTAAGTTGTAATATTAAATTTGATACTTTTTTAATAATTTTTACAGTTTGATCAATTGAAAGTTAAATAACTTTTAGTGAAATAATATTTTGATTTATTAATTTAACGAAACTTTTTGTTTTCTCTTAAAATTAATACCAAATAATTAGGATTTGGAAATTAATCGAAAAAGAGCCATATATTTAGGACAGCATTATATGTAAGTCAACTGTTCAAATTGAGCCTAACACTAAATCAATTTGTAACATCCCGATTTCTGGTATATGGGGGTGAATGTGAAAAGGCTTAAGAAAATTGATTTGGATATCCATGTCATTAAAGTGCACTTTCCTTTTCGGTCACACATCCGGAGAGAACTGTAGGGTTAAATGTGTTTGAGATGAAGTAGTCAAATGATGGGTGACCTTTTGGGAAGTGATTCTCGGTACTGTGTGTGTGAAGATAAAACATGAATGGCCAGATGATGATTGTAGGATCAGTAAATAAGTCTCTTTTGAGCCTTCCAAAAATAATGCACCGGCCGTTGGACAGGAGTGGGTCCACATACCCTAGAGAAGACATGGAGATCCACTGGTAGGGACGGCTGGATTGTTATACAATTATTCTAAAATGATACGATGATTACTTTGAAATTTGTTTTAAGTCTTATGCCTAGGGTTTTTCTATAAATATATACAAAAATGAATTGGTGCAGTGGCTGTAATCCTTAATTTTGGTCCTTTTTAACTTATTTTTAACAAAAGCTAAAACATGCATTCCCATTGTATATTCTTCATAAAGATTGTATAATTTGTATTTCTAATACAAGTGACTGCCATCTGTTTTTATTCGATTTTTCACTTGATATTTTTTTTTGTATTTCTAACCAAATTTGATAAATTTACTAAATAAAATTTGAATTTTAAAACTACAAAAGTGAGTTTTAAGAGTTTTCGTTTTTTTAAACCAATTACAACACTTTTCACCCGTCGAATACGGAAATCGCATTTTCGAACAGGAAAAAAATATCTATAAACAGAAAGATGAGATAGAAATCATAACCTTATGAACATATTTAAATTTTATCAAGAATATAAATAATTTCGAATACAAATTTAGCGATGTTTCCAAGGCCATCTATCAACATTTACAATATTTAAGATTTTAGCACTAATCTAAGTAATGAATTTACAACTGTAATATTGAGTATAATACTATTGTAAATTACTATTTAGTTAAATTACAGCTTTTCAGTTAAATAATATTGAACTATGAAGATCTGAGAATTCAAAGCGGACGAAAAAAGCCTATAAATAAATATAAGATTATGTTAGTATTTAAGATTTTATCGAAAAATAGAAGTTACAATTTAAAACATTTTAACACAAAATTAAGATTTTTGTATCTCATTAAAAATTTGTAACTTTAACATTGCGTCACATTATTATTTCAAAATATTTGTTTAAATTGTGATTTCAAAATTCTGTCAGTCAATTCAGAGTAATACATTTTAGTATCAAATCACGATCTTGCCATTTTTTTGGGTGTAATACATGTACTTCAACTTGTGTGATTCTTATTCAATATAAAATATTTAATAAGTATATATGCAAGATCAAAATTCTTGATTGATAAAAAAGCATATAATGAAAATAATTGTCACTCTCTTTAAATAAAAACCACATACTATAACATATGTCTTATAAAATATAGATAGAAGTTTATCAACAAAAATAAGAGAGAAGGAAAATAAAGATAGATAGATAGAAATATTTTGAGTAGACAAATTACTTTCACAGAAAATTAGTACCATCCATGCATTAGTGGCATCCATGCATTCACAGACATTCGTAAAGTAATCATCCCATGAAAACGTTGCAGCTGGCTCGAGAACATAACCTGATGTTGTAGATGTGTCGGCCAATGGTTCTGCGTTCTGTATTGTAACTTCCATACTCAGATTCATTTCTCCATCAAAAACGTTGTCACAGTCATCCTTAGTATTTTCTGTTTCTTTGGTCTTGGGAGAATCATTCTTGATTGTGATATGCCTTATGTAGCTTTCAAGGATGTCATTCTGGTGCTGATTTGCATTTTTATCACTTTGCTTCCTTTTCATGGAGTGTATCTGACGCTTTGTACCATTCCAGCGATTCTTAATATCATTTTCACTTCTCCAAGAAAGCATTTGGGGGATCTCGGTCCATTTGTTCCCACAAACCTTGTGGGCTTCAACCAATATTTGATCCTCCTTTTTATTCCAAGCCTTTATCTGAAATCACATATTAATATATATATATAACAGATTGTATTAAATGTATATAAAAAATTGTTCATATTATTATAAGTGTATGTGTATGAGTTTTGATCAACGAAAGTAGTATTAATTTCCCTTTTATATGCAGATAAACAGAAATTACTTGTAATTGAAAAAACAAAACAATGGAAATTTCATTAGGATTGATCTGCACATTTTAAAATTCTGGAAAAATTAATTTTGTAATTTTGTTTGGACTATAGTCTTATAAGTTGATTTGAATAAGGAAAAATAAGCATTGAGATATCAAGAAAAAAAATCACCTTGAGGCCAGGACGGAGATGGTTGTACCACCTCTCTCTACATTGTTTTCCAATTCGTGTTCCGAGCATATTTGCAATCAGTTTCCATTTTTTTGTCCCATAGAGCTCCACTAATTTTCTTAATTTTCTGTATTTTTACATGTCCAACACATAAGTATATTATAACATCCTCAAGAAAACAAAAAAAAATCATACAAGGTAAAATAATATACTTGTAAAAAATTTGAGGATAAAATTAAATATTACTTTTTTTTATTTTTATATTTTATAATATGAGTCAAAAAAATATAGCCAATAAATAAAATGATAAAAATATAAAGACTTACATATTTTCATCAAAATTCCATTGCCCTTTGTTGATGTTGTCTTTCGTCAAATGTATGTTTGTCTTCACCGCTTTCTTATTCTTCTCTCGATCGGCCACTTTATTTATCATTGTGGTTGTGCTTTTTATACCCTCAAGCACCAAAAGATCAAATGGATGAGACTGAACCGTGAAATTATCAACAATTGGCTCATAACCACTAGTGTTAAGCCTTTTGTTGTATACAATATCATCCCACATAGCATTCACCCCAAAATTATGAAAAATGTCAAATTTGCCCCTAGATTCTATGGAGATTCTGATGTTATAGGTCATGTAGTTTTGGTTGTTGTTGCTTATGTTACTAATGGATTTCTCAAAAGGGTTGGTTTTTGAATATGAATCGGTATCTATGAATAGATGTTTTGATGGTATTTCTGTTATGGGATAGTTGTAAATCGGGAGATTTTGAGTAGGAGCCAAACTTTGATTAAACGGGTTGTAATTTTGGTTTGTCATCAATGGTTTCAGACTTTGGTGACTAGGATAAGATATACTGGTCATAATTAATGGAGGAGACCATCCATTCACAAATGATTGACCTGAATTATAACTGAAAAAATTAAGATGATCTTTTTGTATATAAGCTAAATCATCATCAACAAGAGAATTTTGAGTGTTGTTTATGATGAAATCTGCGTTGGACATATCCAACGAGAAATCCATTTCAACACCAACTCAATCCAAACAAAATGGAAAAACAAAAGTTGATTTAGATATGAAATCGAGAAATGTTTTATTGAGTTTGGAGCTACAGAAAGGAAGATATTAAATACCACAAATGGTTGACGAATTATATAAAAAGAAAAAAGAGAAAAGAGAAAAAAAATCCTAAAATACCCCTTTGAGAACTCAGAAACTATCCTGATAATTATCATTCTTTAAAGGGTAAACTGAACAACAACACAAAGATAAAAGGCAATTTAAAGGCTAAAAATGCAGTTAATCATGACAACTATGAGTCATTCATTAAGAGAAAGTTGGTCAAATGACCATTATAATCAAGGGCCGCTTGCAAAAATGACCCATAAATTGAAGTCAATTGCAAATGTAATCCTCCATTTTTTTTTCTTCAACAAATGCCACATTGTCTCCTTTCTAACCTTGGTAGATCTGATAATTCACGAAAATGTCATTAGTTTGCCATTACTTATGAATATATTTGATTTATTTCGAAAATGACAAAGACAAACATAACCTCATCTTCTTCACTTATTCACGAAAATGCCATCGATATCAATTCTTCCAACCACCATTAACAACCAGATCTGAAGCTATTAATGCTCAACCACCACAATTTAACCTCTTTAAACTCACCATTTGAGTTCACCAACTCATTTGTCACCATTTTCTCTTGATTTTCATCTCTAAAACTTTTAAATTCAATTTTTTACAAATTTCAGACCCTTTTATATGTGCATAGTATGAGATTCTTGCATACATAGAGTCTGGGTTTCTTTGGTGGTGGTCAGCCTCACAGTTTTTTTTACAGTCGACGAAGCTAAAAACCAGATTCAGGTAATTCAAACATGATTTTCTGGGGTTTTCCATCTGTTTCGCAGGAGTAGACTTCATTTGACGTCTACTAGTCAACACATAGGTTAGTTTTGCATTTGACCATTTGGCGAGTAGACTTCATTTGCAGTCTACTATTTTGCTTTGGTAAGAAAAAGATATAGGACACGTCATACTCGTAGTGGCCAGGTTAGTTTTGCATTTGACCAAGAGGAGGGCTTTTCAGAGACGTCTACTCGAGAAGTCTACTTTTAAGGGAGGTTAATTTTGCATTTGACCAGATTTTGACCTTTATAGTAGACTGCGAGTGACGTCTACTGAGGTTACTTTTGGGGTTGTCGAAAACATCAAAACATTGACCATTAAAATCATTTAAATAGTAGACTTCACTAGCCGTCTACTGAAGGCAGTAGACGACTATCACAGTCTACTATTAATTTAATCATAAATTTGGTCAACACCAGAATTAAACGAGTAGACTTCACTAGCCGTCTACTCAGGTAGTAGACTTCTCCAAGAAGTCTACTCAGATATTTGAATTGCAAAACTAACCCGAGAGAAGTCTACTAGAAAAAGTAGACGTCTTCAAGAAGTCTACTGGAAAAAGTAGACTTCTTCAAGAAGTCTACTTCTGTTATGAAGTCTAACTCGGATAGTCAAAGTTTGGTCAATTGCAAAACTGACCCATTTTTCGGAGTAAACTGCAAGTGAAGTCTACTTTTGCAATTGCCAATTAACGAATGCAGACTTCTCTAGACGTCTACTCGGGCAAGTAGACGTCTTGTGAAGTCTGATTCGTTAATTGGCAATTGCAAAAGTAACCCGGGAGAGTAGACGTCATTTGGTGTCTACTCGTTAGACTTCATAGAGAAGTCTACTCCTTAATGATTTTATTAAAGTTGTAATTATAGCATATTTATAACGAATTTTTAAGATTTTCTTGTTCATGCGTTTGTTTTAACCTACCTACTTGCTTGTGTGTGAGTTCCACATGTTTATTTGTTATATGCATTTCTGAATCAGTATTCTTGTTTCATATTGCAATAGGTCACTAATAGTAGATGTCATTTGGACTCTACTCGTTAGACTTAATAGAGAAGTCTACTCCATAATGATTTTATTAAAGTTGTAATTAGAGCATATTTATAACGAATTTTTAAGATTTTCTTGTTCATGCGTTGGTTTTAGCCTACCTACTTACTTGTGTGTGAGTTTCACATGTTTATTTGTTATATGCATTGCTGAATCAGTTTTCTTGTTTCATATTGCAACTAGGTCACTAACAGTAGACGTCATTTGGAGTCTACTCGTTAGACTTCTCAGAGAAGTCTACTCTTTTTACTTAGATTTCTAATGTGTTTTTATTGTCTTTTTTTACAGAGAATGGTGGTTCACGTACCAGCTGTTTACGGAGTATGGATGATGCAAAATCAATCTTTGCATTTCAAAGTGGATAAACACAAAGGAGGGAGAATGTTCAGCTTGCGTGATGGTTGTACACTCAGTGAGCTTCTTCAAATGGTAGAAGATGATTTCCGCGTGGACAAGAATGTAGATATTGTGGAGTTATCTTATCCTTTACCAGATGTGATGCGTCAACAAATGCCTACAGATACCCCTCCTACGTATGTGACAAGTGATAGACAAGTTAAGAGCTTTATCGAACATGTTTTGCGCCTTTGTGTAACTAGAAGGACCATGGATACTGGGAATGTTGATGTGGAGGGACGTGGAGAGGATTTGCATTATGATGATGTTGAAGATATGGAAGCATGTGACATGAAGGAAGATAATGTGGATGGTTTTAATGGTATTGCTGGTGAGAATGATGATGAGTGTGGTGCGATGGATGGTGTAGACGCGGATCTAAAAGATGAGAGTGATGCGTTGGATGTGGATTACAGTGACTATGGGAAAGTGGAAGATGAGGATGAGGATGAGGATGATGTTAAGGATGAGGATCATATCTCACCTGATGTTTTGGGTCGTCGTGTTCAAGGTGGACTGTCCAATGGCACCTGGTCTGACAATATTTTTGTCATGCAGAGCTTTCCTAGCAAAAAAAAGCTTATATCAGAGCTGAATTTAACGGTCGTGATATTAAAATTCGCATTCAAAGTGTATAAGTCAACAAATATTTTGTTTGTGGCAAAATGTTATGTGGGTGGATGCATTTGGAAGCTTAGAGCGGCTGTGAATAATGAACCAAAAACGTTTTGGGTGACAAAGTATGTGAAGACGCATATTTGTTCTGTGTCGGACCGAGCAGCTATCCGTAGACGGCGCACACCGAAATACATTGGAAGTTTATTCATAGAACGCGTTGGAATCATTGATGGTATTGTGCTGAAGCATATCACAGATGCAATGAAGGCGATGTTTGGGATGAACCTGGATTATACGACTTCTTACCGAGCTTTGATATATGCTCAAGAAATGGTAAAGGGTACATTAGAAGATGGATATGAGAGGCTGCCTTCCTATTTGCATGAGATTGAGAAAGCAAATCCAGGAAGTGTCACAGACATTGTACATGATGAGAAGAACCGGTTCAAGTACCTGTTTATAATCGATGGAGGAGACCATCCATTCACAAATGATTGACCTGAATTATAACTGAAAAAATTAAGATGATCTTTTTGTATATAAGCTAAATCATCATCAACAAGAGAATTTTGAGTGTTGTTTATGATGAAATCTGCGTTGGACATATCCAACGAGAAATCCATTTCAACACCAACTCAATCCAAACAAAATGGAAAAAACAAAAGTTGATTTAGATATGAAATCGAGAAATGTTTTATTGAGTTTGGAGCTACGGAAAGAAAGATATTAAATACCACAAATGGTTGGTGAATTATATAAAAAGAAAAAAGAAAAAAGAGAAACAAATCCTAAAATACCACTTTGAGATAAAAAGCAATTTAAAGGCTAAAAATGCACTTAATCATGACAAGTGTTAGTCATTCATTAAGAGAAAGTTGGTCAAATGGCCAATATAATCTATTATTAAAGGGGCGCTTGCAAAAATGACCCATAAATTGAAGTCAATTGCAAATGTAACCCTCGATTTTTCTCTCTCCAACAAATGCCACATTGTCTCCTTTCTAACCTTGGTAGATATGATAATTCACGAAAATGCCATTAGTTTGCCATTATTTATGAATATATTTGATTTATTTCAAAAATGACAAAGACAAACATAACCTCATCTTCTTCACTTATTCACGAAAATGCCATAGACATCAATTCTTCCAACCACTATTAACAACCAGATCCGAAGCTCTTAATGCTCAACGGCCGCAATTTAACCTCTTTAAACTCACCATTTGAGTTAGCCAACTCATTTGTCACCATTTTCTTTTGATTTTCATCTCTAAAACTCGTAAATTCAATTTTTTTACAAATTTCAGACCCTTTTATATGTGCATAGAAGGGGATTCTTGCATACATAGAGTTTGGGTTTCTTTGGTGGTGGTCAGCCTCACAGTTTTTGACAGTCGACGAAGCTAAAAGCCAGATTCAGGTAATTCAAACATGATTTTCTGGGTTTTTCCATCTGTTTCGCGGGAGTAGACTTCATTTGCTGTCTACTAGTCAAAGCATAGGTTAGTTTTGCATTTGAACATTCGGCGAGTAGACTTCATTTGCAGTCTACTACTTTGCTTTGGTAAAAAAAATAATAAGACACGTCATACTCGTAGTGGCCAGGTTAGTTTTGCATTTGACCAAGAGGAGGGCTTTTCGGAGAAGTCTACTCGAGAAGTCTACTTTTAATGGAGGTTAATATTGCATTTGACCAGATTTTGACTTTTATAGTAGACTGTGGGTGCCGTCTACTGAGATTACTTTTGGGGTTGTCGAAAACATTAAAAAATTGATCATTAATATCATTTAAATAGTAGACTTCACTAGCAGTCTCCTTTCTGAGTAGACGGCTACCGCAGTCTACTATTAATTTAATCATAAATTTGGTCAACACCAGTACTAACCGAGTAGACTTCACTAGCCGTCTACTCAGAAAGTAGACTTCACTAGCCATCTACTAAGAAAGTAGACTTCTCCAAGAACTCTACTCTGATTTTGAATTGCAAAACTAACCCGAGAGAAGTCTACTTTAAAAGTAGAAGTCTACTTTCTGAGTTGAAGTCTACTTGTAGAAGTCTACTTTCTGAGTTGACTTCGTTAAGAAGTCTACTTGAAAAGTAGACTTCTTGGAGAAGTCTACTTCTTGTATGAAGTCTAACTCAGAAAGTCAAAGTTTGGTCAATTGCAAAACTGACCCATTTTTAAGAGTAAACTGCAAATGAAGTTTACTTTTGCAAATTGCCAATTAACGAATGCAGACTTCTCTAGACGTATTCTCGGGAGAGTAGACGTCTAGAGAAGTCTGCATTCGTTAATTGGCAATTGCAAAAGTAACCCGGGAGAGTAGACTTCTCTATGAAGTCTAACGAGTAGACTTCATACAGAAGTCTACTCCCTAATGATTTTATTAAAGTTGTAATTAGAGCATATTTATAACAAATTTTTAAGATTTTCTTGTTCATGCGTTGGTTTTAGCCTACCTACTTGCTTGTGTGTGAGTTTTACATGTTTATTTGATATATGCATTGCTGAATCAGATTTCTTGTTTCATATTGCAACTAGGTCACTAATAGTAGACTTCATTAGACTTCAAAGAGAAGTCTACTCTTTGTAATTAGATTTTTAATGTGTTTTGATTGTCTTTTTTGTAGAGAATGGTGGTTCACGTACCAGTTGTTTACGGAGTATGGATGATGCAAAATCAATCTTGGCATTTCGAAGTGGATAAACACAAAGGGGGGAGAATGTTCAGCTTGCGTGATGGTTGTACACTCACTGAGCTTCTTCAAATGGTAGAAGATGATTTCCGCGTGGAGAAGAATGTAGATATTGTGGAGTTATCTTATCCTTTACCGGATGCGATGCTTCAACAAATGCCTACAGATACCCCTCCTACGTATGTGACAAGTGATAGAAAAGTTAAGAGCTTTATCGAATTAGGTAAAGAACATGTTTTGCGCCTTTGTGTAACTAGAAGGAGCATGGATACTGGGAATGTTGATGTGGAGGGACGTGGGGAGGATTTGCATTATGATGATGTTGAAGATATGGAAGCATGTGACATGGAGGACGATAATGCGGATGGTTTTAATGGTATTGCTGGTGAGAATGATGATGAGTGTGGTCCGATGGATGGTGTTGATGCAGATCTTAAAGATGAGAGTGATGCGTTGGATGTGGATTATAGTGAATATGGGAAAGTGAAAGATGAGGATGAGGATGAGGATGATGTTAAGGATGAGGATCATATCTCGCCTGATGTTTTGGGTCGTCGTGTTCAAGGTGGACCGTCCAATGGGCACCTGGTCTGACAATATTTTTGTCATGCAGAGCTTTCCTAGCAAAGAAAAGCTTATATCAGAGCTGAATTTAACGGCCTTGATGTTAAAATTCGTGTTCAAAGTGTATAAGTCAACGAAGATTTTTTTTGTAGCAAAATGTTATGTGGGTGGATGCATTTGGAAGCTTAGAGCGACTGTTAAGAATGAATCAAACACGTTTTGGGTGACAAAGTATGTGAAGACGCATACTTGTTCTGTGTCGGACCGAGCAGCTATCCGTAGATGGCACACACCGAAATATATTGGACATTTATTCATAGAACGCGTTGGAATCATTGATGGTATTGTGCCGAAGCATATCACAGATGCAATGAAGGCGATGTTTGGGATGAACCTGGATTATACGACTTCTTACCGAGCTTTGATATATGCTCGAGAAATGGTAAGGGGTACATCAGAAGATGGATATGAGAGGCTGCCTTCCTATTTGCATGAAATTGAGAAAGCAAATCCAGGAAGTATCACAGACATTGTACATGATGAGAAGAACCGGTTCAAGTACCTGTTTATATCTTTCGGGTCTTCAATATCTGGTTTTAGGTACTTGAGGCGAGTTATTGTGGTTGATGGAACTCATCTAACTGGGAAGTATGGAGGGGTGCTGCTAGTTGCGGCTGGACAGGATGGCAACTTTCAGATATTTCCGTTGGCTTTTGGAATCGTTGACTCAGAATGCGATGCTTCTTGGGAGTGGTTTTTCATAAAATTGTGCGGCTGTTTTTCAGATGAATATTTGATTGTCATAGTCTCTGACAGGCACTCCTCCATAGCTAAAGTATGCAGCACTGTTCTACCCTGGGAAACACGCAGAATATGCTACTACCATCTACAACAAAACATTATCACACATTTTCATGGGAAGCAACTCATGTATTTGGTGAAAGGTGCTGCTTATGCGCATACGGTTTCCGACTATAACCGATATATGGATGCATTTCGACATGTAAATCCCAGCCTTGCAACATATTTGGTGAATGCGGATCCAAGGTTATGGTCACGAGTTCTCTTTCCCGGAGATAGATACAACATAAAGACAAGTAACATCGCAGAGTCTATCAATTTTGTATTTAAGCAAGCCCGAGGATTCCCCATATGGTTTCTCCTTGAGTTTATTCGAGAGAAGTTAGCGAGGTGGCATTGTAAAAGGCGGGAAGATGCTTTGAGTCTCACTACTCTTCATAGCTGCGGTGTTGAGTATTTGTTATCCATTCGCCAACATTATGCAGATAAGATGACAGTTCAACGCATAGACGGTTGGCGTTTCTTTGTCAAGGGTGGAACACGAGATTGTATGGTTGATCTGGAAGCTAGAAAGTGTGTGTATGGTGTTTTCGATGTGGAAAAAATACCATGTTCACATGCTATTGCAGCTGCAAATGAGGCACGTGTTCATTTTTCTACGCTTGTATGCCCTACGTATATGACTCAGTTTTTGTTTGCCACATACTCGGGTAATATCTTTCCCGCATCCGCATCTACTGCAGAACCTGGAACTTTTCCAAGTCTTATTCCTCCAATTGTTAAGCGTGCTCCTGGGAGGCAGAAGAAATCGAGGTGGCAAACTTGGCTAGAAATGGCAACGAAGAAGGGGACCAAACCTAGAAAGTTGCACAAACATTACAGTTGTTCAAATTGCAGACAACCTGGACATACTCGACCGCATTGTGTAAGTTACACTCTTCAGGGTTTGTATTGGTATGTTGTATTCTTGTGTGTTCCCAATTTTTTTTCTTCACATGGTTGCTGTTTGTTATAGGTGATGAGAGAAGCCGGACAGTGATGTCTACTCTTCTTTATGGATTTTTAATGCAGTCTACTCTTTGTAATGACGTCTACTTTTTTAATGAAGTCTCCTCTTTTAATGAAGTCTACTCTATATAATGAAGTCTACTCTATGTAATGAAGTCTATTATATGTAATGAAGTTTCCTCTATGTAATGAAGTCTCCTCTATGTAATGAAGTCTACTATATGTAATGAAGTCTCTTCTATGTAATGAATTCTACTTTTAACATGTCAGATAGTCGACGGTAATTATGCCTACTTACCCATACGTACGTGTCGTTTCGTTTTTTAAGTAATAAATAACTTCGTTTATATTAACTAGTCTCCACTTACCTATGTACGTGTCGTTTCGACTTCGTGTAGTATAAATGCCCTCTTTCCTCATTGTCTTTTTTACCTGTTTCATTACCGTTTTTACTGCCTTCTTCGTTAATAGTCACAGTTTCATCAAACAACCGAAAGAATGGCCGAATCGTCTTTACTCTCTTTCCCAACAGAGATTCAAGAGCTTATTACCCAACGCGTCGCCAATAATTCTCTGCTAGATCTCATTAACTTGAAAGAACTTGCAAAACACTCAAAGACGTTTCAGAGCGTCCCTCAGTCTATGCATCCGTGAATCTATTCAGTTTAACTGCGTATCACTGGTACGGTGGTGCACCGTTCATGGTCACGTGTTACGGACATGGAAATCCAGACGCGATTTTCCTGAAGGGCGCTGAAGACTACTTTCACTACGAGAGGATTGAGGATGGGTTGGAAAGGATTAAACTGGCAGCTGACAGAGGATCTGTGTTTGCTATGTATATATATGCAATGTTACACAAGGTATTTTATAATGATGCCTCTTACTTATGTCGGTTTACCCGCAAATTTATCCGTGCGGTAAGTACCCGTGTCCTACTAGATGAATGGGGTTGGCCTCCTTTGCTGCCTGCCTTATCCGAAAAAGGTAGAGTTTCAGAATTTTGTGCTTCCCAAATTGTAAACTTGCAATTGTACTCCTTGCAATCAATGGTACTATTGGTACCAAGATGAAATGAAGGATGCTGAGATGTGTGACGAATGTTTCTGGACAAGGGAGTAGGGAATTTTTTTAAAGTTATTCTGTGTCCCGTTTATGTCATTCACTTGACGATGTAATGAAGTCTACTCCCTATGATGAAGTCTACTCTTTGTAATGACGTCTACTCTTTATAATGACGTCTACTCTTTTAATGACGTCTACTCTTTTTAATGAAGTCTACTCATTGTAATGCCGTCTACTCTTAGTCAAGAAGTGTACTCGACGTACAGAAATATTATAACATTTACCACATAGTTTAAGTCAGAAAGATACAAATATTTGTGGTTAACAAAAGGCAACCGAGTCACACCCATTGTTTCAAAAAATAAATGGTGTGCAAAATTAGTAGTCACACCCATTGTTTCAAAAATGAAATGATGTGAAAAATTAGTATGAACCTGTGAGAACATGTGATGTCTCACACTGGTTCATACAAGTCCAAGTCTGACCAGTCACGTTTGTCCAGACCCCTTGATGTCGTCTCCACAAATATATCCCCAGCTAACTTTTCACGGATGGCTTTGATGTTGTTGTCGCTCAAGCTCGCAGGTATAGGGATTCCCAAAGCATGGCATTCAATGTACTTGTCGCAGAACACACCACAATCACCACTCTGGATGATCTGAGGCATTCCTAGGACCCGCTCATGTGTGTAAGCATCTAATGGCCAATCTTCTTTGTCACCGGGTGAAAGCTCCCGGAGAAGGTATGGCAGCATCACCGCGATCGGCTCCACCGTCTCAGCTATTTTGTCATCTCTGTACAGTGATTCTGCACTGTCCCATATGGTGATGTGCCTCTTCGGGATAGATATCCAGAGAGCTATCCAGTGGTCGGTTCCTATGTGCATTGGAGCGTATATATCGTCGACCTCGACCCCCAACATCTTATTTGTCGGGCAGTATTGTGGGCTTTCTCCTGAATGGAGTTCATACGCTCGCGCTGGTAATATTCACCCTAGTCCATTGGGGTTTGGTATGCAGTCTTTAAAGGCTTGATATTTTTTCGACCACATCGTCCCGAAAAGAGTATCCAAGATGAAGATTCTATCCGACCGGAACCATTCAGGATGTTCGGACATGCGCTTCCGGAGGAGATTAATCGCAGCATCTAACTGCTGCAATGTAGCAAATATGTTAACGATGTCTATTCAAGAAATCTATTCAAGAAATCTACTCAAGAAGTCTAACCAAGAAGTCTAATCAAGAAGTCTAATCAAGAAGTCTAACCAAGAAGTCTAACCAAGAAGTCTAACCAAGAAGTCTAACCAAGAAGTCTTATTCAATGTACCGTGTCTTTAAGCCATTGCTGTCGAGTGCGGAGAATGTACCACCATTCAACGGTACCACCCTTTTTTCTTTTCGGGTAATCACTGCAACCAACAAATAATATTTCATGTCAATCTTGAAACTAGTAACAACAATATTAACAAATTTGGTACTTACGGCTGTGTCTTAAGCCACTCAATAACTTGTTTGGTCTTGTCTTTGTCAACAGGTGCAAATGGGTCATACCCACTGCAATTGAGTGTTCTTTCCTTTGGCCGCTGGAACAAAGGGGGGATCTCTTCCTTTTTCAGTTGTGCTTTTTCTCTGGTCAGTCTATCCAATTTCGTGGCAGTGGTAATCTGAGCGGCCTTTCTCCTAGTGTTTTGTTTCTCTAATCTAGCAGCAATTTCCTCCGGCGTGAGTTCACGATTCCCAAGAAACTCGACACTAGGTGGTGGTCTTTGGTCTCTCCCGTCGGTAACGCTTTCTTCCGCTTGAATTTTCTGCATATTAACAGAATAGTATACCATAAATCAAAACGTTTAAGGAACAACTTCAACAAGAGAAACACAAAACTTCAATAATTTTATGTTGTTGCCATAACATAATTAAATGAACACGAAGACAAGGAAGTACTTGAACAAGCAGAACAACACGATTTCCAACATTCCAACATAACTGAAATGCCCGTGTTTTTAAACTAAACCATATTTCTCGGTTTTCTGCGACGTTTTCTCACATCATTCTGTGATAGGGGGAAGGATCGGAACTAACCCGACCATGCTGATCTTTGTCATTGGACTTCACATGCTCATCAGTCCTCGCGGTTTTCAAATGCTCCGACATCTTTGCAATGGATAGCTCGAGAGCTTCCACTCTCACGGACAGGGCCTCTATCTTTCCCGCGCAGTTGGCGAGGCCTTCCCCCAATGACTGAAGAGAGTGATGCGAGACATTTATCCAAATAGGTCTTCAATGCCTCCACGACATTCACCCCGGTGTCTGCTACCCGAGAAGAGGTCTCTACACGAGACCTCTTTCTGCTTTCTGAATCTGAGTCGACTTCTCTTTTCTGCTTCAGGTTGTAGTCTGCGACCTTCGCTTGGATTAAGTTGTTGTTTGAGACATTAACACCATCGAGAAGCCAATCATTTTTCGTCCACACCCATGTGACACCGTCAGATAACTGACCCAGCACTGCCATGACGACGTTGTGAATCTCAACATCCTCTACATCATCATCATGCCACAATGGGAACATTTCTGACGGACTCTTCAACACGCAGTGGTTAAAGCGGATCTATGGGTTCAAAATACATCACCCACGTTACTAAACAGTCACTATAGTATAATCGATAAGTCTAACAAGAAAGTGTACTTCATAAGTTACCTGCTTCAGCATGCTCTCTTTAATATACTTCCGACTCCGCTGTCCCTGGTAGGCCAGAATCGGTTCAACTGAGCCACCGTGTTCAATGGGATATCCGTATTGTTGTCCAAAGTCCGGCATGGCCTGGTACACCCATACCTGAAGCACTTCCGCAAATCCGTCAATGGAGTAGGATCTGGTCAAGTCTTTCTCCTTGACCGACTCGATGAGGTTCTTGAATGCTACCCTTCCCCAAGGGTATTCCTCAAACTTATCAATGTCCATTACTAGGCGAGCAAGCTGAATCCTTGTGACTGAAATTGATTTCCATGCTTCAATAAAGCCAGCATATATGGCTAGGTACCCTAACCGGATACAATCCTCCCTACTCCAGGTAGGGGCCTCCGTACACGCACGTGTCAGATCATCAATACTTGGACCGACATCGATAGGAACACCCAGCCTTCTCCAGAATTCTTGCATCTCGGGGGTTATGTCTACGTCGGGCTGCTCCAAATTTGGAACGTGCTTGCAATTGAGTCTCGTGATATACTCGAACTCATTGAGAGAGAACCTCAATGGGTTATTTCCAACTAGGCTCCAAATTTCGTACTTCCTCTTGCACACTAGCTGGAACCCGAGCATATAATGCACCACCCGCAATGCCCATCCAAAATCCGATTTGTAGAACTTCAAAAATACACCCAGTCTTACTCTTTTAACTCATTCCACTCATCTGGAAGAAGTGCTTGTTCCAAGGCGGGGAATAGCTTGGAGTCGTTGCTGTAGTAGGCAATACTCTTTAGTGGCTGTGGTTCATCACCTTTGCTGAATTGCCTTCAGGGAAACACTGGCCTTGCCATTCTGCAAAACGTAAGACACAATCAGGACAGGAAAGCAGAAAAGAAGTCAACTCGAGATGTCTACTCCTACACGAGATGTCTACTCTTACACGAGATGTCTACTTGTACACGAGATGTCTACTCCTACACGAGATGTCTACTCCTACACGAGATGTCTACTCCTACAGGAGATGTCTCCTCCTACACGAGATGTCTCCTCCTACACGAGATGTCTACTCTTACACGAGATGTCTACTCCTACACGAGATGTCTACTCCTACATGAGATGTCTCCTCCTACACGAGATGTCTCCTCCTACACGAGATGTCTACTCTTACAAGAGATTTCTACTCCTACACGAGATGTCTCCTCCTACATGAGATGTCTCCTCCTGTCTCCTCCTACACGAGATGTCTCCTCCTACACGAGATGTCTACCCCTACCCGAGATGTCTCCTCCTACATGAGATATCTACTCCTACACGAGATGTATCCTCCTACACGAGATGTCTCCTCCTACACGAGATGTTTCCTCCTACACGAGATGTCTACTCCTACCCGAGATGTCTCCTCCTACACGAGATGTCTCCTCCTACACGAGATGTCTCCTTTACCGTTTTACGACGAGGTTGGGGGGGCCAGATACAAATCTCAAGCGGCGGCGACGGAATAATCTAAGTACAAAGTAGAGGAGAGGAAAGGCGACGGATGCGAGGAGAGGCGACGGATGCGACCGACGCGAGGAGAGGCGACAGAGGCGAGGAGAGTCGACGGAGGAGACAGAGGCGACGGAGGTGACAGAGGAGACGGAGGCGACAGAGGCGACGGAGGCGATAGAGGCGACGGAGGGGACGGAGGCGAGGAGAGGCGCAAAGGAGGAGATAAGAGTATGTGATTAAACCAATTAGATTGAGAAAGTACACATATCGATAAATCAAGAGAAATAGGATGAAGAAAGATTACCGGATTGAGGCGAGGAGTGGCGTCAGAGAACGGCGGAAGCTTATGGCGGAAGCTTAGGGTTTCAGAGACAAAGAATAGCGGAAGCTTATGGCGGAAGCTTAGGTTTTTTTTTTATTACACAAACAGTAATAAATACTACAATGTTATTGAACGGTTACAGTTCTCGAGACAATTTACTTACTAAAATCATTACTTATTTCTCGAGACAAACAGCGACGTTTCCCATTATTTTATATTTTATTATTTGTCAACTGCTACAATCATTACATATTTTATATTTCCCGCTTATTAATTTTAACTTTCCGCCTAAGCAAATTTTCGAATTTTCAGAATTTTCAATTGGTCAAATTTAAAAATTTTAAGTTTTTCAGATTTGCAGATTTTTTAAGATTTTAAGATTTTAAGATTTACAGATTCTCGTATTTCATATTTTCAGATTTTCATATTTTCGAATTTTGAAATTTTGAAATTTTCAGTTTTGGACTTAACGAATTTCCCAGTAGACTTCACTTTTACGCGAGAAGTCTAATGGATAGTGTACTCGAGAAGTCTAATGGATAATGTACTCGAGAAGTCTAATGGATAGTGTACTCGAGAAGTCTACTTTTGTTCAGTTATTTCTTATGAAATTTGGCAGAATTTTCAACAAAGGCGAAATATATATGTCAAATGACTCAGTTATTCAAGCAGGCGGTTCATACATATTATAGACCTTACTCTAATCCTAAACTAAGATCTAGAAAGGAGAATACAAAGGTAGATGGTCAGACCTATGACTGTGAGGACTACACCAGCCACCATCTGCTTCTTCATAAGCATGGTAGGATAAAAATCGTCAATTAGATAGCAAAGTTGAGATAACTATGCATCAATCTGAGGCATAAAAGCAGAAGTCTCTTCTGCTACTCGGTCCCTACATTCCGCTTTCTTTTCCAGGGCGACTCTGAGATCTTGGATTTCCTGCATCACAGCCTCATCCCACCACTTGAATATATGATGGCCACCATCCTAAACAAGAACATAGACATCCACCATCATATTAATATGGTTAACACTCAAATGGAAAATGAAAAACACAACGACAGCCTTATTTTCTTATAGTTCTTGCATCCATAGAATACACGACCCGGATTTTCATCTGTAGTGGATGGGAAAACCCGATTTACCAGACTTTTGAGATCTAAGCATAGGAGTTGGGGAGGTTACTTCTGGTTCTCCGACACTCCAAAGATTCCTCGAACTACTCGATGGTTGACTGTAGCTGTATCGACCCATCTCTGGGTACAAATCAAACAACAAATCATTGCAAAACGTATTAGACATCTAAATCATCAATATACTTGAAAAAAACTATAAACAAGTTGATTTAGAGGCTAGTTGATTTCGAGGATTACTATATATTCAGATCTGTTAGAGAGTGAGATAAAGAGACAATCGCCGTATAATGTGTATGAGAGAGAGAGAGAGAGAGAGAGAGAGAGAGAGAGAGAGAGAGAGAGAGAGAGAGAGAGAGAGAGAGAGAGAGAGAGAGAGAGAGAGAGATACGCGGCGTAATAAGAAATTATGGTTAAAGTGTCGGCGACTCAGATTTATATAAGGGTGTCAATTTCCGGTTAAGTTAAATTACATAAAATCTAACATTAAACAAATTACACATCATTATATTCTTAATTTTGTTTTCCAAATAAGCTTAAATGTAATATTAAACTCTCATTTATATAGATTTATTTTATCAAAACCATAACCATGATATCTATCCATATCAAACCCTATATTTCAACCTTACATGTATTTGGTTTGTACCCTCATTTATCTTCATTCATTTAAATTGAGTGATTTTTATGAAATTTTATTTTATATAGGTGATAATTACACATGTGATATTTATGTATACAAATCGTTTACCAAAATAATTTTTATAATTTTTATAATTAAAATTTAAGATTAAATCACGGAGTATACTTCATAGAGAAGCCATGAAGTTTACTATTATACTTTCACGTTATATGGAAACTTTATTTCGGTAAAATGACTGATTTTTATGAAATTTTATTTGATATAGGTGATAATTACGTATGTGATATTTATGTATACAAATGTTTTATAAAATTAATTTTTATACTTTTTGTAATTAAAATTTAATATTTAATCACGGAGTAGACTTCATAGAGAAGCCATGAAGTCTACTATTATACTTTCACATTATATGAAAACTTTATTTCTTTAAAATGACTGATTTTTATGAAATTTTATTTTATATAGGTGATAATTACGTATGTGATATTTATGTATACAAATTTTTTATCAAATTAATTTTAATAATTTTTATAATTAAAATTTAAGATAAAATCACGGAGTAAAGTGCACAGAGAAGTATACTACGGAAGTCTACTGTTTAAACGTAAACTTCTCAAGGGTTATAAGGGTCATTTTTCCTTTCGCTTTTTTGTTTGTTCATTAGGGAGAAACTGGTATTTTCCTTATCCATATGGGTTATTTTTGTTGAATGTCCAATAAGGGGTCTAGATTTGCATTCAAAACCAAATAATGAGTTAAAATCAGTAATTCCCCATTATTAAATTCAACAACTTTCTAATTTATGTAGTCGTGGTAATACATATATTTAATTTAATGCCAAAAATACCCTTCCACTATACATTATTATCATTTTTTGTTTTTTTTGTTTTTGTTTTTTTCTGTATATATATATATATGTGACAACATTTTAGATATCTAAAATATGCATTTCTCTAATTTTTCTTTATTTTTGATTTTTTTCATATATATTGATTCAATCTCATGTTCTTATTGTCTTTTTAATATTTACCACAAAATTGAAATTTTAAAAATAAAAAAACAATTACTTGAAAATTTTATATGTGAACACTTTCTTTTTTTATCTAAGAGCATTGTAGCAAAATGCTATTTGTGCTAATTATCATGTTTTTATATATATATAAAACACAGCATTATATAATTTTTTTAGATATAATACTTTTCAAGTTTACAATTTACCCTTTCCAAAATTACAATTTACAATTTGGAACCTGCAATTGTCACTTGGGAATGTCTGTATATAGGAGAATTTGAGATTTAATATTGTTCGTTGAAGATCATAAATTTTATCCTTTTTTCCTATGACATTCAGTGTTAGTTTTGTTGATTCGGTCATTTTTTAGTGAGGCTTGGTGCAGCGACAATGGTTTTCCTACACAAACTCCAATGGCTTTTAATGTTTTGTATTTCTCTGAAAAAAATTGATTGAGATACTGTTTTTATTTTATTTTTTTAGATATAAATTGGATTATTACAATTTGAACCCCTTCTAATTTACCTACATTTCACTATGATTCAACAACTCTAATTCATTCATCGCTAATATATAGTCTTAATCGATCCATAAAGTATGTTAAAAACCCAATATACATACCAAAAATATGATTTTTTTTCAAATCTAATTCAATTTGCAATTTCAATCAATAATATCAAATATACTAGTTATACATTCTTATCCAGTAATACGATTTGTACCCAATATTCCTATCGCTGGAACTTAAATTGAATGATTTTAGGTATACAAATTTTAATCTACTTACGATTCATGTCAATTCAACCACTGGAATCTATTTATTACTAATGCATAGTCTAAATAAACTCATAAATCATGGTTCTAACTCTAACATGTTGTATAGAATATGATCGGTCCATGTAAAGCTTTTGGGTAACCTTTAACATGTTGTATCGAATCCTTATTATATCAATAAGACTTCTCTTTTTTTCTATCTCCTTTAGTTCCGCATAAATGGTAGATAGAGTAACCTCCTGGAATAGTTTTGTTAGGATGTTGGATAGGGCCGTAGTCTCATGGAGACTAAGAAGTGGAACAACCGGTCTGGGTCGTAGTATCTGGGTCGGGGTGTTTCAAGTTGGTATCAGAGCATGCTTGATTCTAGGACAGTGAGGTTGTGAGATAGTACACACACACGTCAGGCGCTGAGGGACTAGTGTTAGGTTTTTCTTGTTTTCCCTTGGTTCAATAGGTTAGTAGATGATTCTAATATACACTGAACTTGTAGGGTGAGAAAAACAAATCCTCTCGGAGGAAGAAATCTAAGAGTACAGCATTGAAGACTACTCCGGCAGGAGTAGGAACCTCCAACCAAGTGGTTGATGAGCGACCTGTGGTCTGGAATGGGGAAACCGGTACGGTACTTCCCTTCCCAGCCACTTAGACCTGGAAGGGGGTGAATGGGACCGAGCATGTGGTAGACAAGGAGATGGCCGAGTCATCCAACATGGAACGAGACCATGTTGGTAAGGACACCGGGACTGATGGTGTGAACCAACCGGCACCTCCTTCTACGAAAGAGATGTGGGCAGCCCTGAAAATGGTCATGACTCAGATGACCACATTGACTCCGACCCTCACACCGGCTGAGAATCCTACCGTGGGGCAGTCCACGAGGAAGAAAACTACTATGGTTCTGAAAGGGGCCCAGCAGTCAAGGACGAGGATGTGGTTGAAATAAATCCGCCTCCGTAGAGTAGATTATTTGAGTCTACTGGATCACATTTCCCGTTTGGGAACTAAACACTTCAAAGGGAGCATAGATCCCGTTGAAGCGGATGAGCAGAGAAGCTGTCTAGTACGGAACTTCAGCTCGACCTGATTTCGTGAGGACTACAGGAAGGACATGTAACGTCCCCAATTCCAACTAAGGCCCTGAGTACGGACCATGAGGCCAGAGAGAAGGGCCGTGTCAAAAGACTTTGGTCATAAAAGACATGGTCCGGAAGGGTGATGGCCGGTAAGGACGTTGGTTTCTATCCAAGCTACAAAATGATGGGAATTAGCTAGACCCAGGTGAAACATCAGCTGCGAACAGCTGGGGTAGCTCACGGTCCAGTATGGACAGTGACACTCGAGCTGGAAATACAGAGATGAGGAAAGACAAAATGGAAGTTAGTGGTTTTGGTTTAAACCATGATTAAAGGGGTATCTTAACATGGTGTCTTAAGAAAAAAGGAAATTAATTTAAATGAAAAATGGTCAAATATCTAAGAAACGTATCTTAGATAAGATACTTAAGAAACAATTCTTAAGTGACACATGCCATTCTATGATTGGATTTTAATTTTTTGCAAGTAAAAAAAAATCTGATCTCTCTCGTCTCTTCTCTCTCTCTCTCGACCCTTCTCTCTCTCATCTCCATAAGATATTTCTTCAAGATTTAAGAACCTAAGATTTAAACTCATAAATCAAGAGTTCTTATTTATGAGCTCTTAACAGAAATTTAATAATAAGATATTAATTAAGAACCCCATATGAGTTTCTCCTTTAATCATACTCTTAGGATCAAGGAAGAAGACAAAGTCTTGGATTTGGGATTACTACAAGGAATATAATTCTTCATATGTAACTACCATTATTGTGGGAAGGAAATGACTTGTCCAACTAAGTCCGGCACATTCAATCTGAAGAAACATCTAGAAGGATGCAAATCTTACAATGTATAGGTAGCTGCTAATAAGTTTGTTAACTCTTGATGAGAAAGAGAAACTAGGTATATGCAAGGTATCTGAAAAAAATGTTTAGGGATGCTACAAATGAGATGATGATATTGGCAGAATTGCCATTAGCTTTCGTAGATAGCTTATGTTGGAGACATATCTTTTCAACAGTGCAGCTTTATCAGACTCACTCTCGAAAATACATGCACAAGAGACATAGTGGAGATTTTTATTAAAAGGGAAGCAGTTATGAGGCATATTCTTGGCCAGAACAAGCAGAGCCTGTTGCTAACTACATACATATGGGTTGCTTCACATACTTCAGCTAGTAATATGGTAATAACAGTTCATTTCATTGATTCTAGTTGAAGGTTAAAGAAGTTGATCATAGGCTTCAAAAATATTTCGGATCATAAATGTTTTTGACTCGAGGAAGAAGACAAATTTTGCTCACCTCTACTTTGAAAAGCTTTATGGCAAAGAGAGCATCCGCTTCACTCTTCTTTATGGGATAATGATGAAGATATTGAAAATTTTGGTTGATGAATACAATAGTTCTGTTAACAAAAATGCTACTGGTGGGTCTTCTCAGTCACAAGGCACATTGTTTACTCAGCCTCAAGATTAAGTTATAGGTGATGACTGTGAGGTATTTGAGAGAAGAATTCTAATTAATGGTGTCAGTGATTAAAGAATGGATATTCTATACAAATATCATGTGAAAGAATCTAAAATTCCATAATCAGTTAATAAGTTGGAACTATACTTAAACGAACCGATTAAGCATCTGAAGCTTATGAAAAGTACAGAGTATGATGTCTTAGATTGGTGGAGGAGAAATAGTCTCAAGTACCTGGTTCTGTCTCGTAGATAGGGAAATACTTGTAATGCAAGTGTCATTGGTAGCATCAGAATATGCATTTAGTACAAGTGGGAGGGTGTTAGACCCGTATACGAGTTGTTTGATACCCTACATAATTGAAGTGTTGATGTGCACTGAGCAGTGGTTAAAGTGCAAAATCAAAATGAATGAAAAAGGAGTGATTACAATTAAATAACTTATTTCAGAGGTGGAGGACCAAATAATTTTATTATATGAGAATGATCAATAAGGTAACATATTCTACATTCTTAAGTAGTTAAGTTCCTTCGTTGTTCTTAAATCTCCATTGCAAATGACTAAATCTCATTGACTCCTTGTTATTTGTATGGAGACTATGGAGGATGGGAATGAGGATTTTTAATGTATATGTCTTCATCAAAAGGCAAAGGCTCTTGTTGCTCAAGTATCTTGGAAGTGTTTTATTGGTTGGAACCCCTTAATACTTTGATGTTTGTAACTTTTTCCACTCGAAATTTTTTGCATTTTGTACTTTAATTATCTTTTGTGTGTCTTGGTCAAGAACTTTGGATTTGAGTTTGATATTTTCAATCAAATGTGTTGTATTAGTACATGTTTAGATTTAAATTTCCTTTGGGTAACTGCCTTTAAATTGGGGTTCGGTTAAAATGTTGATTATTTTGGATATAATGGAGTGAGTAAAACCAAAGTAAATTGAAATCATCATATATCCAAAATTATGTACTCAGAGTTGAGATCCGAATCGACCCAGAACCAGTTGGACTCGAACAAAACCCAATTCAAAAAACATATAGGTACCTATTGGATAAAAAAATATTGTACCTAAAAGATCTGGAACCGATTGGATAGGATCCATAACTGACTTTAAAACCCAAATGCCCAGACCTACCCGTATATATGTTTATCACATTATTGAAAAATGAAAAAGTCGAAAATGAATAATTGGTGGTTTCGATGACTATCATTACCTAAAAAATTAAATAGACATTAACCTTATTTTTCCCATATAAATACTTCATCTATCATTCCATAGTGAATTAGGATTTTGATTTATTTTCTTTCTTTTACGTTTTATTATTTTGTAGGATTCTATTTACATAGTTTTTTTTTTTTAAACAAGTTGATCACTACATATTGCTCATCATTTTAATTTGTTTTTGTTCTGCTCAAAAGATCTAAGCTTGAGCTTGTTGTAGTGTAGTTCTAATTATAAGAATATCATGAAAGTAGTATGTTTTTTTTATTCTAACATAACCTTTTGTTTAATCAGACAAGTTCATCATTTGATATAATTCTGCAATCTAATTTTCATAGATAATATGATTATGTCTATGGGTCTGATTGGTGTAACAATAAAAGCGGTTAGAAAAAAAAAATGTAAATTAGCTACCAATCACCAAAGCGGTTGGACAAATTGTTACACAAATAGAAAGCGGTTGCAACAGCTTTCATATAACACTAACCACTTTCGCTTACAGCTTTGCACAATTCACTAACAACTTACAGCTTCTGTTAACAGCTAATATAACTGTTCCGCTTTTGTACACCATTCGGATCCTATGTGTTACAAAATACATTCTAAATAAATTGTTATTTTATATTGTAAGTTGTAATATTAAATTTGAAATTTTTGAATTTTTTTTACAGTTTGATCAATTGAAAGTTAAATAATTTTAGTGAAATAATATTTTGATTTATTAATTTAATGAAACTTTTTGTTTTCTCTCAAAATTAATACCAAATTATTAGGATCTGGAAATCTTAATCGAAAAAGAGCCATATTTTTAGGACAGCATTATACGTAAGTCAACTGTTCAAATTGAGCCTAACACTAAATCAATTTGTAACATCCCGATTTTTGGTATATGGGGGTGCATGTGAAAAGGCTTAAGAAAATTGATTTGGATATCTATGTTAATAAAGTGCACTTACATTTCCGGTTACACATCCAGAGAGAACAGTAGGTTAAGTGTGCTTGAGATGAAGTAGTCAAATGATGGGTGACCTTTCGGGATGTGATTCTCGGTACTGTGTGCATGAAGATAAAACATGAATGGTCAGATGATGATTGCAGGATCAGTAAATAAGTCTCTTTTGAGCCTTCCAAAAATAATGCACCGACCGTTGGACAGAAGTGGGTCCACAGGCCCTAGAGAACACGTGGAGACCCACTGGTAAGGACGGCTGGATTGTTATACAATTATTCTAAAATTATACTATGATTACTTTGAAATTGGTTTTACGTCTTATACCTAGGTTTTTCTATATATATATATATATATATATAAATTGGTGCTGTGGTAGTAATCCTTAAGTTGAGTTCTATGTCATGGTTCCATTTTCACATGTGCAATTTTAGTCATTTTAACTTAGCTTAAACAAAAGCTAGAACAGACATTCCCATTGTATATTCTTCATAAAGATTATATAATTTGTATTTCTAATACAAGTGACGACCATCTGTTTTTATTCGATTTTTTCACTTGATACTTCTTTTGTATTTCTAACCAAATTTGATAAATTTACTAAATAAAATTAGAATTTTAAAACTACAAAAATTTAGTTTTAAAAATTTTCGTTTTTTTAACCAATTACAACACTTTTCACCCGCTGAATACGATAATCGCATTTTCGAACAGGAAAAAAAATCTATAAACAGAAAGATGAGATAAAAATCATAACCTTATGAACATATTTAATTTTATTAAGAATATAAATAATTTTGAATATGAATTTAGCGATGTTTCCAAGGCCATCTATCAACATGTACAATATTTAAGATTTTAGCACTAATGTAAGTAATGAATTTACAACTGTAATATTGAGTATAATAATATTGTAAATTACTATTTTCAGTTAAATAATATTGAACTATGAAGATCTGAGAATTCAAAGCGGACGAAAAGACCCCATAAATAAATATAAGATTATGTTAGTATTTAAGATTTTATCGAAAAATAGAAATTACAATTTAAAACATTTTAACACAAAATTAAGATTTTTGTATCTCATTAAAAATTTGTAACTTTAACATTGCGTCACGTTGTTATTTCAAAATTTTGGTTTAAACTGTGCATGTGCTTCAACTTGTGTGATTCTTATTCAATATAAGAATATTAATAAGTATATATGCAAGATCAAAATTCTTGATTAATAAAAAAGCATATAATGAAAATAATTGTCACTATCTTTAAATAAAAACCACATACTATAACATATGTCTTATAAAAGATAGATATAAGTTTATTAACAAAAATAAGAGAGAAGGAAAAAAAACAAGATAGATAGATAGAAATATTTTGAGTAGACAAATTTCTTTCACAGAAAATTAGTACCATCCATGCATGAGCTTCTTAGTGGCATCCATGCGATCACAGACCTTCGTAAAGTAATCATCCCATGAAAACGTTGCAGCTGGCTCGAGAACACAACCTGGTGTTGTAGATGTGTCGGCCAATGGTTCTGCGGTCTGTATTGTAACTTCCATACTCAGATTCATTTCTCCATCAAAAAAATTGTCACAGTCATCCTTAGTATTTTCTGTTTCTTTGGTCTTGGGAGGATCATTCTTGATTGTGATATGCCTTATGTAGCTTTCAAGGATGTCATTCTGGTGCTGATTTGCATTTTTATCACTTTGCTTCCTTTTCATCAACTGTATCCGACGCTTTGTACCGTTCCAGCGATTCTTAGTATCATTTTCACTTCTTCCAGGAAGCTTTTGGGCGATCTCGGTCCATTTGTTCCCACAAACCTTGTGGGCTTCAACCAATATTTGATCCTCCTTTTTATTCCAAGCCTTTATCTGAAATCACACATTAATATATATATATATACATATATAACAGATTGTATTAAATGTATATAAAAAATTGCTCATATTATTATAAGTGTATGTGTATGAGTTTTGATCAACGAAAGTAGCATAAATTTCCGTTTTATATGCAGATAAACATAAATTACTTGTAATTGAAAAAACAAAACAATGGAAATTTCATTAGGATTGATCTGCACATTTTAAAACTCTGGAAAAATTAATTTTGTAATTTTGTTTGGACTATAGTCTTATAAATTGATTTGAATAAGGAAAAAAAAGCATTGAGATATCAAGAAAAAAGATCACCTTGAGGCCAGGACGGAGATGGTTGTACCACCTCTCTCTACATTGTTTTCCAATTCGTGTTCCGAGCATATTTGCAATCAGTTTCCATTTTTTTGTCCCATAGAGCTCCACTAATTTTCTTAATTTTCTATATTTTTACATGTCCAACAACACATAAGTATATTGAAACATCCTCAAGAAAAACAAAAAAACAAAAAATCATACAAGGCAAAATAATATACTTGTAAAAATTTTGTGGATAAAATTAATTTTTATTTTTTTATTTTCGATTTTATAATATGAGTCAAAAAAATATAGCCGATAAATAAAATGATAAAAAAATATAAAAACTTACATATTTTCATCAAGATTCCATTGCCCTTTGTTGATGTTGTCTTTCGTCAAATGTATGTTTGTCTTCACTGCTTTCTTATTCTTCTCTCGATCGGCCACTTTATTTATCTTTGTGGTTGTGCTTTTTATACCCTCAGGCACCAAAAGATCAAATGGATGAGACTGAACCATGAAATTATCAACAATTGGCTCATAACCACTAGTGTTAAGCCTTTTGTTGTATACAGTATCATCCCACATAGCATTCACCCCAAAATTATGAAAAATGTCAAATTTGCCCCTAGGTTCTATGGAGATTGGGGTGTTATAGGTCATGTAGTTTTGGTTGTTGTTGCTTATGTTACTAATGGATTTATCAAAAGGGTTGGTTTTTGAATAGGAATCGGTATCCATGAATAGATGTTTTGATGGTATTTCTGTTATGGGAGAGTTGTAAACCGAGAGATTTTGAGTAGGAGCCTAACTTTGATTAAACGGGTTGTAATTTTGGTTTGTCATCAATGGTTTCAGATTTTGGTGAGTAGGATAAGATATACTGGTCATAATCGATGGAGGAGACCATCCATTCACAAATGATTGACCTGAATTATAACTGAAAAAATTAAGATGATCTTTTTGTATATAAGCTAAATCATCATCAACAAGAGAATTTTGAGTGTTGTTTATGATGAAATCTGCGTTGGACATATCCAACGAGAAATCCATTTCAACACCAACTCAATCCAAACAAAATGGAAAAAACAAAAGTTGATTTAGATATGAAATCGAGAAATGTTTTATTGAGTTTGGAGCTACGGAAAGAAAGATATTAAATACTACAAATGGTTGGCGAATTATATAAAAAGAAAAAAGAAAAAAGAGAAACAAATCCTAAAATACCACTTTGAGATAAAAAAAAACAATTTAAAGGCTAAAAATGCACTTAATCATGACAAGTGTTAGTCATTCATTAAGAGAAAGTTGGTCAAATGGCCAATATAATCAATTATTAAAGGGGTGCTTGCAAAAATGACCCAAAAATTGAAGTCAATTATAAATGTAACCCTCGATTTTTCTCTCTCCAACAAATGCAACATTGTCTCCTTTCTAACCTTGGTAGATATGATAATTCACGAAAATGCCATTAGTTTGCCATTATTTATGAATATATTTCATTTATTTCGAAAATGACAAAGACAAACATAACCTCATCTTCTTCACTTATTCACGAAAATGCCATCGACATCAATTCTTCCAACCACTATTAACAACCAGATCCGAAGCTCTTAATGCTCAACGACCGCAATTTAACCTCTTTAAACTCACCATTTGAGTTAGCCAACTTATTTGTCACCATTTTCTCTTGATTTTCATTTCTAAAACTCGTAAATTCAATTTTTTTACAAATTTCAGACCCTTTTATATGTGCATAGAAGGGGATTCTTGCATACATAGAGTCTGGGTTTCTTTGGTGGTGGTCAACCTCACAGTTTTTGATAGTCGACGAAGCTAAAAGCCAGATTCAGGTAATTCAAACATGATTTTCTGGGTTTTTCCATCTGTTTCGCGGGAGTAGACTTCATTTGCTGTCTACTAGTCAAAGCATAGGTTAGTTTTGCATTGGAACATTCGGCGAGTAGACTTCATTTGCAGTCTACTACTTTGCTTTGGTAAAAAAAATATATAAGACACGTCATACTCGTAGTGGCCAGGTTAGTTTTGCATTTGACCAAGAGGAGGGCTTTTCGGAGAAGTCTACTCGAGAAGTCTACTTTTAATGGAGGTTAATATTGCATTTGACCAGATTTTGACTTTTATAGTAGACTGTGGGTGGCGTCTAGTGAGATTACTTTTGGGGTTTTCGAAAACATTAAAAAAATGATCATTAATATCATTTAAATATTAGACTTCACTAGCAATCTCCTTTCTGAGTAGACGGCTATCGCAGCCTACTATTAATTTAATTGTAAATTTGGTCAACACCAGTACTAACCGAGTAGACTTCACTAGCCGTCTACTCAGAAAGTAGACTTCTCCAAGAAGTCTACTCTGATTTTGAATTGCAAAACTAACCCGAGAGAAGTCTACTTTAAAAGTAGAAGTCTACTTTCTGAGTTGAAGTCTACTTGTAGAAGTCTACTTTCTGAGTTGACTTCGTTAAGAAGTCTACTTGAAAAGTAGACTTCTTGGAGAAGTCTACTTCTTGTATGAAGTCTAACTCAGAAAGTCAAAGTTTGGTCAATTGCAAAACTGACCCATTTTTTAAGAGTAGACTGCAAATGAAGTTTACTTTTGCAAATTGCCAATTAACGAATGCAGACTTCTCTAGATGTCTTCTCGGGAGAGTAGACGTCTAGAGAAGTCTGCATTTGTTAATTGGCAATTGCAAAAGTAACCCGAGAGAGTAGACTTCTCTATGAAGTCTAACGAGTAGACTTCATACAGAAGTCTACTCCCTAATGATTTTATTAAAGTTGTAATTAGAGCATATTTATAACGAATTTTTAAGATTTTCTTGTTCATGCGTTGGTTTTAGCCTACCTACTTGCTTGTGTGTGAGTTTTACATGTTTATTTGATATATGCATTGCTGAATCAGATTTCTTGTTTCTTATTGCAACTAGGTCACTAATAGTAGACTTCATTAGACTTCAAAGAGAAGTCTACTCTTTGTAATTAGATTTTTAATGTGTTTTGATTGTCTTTTTTGCAGAGAATGGTGGTTCACGTACCAGTTGTTTACGGAGTATGGATGATGCAAAATCAATCTTGGCATTTCGAAGTGGATAAACACAAAGGAGGGAGAATGTTCAGCTTGCGTGATGGTTGTACACTCACTGAGCTTCTTCAAATGGTAGAAGATGATTTCCGCGTGGAGAAGAATGTAGATATTGTGGAGTTATCTTATCCTTTACCGGATGCGATGCTTCAACAAATGCCTACAGATACCCCTCCTACGTATGTGACAAGTGATAGACAAGTTAAGAGCTTTATCGAATTAGGTAAAGAACATGTTTTGTGCCTTTGTGTAACTACAAGGAGCATGGATACTGGGAGTGTTGATGTGGAGGGATGTGGGGAGGATTTGCATTATGATGATTTTGAAGATATGGAAGCATATGACATGGAGCACGAAAATGCGGATGGTTTTAATGGTATTGCTGGTGAGAATGATGATGAGTGTGGTGCGATGGATGGTGTTGACGCGGATCTAAAAGATGAGAGTGATGTGTTGGATGTGGATTACAGTGAATATGGGAAAGTGAAAGATGAGGATGAGGATGAGGATGATGTTAAGGATGAGGATCATATCTCGCCTGATGTTTTGGGTCGTCGTGTTCAAGGTGGACCGTCCAATGGGCACCTGGTCTGACAATATTTTTGTCATGCAGAGCTTTCCTAGCAAAGAAAAGCTTATATCAGAGCTGAATTTAACGGCCGTGATGTTAAAATTCGCGTTCAAAGTGTATAAGTCAACGAAGATTTTGTTTGTAGCAAAATGTTATGTGGGTGGATGCATTTGGAAGCTTAGAGCGACTGTGAAGAATGAACCAAACACGTTTTGGGTGACAAAGTATGTGAAGACGCATACTTGTTCTGTGTCGGACCGAGCAGCTATCCGTAGACGGCACACACCGAAATATATTGGACATTTATTCATAGAACGCGTTGGAATCATTGATGGTATTGTGCCGAAGCATATCACAGATGCAATGAAGGCGATGTTTGGGATGAACCTGGATTATACGACTTCTTACCGAGCTTTGATATATGCTCGAGAAATGGTAAGGGGTACATCAGAAGATGGATATGAGAGGCTGTCTTCCTATTTGCATGAAATTGAGAAACCAAATCCAGGAAGTGTCACAGACATTGTACATGATGAGAAGAACCGGTTCAAGTACCTGTTTATATCTTTCGGGTCTTCAATATCTGGTTTTAGGTATTTGAGGCGAGTTATTGTGGTTGATGGAACTCATCTAACTGGGAAGTATGGAGGGGTGCTGCTAGTTGCGGCTGGGCAGGATGGCAACTTTCAGATATTTTCGTTGGCTTTTGGAATCGTTGACTCAGAATGCGATGCTTCTTGGGAGTGGTTTTTCACAAAATTGCGCGGCTGTTTTTCAGATGAATATTCGATTGTCATAGTCTCTGACAGGCACTCCTCCATAGCTAAAGCATGCAGCACTGTTCTACCCTGGGCAACACGCGGAATATGCTACTACCATCTACAACAAAACATTATCACACATTTTCATGGGAAGCAACTCATGTATTTGGTGAAAGGTGCTGCTTATGCGCATACGGTTTCCGACTATAACCGATATATGGATGCACTTCGACATGTAAATCCCAGCCTTGCAACATATTTGGTGAATGCGGATCCAAGGTTATGGTCACGAGTTCACTTTCCCGGAGATAGATACAACATAAAGACAAGTAACATCGCAGAGTCTATCAATTCTGTATTTAAGCAAGCCCGAGGATTCCCCATATGGTTTCTCCTTGAGTTTATTCGAGAGAAATTAGCGAGGTGGCATTGTAAAAGGCGGGAAGATGCTTTGAGTCTCACTACTCTTCATAGCCGCGGTGTTGAGTATTTATTATCCATTCACCAACATTATGCAGATAAGATGACTGTTCAACGCATAGACGGTTGGCGTTTCTTTGTCAAGGGTGGAACACGAGATTGTATGGTTGATCTGGAAGCTAGAAAGTGTGTGTGTGGTGTTTTCGATGTGGAAAAAAATACCATGTTCACATGCTATTGCAGCTGCAAATGAGGCGTGTGTTCATTTTTCTACGCTTGTATGCCCTACGTATACGACTCCTTTTTTGTTTGCCACATACTCGGGTAATATCTTTCCCGCATCCGTATCTACTGCAGAACCTGAAACTTTTCCAAGTCTTATTCCTCCAATTGTTAAGCGTGCTCCTGGGAGGCAGAAGAAATCGAGGTGGCAAACTTGGCTAGAAATGGCAACGAAGAAGGGGACCAAACATAGAAAGTTGCACAAACATTACAGTTATTCAAATTGCAGACAACCTAGACATACTCGACCGCATTGTGTAAGTTACACTCTTCAGGGTTTGTATTGGTATGTTGTATTCTTGTGTGTTCCCAATTTTTTTTGTTCACATGGTTGCTGTTTATTATAGGTGATGAGAGAAGCCGGACAGTGATGTCTACTCTTCTTTATGGACTTTTAATGCAGTCTACTCTTTGTAATGACGTCTACTTTTTTAATGAAGTCTCATCTTTTAATGAAGTCTACTCTATATAATGAAGTCTACTCTATGTAATGAAGTCTATTATATGTAATGAAGTCTCCTCTATGTAATGAAGTCTCTTCTATGTAATGAAGTCTACTATATGTAATGAAGTCTCCTCTATGTAATGAATTCTACTTTTAACATGTCAGATAGTCGACTGTAATTATGCCTACTTACCCATACGTACGTGTCGTTTCGTTTTTTAAGTAATAAATAACTTCGTTTATATTAACTAGTCTCCACTTACCTATGTACGTGTCGTTTCAACTTCGTGTAGTATAAATGCCCTCTTTCCTCATTGTCTTTTTTACATGTTTCATTACCGTTTTTACTGCCTTCTTCGTTAATAGTCACAGTTTCATCAAACAACCGAAAGAATGGCCGAATCGTCTTTGCTCTCTTTCCCAACAGAGATTCAAGAGCTTTTTACCCAACGCGTCGCCAATAATTCTCTGCTAGATCTCTTTAACTTGAATAGAACTTTCAAAACACTCAAAGACGTTTCAGAGCGTCCCTCGGTCTATGCATCCGCGAATCTATTCAGTTTGACTGCGTATCACAGGTACGGTGGTGCACCGTTCATGGGCACGTGTTACGAACATGGAAATCCAGACGCGATTTTCCTGAAGGGCGCTGAAGACTACTTTCACTACGAGAGGCTTGACGATGGGGTGGAAAGGATTAAACTGGCAGCTGACAGAGGATCTGTGTTTGCTATGTATACATATGCAATGTTAGACAAGGTATTTTATAATGATGCCTCTTAGTTATGTCGGTTTACCCGCAAATCTATCCGTGCGGTAAGTACCCGTGTCCTACTAGATGAATGGGGTTGGCATCCTTTGCTGCCTGCCTTATCCGAAAAAAGGTATAGTTTCAGAATTTCGTGCTTCCCAAATTGTACACTTGCAATTGTACTCCTTGTAATCAATGGTACTATTGGTACCAAGATGAAATGAAGGATGCTGAGATGTGTGACGAATGTTTCTGGACAAGGGAGTTGGGAATTTTTTTAGAGTTCTTCCGTGTCCCGTTTGTACCGATGTAATGAAGTATACTATATATGCCGAAGTCTACTTTATGTAATGAAGTCTTCTGTATGTAATGAAGTCTACTCTATGTAATGAAGTATACTCTTTTTAATGCAAGCTACTCTATTAAATGAAATATGCTCTTTCAAGTGTAGTCTACTCTTCGTAATGATGACCATTGACTACTAAACGGTTCCTTATTTATGACGTAGTATACATATGCAGCCGTAAGTAACTTTTTACATGTCAGATACTCGATTAGTCTATTCGTGACGTCTACTCATTGTAATGATGCCTATACTTACCTTTATGTATTTTTACTAATTAATAAATAACTTCGTTTAAGTAATACTAACATTTTGTTAATATCGAGTAGCCTCCAATTACCATACGCATACGTACGTGTCGTTTCGACTATTAGTTTAAGTAATACTAACCTTTTGTTAATATCGAGTAGCCTCATTTACTTTTTTATAAATGCTCTCTCTCCTCATTTACTTTTTTACCAGTTTCATTATCTTCTTTACCATTTTCATTGCATTCTTCCTTGGTAGTTACAGTTTCATCAAACAACCGAAAGAATGGTCGAATCGTCTTTGCTCTCTTTCCCAACAGATATTCAAGAGCTTATTACCTAACGCGTCACCAAAAATTCTCTGCTAGATCACTTTAACTTGAAAAGAACTTGCAAAACACTGAAAGACGTTTAAGAACGTCCCTCGGGATACGCATCCGCGAATCTATTCAGTTTGAATTGGTTTCAGTGGGAGGTTTCCGAGTTCGTTACTGCGTGTTACGCGCATAGAAATCTAGACGCGATTTTCCTGAAGGGCGCTCTTGACTACTACCACTCTGAGAGGCTTGAGGATTGGGTGCAAATGATGAAGGTGGCAGCTGATGGAGGATCTGTCGTTACTATGTATACCTATGCAATGTTACGCGAGGTAATTCATAACGATGCCTCTTACTTATGTCGGTTTACCCGCAAATCTATCCGTGCGGTAAGTACCCGTCTCCTACTAATTCGATGGGGTTGGTATCCTTCACTGCCTGCCTTATCCGAAAAGGAGGAAGCGTTTTACAATTTCTTGCTACCGAAATTGTACAATTACCGTTGTGCTCCATACAATCAATGGTTCTATTGGTACGATGATGAAATGAAGGATGCTGAGATGTGTGACGAATGTTTCTGGACAAGGGAGTTGGGAATTTTTTTAAAGGTATTCTGTGTCCCGTTTATGTCATTCACTTGACAATGTAATGAAGTCTACTCCCTATGATGAAGTCTACTCTTTGTAATGACGTCTACTCTTTATAATGACGTCTACTCTTTTAATGACGTCTACTCTTTTTAACGAAGCCTACTCGTTGTAATGTCGTCTACTCTTAGTCAAGAAGTCTACTCGACGTACAGAAATATTATAAAATTTACCACATAGTTTAAGTCAGAAAGATACAAATATTTGTGGTTAACAAAAGGCAACCGAGTCACACCAATTGTTTCAAAAAAGAAATGGTGTGCAAAATTAGTAGTTACACCCATTGTTTCAAAAAAGAAATGGTGTGCAAAATTAGTATGAACCTGTGAGAACATGTGATGTCTCACAATGGTTCATACAAGTCCAAGTCTGACCAGTCACGTTTGTTCAGACCCCTTGATGTCGTCTCCACAAATATATCCCCAGCTAACTTTTCACGGATGGCTTTGATGTTGTTGTCGCTCAAGCTCGCAGGTACAGGGATTCCCAAAGCATGGCATTCAATGTACTTGACGCAGAACACACCACAATCACCACTCTGGATGTGCTGAGGCATTCCTAGGACCCGCTCATGTGTGTAAGCATCTAATGGCCATTCTTCTTTGTCACCGGGTGAAAGCTCCTGGAGAAGGTATGGCAGCATCACCGCGATCGGCTCCACCATCTCAGCTATTTTGTCGTCTCTGTACAGTGACTCTGCACTGTCCCATATGGTGATGTGCCTCTTTGGGATAGATATCCAGAGAGCTATCCAGTGGTCGGTCACTATGTGCATTGGAGTGTATATATCGTCGACCTCGACCCCCCCACATCTTATTTGTCGGGCAGTATTGTGGGCTTTCTCCTGAATGGAGTTCATACGCTCCCGCTGGTAATATTCGCCCTAGTCCATTGGGGTTTGGTGTGCAGTCTTTAAAGGCTTGATATTTTTTCGACCACATCGTCCCAAAAAGAGTATCCAAGATGCAGATTCTATCCGACCGGAACCATTCAGGATGTTCGGACATGCGCTTCTGGAGGAGATTAATCGCAGCATCTAACTGCTGCAATATAGCAAATATGTTAACGATGTCTATTCAAGAGTTCTATTCAAGAAGTCTATTCAAGAAATCTACTCAAGAAGTCTAACCAAGAAGTCTAATCAAGAAGTCTAACCAAGAAGTCTAACCAAGAAGTCTAACCAAGAAGTCTAACCAAGAAGTCTAACCAAGAAGTCTAACCAGAAGTCTAACCAAGAAGTCTTATTCAATGTACCGTGTCTTTAAGCCATTGTTGTCGAGTGCGGAGAATGTACCACCATTCAACGGTACCACCCTTTTTTCTTTTCGGGTAATCACTGCAACCAACAAATAATATTTCATGTCAATCTTGAAACTAGTAACAACAATATTAACAAATTTGGTACTTATGGCTGTGTCTTAAGCCACTCAATAACTTGTTTGGTCTTGTCTTTGTCAACACGTGCAAATGGGTCATACCCACTGCAATTGAGTGTTCTTTCCTTTGGCCGCTGGAACAAAGGGGGAATCTCTTCCTTTTTCAGTTGTGCTTTTTCTCTGGTCAGTCTATCCAATGTCGCGGCTGTGGTAATCTGAGCGGCCTTTCTCCTAGTGTTTTGTTTCTCTAATCTAGCAGCAATTTCCTCCGGCGTGAGTTCATGATTTCCAAGTAACTCGACACTAGGTGGTGGTCTTTGGTCTCTCCCGTCGGTAACGCTTTCTTCCGCTTGAATTTTCTGCATATTAACAGAATAGTATACCATAAATCAAAACGTTTAAGGAACAACTTCAACAAGAGAAACACAAAACTTCAATAATTTTATGTTGTTGCCATAATATAATTAAATGAACACGAAGAAAAGGAAGTACTTGAACAAGCAGAACAACACGATTTCCAACATTCCAACATAACTGAAATGCCCGTGTTTTTAAACTAAGCCATATTTCTCGATTTTCTGCGACGTTTTCTCACATCATTCTGTGATAGGGGGAAGGATCGGAACTAACCCGACCATGCTGATCTTTATCATTGGACTTCACATGCTCATCAGTCCTCGCGGTTTTCACATGCTCCGACATCTTTGCAATGGATAGCTCGAGAGCTTCCACTCTCACGGACAGGGCCTCTATCTTTCCCGCGCAGTTGGCGAGGCCTTCCCCCAATGACTGAACGAAAACCGAAGAGAGTGATGCGAGACATTTATCCAAATAGGTCTTCAATGCCTCCACGACATTCACCCTGGTGTCTGCTACCCGAGAAGAGGTCTCTACACGAGACCTCTTTCTGCTTTCTGAATCTGAATCGACTTCTCTTTTCTGCTTCAGGTTGTAGTCTGCGACCTTCGCTTGGATTAAGTTGTTGTTTGAGACATTAACACCATCGAGAAGCCAATCATTTTTCGTCCACACCCATGTGACACCGTCAGATAACTGACCCAGCACTGCCATGACGACGTTGTGAATCTCAACATCCTCTACATCATCATTATCCCACAATGGGAACATTTCTGACGGACTCTTCAACATGCAGTGGTTAAAGCGGATCTACGGGTTCAAAATACATCACCCACGTTACTAAAAGTCACTATAGTATAATCGATAAGTCTAACAAGAAAGTGTACTTCATAAGTTACCTGCTTCAGCATGCTCTCTTTAATATACTTCCGACCCCGCTGTCCCTGGTAGGCCAGAATCGGTTCAACTGAGCCACCGTGTTCAATGGGACATCCGTATTGTTGTCCAAAGTCCGGCATGGCCTGGTACACCCATACCTGAAGCACTTCCGCAAACCCATCGATGGAATAGGATCTGGTCAAGTCTTTCTCCTTGACCGACTCGATGAGGTTCTTGAATGCTACCCTTCCCCAAGGGTATTCCTCAAACTCATCAATGTCCATTACTAGGCGGGCAAGCTGAATCCTTGTGACTGAACTTGATTTCCTTGCTTCAATAAAGCCAGCATTTATGGCTAGGTACCCTAACCGGATACGATACTCCCTACTCCAGGTAGGGGCATCCGTACACGCACGTGTCAGATCATCAATACTTGGACCAACATCGATAGGAACACCCAGCCTTCTCCAGAATTCTTGCATCTTGGGGGTTATGTCTACGTCGGGCTGCTCCAAATTTGGAACGTGTTTGCAATTGAGTCCCGTGATATACTCGAACTCATTAAGAGAAAACCTCAATGGGTTATTTCCAACTAGGCTCCAAATTTCGTACTTCCTCATGCACACTAGCTGGAACCCGAGCATATAATGTACCACCCGCAATGCCCATCCAAAATCCGATTCGTATTTCCAACTCTTTTAACTCATTCCACTCATCTGGAAGAAGTGCTTGTTCCAAGGCGGGGAATAGCTTGGAGTCGTTGCTGTAGTAGGCAATGCTCTTTAGTGGTTGTGGTTCATCACCTTTGCTGAATTGCCTTCGGCGGGGAAACACTGGCCTTTCCATTCTGCAAAACGTAAGCCACAATCAGGACAGGAAAGCAGAAAATAAGTCAACTCGAGATGTCTACTCCTACACGAGATGTCTACTCTTACACGAGATGTCTACTCCTACATGAGATATCTACTCCTACACGATATGTCATCTCCTACATGAGATATCTACTCCTACACGATATGTCTACTCCTACATGAGATGTCTCCTCTTACACGAGATGTCTCCTCCTACACGAGATGTCTCCTCCTACACGAGATGTCTAATCTTACACGAGATGTCTACTCCTACACGAGATGTCTCCTCCTACACGAGATGTCTCCTCCTACACGAGATGTCTCCTCCTACACGAGATGTCTACCCCTACCCGAGATGTCTCCTCCTACACGAGATATCTACTCCTACACGAGATGTCTCCTCCTACACGAGATGTCTCCTCCTACACGAGATGTCTCCTCCTACACGAGATGTTTCCTCCTACACGAGATGTCTACTCCTACCCGAGATGTTTCCTCCTACACGAGATGTCTCCTCCTACACGAGATGTCTCCTTTACCGTTTTACGATGAGGTTGGGGGGGGGGGGTCAGATACAAATCTCAAGCGGCGGCGACGGAATAATCTAAGTACAAAGTAGAGGAGAGGAAAGGCGACGGATGCGAGGAGAGGCGACGGATGCGACCGACGCGAGGAGAGGCGACAGAGGCGACGGAGGCGAGGAGAGTCAACGGAGCAGACAGAGGCGACAGAGGTGACAGAGGCGACGGAGGCGACAGAGGCGACGGAGGCGACGGAGGCGATGGAGGCGACAGAGGCGACGGAGGGGACGGAGGCGACGAGAGGCGCAAAGGAGGAGATAAGAGTATGCGATTAAACCAATTAGATTGAAAAAGTACACATATCGATAAATCAAGAGAAATAGGATGAAGAAAGATAACCGGATTGAGGCGAGGAGTGGCGTCAGAGAACGGGGAAGCTTATGGCGGAAGCTTAGGGTTTCAGCGACAGAGAATAGCGGAAGCTTAGGGGTTTTTTTTTTATTACACAAACAGTAATAAATACTACAATGTTATTGAACGGTTACAGTTCTCGAGACAATTTACTTACTAAAATCATTACTTATTTCTCGAGACAAACAACGATGTTTCCCATTATTTTATATTTTATTATTTGTCAACTGCTACAATAATTACTTATTTTATATTTCCCGCTTATTAATTTTAACTTCCCACCTAAGTAAAATTTCGAAATTTCAGAATTTTCAATTGGTCAAATTTAAAAATTTTAAGTTTTTCAGATTTGCAGATTTTTTAAGATTTTAAGATTTACAGATTCTCATATTTCATATTTTCAGATTTTCATATTTTCGAATTTTCAAATTTTGAAATCTTCAGTTTTGGACTTAAAGAATTCCCCAGTAGACTTCACTTGTACGCGAGAAGTCTAATGGATAGTGTACTCGAGAAGTCTAATGGATAGTGTACTCGAGAAGTCTAATGGATAGTGTACTCGAGAAGTCTAATGGATAGTGTACTCGAGAAGTCTAATGGATAGTGTACTCGAGAAGTCTACTTTTGTTCAGTTATTTCTTATGAAATTTGGCAGAATTTTCAACAAAGGCGAAATATATATGTCAAATGACTCAGTTATTCAAGCAGGCGGTTCATACATATTATAGACCTTACTCTAATCCTAAACTAAGATCTAGAAATGAGAATACAAAGGTAGATGGTCAGACCTATGACTGTGAGGATTACACCAGCCACCATCTGCTTCTTCATAAGCATGGTAGGATAATAATCGTCAATTAGATAGCAAAGTTGAGATAACTCTGCATCAATCCCAGGCATAAAAGCAGAAGTCTCTTCTGCTACTCGGTCCCTACATCCCGCTTTCTTTTCCAGGGCGACTCTGAGATCTTGGATTTCCTGCGTCACAGCCTCATCCCACCACTTGAATATATGATGGTCACCATCCTAAACAAGAACATAGACATCCACCATCATATTAATATGGTTAACACTCAAATGGAGAACGAAAAACACAACGACAGCCTTATTACCTTATAGTTCTTGCATCCATAGAATACGCGACCCGGATTTTCATCTGTAGTGGATGATTTCATGATAGGCCCCAAACCGCAGAAACATCGGACGGGAAAACCCGATTTACCAGATTTTTAAGATCTAAGCATAGGAGTTGGGGAGGTCACTTCTGGTTCTCCGACACTCCAAAGATTCTTCGAACTACTCGATGGTTGACTGTAGCTGTATCGACCCATCTCTGGGTACAAATCAAACAACAAATCATTGCAAAACGTATTAGACATCTAAATCATCAATATACTTGAAAAAAAAACTATAAACAAGTTGATTTAGAGGCTAGTTGATTTCGAGGCTTACTATATATTCAGATCTGTTAGAGAGTGAGATAAAGAGACAATCGCCGTATAGTGTGTGTGTGTGTGTGTGTGAGAGAGAGAGAGAGAGAGAGAGAGAGAGAGAGAGAGAGATACGCGGCGTAATAAGAAATTACGGTTAAAGTGTCGGCGACTCAGATTTATATAAGGGGGTCAATTTCCGGTTAAGTTAAAATTTCGGTTAAAGAGACGGTTAAGGAGACTTTATGATGAAGTCTTCTTCACCTTAAACCTCGAATGAACAGTACACCTAAATTGTTAAATTACATAAAATCAAACATTAAACAATTTACACATCATTATATTCTTAATTTTGTTTTCCAAATAAGCTTAAATGTAATATTAAACTCTCATTTATATAGATTTATTTTTATCAAAACCAAAACCATGATATCTATCCAAATCAAACCCTATACTTCAACCTTACATGTATTTGGTTTGTACCCTCATTTATCTTCATTCATTTAAATTAAGTGATTTTTATGAAATTTTATTTTATATAGGTGATAATTACGCATGTGATATTTATGTATACAAATTTTTTACCAAAATAATTTTTATAATTAAAATTTAAGATTAAATCACGGAGTAAACTTCATAGAGAAGCCATGAAGTCTACTATTATACTTTCACGTTACATGAAAACTTTATTTCTGTAAAATGACTGATTTTTATGAAATTTTATTTTATATAGGTGATAATTACGTATGTGATATTTATGTATACAAATATTTTATAAAATTAATTTTTATACTTTTTGTAATTAAAATTTAAGATTTAATCACGGAGTAGACTTCATAGAGAAGCCATGAAGTCTACTATTATACTTTCACATTATATGGAAACTTTATTTCTTTAAAATGACTGATTTTTATGAAATTTCATTTTATATAGGTGAGAATTACGTATGTGATATTTATGTATACAAATTTTTTATCAAATTAATTTTTATAATTTTTATAATTAAAATTTAAGATAAAATCACGGAGTAGACTACACAGAGAAGTATACTCCGGAAGTCAACTGTTTAAACGTAAACTTCTCAAGGGTTATAAGGGTCTTTTTTTCTTTCGTTTTTTTGTTTGTTCATTAGGGAGAAACTGGTATTTTCCTTACTCCTATGGGTTATTTTTGTCGAATGTCCAATAAGGTGTCTAGATTTGCATTCAAAACCAAATAATGGGTTAAAATCAGTAATTCCCCATTATTTAATTCAACAACTTTCTAATTTATGTATTCGTGGTAATACGTATATTTAATTTAATGCCAAAAATACCCTTCCACTATACATTATTATCATTTTTTGTTCTTTTGTTTTTGTTTTTTTCTGTATATATATATATATATGTGACAACATTTTAGATATCTAAAATATGCATTTCTCTAATTTTTCTTTATTTTTGATTTTTTCATATATGTTGATTCAATTTCATGTTCTTATTGTCTTTTTAATATTTACCACAAATTAAAATTTTAAAAATAAAAAACAATTACTTGAAAATTTTATATGTGAACACTTTCTTTTTTTATCTAAGAGCATTGTAGCAAAATACTATTTGTGCTAATTATCATGTTTTTATATATATATAAAACACAGCATTATATAATTTTTTTAGATATAATACTTTTCAAGTTTACAATTTACCATTTTCAAAATTACAATTTACAATTTGGAACCTGCAATTGTCACTTGGGAATGTCTGTATATAGGACAAATTTGAGATTTAATATTGTTCATTGAATATCACAAATTTTATCCTTTTTTCCTATGACATTCAGTGTTAGTTTGTTGACTCGGTCATTTTGTAGTGAGGCTTGGTGCAGCGACAATGGTTTTCCTACACAAACTCCAATGACTTTTAATGTTTTGTATTTCTCTGAAAAAAATTGATTGAGATACTGTTTTTATTTTATTTTATTAGATATAAATTGGATTATTACAATTTGAACCCCTTCTAATTTACCTACATTTCACTATGATTCAACAACTCTAATTCATTCATCGCTAATATATAGTCTTAATCGACCCATAAAGTATGATAAAAGCTCAATATACATACCAAAAATATGATTTTTTTTTCAAATCTAATTCAATTTGCAATTTCAATCAATAATATCAAATATACTGGTTATACATTCTTATCCAGTAATACGATTTGTACCCAATATTCCTATTGGAACTTAAATTGAATGATTTTAGGTATACAAATTTTAATCTACTTATGATTCATGTCAATTCAACCACTGGAATCTATTTATTACTAATGCATAGTCTAAATAAACTCATAAATCATGGTTCTAACTCTAACATGTTGTATAGAATATGATCGGTCCATGTAAAGCCTTTGGGTAAACTTTAACATGTTGTATTGAATCCTTATTATATCAATAAGACTTCTCCTTTTTTCTATCTCCTTTAGTTCCGCATAAATGGTAGATAGAGTAACCTCCTGGAATAGTTTTGTTAGGATGTTGGATAGGGCCGTAGTCTCATGGAGACTAAGAAGTGGAACAACCGGTCTGGGTCGTAGTATCTGGGTCGGGGTGTTTCAAGTTGGTATCAGAGCATGCTTGATTCTAGGACAGTGAAGTTGTGAGATAGTACACACACACGTCAGGCGCTGAGGGACTAGTGTTAGGTTTTTCTTGTTTTCCCTTGGTTCAATAGGTTAGTAGATGATTCTAATATACACTGAACTTGTAGGGTGAGAAAAACAAATCCTCTCGGAGGAAGAAATCTAAGAGTACAGCATTGAAGACTACTCCGGCAGGAGTAGGAACCTCCAACCAAGTGGTTGATGAGCCGACTGGACCTCTGATCTGGAATGGGGAAACCGTTATGGTACTTCCCTCCCCAGCCACTTAGACCTGGAAGGGGGTGAATGGGACCGAGCATGTGGTAGACAAGGAGATGGCAGAGTCATCCAACATGAAACGGGATCATGTTGGTAAGGACACCGGGGCTGACGGTGTGAACCAACCGGCACCTCCTTCTACGAAAGAGATGTGGGCAGCCCTGAAAATGGTCATGACTCAGATGACCACATTGACTCCGACCCTCACACCGGCTGAGAATCCTACCGTGGGGCAGTCCACGAGGAAGAAGACTACTATGGTTCTGAAAGGGGCCCAGCAGTCGAGGACGAGGATGTGGTTGAAATAAATCCGCTTCCGTAGAGTAGATTATTTGAGTCTACTGGATCACATTTCCCGTTTGGGAACTAAACACTTCAAAGGGAGCATAGATCCCGTTGAAGCGGATGAGCAGAGAAGCTGTCTAGTACGGAACTTCAGCTCGACCTGATTTCGTGAGGACTACAGGAAGGATATGTAACATCCCCAACTCTCACTAAGGCCCTGAGTACGGACCATGAGGCCAGAGAGAAGGGCCGTGTCAAAAGACTTTGGTCATAAAAGACATGGTCTGGAAGGGTGATGGCCGGTAAGGACGTTGGTTTCTATCCAAGCTACAAAATGATGGGAATTAGCTAGACCCAGGTGAAACATCAGCTGCGAACAGCTGGGGTAGCTCACGGTTCAGTATGGACAGTGACACTCCAGCTGGAAATAAAGAGATGAGGAAAGACAAAATGGAAGTTAGTGGTTTTGGTTTAAACCATGATTAAAGGGGTATCTTAACATGATTTCTTAAGAAAAAAGGGAATTAATTTAAATGAAAAATGGTCAAATATCTAAGAAACGTATCTTAGATAAGATACTTAAGAAACAATTCTTAAGTGACACATGTCATTCTATGATTGGATTTTAATTTGTTGCAAGTAAAAAAAAAATCTGATCTCTCTCGTCTCTTCTCTCTCTCTCGACCCTTCTCTCTCTCATCTCCATAAGATATTTCTTCAAGATTTAAGAACCCACCATTTAAACTCATAAATCAAGAGTTCTTATTTATGAGTTCTTAACAGAAATTTAATAATAAGATTGTAACATCCCGATTTCTGGTATATATGAAGATGTTAAAAGAATTGAGTTGGCTACCTATGTCACCAAAAGTGCACTTATCTTTTCGGTTGCACATCCAGAGAAAACTCCAGGGTTAAGCGTGCTTGAGCTGGAGTAGTCAAAGGATGGGTGACCTACCGGGAAGTCATTCGCGGTACCGTGTGAGTGAGGCCAAAACACGGGGAACGGTCACATGGTGATTGCAGGGTCAGTATATCATGACTTTCGGGCCTCCCGGTTAACGCACCAACCGTCGGACAGGGGTGGGGCCCACGAGCCCGATAGAGGGATGGATGACTCACCGGTAGGGGCGGTTGGGACGTTATAAGTGGTATCAGAGCTGGTTAGCCGTCCCAATTCTGACCTGGGAGGCGTCTTAGGACCTGTCGTGGTGTGCAACGGGGACGTTGCACTCTGTGAGTGGGGGTGAATTGTAATATCTCAATTTCTGGTATATGTGAAGATGTTAAAAGAATTGAGTTGGCTACCTATGTCACCAAAAGTGCACTTACCTTTTCGGTTGCACATCCAGAGAAAACTCCAGGGTTAAGCGTGCTTGAGCTGGAGTAGTCAAAGGATGGGTGACCTACCAGGAAGTCATTCGCGGTACCGTGTGAGTGAGGCCAAAACACGGGGAATGGTCACGTGGTGATTGCAGGATCAGTATATCATGACTTTCGGGCCTCCCGGTTAACGCACCGACCGTCGGATAGGGGTGGGGCCCACGAGCCCGATAGAGAGATGGGTGACTCACCGGTAGGGGCGGTTGGGGCGTTATAAAGATATTAATTAAGCCCCATATGAGTTTCTCCTTTAGTCATACTCTTAGGATCAAGGAAGAAGACAAAGTCTTGAATTTGGGATTACTACAAGGAATAAAATTCTTCATATGTAACTATCATTATTGTGGGAAGGAAATGACTTGTCCAACTAAGTCCGGCACATTCAATCTGAAGAAACATCTAGAAGGATGCAAATCTTACAATGTATAGGTAGCTGCTAATAAGTTTGTTAACTCTTGATGAGAAAGAGAAACTAGGTATATGCAAGGTATCTGAAAAAAATGTTTAGGGATGCTACAAATGAGATGATGATATTGGCAGAATTGCCATTAGCTTTCGTAGATAGCTTATTGGAGATATCTTTTCAACAGTGCAGCTTTATCAGACTCACTCTCGAAAATACATGCACAAGAGACAAAGTGGAGATTTTTATTAAAAGGGAAGCAGTTATGAGGCATATTCTTGGCCAGAACAAGCAGAGCCTGTTGCTAACTACATACATATGGGTTGCTTCACATACTTCAGCTAGTTATATGGTAATAACAGTTCATTTCATTGATTCTAGTTGAAGGTTAAGGAAGTTGATCATAGGCTTCAAAAATATTTCGGATCATAAATGTTTTTGACTCGAGGAAGAAGACAAATTTTGCTCACCTCTACTTTGAAAAGCTTTATGGCAAAGAGAGCATCCGCTTCACTCTTCTTTATGGGATAATGATGAAGATATTGAAAATTTTGGTTGATGAATACAATAGTTCTGTTAACAAAAATGCTACTGGTGGGTCTTCTCAGTCACAAGGCACATCGTTTACTCAGCCTCAAGATTAAGTTATAGGTGATGACTGTGAGGTATTTGAGAGAAGAATTCTAATTAATGGTGTCAGTGATTAAAGAATGGATATTCTATACAAATATCATGTGAAAGAATCTAAAATTCCATAAACAGTTAATATGTTGGAACTATACTTAAATGAACCGATTAAGCATCTGAAGCTTATGAAAAGCACAGAGTATGATGTCTTAGATTGGTGGAGGAGAAATAGTCTCAAGTACCTGGTTCTGTCTCGTAGATAGGGATATACTTGTAATGCAAGTGTCATTGGTAGCATCAGAATATTCATTTAGTACTAGTGGGAGAGTGTTAGACCCGTATACGAGTTGTTTGATACCTACATAATTGAAGTGATGTGCACTGAACAGTGGTTAAAGTGCAAAATCAAAATGAATGAAAAAGGAGTGATTATAATTAAATAACTTATTTCAGAGGTGGAGGACCAAATAATTTTATTATATGAGAATGACCAATAAAGTAACATATTCTACATTCTTAAGTAGTTAAGTTCCTTTGTTGTTCTTAAATCTCCACTGCAAATGACTAAATCTCATCGACTCCTTGTTATTTGTATGAAGACTATGGAGGATGGGAATAAGGATTTTTAATGTATATGTCTTCATCAAAAGGCAAAGGCTCTTGTTGATCAAGTATCTTGGAAGTGTTTTATTGGTTGGAACCCCTTAATACTTTGATGTTTGTAACTTTTTCCACTCGAATTTTTTTGCATTTTGTACTTTAATTATCCTTTGTGTGTCTTAGTCAAGAACTTTGTATTTGAGTTTGATAGTTTCAATCAAATGTGTTGTATTAGTACATGTTTAGATTTAAATTTCCTTTGGGTAACTGCCTTTAAATTGGGGTTCGGTTAAAATTTTGATTATTTTGGATATAATGAAGTGAGTAAAACCAAAGTAAATTGAAATCATCATATATCCAAAATTATGTACTCAGAGTTGAGATCCGAATCGACCCAGAACCAGGAGGACTCGAACAAAACCCAATTCAAAAAACATATAGGTACCTATTGGATAAAAAAATATTGTACCTAAAAGATCTGGAACCGATTGGATAGGATCCATAACCGATCTTAAAACCCAAATGCCCAGACCTGCCTGTATATATGTTTATCACATTATTGAAAAATGAAAAAGTCGAAAATGAATAATTGGTGGTTTCGATGACTATCATTACCTAAAAAATTAAATAGACATTAACCCTATTTTTCCCATATAAATACTTCATCTATCATTCCATATTGAATTAGGATTTTGATTTATTTTCTTTTTTTTATGTGTTATTATTTTGTAGGATTCTATTTACATAGTTTTTTTTTTAAACAAGTTGATCACTACATATTGCTCATCATTTTAATTTGTTTTGGTTCTGCTCAAAAGATCTCAGCTTGAGCTTGTTGTAGTGTAGTTCTAATTATAAGAATATCATGAAAGTAGTATGTTTTTTTATTCTAACATAACCTTTTGTTTAATCAGACAAGTTCATCATTTGATATGTTCTGCATTCTAATTTGTTTATGTTGTGCTTTAAAGATCTAAGCTTGCGCCTATTATAGTGTTGTTGAATTGCTAGAATATCATTAAAGTGGTATTCTTTTATTGTCGGTTTTTTTTTTTTTTTTTTTTGCATTTGATCATAAGATTTTGTTTGCTCTCTGTGTTTTGAAATTTTAGTCATAATGAACACCAATGGTTGGTGGTATAAAGACCGGCTTGGCCGTTCAAGAGGCCCTTGTGAGCTTATCACCCTTGAAGATGGGTTATAAAGTTGAAATCATTGACAGAGATGATTTCATTTAGGGTGAGGACATTCATGAATGGACACTTATTCACATGGTTTACAAATCGAAAAAAAAACCTACAAAAGAAATAAGATAAAAAATTTTAAAATAAATTGTGACAATATTTAAAATTTGACGAATGATTTATGTATCAATTTTGCAACTATGTAATTTTCACACTAAATCATAATCTTGGTATCATATTAAGCATTTGTTCTTTTATAGTTTGATTTTATTTTATTAAATATGTTAGAAATAACATTTCTTAAATTTTATGTACGTAAATGTTTTCAACTTAAGTTAATTTTCATAGATAATATGATTATGTCTATGGGTCTAATTGGTGTAACAATAAAAGCAGTTAGAAAAAAAAATGTAAATTAGCTACCAATCACCAAAGCGGTTGGACCAATCAACTTACAGCTTCTGTTAACAGCTAATATAACTGTTCCGCTTTTGTACACCATTCGGACCCTATGTGTTACAAAATACATTCTAAATAAATTGTTATTTTATATTGTAAGTTTTAATATTAAATTTGATATTTTGAATATTTTTTACAGTTTGATCAATTGAAAGTTAAATAACTTTAGTGAAATAATATTTTGATTTATTAATTTAATGAAACTTTTTGTTTTCTCTCAAAATTAATGCCAAATTATTAGGATTTGGAAATCTTAGTCGAAAAAGAGCCATATTTTTAGGACAGCATTATACGTAAGTCAACTGTTCAAATTGAGCCTAACACTAAATCAATTTGTAGCATCCCGATTTCTGGTATAATGGGGTGCATGTGAAAAGGCTTAAGAAAATTGATTTGGATATCCATGTCATTAACGTGCACTTACATTTTCGGTCACACATCCGGAGAGAACAGTAGGGTTAAGCGTGCTTGAGATGAAGTAGTCATATGATGGGTGACCTTTCGGGAAGTGATTCTCGGTACTGTGTGCATGAAGATAAAACATGAATGGTCAGATGATGATTGCAGGATCAGTAAATAAGTCTCTTTTGAGCCTTCCAAAAATAATACACCGGCCGTTGGACAGGAGTGGGTCCACAGGCCCTAGAGAACACGTGGAAACCCACTGGTAGAGACGGCTGGATTGTTATACAATTATTCTAAAATTATACTATGATTACTTTGAAATTTGTTTTACGTCTTATACCTAGGTTTTTCTATATATATATAAATAAATTGGTGCTGTGGTAGTAATCCTTAAGTTGAGTTCTATGTCATGGTTCCATTTTCACATGTGCAATTTTGGTCATTTTTAACTTAGCTTAAACAAAAGCTAGAACAGACATTCCCATTGTATATTCTTCATAAAGATTAATAATTTGTATTTCTAATACAAGTGGCGGCCATCTGTTTTTATTCGATTTTTTCACTTGATATTTTTTTTTTGTATTTCTAACCAAATTTGATAAATTTACTAAATAAAATTTGAATTTTAAAACTACAAAAAATTAGTTTTAAAAGTTTTCGTTTTTTTAACCAATTACAACACTTTTCACCCGCTGAATACGATAATCGCATTTTTGAACAGGAAAAAAAATCTATAAACACAAAGATGAGATAAAAATCATAACCTTATGAACATATTTAATTTTATTAAGAATATAAATAATTTTGAATATGAATTTAGCGATGTTTCCAAGGCCATCTATCAACATGTACAATATTTAAGATTTTAGCACTAATGTAAGTAATGAATTTACAACTGTAATATTGAGCATAATAATATTGTAAATTACTTATTTAGTTAAATTACTATTTTCAGTTAAATAATATTGAACTATGAAGATCTGAGAATTCAAAGCGGACGAAAAGACCCCATAAATAAATATAAGATTATGTTAGTATTTAAGATTTTATCGAAAAATAGAAATTACAATTTAAAACATTTTAACACAAAATTAAGATTTTTGTATCTCATTAAAAATTTGTAACTTTAACATTGCATCACGTTGTTATTTCAGAATTTTGGTTTAAACTGTGATTTCAAAATTCTGTCACTCAATTCAGAGTAACACATTTTAGTATTAAATCACGATCTTGTCATTTTTTTGGGTGTAATACATGTACTTCAACTTGTGTGATTCTTATTCAATATAAGAATATTAATAAGTATATATTCAAGATCGAAATTCTTGATTAAGAAAAAAGCATATAATGAAAATAATTGTCACTCTCTTTAAATAAAAACCACATACTATAACATATGTTTTATAAAAGATAGATATAAGTTTATCAACAAAAATAAGAGAGAAGGAAAAAAAAAAAAGATAGATAGATAGAAATATTTTGAGTAGACAAATTACTTTCACAAAAAATTAGTACCAATCCATGCATGAGCTTCTTAGTGGCATCCATGCGATCACAAACCTTCGTAAAGTAATCATCCCATGAAAACGTTGCAGCTGGCTCGAGAACACAACCTGGTGTTGTAGATGTGTCGGCCAATGGTTCTGCGGTCTGTATTGTAACTTCCATACTCAGATTCATTTCTCCATCAAAAAAATTTTCACAGTCATCCTTAGTATTTTCTGTTTCTTTGGTCTTGGGAGGATCATTCTTGATTGTGATATGCCTTATGTAGCTTTCAAGGATGTCATTCTGGTGCTGATTTGCATTTTTGTCACTTTGCTTTCTTTTCATCAAGTGTATCCGACGCTTCGTACCGTTCCAGCGATTCTTAATATCGTTTTCACTTCTTCCAGGAAGCTTTTGGGCGATCTCAGTCCATTTGTTCCCACAGACCTTGTGGGCTTCAACCAATATTTGATCCTCTTTTTTATTCCAAGCTTTTATCTGAAACCATTAATATATATATATATATATATAACAGATTGTATTAAATGTATGTAAAAAATGGCTCATATTATTATAAGTGTATGTGTATGAGTTTTGATCAACGAAAGTAGCATAAATTTCCGTTTTATATGCAGATAAACATAAATTACTTGTAATTGAAAAAGCAAAACAATGGAAATTTCATTAGGATTGATCTGCACATTTTAAAACTCTGGAAAAATTAATTTTGTAATTTTGTTTGGACTATAGTCTTATAAATTGATTTGAATAAGGAAAAATAAGCATTGAGATATCAAGAAAAAAGATCACCTTGAGGCCAGGACGGAGATGGTTGTACCACCTCTCTCTACATTGTTTTCTAATTCGTGTTCCGAGCATATTTGCAATCAGTTTCCATTTTTTTGTCCCATAGAGCTCCACTAATTTTCTTAATTTTCTATATTTTTACATGTCCAACAACACATAAGTATATTATAACATCCTCAAGAAAAACAAAAAAACAAAAAATCATACAAGGGAAAATAATATACTTGTAAAAATTTTGAGGATAAAATTAATTATTACTTTTTTATTTTCTATTTTATAATAAGAGTCAAAAAATATAGCCGATAAATAAAATGATAAAAAAATATAAAGACTTACATATTTTCATCAAGATTCCATTGCCCTTTGTTGATGTTGTCTTTCGTCAAATGTATGTTTGTCTTCACCGCTTTCTTATTCTTCTCTCGATCGGCCACTTTATTTATCTTTGCGGTTGTGCTTTTTATACCCTCAGGCACCAAAAGATCAAATGGATGAGACTGAACCATGAAATTATCAACAATTGGCTCATAACCACTAGTATTAAGCCTTTTGTTGTATACAGTATCATCCCACATAGCATTCACCCCAAAATTATGAAAAATGTCAAATTTGCCCCTAGGTTCTATGGAGATTGGGGTGTTATAGGTCATGTAGCTTTGGTTGTTGTTGCTTATGTTACTAATGGATTTATCAAAAGGGTTGGTTTTTGAATAGGAATCGGTATCCATGAATAGATGTTTTGATGGTATTTCTGTTATGGGAGAGTTGTAAACCGAGAGATTTTGAGTAGGAACCAAACTTTGATTAAACGGGTTGTAATTTTGGTTTGTCATCAATGGTTTCAGATTTTGGTGAGTAGGATAAGATATACTGGTCATAATCGATGGAGGAGACCATCCATTCACAAATGATTGACCTGGATTATAACTGAAAAAATTAAGATGATCTTTTTGTATATAAGCTAAATCATCATCAACAAGAGAATTTTGAGTGTTGTTTATGATGAAATCTGCGTTGGACATATCCAACGAGAAATCCATTTCAACACCAACTCAATCCAAACAAAATGGAAAAAAACAAAAGTTGATTTAGATATGAAATCGAGAAATGTTTTATTGAGTTTGGAGCTACGGAAAGAAAGATATTAAATACCACAAATGGTTGGCGAATTATATAAAAAGAAAAAAGAAAAAAGAGAAACAAATCCTAAAATACCACTTTGAGATAAAAAGCAATTTAAAGGCTAAAAATGCACTTAATCATGACAAGTGTTAGTCATTCATTAAGAGAAAGTTGGTCAAATGGCCAATATAATCAATTATTAGAGGGGCGCTTGCAAAAATGACCCATAAATTGAAGTCAATTGCTAATGTAACCCTCGATTTTTCTCTCTCCAACAAATGCCACAATGTCTCCTTTCTAACCTTGGTAGATATGATAATTCACGAAAATGCCTTTAGTTTGCCATTATTTATGAATATATTTGATTTATTTCGAAAATGACAGAGACAAACATAACCTCATCTTCTTCACTTATTCACGAAAATGCCATCGACATCAATTCTTCCAACCACTATTAACAACCAGATCTGAAGCTCTTAATGCTCAACGACCGCAATTTAACCTCTTTAAACTCACCATTTGAGTTAGCCAACTCATTTGTCACCATTTTCTCTTGATTTTCATCTCTAAAACTCGTAAATTCAATTTTTCACAAATTTCAGACCCTTTTATATGTGCATAGAAGGGGATTCTTGCATACATAGAGTCTGGGTTTCTTTGGTGGTGGTCAGCCTCACAGTTTTTGACAGTTGACGAAGCTAAAAGCCAGATTCAGGCAATTCAAACATGATTTTCTGGGTTTTCCCATCTGTTTCGCGGGAGTAGACTTCATTTGCTGTCTACTAGTCAAAGCATAGGTTAGTTTTGCATTTGAACATTCGGCGAGTAGACTTCATTTGCAGTCTACTACTTTGCTTTGGTAAAAAAAAAATATAAGACACGTCATACTCGTAGTGGCCAGGTTAGTTTTGCATTTGACCAAGAGGAGGGCTTTTCGGAGAAGTCTACTTTTAATGGAGGTTAATATTGCATTTGACCAGATTTTGACTTTTATAGTAGACTGTGGGTGCCGTCTACTGAGGTTACTTTTGGGGTTGTCGAAAACATTAAAAAATTGATCATTAATATCATTTAAATAGTAGACTTCACTAGCAGTCTACTTTCTGAGTAGACGGCTATCACAGTCTACTATTAATTTAATCGTAAATTTGGTCAACACCAGTACTAACCGAGTAGACTTCACTAGCCGTCTACTCAGAAAGTAGACTTCTCCAAGAAGTCTACGTACTCTGATTTTGAATTGCAAAACTAACCCGAGAGAAGTCTACTTTAAAAGTAGACTTCTTGTAGACGTCTACTTTCTGAGTTGACTTCGTTAAGAAGTCTACTTGAAAAGTAGACTTCTTGGAGAAGTCTACTTATTGTATGAAGTCTAACTCAGAAAGTCAAAGTTTGGTCAATTGCAAAACTGACCCATTTTTTACGAGTAGACTGCAAATGAAGTTTACTTTTGCAAATTGCCAATTAACGAATGCAGACTTCTCTAGACGTCTTCACGGGAGAGTAGACGTATAGAGAAGTCTGCCTTCGTTAATTGGCAAATACAAAAGTAACCCGGGAGAGTAGACTTCTCTATGAAGTCTAACGAGTAGACTTCATACAGAAGTCTACTCCCTAATGATTTTATTAAAGTTGTAATTAGAGTATATTTATAACGAATTTTTAAGATTTTCTTGTTCATGCGCTGGTTTTAGTCTACCTACTTGCTTGTGTGTGAGTTTTACATGTTAATTTGATATATGCATTGCTGAATCAGATTTCTTGTTTCATATTGCAACTAGGTCACTAATAGTAGACTTCATATTGAAGTCTACTCGTTAGACTTCAAAGAGAAGTCTACTCTTTGTAATTAGATTTTTAATGTGTTTTGATTGTCTTTTTTGCAGAGAATGGTGGTTCACGTACCAGTTGTTTACGGAGTATGGATGATGCAAAATCAATATTGGCATTTTGAAGTGGATAAACACAAAGGAGGGAGAATGTTCAGCTTGCGTGATGGTTGTACACTCAGTGAGATTCTTCAAATGGTAGAAGATGATTTCCGTGTGGAGAAGAATGTAGATATTGTGGAGTTATCTTATCCTTTACCGGATGCGATGCTTCAAAAAATGCCTACAGATACCCCTCCTACGTATGTGACAAGTGATAGACAAGTTAAGAGCTTTATCGAATTAGGTAAAGAACATGTTTTGCGCCTTTGTGTAACTAGAAGGAGCATGGATACTGGGAATGTTGATGTGGAGGGACGTGGGGAGGATTTGTATTATGATGATGTTGAAGATATGGAAGCATGTGACATGGAGGACGATAATGCGGATGGTTTTAATGGTATTGCTGGTGAGAATGATGATGAGTGTGGTGCGACGGATGGTGTTGACGCGGATATAAAAGATGAGAGTGATGCGTTGGATGTGGATTACAGTGAATATGGAAAAGTGAAAGATGAGGATGAGGATGAGGATGAGGATGAGGATGAGGATGATGTTAAGGATTATGATCATATCTCGCCTGATGTTTTGGGTCGTCGTGTTCAAGGTGGACCGTCCAATGGGCACCTGGTCTGACAATATTTTTGTCATGCAGAGCTTTCCTAGCAAAGAAAAGCTTATATCAGAGCTGAATTTAACGGTCGTGATGTTAAAATTCGCGTTCAAAGTGTATAAGTCAACGAAGATTTTGTTTGTAGCAAAATGTTATGTGGGTGGATGCATTTGGAAGCTTAGAGCGACTGTGAAGAATGAACCAAACACGTTTTGGGTGACAAAGTATGTGAAGACGCATACTTGTTCTGTGTCGGACCGAGCAGCTATCCGTAGACGGCGCACACCGAAATATATTGGATGTTTATTCATAGAACGCGTTGGAATCATTGATGATATTGTGCCGAAGTATATCACAGATGCAATGAAGGCGATGTTTGGGATGAACCTGGATTATACGACTTCTTACCGAGCTTTGATATATGCTCGAGAAATGGTAAGGGGTACATCAGAAGATGGATATGAGAGGCTGTCTTCCTATTTGCATGAAATTAAGAAAGCAAATCCAGGAAGTGTCACAGACATTGTACATGATGAGAAGAACCAGTTCAAGTACCTGTTTATATCTTTCGGGTCTTCAATATCTGGTTTTAGGTACTTGAGGCGAGTTATTGTGGTTGATGGAACTCATCTAACTGGGAAGTATGGAGGGGTGCTGCTAGTTGTGGCTGGGCAGGATGGTAACTTTCAGATATTTCCGTTGGCTTTTGGAATCGTTGACTCAGAATGCGATGCTTCTTGGGAGTGGTTTTTCACAAAATTGTGCGGCTGTTTTTCAGATGAATATTCGATTGTCATAGTCTCTGATAGGCACTCCTCCATAGCTAAAGAATGCAGCACTGTTCTACCCTGGGCAACACGCGGAATATGCTACTACCATCTACAACAAAACATTATCACACAATTTCATGGGAAGCAACTCATGTGTTTGGTGAAAGGTGCTGCTTATGCGCATACGGTTTCTGACTATAACTGATATATGGATGCACTTCGACATGTAAATCCCAGCCTTGCAACATATTTGGAGAATGCAGATCCAAGGTTATGGTCACGAGTTCACTTTCCCGGAGATAGATACAACATAAAGACAAGTAACATCGCAGAGTCTATCCATTTTGTATTTAAGCAAGCCCGAGGATTCCCCATATGGTTTCTCCTTGAGTTTATTCGAGAGAAGTTAGCGAGGTGGCATTGTAAAAGGCGGGAAGATGCTTTGAGTCTCACTACTCTTCATAGCCGCGGTGTTGGGTATTTATTATCCATTCGCCAACATTATGCAGATAAGATGACAGTTCAACGCATAGACGGTTGGTGTTTCTTTGTCAAGGGTGGAACACGAGATTGTATGGTTGATCTGGAAGTTAGAAAGTGTGCGTGTGGTGTTTTCGATGTGGAAAAGTACCATGTTCACATGCGATTGCAGCTGCAAATGAGGTGCGTGTTCATTTTTCTACGCTTGTATGCCCTACGTATACGACTCAGTTTTTGTTTGCCACATACTCGGGTAATATCTTTCCCGCATCCGCATCTACTGCAGAACCTGGAACGTTTCCAAGTCTTATTCCTCCAATTGTTAAGCGTGCTCCTGGGAGGCAGAAGAAATCGAGGTGGCAAACTTGGCTAGAAATGGCAACGAAGAAGGGGACCAAACCTAGAAAGTTGAACAAACATTACAGTTATTCAAATTGCAGACAACCTGGACATACTCGACCGCATTGTGTAAGTTACACTCTTCAGGGTTTGTATTGATATGTTGTATTCTTGTGTGTTCTCAATTTTTTTGTTCACATGGTTGCTGTTTGTTTTAGGTGATAAGAGAAGCCGGACAGTGATGCCTACTCTTCTTTATGGACTTTTAATGCAGTCTACTCTTTGTAATGACGTCTACTTTTTTAATGAAGTCTCCTATTTTAATGAAGTCTACTCTATATAATGAAGTCTACTCTATGTAATGAAGTCTATTATATGTAATGAAGTCTCCTCTATGTAATGAAGTCTCCTCTATGTAATGAAATCTACTATATGTAATGAAGTCTCCTCTATGTAATGAATTTTACTTTTAACATGTCAGATAGTCAACTGTAATTATGCCTACTTACCCATACGTACGTGTCGTTTCGTTTTTTAAGTAATAAATAACTTCGTTTATATTAACTAGTCTCCACTTACCTATGTACGTGTCGTTTCGACTTCGTGTAGTATAAATGCCCTCTTTCCTCATTGTCTTTTTTACCTGTTTCATTATCGTTTTTACTGCCTTCTTCGTTAATAGTCACAGTTTCATCAAACAACCAAAAGAATGGCCGAATCGTCTTTGCTCTCTTTCCCAACAGAGATTCAAGAGCTTATTACCCAACGCGTCGCCAATAATTCTCTGCTAGATCTCTTTAACTTGAATAGAACTTGCAAAACACTCAAAGACGTTTCAGAGCGTCCCTCGGTCTATGCATCCACAAATCTATTCAGTTTGACTGCGTATCACTGGTACGGTGGTGCACCGTTCATGGTCACGTGTTACGGACATGGAAATCCAGACGCGATTTTTCTGAAGGGCGCTGAAGACTACTTTCACTACGAGAGGCTTGAGGATGGGGTGGAAAGGATTAAACTGGCAGCTGACAGAGGATATGTGTTTGCGATGTATACATATGCAATGTTACACAAGGTATTTTATAATGATGCCTCTTACTTATGTCGGTTTACCCGCAAGTCTATCCGTGCGGTAAGTACCCGTGTCCTACTAGATGAATGGGGTTGGCCTCCTTTGCTGCCTGCCTTATCCGAAAAAGGTAGAGTTTCAGAATTTCGTGCTTCCCAAATTGTACACTTGCAATTGTACTCCTTGCAATCAATGGTACTAATGGTACCAAGATGAAATGAAGGATACTGAGATGTGTGACGAATGTTTCTGGACAAGGGAGTTGGGAAATTTTTTAGAGTTCTTCCGTGTCCCGTTTGTACCGATGTAATGAAGTATACACTATATGCCGAAGTCTACTCTATGTAATGAAGTCTACTCTATGTAATGAAGTCTTCTCTATGTAATGAAGTCTACTCTATGTAATGAAGTATACTCTTTTTAATGCAAGCTACTCTATTAAATGAAATCTGCTCTTTCAAGTGTAGTCTACTCTTCGTAATGATGACCATTGACTACTAAACGGTTCCTTATTTATGACGTAGTATACATATGCAGCCGTAAGTAATTTTTTACATGTCAGATACTCGATTAGTCTATTCGTGACGTCTACTCATTGTAATGATGCCTATACTTACATTTATGTACGTTTACTAATTAATAAATAACTTCGTTTAAGTAATACTAACCTTTTGTTAATATCGAGTAGCCTCCAATTACCATACGCATACGTACGTGTCGTTTCGACTATTAGTTTAAGTAATACTAACCTTTTGTTAATATCGAGTAGCCTCATTTACTTTTTTATAAATGCTCTCTCTCCTCATTTACTTTTTTACCATATTTATTATCTTCTTTACCATTTTCATTGCCTTCTTCCTTAGTAGTTACAGTTTCATCAAACAACCGAAAGAATGGTCGAATCGTATTTGCTCTCTTTCCCAACAGATATTCAAGAGCTTATTACCCAATGCGTCACCAAAAATTCTCTGCTAGATCTCTTTAACTTGAAAAGAACTTGCAAAACACTGAAAGACGTTTCAGAACGTCCCTCGGTATACGCATCCGCGAATCTATTCAGTTTGAATTGGCTTCAGTGGGAGGATTCCGAGTTTGTTACTGCGTGTTACACACATAGAAATCTAGACGCAATTTTCCTGAAGGGCGCTCTTGACTACTACCACTCTGAGAGGCTTGAGGATTGGGTGCAAATGATGAAGGTGGCAGCTGATGGAGGATCTGTCGTTGCTATGTATACATATGCAATGTTACGCGAGGTAATTCATAACGATTCCTCTTACTTGTGTCGGTTTACCCGCAAATCTTTCCGTGCGGTAAGTACCCGTCTCCTACTATTTCGATGGGGTTGGCATCCTTCACTGCCTGCCTTATCCGTAAAGGAGGAAGCGTTTTACAATTTCTTGCTACCGAAATTGTACAATTGCCGTTGTGCTCCGTACAATCAATGGTTCTATTGGTACGATGATGAAATGAAGGATGCTGAGATGTGTGACGAATGTTTCTGGACAAGGGAGTTGGGAATTTTTTAAAAGTTATTTCGTGTCCCGTTTATGTCATTCACTTGACGATGTAATGAAGTCTACTCCCTATGATGAAGTCTACTCTTTGTAATGACGTCTACTCTTTATAATGACGTCTACTCTTTCAATGACGTCTACTCTTTTTAATGAAGTCTACTCGTTGTAATGCCGTCTACTCTTAGTCAAGAAGTCTACTCGACGTACAGAAATATTATAACATTTACCACATAGTTTAAGTCAGAAAGATACAAATATTTGTGGTTAACAAAAGGCAACCGAGTCACACCCATTGTTTCAAAAAAGAAGTGGTGTGGAAAATTAATAGTCACACCCATTGTTTCAAAAAAGAAGTGGTGTGCAAAATTAGTATGAACCTGTGAGAACATGTGATGTCTCACACTGTGATGCAGCCATAAAACCCAGCACCAACCGAAGCTTACAAAACATGGACCCGAGGCCGCACAAGGAGGTCAGGGAGGCTAAATCAAATTCGGCTCAACCAAATGAAGTAGGATTGAAGATTCATCATCCCATAATATGTTCTAAGAAGAATGATCAAGCCAGAACCCAATTGGCACGATCACATTTGGAGTTGGTTCACAAACTCCCACCCGGAGCCTTAACCGAGCCATGGAAGCTGCCCCAAGGAGAACCAGCTCAGGCCAATCACGTCAGACTTGATATTCATCACCAAACCAACTATTTGGAAGAATTGGATCAGGAGAAATCGGCCCAGGTTCGATTTGGTCCAGGAGTTGTTCATTGGGCCTTAACCCAAGACATAAGTGTAATCCAAGGAGGAGCCAGACCACACCAGAAGGAATTAGGCCAAGGTCCGACTTGGCCTATCAAGCCAACTCATCAGAGGCCCATCACAAGTTGGAATCAAGCCCATTGGAATTCAGAAGAAGGCACTATCCAGTTTACAATCCGGGTGGACTCCCAGTCGCTCGAATTGGGCATATCTGCCTTAATTGGAGATTTCTGGTCGAACCATGAGGAACTAAGCTATGAACCTACCTGTTCTAGAATTTTGATTCATCATAGATTCTGTGAGACTTCGAATCGGACCGAAATTCACTACGGTTTAAACCGGAGGAGTCTCCATTTGCCTTATTTGGAAGCTCAAGGAGTCAACCAACTACAAACGAGACATTGGCGACCAGGAGAGGCATCTAAGCATTCAGGAGACACATATAACCACCCAGGAGAGTCAGCTACCATCTTACCATGCACCCGCAGCCACAGGATCAGGCGGATCCTCTTGTTTATATACTTACCATATCCAGATGCATTCACACTTGGTGCTATTAATGGCCAACGGCTCTCTCACCAGGACTTCTGCGAATTGGACAACTTCTATGGCAACCAGAAGGTTCCAGGAAAGCTCACCTATCCCCTTAAACCGTCCAGATACAAAGACAGCCGCACTTGCCCCATCTGGACCGATTCTCTCATTATTGTCCAACGGCTAGTTTTTCTTAAAGTCTTTGATTTCTTTCTTGTTCTAGACCTTTAGGAACGTGAAGAGAGCTCTATATAAAGCTCCATTCTGTCTCATTTGTAAAGCACCCTTTCAATCCAGAATTAATCAAAGTATTTTCGTTTTCTTTCAAAGTGTGTTTCTTTGAGGAATTGTTCTTGTTCTTTAGGATAGAGTGTGTGATTCACTTCTATTCTCTAGGAGCCACGAATTCAAGTTTGTTTGTGAGATTCAGGTAACCTGGTTCGTAGATTGAGAGAATCAATCATCAACACCACCTTTCCATCTCCATTCACTACCGGTTTGAACAAAGAGAGCCCTTCGGCCAGTTGTTCCGTCCACCACCACCACCGAGATAGAACCACCCCCTATCCGGGCTGTATCATCTGGTATCAGAGCTTTAAAAGCTCCTATCCATCAGGTTGTATTCATCCAACCTTTATCTTTTATTTTGTTTTGCATTTTGTTTCATAAAACCGAAAATCATAAAAATTGTTTTCTGTTTCTTAGTTTCTTTTCTTAAAAAAAAAAAAAAAATAGTTCTACCTTAATTGTTATCTAAATTTCGAAATTTGTTTCCATATAAATTAAAACCCAAAATAAATATCATTATTTCAGTCTTCCTTAGTTTATTTCACAAAAAAAAAAAAAGTTATAATACTTTTCCTTTCTATTTCTAAACTTATTCATCTTTCCATTTCTTTTGTTGTCTATATTTGCTTTTCCTTTTGTGCTGATTTGAAATTAATACACCATCTTCTTCCTTGCAAGGTACTGACGCAGATAAGACAAAGAGGAAGCCATGACTGACGTTGAAGAAGAAGAAGACGAAGAAGAGTCTTACCTGTCCAAAGAAGACTCGTGGAGTCAAGAAGGAGAAAGCATAGACTATTCCGACGAGGAAGCTGACTATGAGGCACCACCGTGGCCAGGAGATGGCTACTCAAGCTCTGAATATGAATATGAGCCTAGAGAAGAAGAGACTGACCAAGGAGAAAGTTGTGAATAAGAATCATGGCGTGAAGAGGCTGAATCTCAATTCAGTGTAGGAGAAGGAGGCCACCAAATTGAAGCAGAACATGAAGAAATACCATGGTGTGAAATTCCATACTCTGATCATGAGGAAGAATTCTATGAAGAAGAAGCTGAGCAAATCCGAGAAGAATCAAACCATGAAGAAGAATATGAGATTGACCATGAAGAGTCCATCTATGGTGAGGATTCAGAGCAGAGTCAACACCACAACTATGAAGAAGGAGAAGAACTTGAGTCTCCATACCCAGGCTCGGAAACTCAAGAATCCATGGAAGGCCACCAACAAGACTATAAGGCAATGAGTGAAGAAGAAGAACACCCAGAGGAGTCCTTTCCAGGAGAGCCATACCACATCTGTTTCTCAGGTCGTGATCAAGGACCAGAGGCTTACCTAAGGTGGGAGAAGGATATGGATGAATGGTTTCAACAAAATAATGTTTCAGAGGAGGAAAGAACAACCATTGCTGAGGAGACTCTTATTGAAGAAGCTTATCTAACGTGGGATGAAGATGCATACTTTCTCCTTGACTGTGAGCTACCAGACCACACATGGGAAGAAATGAAGCAACTCTTGCACAAAAAATTTGTGGAAGAGATAGAAACTGATCCCTACTACTCAAGGTATCAAATTCCTCAAAATCCAAGAAGATGGATCATGGTTACCCCACATAAGAAGAGTTCTAGTCCTATCACCAGAAAGAGGACGTCCCATACTCTTAAGGAAAGGATCCAAGCCAAGCCGGTGAAGGCTACCAAGGAGAAACCGCCAGAGGAAAAGGCAGAGCAAAGGCAGAAACCGCAAGAAGAGACCAATGACTCTAGCACTCTACAAAAACGACCAGTGGCACCATTCCAAGGTAAGTATTCTAACTCTAACAAACTTAAGGATATGATCTGTTATAAATGTCATAAGAGAGGACACTATGCTGTAACTTGTCCATTGAAGCAAGTAGAATTGCTAGAAGAGAAAACTGAATTGTCTAAAACAACTGATAGTTTAGTTCATTCTGATTTGTTATATTCCAATTCAAGTATAATGCACTTGTCCTTGCCAAAGGTAAATGAAACAGGTCCAAACATGGAGCAACAAACATGCCAGATTGCCCCTGAAAAGGAAGAACACGTCACCAGACTCATTTTAATCAAGGAGGAACCACCAGATGCTCACCATCCATCCCACACAAACCGCAAAGGAGATTTTGGCCAAGGTAATTTTCTAAACCCTCAAATACAACATGATACTAACTTGCTCTATCTATGTGCAGGTGAACAAGTTTTGAGGACAAAACTTTTTGAAGAGGGAGGGTATGATGCAGCCATAAAACCCAGCACCAACCGAAGCTTACAAAACATGGACCCGAGGCCGCACAAGGAGGTCAGGGAGGCTAAATCAAATTCGGCTCAACCAAATGAAGTAGGATTGAAGATTCATCATCCCATAATATGTTCTAAGAAGAATGATCAAGCCAGAACCCAATTGGCACGATCACATTTGGAGTTGGTTCACAAACTCCCACCCGGAGCCTTAACCGAGCCATGGAAGCTGCCCCAAGGAGAACCAGCTCAGGCCAATCACGTCAGACTTGATATTCATCACCAAACCAGCTATTTGGAAGAATTGGATCAGGAGAAATCGGCCCAGGTTCGATTTGGTCCAGGAGTTGTTCATTGGGCCTTAACCCAAGACATAAGTGTAATCCAAGGAGGAGCCAGACCACACCAGAAGGAATTAGACCAAGGTCCGACTTGGCCTATCAAGCCAACTCATCAGAGGCCCATCACAAGTTGGAATCAAGCCCATTGGAGTTCAGAAGAATGCGCTATCCAGTTTACAATCCGGGTGGACTCCCAGTCGCTCGAATTGGGCATATCTGCCTTAATTGGAGATTTCCGGTCGAACCATGAGGAACTAAGCTATGAACCTACCTGTTATAGAATCTTGATTCATCAGAGATTCTGTGAGACTTCGAATCGGACCGAAATTCGCTACGGTTTAAAAGTTATTCAACTTTTAAACCGGAGGAGTCTCCATTTGCCTTATTTGGAAGCTCAGGGAGTCAACCAGCTACAAATGAGACATTGGCGACCAGGAGAGGCATCTAAGCATTCAGGAGACACATATAACCATCCAGGAGAGTCAGCTACCATCTTACCATGCACCCGCAGCCACAGGATCAGGCGGATCCTCTTGTTTATATACTTACCATATCCGGATGCATTCACACTTGGTGCTATTAATGGCCAACGGCTCTCTCACCAGGACTTCTGCGAATTGGACAACTTCTATTGCAACCAGAAGGTTCCAGGAAAGCTCACCTATCCCCTTAAACTGTCCAGATACAAAGACAGCCGCACTTGCCCCATCTGGACCGATTCTCTCATTATTGTCCAACGGCTAGTTTTTCTTAAAGTCTTTGATTTCTTTCTTGTTCTAGACCTTTAGGAACGTGAAGAGAGCTCTATATAAAGCTCCATTCTGTCTCATTTGTAAAGCACCCTTTCAATCCAGAATTAATCAAAGTATTTTCGTTTTCTTTCAAAGTGTGTTTCTTTGAGGAATTGTTCTTGTTCTTTAGGATAAAGTGTGTGATTCACTTCTATTCTCTAGGAGCCACGAATTCAAGTTTGTTTGTGAGATTCAGGCAACCTGGTTCGTAGATTGAGAGAGTCAATCATCAACACCACCTTTCCATCTCCATTCACTACCGGTTTGAACAAAGAGAGCCCTTCGGCCAGTTGTTCCGTCCACCACCACCACCGAGATAGGACCACCCTCTAGCCGGGCTGTATCACACTGGTTTTTACAAGTCCAAGTCTGACCAGTCACGTTTGTCCAGACCCCTTGATGTCGTCTCGACAAATATATCCCCAGCTAACTTTTCACGGATGGCTTTGATGTTGTTGTCGCTCAAGCTCGCAGGTACAGGGATTCCCAAAGCATGGCATTCAATGTACTTGACGCAGAACACACCACAATCACCACTCTGGATGTTCTGAGGCATTCCTAGGACCCGCTCATGTGTGTAAGCATCTAATGGCCAATCTTCTTTGTCACCGGGTGAAAGCTCCCGGAGAAGGTATGGCAGCATCACCGCGATCGGCTCCACTGTCTCAGCTATTTCGTCGTCTCTGTACAGTGACTCTGCACTGTCCCATATGGTGATGTGCCTCTTTGGGATAGATATCCAGAGAGCTATCCAGTGGTCGGTCCCTATGTGCATTGGAGCGTATATATTGTCGACCTCGACCCCCCACATCTTATTTGTCAGGCAGTATTGTGGGCTTTCTCCTGAATGGAGTTCATATGCTCCCGCTTGTAATATTCGCCCTAGTCCATTGGGGTTTGGTGTGCAGTCTTTAAAGGCTTGATATTTTTTCGACCACATCGTCCCGAAAAGAGTATCCAAGATTCAGATTCTATCCGACCGGAACCATTCAGGATGTTCGGACATGCGCTTCCGGAGGAGATTAATCGCAGCATCTAACTGCTGCAATGTAGCAAATATGTTAACGATGTCTATTCAAGAAGTCTATTCAAGAAATCTATTCAAGAAATCTACTCAAGAAGTCTAACCAAGAAGTCTAATCAAGAAGTCTAACCAAGAAGCCTAACCAAGAAGTCTAACCAAGAAGTCTAACCAAAAAGTCTAACCAAGAAGTCTAACCACGAAGTCTTATTCAATGTACCGTGTCTTTAAACCATTGCTGTCGAGTGCGGAGAATGTACCACCATTCAACGGTACCACCCTTTTTTCTTTTCGGGTAATCACTGCAACCAACAAATAATATTTCATGTCAATCTTGAAACTAGTAACAACAATATTAACAAATTTGGTACTTACGGCTGTGTCTTAAGCCACTCAATAACTTGTTTGTTCTTGTCTTTGTCAACAGGTGCAAATGGGTCATACCCACTGCAATTGAGTGGAACAAAGGGGGAATCTCTTCCTTTTTCAGTTGTGCTTTTTCTCTGGTCAGTCTATCCAATTTCGCGGCTGTGGTAATCTGAGCAGCCTTTCTCCTAGTGTTTTGTTTCTCTAATCTAACAGCAATTTCCTCCGGCGTGAGTTCATGATTCGCAAGAAACTCGACACTAGGTGGTGGTCTTTAGTCTCTCCCGTCGGTAACGCTTTCTTCCGCTTGAATTTTCTGCATATTAACAGAATAGTATACCATAAATCAAAACGTTTAAGGAACAACTTCAACAAGAGAAACAAAAAACTTCAATAATTTTATGTTGTTGCCATAACATAATTAAATGAACACGAAGACAAGGAAGTACTTGAACAAGCAGAACAACACGATTTCCAACATTCCAACATAACTGAAATGCCCGTGTTTTTAAACTAAGCCATATTTCTCGGTTTTCTGCGACGTTTTCTCACATCATTCTGTGATAGGGGGAAGGATCGGAACTAACCTGACCATGCTGATCTTTGTCATTGGACTTCACATGCTCATCAGTCCTTGCGGTTTTCACATGCTCTGACATCTTTGCAATGGATAGCTCAAGAGCTTCCACTCTCACGGACAGGGCCTCTATCTTTCCCGCGCAGTTGGCGAGGCCTTCCCCCAATGTCTGAACGAAAACCGAAGAGAGTGATGCGAGACATTTATCCAAATAGGTCTTCAATGCCTCCACGACATTCACCCCAGTGTCTGCTACCCGAGAAGAGGTCTCTACACGAGACCTCTTTCTGCTTTCTGAATCTGAGTCGACTTCTCTTTTCTGCTTCAGGTTGTAGTCTGCGACCTTCGCTTGGATTAAGTTGTTGTTTGAGACATTAACACCATCGAGAAGCCAATCATTTTTCGTCCACACCCATGTGACACCGTCAGATAACTGACCCAGAACTGCCATGACGACGTTGTGAATCTCAACATCCTCTACATCATCATCATCCCACAATGGGAACATTTCTGACGGACTCTTCAACATGCAGTGGTTAAAGCAGATCTACGGGTTCAAAATACATCACCCACGTTACTAAACAGTCACTATAGTATAATCGATAAGTCTAACAAGAAAGTGTACTTCATAAGTTACCTGCTTCAGCATGCTCTCTTTAATATACTTCCAACCGTTCTGTCCCTGGTAGGCCAGAATCGGTTCAACTGAGCCACCGTGTTCAATGGGACATCCGTATTGTTGTCCAAAGTCCGGCATGGCCTGGTACACCCATACCTGAACCACTTCCGCAAACCCATCGATGGAGTAGGATCTGGTCAAGTCTTTCTCCTTGACCGACTCGATGAGGTTCTTGAATGCTACGGTAGGGGCATCCGTACACGCACGTGTCAGATCATCAATACTTGGACCGACATCGATGGGAACACCCAGCCTTGTCCAGAATTCTTGCATCTCGGGGGTTATGTCTACGTCGGGCTGCTCCAAATTTGGAACGTGCTTGAAATTGAGTCCCGTGATATACTCGAACTCATTGAGAGAGAACCTCAATGGGTTATTTCCAACTAGGCTCCAAATTTCGTACTTCCTCTTACACACTAGCTGGAACCCGAGCATATAATGTACAACCCGCAATGCCCATCAAAAATCCGATTTGTAGAACTTCAAAAATACACCAGTTTCGACTCTTTTAACTCATTCCACTCATCTGGAAGAAGTGCTTGTTCCAAGGCGGGGAATAGCTTGGAGTCGTTGCTGTAGTAGGCAATGCTCTTTAGTGGCTGTGGTTCATCACCTTTGCTGAATTGCCTTCGGAGAAACACTGGCCTTGCCATTCTGCAAAACGTAAGCCACAATCAGGACAGGAAAGCAAAAAATAAGTCAACTCGAGATGTCTACTCCTACACGAGATGTCTACTCTTACACGAGATGTCTACTCTTACACGAGATGTCTACTCCTACACGAGATGTCTACTCCTACACGAGATGTCTACTCCTACACGAGATGTCTCCTCCTACACGAGATGTCTCCTCCTACACGAGATGTCTACTCTTACACGAGATGTCTACTCCTACACAAGATGTCTACTCCTACATGAGATGTCTCCTCCTACACGAGATGTCTCCTCCTACACGAGATGTCTACTCTTACACGAGATGTCTACTCCTACACGAGATGTCTCCTCCTACACGAGATGTCTCCTCCTTCCCGAGATGTCTCCTCCTACACGAGATGTCTACCCCTACCCGAGATGTCTCCTCCTACACGAGATATCTACTCCTACACGAGATGTCTCCTCCTACACGAGATGTCTCCTCCTACACGAGATGTGTCCCCCTACACGAGATGTCTACTCCTACCTGAGATGTCTCCTCCTACACGAGATGTCTCCTCCTACACGAGATGGCTCCTTTACCGTAGAGGAGAGGAAAGGCGACGGATGCGACCGACGCGAGGAGAGGCGACAGAGGCGACGGAGGCGAGGAGAGTCGACGGAGGAGACGGAGGCGAGGAGAGTCGACGGAGGAGACGGAGGCGAGGAGAGTCGACGGAGGAGACGGAGGTGACAGAGGCGACGGAGGCGACAGAGGCGACAGAGGCAATGGAGGGGACGGAGGCAAGGAGAGGCGCAAAGGAGGAGATAAGAGTATGCGATTAAACCAATTAGATTGAGAAAGTACACATATCGATAAATCAAGAGAAATAGGATGAAGAAAGATTACCGGATTGAGACGAGGAGTGGCGTCAGAGAACGGCGGAAGCTTATGGCGGAAGCTTAGGGTTTCGGCGACAGAGAATAGCGGAAGCTTATGGCGGAAGCTTAGGGGTTTTTTTTTATTACACAAACAGTAATAAATACTACAATGTTATTGAGAAGTCTAATGGATAGTGTACTCGAGAAGTCTAATGGATAGTGTACTCGAGAAGTCTAATGGATAGTGTACTCGAGAAGTCTACTTTTGTTCAGTTATTTCTTATGAAATTTGGCAGAATTTTCAACAAAGGCGAAATATATATGTCAAATGACTCAGTTATTCAAGCAGGCGGTTCATACATATTATAGACCTTACTCTAATCCTAAACTAAGATCTAGAAAGGAGAATACAAAGGTAGATGGTCAGACCTATGACTGTGAGGACTACACCAGCCACCATCTGCTTCTTCATAAGCATGTTAGGATAATAATCGTCAATTAGATAGCAAAGTTGAGATAACTCTGCATCAATCTGAGGCATAAAAGCAGAAGTCTCTTCTGCTACTCGGTCCCTACATTCCGCTTTCTTTTCCAGGGCGACTCTGAGATCTTGGATTTCCTGCGTCACAGCCTCATCCCACCACTTGAATATATGATGGTCACCTTCCTAAACAAGAACATAGACATCCACCATCATATTAATATGGTTAACACTCAAATGGAGAACGAAAAACACAACGACAGCCTTATTACCTTATAGTTCTTGCATTCATAGAATACACGACTCGGATTTTCATCTGTAGTGGATGATTTCATGATAGGTACCAAACCGCAGACACATCGGACGGGAAAACCCGATTTACCAGATTTTTGAGATCTAAGCATAGGAGTTGGGGAGGTCACTTCTGGTTCTCCGGCACTCCAAAGATTCTTCGAACTACTCGATGGTTGACTGTAGCTGTCTCGACCCATCTCTGGATACAAATCAAACAACAAATCATTGCAAAACGTATTAGACATCTAAATCATCAATATACTTGAAAAAAAACTATAAACAAGTTGATTTAGAGGCTAGTTGATTTCGAGGCTTACTATATATTCAGATCTGTTAGAGAGTGAGATAAAGAGACAATCGCCGTATAGTGTGAGAGAGCGAGAGAGGAGAGAGAGAGAGAGAGAGAGAGAGAGAGAGAGAGAGAGAGAGAGAGAGAGAGAGAGAGAGAGAGATACGCGGCGTAATAAGAAATTAGGGTTAAAGTGTCGGCGACTCAGATTTATATAAGGGGATCAATTTCTGGTTAAGTTAAAAGTTCGGTGAAGGAGACGGTTAAGGAGACTTCATGATGAAGTCTTCTTCACCTTAAACCTCGAATGAACAGTACACCTAAATTGTTAAATTACATAAAATCTAACATTAAACATTTTACACATCATTATATTCTTAATTTTTTTTTCCAAATAAGCTTAAATGTAATATTAAACTCTCATTTTTATAGATTTATTTTTATCAAAACCATAACCATGATATCTATCCATATCAAACCCTATACTTCAACCTTACATGTATTTGGTTTGTACCATCATTTATCTTCATTCATTTAAATTGAGTGATTTTTATGAAATTTTATTTTATATAGGTGATAATTACATATTTGATATTTATGTATACAAATTGTTTACCAAAATAATTTTTATAATTAAAATTTAAGATTAAATCACGGAGTAGACTTCATAGAGAAGCCATGAAGTCTAATATTATACTTTCACGTTATATGGAAACTTTATTTCTAAAAAATGACTGATTTTTATAAAATTTTATTTTATATAGGTGATAATTATGTATGTGATATTTATGTATACAAATTTTTTATAGAATTAATTTTTATACTTTTTGTAATTAAAATTTAAGATTTAATCATGGAGTAGACTTCATAGAGAAGCCATGAAGTCTAATATTATACTTTCACATTATATGGAAACTTTATTTCTTTAAAATGACTGATTTTTATGAAATTTTATTTTATATAGGTGATAATTACGTATGTGATATTTATGTATACAAAGTTTTTATCAAATTAATTTTTCTAATTTTTATAATTAAAATTTAAGATAAAATCACAGAGTAGACTGCACAGAGAAGTATATTCCGGAAGTCTACTGTTTAAACGTAAACTTCTCAAGGGTTATAAGGGTCATTTTTCCTTTCGCTTTTTTGGTTGTTCATTAGGGAGAAACTGGTATTTTCCTTACTCATATGGGTTATTTTTATCGAATGTCCAATAAGGGGTCTAGATTTGCATTCAAAACCAAATAATAGGTTAAAATCAGTAATTCTCCATTATTAAATTCAACAACTTTCTAATTTATGTAGTCGTGGTAATACGTATACTTAATTTAATGCCAAAAATACCCTTCCACTATACATTATTATCATTTTTTGTTTTTTTGTTTTTGTTTTTTTCTGTATATATATATGTGACAACATTTTAGATATCTAAAATATGCATTTCTCTAATTTTTCTTTATTTTTGATTTTTTCATATATATTGATTCAATCTCATGTTCTTATTGTCTTTTTAATGTTTAGCACAAATTAAAATTTTAAAAATAAAAAACAATTACTTGAAAATTTTCTATGCGAACACTTTCTTTTTTATGTAAGAGCATTGTAGCAAAATGCTATTTGTGCTAATTATTATGTTTTTATATATATATAAAACACAGCATTATATAATTTTTTTAGATATAATACTTTTCAAGTTTACAATTTACCATTTTCAAAATTACAATTTACAATTTGGAACCTGCAATTGTCACTTGGGAATGTCTGTATATAGGAGAATTTGAGATTTAATATTGTTCATTGAAGATCACAAATTTTATCCTTTTTTCCTATGACATTCAGTGTTAGTTTTGTTGACTCGCTCATTTTTTAGTGAGGCTTGGTGCAGCGATAATGGTTTTCCTACACAAACTCCAATGGCTTTTAATGTTTTGTATTTCTCTAAAAACAATTGATTGAGATACTGTTTTTATTTTATTTTATTAGATATAAATTGGATTATTACAATCTGAACCCCTTCTAATTTACCTATATTTCACTATGATTCAACAACTCTAATTCATTCATCGCTAATATATAGTCTTAATCGACCCATAAAATATGTTAAAACCCCAATATACATACCAAAAATATGATTTTTTTCAAATCTAATTCAATTTGCAATTTCAATCAATAGTATCAAATATACTAGTTATACATTCTTATCCAGTAATACGATTTGTACCCAATATTCCTATCGCTGGAACTTAAATTGAATGATTTTAGGTATACAAATTTTAATCTACTAACGATTCATGTCAATTCAACCACTGGAATCTATTTATTACTAATGCATAGTCTAAATAAACTCATAAATCATGGTTCTAACTCTAACATGTTGTATAGAATATGATCGGTCCATGTAAAGCCTTTGGGTAAACTTTAACATGTTGTATCGAATCCTTATTATATCAATAAGACTTCTCCTTTTTTCTATCTCCTTTAGTTCCGCATAAATGGTAGATAGAGTAACCTCCTGGAATAGTTTTGTTAGGATGTTGGAGGGCCTTAGTCTCATGGAGACTAAGAAGTGGAACAACCGGTCTGGGTCGTAGTATCTGGGTCGGGGTGTTTTGAGTTGGTATCAGAGCATGCTTGATTCTAGGATAGTGAGGTTGTGAGATAGTACACACACACATCAGGCGCTGAGGGACTAGTGTTAGGTTTTTCTTCTTTTCCCTTGGTTCAATAGGTTAGTAGATGATTCTAATATACACTGAACTTGTAGGGTGAGAAAAACAAATCCTCTCGGAGGAAGAAATCTAAGAGTACAGTATTGAAGACTACTCCGGCAGGAGTAGGAACCTCCGACCAAGTGGTTGATGAGCCGACTGGACCTGTGGTCTGGAATGGGGAAACCGGTACGGTACTTCCCTCCCCAGCCACTTAGACCTGGAAGGGGGTGAATGGGACCGAGCATGTGGTAGACAAGGAGATGGCCGAGTCATCCAACATGGAACGGGACCATGTTGGTAAGGACACCGGGGCTGACGGTGTGAACCAACCAGCACCTCCTTCTACGAAAGAGATGTGGGCAGCCCTAAAAATGGCCATGACTCAGATGACCACATTGACTCAGACCCTCACACCGGCTGAGAATCCTACCGTGGAGCAGTCCACGAGGAAGAATACTACTATGGTTCTGAAAGGGGCCCAGCAATCGAGGACGAGGATGTGGTTGAAATAAATCCGCCTCCGTAGAGTAGATTATTTGAGTCTACTGGATCACATTTCCCGTTTGGGAACTAAACACTTCAAAGGGAGCATAGATCCCGTTGAAGCAGATGAGCAGAGAAGCTGTCTAGTACGGAACTTCAGCTCGACCTGATTTCGTGAGGACTACAGGAAGGACATGTAACATCCCCAACTCCCACTAAGGCCCTGAGTACGGACCATGAGGCCAGAGAGAAGGACCGTTTCAAAAGTCTTTGGTCATAAAAGACATGGTCCGAAAGGGTGATGGCCGGTAAGGACGTTGGTTTCTATCCAAGCTACAAAATGATGGGAATTAGCTAGACCCAGGTGAAACATCTGCTGCGAACAGCTGGGGTAGCTCACGGTCCAGTATGGACAGTGACACTCCAGCTGGAAGTAAAGAGATGAGGAAAGACAAAATGGAAGTTAGTGGTTTTGGTTTAAACCATGATTAAAGGGGTATCTTAACATGGTTTCTTAAGAAAAAAGGGAATTAATTTAAATGAAAAATGGTCAAATATCTAAGAAACGTATCTTAGATAAGATACTTAAGAAATAATTCTTAAGTGACACATGTCATTCTATGATTGGATTTTAATTTTTTGCAAGTAAAAAAAAAATCTGATCTCTCTCGTCTCTTCTCTCTCTCTCGACCATTCTCTCTCTCATCTCCATAAGATATTTCTTCAAGATTTAAATACCCACCATTAAAACTCATAAATCAAGAGTTCTTATTTATGAGCTCTTAACAGAAATTTAATAATAAGATATTAATTAAGAACCCCATATGAGTTTCTCCTTTAATCATACTCTTAGGATCAAGGAAGAAGACAAAGTCTTGGATTTGGGATTACTACAAGGAATAGAATTCTTCATATGTAACTATCATTATTGTGGGAAGGAAATGACTTGTCCAACTAAGTCCGACACATTCAATCTGAAGAAACATCTAGAAGGATGCAAATCTTACAATGTATAGGTAGCTGCTAATAAGTTTGTTAACTCTTGATGATAAAGAGAAACTAGGTATATGCAAGGTATCTGAAAAAAATGTTTAGGGATGCTACAAATGAGATGATGATATTGGCAGAATTGCCATTAGCTTTCATAGATAGCTTATGTTGGAGACATATCTTTTCAACAGTGCAGCTTTATCAGACTCACTCTCGAAAATACATGCACAAGAGACATAGTGGAGATTTTTATTAAAAGGGAAGCAGTTATAAGGCATATTCTCGGCCAGAACAAGCAGAGGCTGTTGCTAACTACATACATATGGATTGCTTTACATACTTCAGCTAGTTATATGGTAATAACAGTTCATTTCATTGATTCTAGTTGAAGATTGAAGAAGTTGATCATAGGCTTCAAAAATATTTTGAATCATAAATGTTTTTGACTCGAGGAAGAAGATAAATTTTGCTCACCTCTACTTTGAAAAGCTTTATGGCAAAGAGAGCATCCGCTTCACTCTTCTTTATGTGATAATGAAGATATTGAAAATTTTGGTTGATGAATACAATAGTTCTGTTAACAAAAATACTACTGGTGGGTCTTTTCTGTCACAAGGCACATCGTTTACTCAGCCTCAAGATTAAGTTATAGGTGATGACTGTGAGGTATATGAGCGAAGAATTCTAATTAAAGGTGTCGGTGATAAAAGAATGGATATTCTATACAAATATCATGTGAAAGAATCTAAAATTCCATAATCAGTTAATAAGTTGGAACTATACTTAAATGAACCGATTAAGCATCTGAAGCTTATGAAAAGTACAGAGTATGATGTTTTAGATTGGTGGAGGAGAAATAGTCTCAAGTACCTGGTTCTGTCTCGTAGATAGGGATATACTTGTAATGCAAGTGTCATTGGTAGCATCAGAATATGCATTTAGTACTAGTGGGAGAGTGTTAGACCCGTATACGAGTTGTTTGATACCCTACATAATTGAAGTGTTGATGTGCACTGAGCAGTGGTTAAAGTGCAAAATCAAAATGAATGAAAAAGGAGTGATTACAATTAAATAACTTATTTCAGAGGTGGAGGACCAAATAATTTTATTATATGAGAATGACCAATAAGGTAACATATTCTACATTCTTAAGTAGTTAAGTTCCTTCGTTGTTCTTAAATCTCCATTGCAAATGACTAAATGTCATCGACTCCTTGTTATTTGTATGGAGACTATGGAGGATGGGAATGAGGATTTTTAATGTATATGTCTTCATCAAAAAGGCAAAGGCTCTTGTTGCTCAAGTATCTTGGAAGTGTTTTATTGGTTGGAACCCCTTAATACTTTGATGTTTGTAACTTTTTCCACTCGAAATTTTTTGCATTTTGTACTTTAATTATCTTTTGTGTGTCTTGGTCAAGAACTTTGTATTTGAGTTTGATAGTTTCAATCAAATGTGTTGTATTAGTACATGTTTAGATTTAAATTTCCTTTGGGTAACTGCCTTTAAATTGGGGTTCGGTTAAAATTTTGATTATTTTGGATATAATGAAGTGAGTAAAACCAAAGTAAATTGAAATCATCATATATCCAAAATTATGTACTCAGAGTTGAGATCCGAATCGACCCAGAACCAGGAGGACTCGAACAAAACCCAATTCAAAAAACATATAGGTACCTATTGGATAAAAAAATATTGTACCTAAAAGATCTGGAACCGATTGGATAGGATCCATAACCGATCTTAAAACCCAAATGCCCAGACCTGCCTGTATATATGTTTATCACATTATTGAAAAATGAAAAAGTCGAAAATGAATAATTGGTGGTTTCGATGACTATCATTACCTAAAAAAATTAAATAGACATTAACCCTATTTTTCCCATATAAATACTTCATCTATCATTCCATATTGAACTAGGATTTTGATTTATTTTCTTTCTCTTACGTGTTATTATTTTGTAGGATTCTATTTACATAGTTTTTTTTTTTAAACAAGTTGATCACTACATATTGCTCATCATTCTAATTTGTTTGTGTTCTGCTCAAAAGATCTAAGCATGAGCTTGTTGTAGTGTAGTTCTAAATATAAGAATATCATGAAAGTAGTATGTTTTTTTATTCTAACATAACCTTTTGTTTAATCAGACAAGTTCATCATTTGATATTGTTCTGCATTCTAATTTGTTTATGTTGTGCTTTAAAGATCTAAGCTTGTGCCTATTATAGTGTTGTTGAATTGCTAGAATATCATTAAAGTGGTATTCTTTTATTGTCGGTTTTTTTTTTTTTTTGCGTTTGATCATAAGATTTTGTTTGCTCTCTGTGTTTTGAAATTTTAGTCATAATGAACACCAACGGTTGGTGGTATAAAGACCGGCTTGGCCGTTCAAGAGGCCCTTGTGAGCATATCACCCTTAAAGAGGGGTTATAAAGTTGAAATCATTGACAGAGATATTTTCATTTAGGGTGAGGACATTGATGAATGGACACTTATTCACATGGTTTACAAATCAAAAAAAAAACCTACAAAAGAAATAAGATAAAAAATTTTAAAATAAATTATGACAATATTTAAAATTTGACCAATGATTTATGTATCAATTTTGCAACTATGTAATTTTCACACTAAATCATAATCTTGGTATCATATTAAGCATTTGTACTTTTATAGTTTGATTTTATTTTATTAAATATGTTAGAAATAACATTTCTTAAATTTTATGTACGTAAATGTTTTCAACTTAAGTTAATTTTCATAGATAATATGATTATACCTATGGGTCTGATTGGTGTAACAATAAAAGCGGTTAGAAAAAAAAATGTAAATTAGCTACCAATCACCAAAGTGGTTGGACAAAATTGTTACACAAATAGAAAGCGGTTGCAAGAGTTTTCATATAACACTAACCACTTTCGCTTACAGCTTTGCACTATTCACTAACAACTTACAGCTTCTGTTAACAGCTAATATAACTGTTCCGCTTTTGTACACTATTCGGACCCTATGTGTTACAAAATACATTCTAAATAAATTGTTATTTTATATTGTAAGTTGTAATATTAAATTTGATATTTTTGAATATTTTTTACAGTTTGATCAATTGAAAGTTAAATAACTTTTAGTGAAATAATATTTTGATTTATTAATTTAATGAAACTTTTTGTTTTCTCTTAAATTTAATACCAAATTATTAGGATTTGGAAATCTTAATCGAAAAAGAGCCATATTTTTAGGACAGCATTATACGTAAGTCAATTGTTCAAATTGAGCCTAACACTAAATCAATTTGTACCATCCCGATTTCTGGTATATGGGGGTGCATGTGAAAAGGCTTAAGAAAATTGATTTGGATATCCATGTCATTAAAGTGCACTTACAATTTCGGTCACACATCCGGAGAGAACTGTAGGGTTAAGCGTGCTTGAGATGAAGTAGTCAAATGATGGGTGACGTTTCGGAAAGTGATTCTCGGTACTGTGTGCATGAAGATAAAACATGAATGGTCAGATGATGATTGCAGGATCAGTAAATAAATCACTTTTGAGCTTTCCAAAAATAATGCACCGGCCGTTGGACAGGAGTGGGTCCACAGGCCCTAGAGACCATGTGGAGACCCACTGGTAAAGACGGCTGGATTGTTATTCAATTATTCTAAAATTATACTATGATTACTTTGAAATTTGTTTTACGTCTTATACCTAGGTTTTTCTATATATATATATATATATATATATATATATATATATATATATATATATATATATATATATATAAATAAATTGGTGCAGTTGTAGTAATCCTTAAGTTGAGTTCTATGTCATGGTTCTATTTTCACATGTGCAATTTTGGTCATTTTTAACTTAGCTTAAACAAAAACTAGAACAGACATTCCCATTGTATATTCTTCATAAAGATTATATAATTTGTATTTCTAATATAAGTGACGGCTATCTGTTTTTATTCGATTTTTTCACTTGATATTTTTTTTTGTATTTCTAACCAAATTTGATAAATTTACTAAATAAAATTTGAATTTTAAAACCACAAAAAATTAGTTTTAAAAGTTTCGTTTTTTTAACCAATTACAACACTTTTCACCCGCTGAATACGATAATCGCATTTTCGAACAGGAAAAAAAATATATAAACAGAAAGATGAGATAAAAATCATAACCTTATGAACATATTTAATTTTATTAAGAATATAAATAATTTTGAATATGAGTTTAGCAATGTTTCCAAGGCCATCTATCAACATGTACAATATTTAAGATTTTAGCACTAATGTAAGTAATGAATTTACAACTGTAATATTGAGTATAATAATATTGTAAATTACTTCTTTAGTTAAATTACTATTTTCAGTTAAATAATATTGAACTATGAAGATCTGAGAATTCAAAGCGGGCGAAAAGACCCCATAAATAAATATAAGATTATGTTAGTATTTAAGATTTTATCGAAAAATAGAAATTACATTTTAAAACATTTTAGCACAAAATTAAGATTTTTGTATCTCATTAAAAATTTGTAACTTTAATATTGCGTCACGTTGTTATTTCAAAATTTTGGTTTAAATTGTGATTTCAAAATTCTGTCACTCAATTCAGAGTAACACATTTTAGTATCAAATCACGATCTTGTCATTTTTTTAGGTGTAATACATGTACTTCAACTTGTGTGATTCTTATTCAATATAAGAATATTAACAAGTATATATGCAAGATCGAAATTCTTGATTAATAAAAAAGCATATAATGAAAATAATTGTCACTCTCTTTAAATAAAAACCACATACTAAAATAAGAGAGAAGGAAAAAAAAAAAAGATAGATAGATAGAAATATTTTGAGTAGACAAATTACTTTCACAGAAAGTTAGTACCATCCATGCATGAGCTTCTTAGTGGCATCCATGCGATCACAGACCTTCGTAAAGTAATCATCCATGAAAACGTTGCAGCTGGCTCGAGAACACAACCTGGTGTTGTAGATGTGTCGGCCAATGGTTATGCGGTCTGTATTGTAACTTCCATACTCAGATTCATTTCTCCATCAAAAAAATTGTCATAGTCATCCTTAGTATTTTCTGTTTCTTTGGTCTTGGGAGGATCATTCTTGATTGTGATATGCCTTATGTAGCTTTCAAGGATGTCATTCTGGTGCTGATTTGCATTTTTATCACTTTGCTTCCTTTTCATCAAGTGTATCCGATGCTTTGTACAGTTCCAGCGATTCTTAATATCATTTGGGCGATCTCGGTCCATTTGTTCCCACAAACTTTGTGGGCTTCAACCAATATTTGATCCTCTTTTTTATTCCAAGCCTTTATCTGAAATCACACATTAATATATATATATATACACATATATAACAGATTGTATTAAATGTATATAAAAAATTGCTCATATTATTATAAGTGTATGTGTATGAGTTTTGATCAACGAAAGTAGCATAAATTTCCGTTTTATAAGCAGATAAACATAAATTACTTGTAATTGAAAAAAAAAACAATGGAAATTTCATTAGGATTGATCTGCACATTTTAAAACACTGAAAAAATTAATTTTGTAATTTTGTTTGGACTATAGTCTTATAAAATTATTTGAATAAGGAAAAATAAGCATTGAGATATCAAGAAAAAAGATCACCTTGAGGCTACGACGGAGATGGTTATACCACCTCTCTCTACATTGTTTTCCAATTCGTGTTCCGAGCATATTTGCAATCAGTTTCCATTTTTTTGTCCCATAGAGCTCCACTAATTTTCTTAATTTTCTATATTTTTACATGTCCAACAACACATAAGTATATTATAACATCCTCAAGAAAAACAAAAAAACAAAAATTCATACAAGGCAAAATAATATACTTGTAAAAATTTTGAGGATAAAATTAATTTTTATTTTTTTATTTTCGATTTTATAATATGAGTCAAAAAAATATAGCCGATAAATAAAATGATAAAAAAGTATAAAGACTTACATATTTTCATCAAGATTCCATTGCCCTTTGTTGATGTTGTCTTTCGTCAAATGTATGTTTGTCTTCACCGCTTTCTTATTCTTCTCTCGATCGGCCACTTTATTTATCTTTGTGGTTGTGCTTTTTATACCCTCAGGCACCAAAAAATCAAATGGATGAGGCTGAACCATGAAATTATCAACAATTGGCTCATAACCACTAGTGTTAAGCCTTTTGTTGTATACAGTATCATCCCACATAGCATTCACCCCAAAATTATGAAAAATGTCAAATTTGCCCCTAGGTTCTATGGAGATTGGGGTGTTATAGGTCATGTAGTTTTGGTTGTTGTTGCTTATGTTACTAATGGATTTATCAAAAGGGTTGGTTTTTGAATAGGAATCGGTATCCATGAATAGATGTTTTGATGGTATTTCTGTTATGGGAGAGTTGTAAACCGAGAGATTTTGAGTAGGAACCAAACTTTGATTAAACGGGTTGTAATTTTGGTTTGTCATCAATGGTTTCAGACTTTGGTGAGTAGGATAAGATATACTGGTCATAATCGATGGAGGAGACCATCTATTCACAAATGATTGACCTGAATTATAACTGAAAAAATTAAGATGATCTTTTTGTATATAAGCTAAATCATCATCAACAAGAGAATTTTGAGTGTTGTTTACGATGAAATCTGCGTTGGACATATCCAACGAGAAATCCATTTCAACACCAACTCAATCCAAACAAAATGGAAAAAACAAAAGTTGATTTAGATATGAAATCGAGAAATGTTTTATTGAGTTTGGAGCTACGGAAAGAAAGATATTAAATACCACAAATATTTGACGAATTATATAAAAAGAAAAAAAGAAAAAAGAGAAACAAATCCTAAAATACCACTTTGAGATAAAAAGCAATTTAAAAGCTAAAAATGCACTTAATCATGACAAGTGTTAGTCATTCATTAAGAGAAAGTTGGTCAAATGGCCAATATAATCAATTATTAAAGGGGTGCTTGCAAAAATGACTCATAAATTGAAGTCAATTGCAAATGTAACCCTCGATTTTTCTCTCTCGAACAAATACCACATTGTCTCCTTTCTAACCTTGGTAGATATGATAATTCACGAAAATGCCATTAGTTTGCCATTACTTATGAATATATTTGATTTATTTCGAAAATGACAAAGACAAACATAACCTCATCTTCTTCACTTATTCACGAAAATGCCATCGACATCAATTCTTACAACCACCATTAACAACCAGATCTGAAGCTCTTAATGTTCAACGACCGCAATTTAACCTCTTTAAACTCACCATTTGAGTTAGCCAACTCATTTGTCACCATTTTCTCTTGATTTTAATCTCTAAAACTCGTAAATTCATTTTGTTACAAATTTCAGACCATTTTCTATGTGCATAGAAGGGGATTCTTGCATACATAGAGTCTGGGTTTCTTTGGTGGTGGTCAGCCTCACAGTTTTTGACAGTCGACGAAGCTAAAAGCCAGATTCAGGTAATTCAAACATGATTTTATGGGTTTTTCCATCTGTTTCGCGGGAGTAGACTTCATTTGTTGTCTACTAGTCAAAGCATAGGTTAGTTTTGCATTTGAACATTCGGCGACTAGACTTCATTTGCAGTCTACTATTTTGCTTTGGTAAAAAAAAAAATATAAGACACGTCATACTTGTAGTGGCCAGGTTAGTTTTGCATTTGACCAAGAGGAGGGCTTTTCGGAGAAGTCTACTCGAGAAGTCTACTTTTAATGGAGGTTAATATTGCATTTGACCAGATTGTGACTTTTATAGTAGACTGCGGGTGCCGTCTACTGAGGTTACTTTTGGGGTTGTCGAAAACATTAAAAAATTGATCATTAATATCATTTAAATAGTAGACTTCACTAGCAGTCTACTTTCTGAGTAGACGGCTATCGCAGTCTACTATTAATTTAATCGTAAATTTGGTCAACACCAGTACTAACTGAGTAGACTTCACTAGCCGTCTACTCAGAAAGTAGACTTCTCCAAGAAGTCTACTCTGATTTTGAATTGCAAAACTAACCCGAGAGAAGTCTACTTTTAAAGTAGACTTCTTGCAGAAGTCTACTTCTTGTATGAAGTCTAACTCAGAAAGTCAAAGTTTGGTCAATTGCAAAACTGACCCATTTTTTAAGAGTAGATTGCAAATGAAGTTTACTTTTGCAAATTGCCAATTAACGAATGCAGACTTCTCTAGACGTCTTCACGGGAGAGTAGACGTATAGAGAAGTCTGCCTTCGTTAATTGGCAAATACAAAAGTAACCCGGGAGAGTAGACTTCTCTATGAAGTCTAACGAGTAGACTTCATACAGAAGTCTACTCCCTAATGATTTTATTAAAGTTGTAATTAGAGCATATTTATAACGAAATTTTAAGATTTTCATGTTCATGCGTTGGTTTTAGCCTACCTACTTGCTTGTGTGTGAGTTTTACATGTTTATTTGATATATGCATTGCTGAATCAGATTTCTTGTTTCATATTGCAACTAGGTCACTAATAGTAGACTTCATATTGAAGTCTACTCGTTAGACTTCAAAGAGAAGTCTACTCTTTGTAATTAGATTTTTAATGTGTTTTGATTGTCTTTTTTGCAGAGAATGGTGGTTCACGTACCAGTTGTTTACGGAGTGTGGATGATGCAAAATCAATCTTGGCATTTCAAAGTGGATAAACACAAAGGAGGGAGAATGTTCAGATTGCATGATGGTTGTACACTCAGTGAGCTTCTTCAAATGGTAGAAGATGATTTCCGCGTGGAGAAGAATATAGATATTATGGAGTTATCTTATCCTTTACCAGATGCGATGCTTCAACAAATGCCTACAGATACCCCTCCTATGTATGTGACAAGTGATAGACAAGTTAAGAGCTTTATTGAATTAGGTAAAGAACATGGTTTGCGCCTTTGTGTAACTAGAAGGAGCATGGATACTGGGAATGTTGATGTGGAGGGACGTGGGAAGGATTTGCATTATGATGATGTTGAAGATATGGAAGCATGTGACATGGAGGACGATAATGCGGATGGTTTTAATGGTATTGCTGGTGAGAATGATGATGAGTGTGGTGCGATGGATGGTGTTGACGCGGATCTTAAAGATGAGAGTGATGCGTTGGATGTGGATTACAGTGAATATGGGAAAGTGAAAGATGAGGATGAGGATGATGTTAAGGATGAGGATCATATCTCGCCTGATGTTTTGGGTCGTCGTGTTCAAGGTGGACCGTCCAATGGGCACCTGGTCTGACAATATTTTTGTCATGCAGAGCTTTCCTAGCAAAGAAAAGCTTATATTTTTGTCATGCAGAGCTGAATTTAACGGCCGTGATGTTAAAATTCGCGTTCAAAGTGTATAAGTCAACGAAGATTTTGTTTGTAGCAAAATGTTATGTGGGTGGATGCATTTGGAAGCTTAGAGCGACTGTGAAGAATGAACCAAACACGTTTTGGGTGACAAAGTATGTGAAGACGCATACTTGTTCTGTGTCGGACCGAGCAGCTATCCGTAGACGGCGCACACCGAAATATATTGGACGTTTATTCATAGAACGCGTTGGAATCATTGATGGTATTGTGCCGAAACATATCACAGATGCAATGAAGGTGATGTTTGGGATGAACCTGGATTATACGACTTCTTACCAAGCTTTGATATATGCTCGAGAAATGGTAAGGGGTACATCAGAAGATGGATATGAGAGGCTGCCTTCCTATTTGCATGAAATTGAGAAAGCAAATCCAGGAAGTGTCACAGACATTGTACATGATGAGAAGAACCGGTTCAAGTACCTGTTTATATCTTTCGGGTCTTCAATATCTGGTTTTAGGTACTTGAGGCGAGTTATTGTGGTTGATGGAACTCATCTAACTGGGAAGTATGGAGGGGTGCTGCTAGTTGCGGCTGGGCAGGATGGCAACTTTCAGATATTTCTGTTGGCTTTTGGAATCGTTGACTCAGAATGTGATGTTTCTTGGGAGTGGTTTTTCACAAAATTGCGCTGCTGTTTTTCAGACGAATATTCGATTTTCATAGTCTCTGACAGGCACTCCTCCATAGCTAAAGCATGCAGCACTGTTCTACCCTGGGCAACACGCGGAATATGCTGCTACCATCTACAACAAAAAAATTATCACACATTTTCATGGGAAGCAACTCATGTATTTGGTGAAAGGTGCTGCTTATGCGCATACGGTTTCTGACTATAACCGATATATGGATGCACTTCGACATGTAAATACCAGCCTTGCAACATATTTGGAGAATGCGGATCCAAGGTTATGGTCACGAGTTCACTTTCCCGGAGATAGATACAACATAAAGACAAGTAACATCGTAGAGTCTATCAATTCTGTATTCAAGCAAGCCCGAGGATTCCCCATATGGTTTCTCCTTGAGTTTATTCGAGAGAAGTTAGCGAGGTGGCATTGTAAAAGGCGGGAAGATGCTTTGAGTCTCACTACTCTTCATAGTCGCGGTGTTGAGCATTTATTATCCATTCGCCAACATTATGCAGATAAGATGACAGTTCAACGCATAGACGGTTGGAGTTTCTTTGTCAAGGGTGGAACACGAGATTGTAAGGTTGATCTTGAAGCTAGAAAGTGTGTGTGTGGTATTTTCGATGTGGAAAAAATATCATGTTCACATGCTATTGCAGCTGCAAATGAGGCGCGTGTTCAATTTTCTACGCTTGTATGCCCTACGTATACGACTTAGTTTTTGTTTGCCACATACTCGGGTAACATCTTTCCCGCATCCGCATCTACTGCAGAACCTGGAACTTTTCCAAGTCTTATTTCTCCAATTGTTAAGCGTGCTCCTGGGAGGCAGAAGAAATCGAGGTGGCAAACTTGGCTAAAAATGGCAACGAAGAAGGGGACCAAACCTAGAAAGTTGCACAAACATTACAGTTGTTCAAATTGCAGACAACCTGGACATACTCGACCACATTGTGTAAGTTACACTCTTCAGGGTTTGTATTGGTATGTTGTATTCTTGTGTGTTCCCAATTTTTTTTGTTCACATGGTTGCTGTTTGTTATAGGTGATGAGAGAAGCCGGACAGTGATGTCTACTCTTCTTTATAGACTTTTAATGCAGTCTACTCTTTGTAATGACGTCTACTTTTTTAATGAAGTCTCCTCTTTTAATGAAGTCTACTCTATATAATGAAGTCTACTCTATGTAATGAAGTCTATTATATGTAATGAAGTCTCCTCTATGTAATGAAGTCTCCTCTATGTAATGAAATCTACTATATGTAATGAAGTCTCCTCTATGTAATGAATTCTACTTTTAACATGTCAGATAGTCGACTGTAATTATGCCTACTTACCCATACGTACGTGTCGTTTCGTTTTTTAAGTAATAAATAACTTTGTTTGTATTAACTATTCTCCACTTACCTATGTACGTGTCGTTTTGACTTCGTGTAGTATAAATGCCCTCTTTCCTCATTGTCTTTTTTACCTGTTTCATTACCGTTTTTACTGCCTTCTTCATTAATAGTCACAGTTTTATCAAACAACCGAAAGAATGGCCGAATCGTCTTTGCTCTCTTTCCCAACAGAGATTCAAAAGCTTATTACCCAACGCGTCGCCAATAATTCTCTGCTAGATCTCTTTAACTTGAAGAGAACTTGCAAAACACTCAAAGACGTTTCAGAGCGTCCCTCGGTCTATGCATCCACGAATCTATCCAGACGCGATTTTTCTGAAGGGCGCTGAAGACTACTTTCACTACGAGAGGCTTGAGGATGGGGTGGAAAGGATTAAACTGGCAGCTGACAGAGGATCTGTGTTTGCTATGTATACATATGCAATGTTACACAAGGTATTTTATAATGATGCCTCTTACTTATGTCGGTTTACCCGCAAATCTATCCGTGCGGTAAGTACCTGTGTCCTACTAGATGAATGGGGTTGGCCTCCTTTGCTGCCTGTCTTATCCGAAAAAAGGTAGAGTTTCAGAATTTCGTGCTTCCCAAATTGTACACTTGCAATTGTACTCCTTGCAATCAATGGTACTATTGGTACCAAGATGAAATGAAGGATGCTGAGATGTGTGATGAATGTTTCTGGACAAGGGAGTTGGGAATTTTTGTAGAGTTCTTCCGTGTCTCGTTTGTACCGATGTAATGAAGTATACTCTATATGCCGAAGTCTACTCTATGTAATGAAGTCTACTCTATGTAATGAAGTCTTCTCTATGTAATGAAGTCTACTCTATGTAATGAAGTATACTCTTTTTAATGCAAGCTACTCTATTAAATGAAATCTGCTCTTTCAAGTGTAGTCTACTCTTCGTAATGATGACCATTGACTACTAAACGGTTCCTTATTTATAACGTAGTATACATATGCAGCCGTAAGTAACTTTTTACATGTCAGATACTCGATTAGTCTATTCGTGACGTCTACTCATTGTAATGATGCCTATACTTACCTTTATGTATGTTTACTAATTAATAAATAACTTCGTTTAAGTAATACTAACCTTTTGTTAATATCGAGTAGCCTCCAATTACCATACGCATACGTACGTGCCGTTTCGACTATTAGTTTAAGTAATACTAACCTTTTGTTAATATCGAGTAGCCTCATTTACTTTTTTTATAAATGCTCTCTCTTCTCATTTACTTTTTTACCAGTTTCATTATCTTCTTTACCATTTTCATTGCCTTCTTCCTTAGTAGTTACAGTTTCATCAAACAACCGAAAGAATGGTCGAATCGTCGTTGCTCTCTTTCCCAACAGATATTCAAGAGCTTATTACCCAACGCGTCACCAAAAATTCTCTGCTAGATCTCTTTAACTTGAAAAGAATTTGCAAAACACTGAAAGACGTTTCAGAACGTCCCTCGGTATACGCATCCGCGAATCTATTCAGTTTGAATTGGTTTCACTGGGAGGGTTCTGAGTTCGTTACTGCGTGTTACGCACATAGAAATCTAGACGTGATTTTCCTGAAGGGCGCTCTTGACTACTACTACTCTGAGAGGCTTGAGGATTGGGTGCAAATGATGAAGGTGGCAGCTGATGGAGGATCTGTCGTTGCTATGTATACATATGCAATGTTACGCGAGGTAATTCATAACGATTCCTCTTACTTGTGTCGGTTTACCCGCAAATCTTTCCGTGCGGTAAGTACCCGTCTCCTACTAATTTGATGGGGTTGGCATCCTTCACTGCCTGCCTTATCCGTAAAGGAGGAAGCGTTTTAAAATTTCTTGCTACCGAAATTGTACAATTGTCGTTGTGCTCCGTACAATCAATGGTTCTATTGGTACGATGATGAAATGAAGGATGCTGAGATGTGTGACGAATGTTTCTGGACAAGGGAGTTGGGAATTTTTTTAAAGTTATTTCGTGTCCTGTTTATGTCATTCACTTGACGATGTAATGAAGTCTACTCCCTATGATGAAATCTACTCTTTGTAATGACGTCTACTCTTTATAATGACGTCTACTCTTTTAATGACGTCTACTTTTTTTAATAAAGTCTACTCATTGTAATGCCGTCTACTCTTAGTCAAGAAGTCTACTCGACGTACAGAAATATTATAACATTTACCACATAGTTTAAGTCAGAAAGATACAAATATTTGTCGTTAACAAAAGGCAACCGAGTCACACCCATTGTTTCAAAAAAGAAATGGTGTGCAAAATTAATAGTCACACCCATTGTTTCAAAAAAGAAGTGGTGTGCAAAATTAGTATGAACCTATGAGGACATGTGATGTCTCACACTGGTTCTTACAAGTCCAAGTCTGACCAGTCACGTTTGTCCAGACCCCTTGATGTTGTCTCGACAAATATATCCCCAGCTAACTTTTCACGGATGGCTTTGATGTTGTTGTCGCTCAAGCTCGCAGGTACAGGGATTCCCAAAGCATGGCATTCAATGTACTTGACGCAGAACACACCACAATCACCACTCTGGATGTTCTGAGGCATTCCTAGGACCCGCTCATGTGTGTAAGCATCTAACGGCCAATCTTCTTTGTCACCAGGTGAAAGCTCCCGGAGAAGGTATGGCAGCATCACCGCGATTGGCTCCACCGTCTCAACTATTTTGTCGTCTCTGTACAGTGACTCTGCACTGTCCCATATGGTGATGTGCCTCTTCGGGATAGATATCCAGAGAGCTATCCAGTGGTCAGTCCCTATGTGCATTGGAGCGTATATATCGTCGACCTCGACCCCCCCACATCTTATTTGTCGGGCAGTATTATGGGCTTTCTCCTGAACGGAGTTCATACGCTCCCGCTGGTAATATTCACCCTAGTCCATTGGGGTTTGGTGTGCAGTCTTTAAAGGCTTGATATTTTTTCGACCACATCGTCCCGAAAAGAGTATCCAAGATGCAGATTCTATCCAACCGGAACCATTCAGGATGTTCGGACATGCGCTTCCGGAGGAGATTAATCGCAGCATCTAACTGTTGCAATGTAGCAAATATGTTAACGATGTCTATTCAAGAAATCTATTCAAGAAATCTATTCAAGAAATCTATTCAAGAAATCTACTCAAGAAGTCTAACCAAGAAGTCTAATCAAGAAGTCTAACCAAGAAGTTTAACCAAGAAGTCTAACCAAGAAGTCTAACCAAGAAGTCTTATTCAATGTACCGTGTCTTTAAGCCATTGCTGTCGAGTGCGGAGAATGTACCACCATTCAACGGTACCACCCTTTTTTTTCTTTTCGGGTAATCACTGCAACCAACAAATAATATTTCATGTCAATCTTGAAACTAGTAACAACAATATTAACAAATTTGGTACTTACGGCTGTGTCTTAAGCCACTCAATAACTTGTTTGGTCTTGTCTTTGTCAACAGGTGCAAATGGGTCATACCCACCGCAATTGAGTGTTCTTTCCTTTGGCTGCTGGAACAAAGGGGGAATCTCTTCCTTTTTCAGTTGCGCTTTTTCTCTGGTCAGTCTATCCAATTTCGCGGCCGTGGTAATCTGAGCGGCCTTTCTCCTAGTGTTTTGTTTCTCTAATCTAGCAGCAATTTCCTCCGGCGTGAGTTCATGATTCCCAAGAAACTCGACACTAGGTGGTGGTCTTTGGTCTCTCCCGTCGTTAACGCTTTCTTCCGCTTGAATTTTCTGCATATTAACAGAATAGTATACCATAAATCAAAACGTTTAAGGAACAACTTCAACAAGTGAAACACAAAACTACAATAATTTTATGTTGTTGCCATAACATAATTAAATGAACATGAAGACAAGGAAGTACTTGAACAAGCAGAACAACACGATTTCCAACATTCCAACATAACTGAAATGCCCGTGTTTTTAAACTAAGCCATATTTCTCGGTTTTCTGCGACGTTTTCTCACATCATTCTGTGATAGGGGGAAGGATCAGAACTAACCCGACCATGCTGATCTTTGTCATTGGACTTCACATGCTCATAAGTCCTCGCGGTTTTCACATGCTCCGACATCTTTGCAATGGATAGCTCGAGAGCTTCCACTCTCACGGACAGGGCCTCTATCTTTCCCGCGCAGTTCGTGAGGCCTTCCCCCAATGACTGAACGAAAACCGAAGAGAGTGACGCGAGACATTTATCCAAATAGGTCTTCAATGCCTCCACGACATTCACCCTGGTGTCTGCTACCCGAGAAGAGGTCTCTACACGAGACCTCTTTCTGCTTTCTGAATCTGAGTCAACTTCTCTTTTCTGCTTCAGGTTGTAGTCTGCGACCTTCGCTTGGATTAAGTTATTGTTTGAGACATTAACACCATCGAGAAGCCAATTATTTTTCGTCTACACCCATGTAACACCATCAGATAACTGACCCAGCACTGCCATGACGACGTTGTGAATCTCAACATCCTCTACATCATCATCATCCCACAATGGGAACATTTCTGACGGACTCTTCAACACGCAGTGGTTAAAGTGGATCTACGGGTTCAAAATACATCACCCACGTTACTAAACAGTCACTATAGTATAATCGATAAGTCTAACAAGAAAGTGTACTTCATAAGTTACCTGCTTCAGCATGCTCTCTTTAATATACTTCCGACCCCGCTGTCCCTGGTAGGCCAGAATCGGTTCAACTGAGCCACCGTGTTCAATGGGACATCCGTATTGTTGTCCAAAGTCCGGCATGGCCTGGTACACCCATACCTGAAGCACTTCCGCAAACCCATCAATGGAGTAGGATCTGGTCAAGTCTTTCTCCTTGACCGACTCGATGAGGTTCTTGAATGCTACCCTTCCCCAAGGGTATTCCTCAAACTCATCAATGTCCATTACTAGGCGGGCGAGCTGAATCCTTGTGACTGAACTTGATTTCCTTGCTTCAATAAAGCCAACATATATGGCTAGGTACCCTAACCGGATACAATCCTCCCTACTCCAGGTAGGGGCATCTATACACGCACGTGTCAGATCATCAATACTTGGACCGACATCGATAGGAACACCCAGCCTTCTCCAGAATTCTTGCATCTCGGGGGCTATGTCTACGTCGGGCTGCTCCAAATTTGGAACGTGCTTGCAATTGAGTCCCGTGATATACCTCGAACTCATTGAGAGAGAACCTCAATGGGTTATTTCCAACTAGGCTCCAAATTTCGTACTTCCTCTTGCAGACTAGCTGGAACCCGAGCATATAATGCACCACCCGCAATGCCCATCCAAAATCCGATTTGTAGAACTTCAAAAATACACCCAGTCTCGACTCTTTTAACTCATTCCACTCATCTGGAAGAAGTGCTTGTTCCAAGGCGGGGAATAGCTTGGAGTCGTTGCTGTAGTAGCCAATGCTCTTTAGTGGTTGTGGTTCATCACCTTTGCTGAATTGCCTTCGGGGAAACACTGCCCTTGCCATTCTGCAAAACGTAAGCCACAATCAGGACAGGAAAGCAGAAAAGAAGTCAACTCGAGATGTCTACTCCTACACGAGATGTCTACTCTTACACGAGATGTCTACTCCTACACGAGATGTCTACTCCTACACGAGATGTCTACTCCTACACGAGATGTCTACTCCTACACGAGATGCATCCTCCTAGACGAGATGTCTCCTCCTACACGAGATGTCTACTCTTACACGAGATGTCTACTCCTACACGAGATGTCTACTCCTACACGAGATGTCTCCTCCTACACGAGATGTCTCCTCCTACACGAGATGTCTACTCTTACACGAGATGTCTACTCCTACACGATATGTCTCCTCCTACACGAGATGTCTCCTCCTGTCTCCTCCTACACGAGATGTCTCCTCCTACACGAGATGTCTACCCCTACCCGAGATGTCTCCTCCTACACGAGATATCTACTCCTACACGAGATGTCTCCTCCTACACGAGATGTCTCCTCCTACACGAGATGTTTCCTCCTACACGAGATGTCTACTCCTACCCGAGATGTCTCCTCCTACACCGAGATGCCTCCTTTACCGTTTTACGACGAGGTTGGGGGGGGGGTCAGAAACAAATCTCAAGCGGCGGCGACGGAATAATCTAAGTACAAAGTAGAGGAGAGGAAAGGCGACGGATGCGAGGAGAGGCGACGGATGCGACCGACGCGAGGAGAGGCGACAGAGGCGAGGAGAGTCGACGGAGGAGACAGAGGCGACAGAGGTGACAGAGGCGACGGAGGCGACAGAGGCGACGGAGGCGACAGAGGCGACGGAGGCGACAGAGGCGACAGAGGCGACAGAGGCGACGGAGCGGACGGAGGCGAGGAGAGGCGCCAAGGAGGAGATAAGAGTATGCGATTAAACCAATTAGATTGAGAAAGTACACATATCGATAAATCAAGAGAAATAGGATGAAGAAAGATTACCGGATTGAGGCGAGGAGTGGCGTCAGAGAACGGCAGAAGCTTATGGCGGAAGCTTAGGGTTTCGGCGACAGAGAATGGCGAAAGCTTAGGGTTTTTTTTTTATTACACAAACAATAATAAATACTACAATGTTATTGAATGGTTACAGTTCTCAAAACAATTTACTTACTAAAATCATTACTTATTTGTAACATCCCGATTTCTGGTATAAGTGGAGAGGTTAAAAGAATTGATTTGGCTACCTATGTCACCAAAGTGCACTTACCTTTTCGGTGGCACATCCAGAGAAAACTTCAGGGTTAAGCGTGCTTGAGCTGGAGTAGTCAAAGGATGGGTGACCTACCGGGAAGTCATTTGCGGTACCGTGTGAGTGAGGCCAAAACACGGGGAACGGTCACGTGGTGATTGCAGGGTCAGTATATCATGACTTTCGAGCCTTCCAGAATAACGCACCGACCGTCGGACAGGGGTGGGGCCCACGAGCCCGATAGAGGGATGGGTGACTCACCGGTAGGGGCGGTTGGGGCGGTTGGGGCGGTTGGGGCGTTATAAGTGGTATCAGAGCTGGTTAGCCGTCCCAGTTCTGACCTGGGAGGCGTCTTAGGACCTGTCGTGGTGTGCAACGGGGACGTTGCACTCTGTGAGTGGGGGTGAATTGTAACATCCCGATTTCTGGTATAAGTGGAGAGGTTAAAAGAATTGATTTGGCTACCTATGTCACCAAAGTGCACTTACCTTTTCGGTTGCACATCCAGAGAAAACTCCAGGGTTAAGCGTGCTTGAGCTGGAGTAGTCAAAGGATGGGTGACCTACCGGGAAGTCATTTGCGGTACCGTGTGAGTGAGGCCAAAACACGGGGAACGGTCACGTGGTGATTGCAGGGTCAGTATATCATGACTTTCGAGCCTTCCAGAATAACGCACCGACCGTCGGACAGGGGTGGGGCCCACGAGCCCGATAGAGGGATGGGTGACTCACCGGTAGGGGCGGTTGGGGCGGTTGGGGCGGTTGGGGCGTTATAAGTGGTATCAGAGCTGGTTAGCCGTCCCAGTTCTGACCTGGGAGGCGTCTTAGGACCTGTCGTGGTGTGCAACGGGGACGTTGCACTCTGTGAGTGGGGGTGAATTGTAACATCCCGATTTCTGGTATAAGTGGAGAGGTTAAAAGAATTGATTTGGCTACCTATGTCACCAAAGTGCACTTACCTTTTCGGTTGCACATCCAGAGAAAACTCCAGGGTTAAGCGTGCTTGAGCTGGAGTAGTCAAAGGATGGGTGACCTACCGGGAAGTCATTCGCGGTACCGTGTGAGTGAGGCCAAAACACGGGGAACGGTCACGTGGTGATTGCAGGGTCAGTATATCATGACTTTCGAGCCTTCCGGAATAACGCACCGACCGTCGGACAGGGGTGGGGCCCACGAGCCCGATAGAGGGATGGGTGACTCACCGGTAGGGGCGGTTGAGACGTTATATTATTTCTCGAGACAAAGAACGATGTTTCCCATTATTTTATATTTTATTATTTGTCAACTGCTACAATCATTACTAATTTTATATTTCCCGCTTATTAATTTTAACTTCCCGCCTAAGCAAAATTTTGAAATTTCAGAATTTTCAATTGGTCAAATTGAAAAATTTTAAGTTTTTCAGATTTGCAGATTTTTTAAGATTTTAAGATTTACAGATTCTCGTATTTCATATTTTCAGATTTTCATATTTTCGAATTTTCAAATTTTGAAATTTTCAGTTTTGGACTTAAAGAATTCCCCAGTAGACTTCACTTGTACGCGAGAAGTCTAATGGATAGTGTACTCAAGAAGTATAATGGATAGTGTACTCGAGAAGTTTAATGGATAGTATACTCGAGAAGTCTACTTTTGTTCAGTTATTTCTTATGAAATTTGGCAGAATTTTCAACAAATGCGAAATATATATGTCAAATGATTCAGTTATTCAAGCAGGCGGTTCATACATATTATAGACCTTACTCTAATCCTAAACTAAGATCTAGAAAGGAGAATACAAAGGTAGATAGTCAGACCTATGACTGTGAGGATTACACCAGCCACCATCTGCTTCTTCATAAGCATGGTAGGATAATAATCGTCAATTAGATAGCAAAGTTGAGATAACTCTGCATCAATCCGAGGCATAAAAGCAGAAGTCTCATCTGCTACTCGGTCCCTACATTCCGCTTTCTTTTCCAGGGTGACTCTGAGATCTTGGATTTCCTGCGTCACAGCCTCATCCCACCACTTGAATATATGATGGTCACCATCCTAAACAAGAACATAGACATCCACCATCATATTAATATGGTTAACACTCAAATGGAGAACGAAAAACACAACGATAGCCTTATTACCTTATAGTTCTTGCATCCATAGAATACGCGACCCGGATTTTCATCTGTAGTGGATGATTTCATGATAGGCACCAAACCGCAGAAACATCGGACGGGAAAACCCGATTTACCAGATTTTTGAGATCTAAGCATAGGAGTTGGGGAGGTCACTTCTGGTTCTCCGGCACTCCAAAGATTCCTCGAACTATTCGATGGTTGACTGTAGCTGTATCGACCCATCTCTGGGTACAAATCAAACAACAAATCATTGCAAAACGTATTAGACATCTAAATCATCAATATACTTGAAAAAAAACTATAAACAAGTTGATTTAGAGGCTAGTTGATTTCGAGGCTTACTTTATATTCAGATCTGTTAGAGAGTGAGATAAAGAGACAATCGCCTTATAGTGTGAGAGAGAGAGAGAGAGAGAGAGAGAGAGAGAGAGAGAGAGAGAGAGAGAGAGTAATAAGAAATTAGGGTTAAAGTGTCGGCGACTCAGATTTATATAAAGGGGTCAATTTCCGGTTAAGTTAAAAGTTCGGTTAAGGAGACGGTTCAGGAGACGGTTAAGGAGACTTCATGATGAAGTCTTCTTCACCTTAAACCTCGAATGAACAGTACACCTAAATTGTTAAATTACATAAAATCTAACATTAAACAATTTACACATCATTATATTCTTAATTTTGTTTTCCAAATAAGCTTAAATGTAATATTAAACTCTCATTTATATAGATTTATTTTTATCAAAACCATAACCATGATATCTATCCATATCAAACCCTATACTTCAACCTTACATGTATTTGGTTTGTACCATCATTTATCTTCATTCATTTAAACTGAGTGATTTTTATGAAATTTTATTTTATATAGGTGATAATTACGCATGTGATATTTATGTATACAAATTGTTTACCAAAATAATTTTTATAATTTTTATAATTAAAATTTAAGATTAAATCACGGAGTAGACTTCATAGAGAAGCCATGAAGTCTACTATTATACTTTCACATTATATGGAAACTTTATTTCTGTAAAATGACTGATTTTTATGAAATTTTATTTTATATAGGTGATAATTACGTATGTGATATTTATGTATATAAATGTTTTATAAAATTAATTTTTATACTTTTTATAATTAAAATTTAAGATTTAATCACGGAGTAGACTTCATAGCGAAGCCATGAAGTCTACTATTATACTTTCACATTATATAGAAACTTTATTTCTGTAAAATGACTGATTTTTATGAAATTTTATTTTATATAGGTGATAATTACGTATGTGATATTTATGTATACAAATGTTTTATAAAATTAATTTTTATACTTGTTATAATTAAAATTTAAGATTTAATCACGGAGTAGACTTCATAGAGAAGCCATGAAGTCTACTATTATACTTTCACATTATATGGAAACTTTATTTCTTTAAAATGACTGATTTTTATGAAATTTTGTTTTATATAGGTGATAATTACGTATGTGATATATATGTATGCAAATTTTTTATCAAATTAATTTTTATAATTTTTATAAATAAATTTAAGATAAAATTACGGAGTAGACTGCACAGAGAAATATACTCCGGAAGTCTACTGTTAAACGTAAACTTCTCAAGGGTTATAAGGGTCATTTTTCTTTTCGCTTTTTTGTTTGTTCATTAGGGAGAAACTTGTATTTTCCTTACCCCTATGGGTTATTTTTGTTGAATGTCCAATAAGGAGTCTAGATTTGCATTCAAAACCAAATAATGGGTTAAAATCAGTAATTCCCCCATTATTAAATTCAACAACTTTCTAATTTATGTAGTCGTGGTAATACGTATATTTAATTTAATGCCAAAAATACCCTTCCACTATACATCATTATCATTTTTTGTTTTTTTATTTTGTTTTTTCTGTATATATATATATATGTGACAACATTTTAGATATCTAAAATATGCATTTCTCTAATTTTTCTTTATTTTTGATTTTTTCATATATATTGATTCAATCTCATATTCTTATTGTCTTTTTAATATTTTAAAAATAAAAAAACAATTACTTGAAAATTTTATATGTGAACACTTTCTTTTTTTATCTAAGAGCATTGTAGCAAAATGCTATTTGTGCTAATTATCATGTTTTTATATATATATAAAACACAGCATTATATAATTTTTTTAGATATAATACTTTTCAAGTTTACAACTTACAATTTTCAAAATTATAATTTACAATTTGGAACCTGCAATTGTCACTTGGGAATGTCTGTATATAGGAGAATTTGAGATTTAATATTGTTCATTGAAGATCACAAATTTTATCCTTTTTTCCTATGACATTCAATGTTATTTTTGTTGACTCAGCCATTTTTTTAGTGAGGCTTGGTGCAGCGACAATGGTTTTCCTACACAAACTCCAATGGCTTTTAATGTTTTGTATTTCTCTGAAAAAAATTGATTGAGATACTGTTTTTATTTTATTTTATTAGATATAAATTGGATGATTACAATTTGAACCCCTTCTAATTTACCTACATTTCACTATGATTCAACAACTCTAATTCATTCATCGCTAATATATAGTCTTAATCGACCCATAAAATATGTTAAAACCTCAATATACATACCAATAATATGATTTTTTTCAAATCTAATTCAATTTGCAATTTTAATCAATAATAGCAAATATACTAGTTATACATTCTTATCCAGTAATACGATTTGTACCCAATATTTCTATCGCTGGAACTTAAATTGAATGATTTTAGGTATACAAATTTTAATCTACTTACGATACATGTCAATTCAACCACTTGAATCTATTTATTACTAATGCATAGTCTAAATAAACTCATAAATCATGGTTCTAACTCCAATGTACATACCAAAAGAAACAAAAAAATTCGAATCCAATTTAAAAACTCAATTTGCAACTTCAGTTAGTAATACCAAATGTACCATGTATACTTTTTTATTCAATGATACAAATTTTAAACAATTGTCTTGTCAGTGCAATTCGAATTGGATGATTCTGTGTTGAACCCATTATATATCTACTTATGATTCACTATAATTAACAACGACAATCAATTCATTACTAATGCAACGTCCTAATGAATCTAAAAATCATGGTTTATGCATACCAAAAAAACTGTTTATTTTTTTAAAGTCCACTTTTGTGAACGATATTGATCTTCGATAGAACTAATCAAAGACTAGAACATTGATGATTGCAGAACAAGAATCGAACAATACCAAAACATTTAACGAGTTCACGGCGTCGAACCGCTACATCTTGTGGGAGACTCATCCTCCCAAATCCTACTAATGAAAAGATCGATACAAAGTTCACAGGATTACGAAGGACAAAGAAGATTTGAAAACCCAAGAAGAATAAAAGAATTACTGAAGAGAAAAAAAGAAGAAGAAAGCAAAAAAAATGGGTAAACTCTCTCTCTCTCTCTCTCCTCCTATGTAGTCTAATGTCTCTTTCTTTTTGCTCTAGTTTCAGGATTTTCTCTCGCTAATTAGACGACTCCGAGTCAGCTCCCTTTTAACCATCTGTGACTTCAACTTGGGCCAAACCAATTTTGGGTCCAACCTCTTCATTAATAACTCCGTGTGAATCAACCCAATAAGGCCCAACCGGTGAACGACTGAAGTCAACAAGTAACAAAACTTCACCTTTGACTTCAGACCAAACCCCTAAACACCTGCAACAAACTAGATCTTTCTTTTCTCTCTCTGGAGCCGCAGAAGGCGAAAGACAGAGTCTCCTAACTCTAGTGAGAACTCGACGGATATCCTCTCTACTCCGTCATGCATTAGTCTCTCCGGTAAGTCCTCTCTTCTTCTAACCTGTTATGCTAACACATATACACAGCTTTGTTAGAAGTAAAGTATATTCCCAATCAAAACTAACCGATTTTGATTTCTCCTTCTTGTTTCCCATTATTTCTGGTAACAAGTTTGACCGAGCTCCACCTTAAAACAAGCAGTCTCTATTGCACATGCAAAGGTAAAACCATTAGTGACCTTTAATAGCTTTGCATGTAAGTGAAACTTCTTCTCAGTCCATTGAGAAGTAACTGACTCCCTTTTCTCTTGTTTATCTCCAGCACAAGCACCCGTGGATCTGCAAAACTTGGAGTCTGAAGAACAAAACCACACAGATCTAATTTATCAATAACCATGTTGAGGTCAAAACCCACCCCTCGAAGATTGACGGATCGAGAGTCTAAATACTTGTACAAAATGCTTATCTGAGGACCGAACCAGTTAGCCAACTTCCTCAAGAAAGTATTTGACTAACTGGAAACTCATTCAAAGACACAAAAGCTCATTTGCTACTAGGCAGTCCGCCACTAGGCAATCTTAGAGCGGCACACCACTTAAAATCAGGCCACCATTTAACTTGGCTGTGGCCAGGCCAGGCCGCCACTTTTCTTCATATCAGACCAGGCCGCCAGTTTGTCCAGCCCGCCGACCAGGCAGCCTGCCATGCCACCGTATCGGACCAGGCCGCCAGTTTGGCCATCCCGCCATGCCTCTGTATCGGACCAAGCCACCAGTTTGGCCAGCCCGCCGACCAGGCAGCCCACCATGCTTTCGTATCAGACCAGGCCGCCAGTTTGGCCAGCCAACTGACCATACCGCCAATTCGGCCAGGCCGCTAATTTGGCCAGCCCGCCAACCAGGCAGCCCTCCATGTTCTCTCTCTCCAGAACAGGCCGCTCGTTCCTCATCCCAGGCCACCATGCTTGATCTCCCTCAGACCAGGTCGCCAGTTTGGCCAGCCCGCCGACCAGGCAGCCTGCCATGTTCCCTCTCTCCAGAACAGGCCGCATGTTCCTACTCACAGGCTGCAATGCTTTGTCTTCCTCGGACCAGGCCGCCTGTGACTTCCCTGAACCAGCCCGCCACCTTCATGCTCCCACGGACCAGGCCACCAGATCTTTCTCCTCGAACCAGTCCGCCAAGTCTGGCCAGCCCGCCGGTTTTCTTCCTCTTGGACCAGCCCGCCAGTCCAGTCCAAAAACCGGGCAGGCTGAAAGTTCATACGAGAGAAACGGGCGGGCTGAAAATTCATACAAGCGAAACGGGCGGGCTGAAAGTTCATACAAGCGAAACGGGCGGGCTGAAAGTTCATACGAAGAAACAGGTGGCCTGAAAGTTCATACGAAAGAAACTGGCTGATTGAAAGTTCATACGAAAGAAACGGGCTGACTGAAAGTTTAGCTCGGAATTGCTTGGGTCGGAACACTGTTCTTCCGGGATTATCCGCAAAAACACTATTCATGGAACACTGTTCACGAACCGCAAAAAAAATCAGATAGACGAAGGTTCGGTTTAACGAAAGACGGATTTGGGTTACTGTTCATAAAATACTGTTCATAGGATACTGCTCACAACACTGTTCATGTACTGATCCAAAAACCGGGAAGAGAGTCCAAGCATGGCGGAAGACCGGAATCAGGGAGGACCGAACCAAGCCGGAGGCGTGCTAGATCAAACTTGACCTAGTGGCGACCGGCTAGGGATTTGGGCCGCGGATCAGGCCCAAATTTTATCTAAGTCTGCGGATAGAAGATTGAAAGGCGTCCCACATCGCTAATAAACTTCTTCAGCACCCTAGTTTGCCCACTATATATACGATAGCTTGTATCAGGTTTAAAGCCATCCAATTCCGAGTATCAAACTTTTTGTATTGTATGACATTAAGCTTTTACGAGATTTCTTGTACTTTGGCAAAAAGATCACTAAATAAAACAAACTTTCGATCTTGATCTTTGGGTTCTTTTAAAATAGGCTTTTCGAGCCCTCATTTATTATAGTTTTGATTGTGTGAGTATCGACTCTCACAGTTTGGCGCCGTCTGTGAGGACGAGAAATATTCTAAACCCTAAGGGCAAAAGGTTACGAGAAAGAAAACAATGTCTGAGACGGAGTAAACAACGATGGAATGGAAACAACAGAGCAAACGATCAACTCGGCGGAGTGGCCGACTCAGGCGGAGCGGAGATTTCCATGACTGAACTGAAGACAATGTTGGCAACGGTCCTGGAGCGGCAAGCCGAGCAGGAGAAACTCAATGGCACAGTGACTCAAAAATTGGAGACAATCCGCGAGGAAAGCCGAACCAGGAGCGTTCCCCCGAGAGGAGTCTCGGAACAAACCCGCCAAACTTTTGGAGCAAGGCGTCTCTGATTCTCACCGCAAGCAGTAGCACCAAAAGGGCAGACCTTAAGTGAGCAAACCCCAGTCGGAACAAGAGTGGACCCATCCGGGCAGTCACCGCTGCAAAGAAAGAATACCACCGGACAAAACGCCGATCGGCCTACATCAACGGTAACTGAGGAACATAACAGAGGACAAACTGTAACCGACGAGGATGAAGTTGGCCAAGATAAAGATGCGACGGAGGACGAGGTGCGAGTGCTCACCAAGGATGAAGAAAACGTACTCTGGGTAAAGCAATAATGGCGCGCTGAGGAGAAAGGAAGAGTATGCCGACCGGACAGAATGCCATTCCCGGTGAGCCAGAAAAGCGAAATGGTCGAACTTAGAGCCCAGCTCGCTCTCGTGAAGAGCGAGATGAAGATAGTGTGTTCCCAGGTCCACCAGGCCATCAGCGCGGAAAGATCCGGATTCACATTCACATCCCGAATAACAGATGTGAAGCCTTCTGATCCGGAAAGATCCGGATTCCGTTCTATGATGGGACGTCAGACCCAACAGCTCACATGATGGCATTTTGGATTGCTATGGGCCGAGCCTGGTTCAAAAACGAAGAAAGAGACGTCGGCTTCTGCCTCCTTTTTGTCGGGCATTTGAAAGGACCGACTTTGATATGGTTCTCCTGTTTGGAAAGAGATTCGATCGATGACTTCGATCAACTATCTGCAGCTTTCTTGAAGCATTAGCCGATCAACATCTGACGTAGACCTCTACTCGCTGTCTCAAGGGCCGACAGAAAGTCTTTGAGATTTCATCGAGAGATTCAAGATGATAGTGTCCAAAGTCAAAGGTTTAAGCGATAAGGCCGCACTAGACACCCTGAAGAAGTCTCTATGGTTCGAGTTTCGCTTCCGTGAAGAGATCTGCTTGAACAAACCGCAGACCATCCAAGACGCCCTCCACCGAGCCTCAAACTTCATTTTCTATGAAGAAGAAATGAAGGCTTTGACAAAGACACATCGCCCATCAAAGCCAGCAACCAGGACGCCAAATCAACCATCCAACGTACCGGCCGAAAGGCGAAGCGGGTGCAGTAGCGGATACACCAACCACGAAGGGGCAAACGCTGTTGGAGCGCACAATTACCAAGTAAGCACAGAGAGATTGCCCGACGGAGCCGGACGCGGACGAGGATCATGGAATACCTGGACTCGCAGCACATGCTACGACGAATAAACTTTTTGCGACTTCTACCAAGCTAATGGTCATTCGAACGCAAACTGCAAAAGCATTGCAAGAAGACTTGCAGCCAAGTTCTTGGCAGGAGATTTTAGAAACGCAGTAACGATGGAGAGTCTCGGAGCAAGAGAAAGAAATGCAGACACACAGGACAAACAGTCTAACGAAGAACGTCCTCGAAAGCCAGCCTAGGGAGGCACCAAAACGAGGAAGTAGATCCGACGAAGAGTCCCACGCAAGTAACCGAAGAAAGGTTAACATGATCATGGGAGGCTCTCAGTACTGTCGTGACACGGTCGCGTCTGTAAAGGCTTTTCAAGAAAGTGGAAATAAAAAGTCAAATCCGCAGGAGCCGATTACCCAAGACGATGACCTGATCACTTTCGAAGAAAACGACGCCAAAAGACTTGATCAACCCCACGATGACCCTCTAGTGGTGAAGTTAGTCTTTAATTACAGTGATGTTTCCCGAGTCTTATTGACACAGAAAGTTCGGTGGATGGGCGTTAGTCTATCTGACGTCAAACCCAACCATATATCATTAACCGGTTTCACTGGCGAGGTAATTATGACGGACTGAACGATCCGAGTTACGGTTCATGCCGGCGGAATCACGAAGATTGTGGATTTCTCTGTAACATCCCCAACTCCCACTAACGCCCTGAGGATGGACAGAAAGATGCGAATGGACGAGTCGCATGGATGAACAGGCATTGCCTGTGAACCATCGCGACCGTTCGGTGAATTGCACCATTTGGGTCAATAGCCATCACGGCTGGATTCCAACTGGGACCCAAAGAAGCGGTGTGAGTGTTGGCATGCCATGGACGTGTTGAAACATGTCTGTGGGTGACCGAACCTCTACGGTCAATACAAGTGGTCTGGTTGTGTTAATCCGGAGCAGTGCCGCGGTCGGCCCAAAGGCTGATACATGACAAGGAGTACCACGGTCTTTGGCTGATGGTTCCTCCGGGTAAACGGTTCGTCTGTTTTTCCCTAAATCTACCTAGTTGTTAGTTGGTCAGTGGGGCGGTTGGTTGAATGACTAAGTACAACTGGGAAAAGTCTTAGGCTAAGTTAGGATAAGTTTCGGCTATACTAACGGGGCATAAGGGTTCTGGGAAGCATATGCATAGTTCGCTTACAGACTAGTCCGAATAGTGACTTACTTATCTCTTTTCAAGACATGAGGTTGGTCCGAATACGAACCAAGCCTAGGTGCACGGTCTGGCAGGCCCCTGATGATGTGTGGTGTGTGTTAGGAGTTCTGGATATAATAGAATCGGTCCATGTAAAGCCTTTGGGTAAACTTTAGCATGTTGTATCGAATCCTTATTATATTAATAAGACTTCTCCTTTTTCTATCTTCTTTAGTTCCGCATAAATGGTAGATAGAGGAACCTCCTGGAATAGTTTTGTTAGGAAGTTGGATAGGGCCTTAGTCTCATGGAGACTAAGAAGTGGAATAACCGGTCCGGGTCGTAGCTTCCGGGTCGGGCTGTTTCAAGTTGGTATCAGAGCATGCTTGATTCTAGAACAGTGAGGTGGTGAGATAGTACACATAGGCGTCAGGCGCCGAAGGACTAGTGTTAGGTTTTTCTTGTTTTCCCTTGGTTCAATAGGTTACTAGATGATTCTAATATACACTGAACTTGTAGGGTGAAAAAAACAAATCCTCTCGGAGGAAGAAATCTAAGAGTACCGCATTGAAGACTACTCCGGCAGGAGTAGGAACCTTCAACCAAGTGGTTGATGAGCCGACTAGACCTGTAGTCAGGAATGGGGAAACCGGTACGGTACTTCCCTCCCCAGCCACTCAGACCTGGACGGGGGTGAATGGGACCGAGCATGTGGTAGACAAGGAGATGGCCGAGTCATCCAACATGGAACAGGACCATGTTGGTAAGGACACCGGGGCTGACGGTGTGAACCAACCCGCACCTCCTTCTACGGAAGAGATGTGGGCAGCCCTGAAAACGGTCATGACTCAGATGACCACATTGACTCAGACCCTCACACCGGCTGAGAATCCTACCGTGGGGCAGTCCACGGGGAAGGAGACTACTATGGTTCTAAAAGGGGCCCAGGGATTCGAGGACGAGGATGTGGTTGAAATAAATTTGCCTCCGTTGAGTAGATTATTTGAGGCTACTGGATCACATTTCCCGTTTGGGAACTAAACACTTCAAAGGGAGCATAGATCCCGTTGAAGCGGATGAGCAGAGAAGCTGTCTAGTACGAAACTTCTGCTCGACCCGATTTCGTGAGGACTACAGGAAGGTCATGTAATGTCCCCAACTCCCACTAAGGCCCTGAGTACGGACCATGAGGCCAGAGAGAAGGACCGGGTCAAAAGACTTTGGTCATAAGTGACATGGTCCGGAAGGGTGATGGCCGGTAAGGAAGTTGGTTCCTATTCGACCTATAAATGATAGGAATTAGCTAGACCCAGGTAAAACATCATCTGAGGACAGCTGGGGCAGCTCACGGTCCAGTATGGACAGTGACACTCCAGCTGGGTCAGCCGGTTCAGCTCACGGCCAGCTGGAGGGAGTGACCCGCAGCTGGGACCAGCAGGTGACCTAGTGAGCTAGCTTGGTCAGCTAGTGTCTGGGGAGTGTTAGTCACCTCCGGAGGTAAGCTGGTGCGACAGGGGAAGGGGTGTGAGTGCGAAAGGGCATGGGGAAAGGGTGTCTGGTCGAAGGGTTACCACAACCAAGGCAACCCTTCCCGAATGGATGAAACCATTCGCTGGTGCCTGTCTGACAGGCCAAGGCCTCCCTTATAAGTACCAGACCGATCACACCTGTTTTGGCATCAGTTCCTGCAGAGAAAAAAGCGTGAGAAAGACAGGAAGAGAGAAATACCGATAGTGATTGGAAAGTGAGAAAGAGAGAGACTGCAACCGGGAAAGATGTCCGGTGTGGAAGGAGTTCCGGCCATCGACAAGGGAAGAGACCCTGTCGATCCTGATCAAGTCCCAAAGGTATGTCTGACTAACCCATGTCTAACCGTTGATCCTGGATCGCCGGTGACAACCGTTGCAATCCCGAAACCGGACTGATTGGATCGTGTCTCGCAACCTTTGTCTTGTCTCCCTCTCTACCTATAACGCCTCAACCGCCCCTACCAGTGAGCCCCCATGTCCTCTAACTAGGCCCAAGGGCCGGCCCACCCCTGTCCGACGGTAGGAACATTAACCGAAAGGTTTGGAAGTCATGATATACTGACCCTGCAATCATCACGTGACCGTTCCCCGTGTTTTGGTCTCACTCACACGGTACCATGAATGACTTCCTGGTAGGTCACCCATCCTTTGACTACTCCAGCTCAAGCACGCTTAACCCTGGAGTTTTCTCTGGATGTGCAACCGAAAAGGTAAGTGTACTTTGGTGACATAGGTCGCCAAATCAATTCTTTTAACCTCCCCACATATACCAGAAATCGGGATGTTACACTACCTTTCTTGTACGGCTGATCCGTGAGTTTCTGGTCTCGGCCAGACTCATGTGAATACAGTATCCTGGGTTCGACGATCGGTTATGCACATTTCTTAGAGTGCGAATGAACGGTTGCGAGGGTTGGGTCGCGTAATGCGCTCGGACTATGGCTGTGTGCCGATTTGGGAAGAATCCGTAAAAGAACCCTCGGCCGCATGGTCACGTCGGGATGCCTATGAACGTTTGCAAACTGGAACTGCCGGTTGCCTATGGGAATCGTCTGGGTCGAAAAGATCTCGGACGGGATGGTCGGTTGGGCCTATGGTCGGATAGACACGACCTGGGAACCATCGCAACTGTTCGGCAAGTTGCAAATTTTGGGGGCAATATGCCTTACGGTCGGTTGCAACAGGATAGGGTGAACCGGAGCGGGTGCTTAAGCGTACCTTGGGCATGCTAACGCGTGTCCTTGGCTGGTAAAACCTCTTCGGTCAGTGAGCCTGGTCCGCTTGCGAACCATTGCGACTGTTCAGTGAATTGCACCCTTTGGGTCAATAGCCATCACGGCCGAGTCCCAACTTGGACCCACAGAACCGGTGTGAGTGTTGGCATGCCATGGACGTGTTGGAACATGTCTTTGGGTGACCAAACCTCTACGGTTAGTACAGGTGGTCCGGTTGCGAGAACTCGGAGCAGTGTTGCGGTCGGCCGAAAGACTGATACATGCCAAGGAGTGCAACGGTCTTTAGCCGATGGTTCTTCCGGATAAACGGTTCATCCGTTTGTCCCTAAGGCTACCTAGTTGTTACTTGGTCAGTGGGGCGGTTGGTTGAATGACTAAGTACAACTGGGGAAAGTCTTAGGATAAGTTAGGATAGGCTTTGGTTATACTAACGGGGCATAAGAGTTCTGGGAAGCATATGCATAGTTCGGTTACGGACTAGTCCGAGTACTGATGTGATTATATCTTTTCAGGACGTGAGGTTGGTCCGAGTATGGACCAAGCCTAGGTGCATGGTCCGGCGGCCCCCTGATGATGTGTGGTGTGTGGTGTGTGTTAGGAACTCTGGATAGAATAGGATCGGTCCATGTAAAGCCTTCTAGAAAAACTTTAGCATGATGTATCGAATCCTTATTATATCAATAAGAGTTTCCTTTTTATTATCTATCTCCTTTAGTTTCCGCATAAATGATAGATAGAGGAACCTCCTAGATTAGTTTTGTTAAATTGTTTGGATAGGGCCTTAGTCTCATGGAGACTAAGAAGTGGGACAACCGATCCGGGTTGTGTATCCGGGTTGGGGTGTGTCAGGACATAGCAGTCCATTCCCTGGAAGGGGATGTCCATAATTGGTGGCTTACTGTGGACAAGCGCACTGGTGGCAAGCTAACGTCTTTTGCGGAATTTGAGACAGAATTCAACCGTAAGTACTTTCCAACCAAGGCATGGGATCGGATGGAAAGTAAATTTCTAGAACTTACCCATAGCCGGAGAATGGTACGGGAATATGAGGAGGAATTTAACCGTCTACGTAAATACGTAGGACAGGAGTTAGGAGGAGTCTACCCAGGTCAAGCTCTGCTTCCTCTGGGGCTGATAAGTAAGGACCTGGTCCTTGTTAAAAGAACCGAAATGCCTGTTGACCTGATAGTCATCGAACTTAAGAATCATGAGGTGATCTTGGGGATGTACTGGTTAGGAAGATATAAGGCGATCTTGGGGATGGACTGATTAGGAAGATATAAGGCGAATCTCGACTGCCACCGGGGACGTGTGTGGTTTGAGAGGGATGAGGGGATGTTGGCATTCCAAGGAATCCGACCTACCTCAGGAAGCTTGTTGGTTTCGGCCATTCAAGCAGAGAGGATGTTGATGAAGGGGTGTGAGGCGTACTTGGCAACCATCAACATCCCGAAAATAAGAAAGGAGGCCAAGATGGTTACCATACCGGTTGTCAGGGAGTTTGGGGATGTGTTCCAGTCCTTAACCGGCTTGCCACCTGATAGGGCGGATCCATTCACCATCGAACTGGAACCAGGTACGTCACCACTCTCTAAGGCACCTTATAGAATGACTCCGGCTGAAATGGCCGAGCTTAAGAAGCAGTTAGAGGAACTGCTTGTGAAAGGCTTTATAAGGCCGAGTAGTTCTTCTTGCGGAGTGCCGGTCTTATTTGTCAAAAAGAAAGATGGGAGTTTCCAGTTGTGCATAAACTACCGAGGTATAAACCGGGTTACTGTGAAGAACAAGTACTCGTTACCTCGGATAGATGAACTGTTGGACCAACTCAAGGAGGCGGTCTGGTTCTCTAAGATAGATCTAGCATCCGGATACGATCAGATTCCTATCGCCCCCAAGGATATCAGGATGACCGCGTTTAGGACCAGGTATGGCCATTATGAGTTTGTTGTCATGCCATTTGTCCTTACCAATGCTCCTGCGGCCTTCATGGAAATGATGAATGAGGTTTTCGGGGATTGTCTCGACAATTCAGTGATCATCTTCATTGATGACATACTCGTCTATTCAAAGACAGAAGCCGATCATCAGATATATCTGAGGGGGTATTGGAAAGGTTAAAAGAGCATAAGCTCTATGCCAAGCTGAGTAAATGCAGCTTCTGGCAGAAGACCATCCGGTTCTTGGGACATATAGTCTCGGAACAAGGTGTGTCAGTAGATCTGGATAAGGTTAAGGCCATTAAGGAATGGCCCAGACCGAAAATTCCACAGAAGTAAGAACCTTCCTTGGGCTGGCCGGATACTACAGAAAGTTTGTGAACGGTTTTGCAAGTATGGCAAAGGCCATGACCGTGCTAACCGGAAAAGGAGTTAAATTCGTGTGGTCGGAAGCATGTGAGAAGATTTTTACGAAACTCAAGGACATGCTGACCAGAGCACCGGTCTTGGCCCTACAAGAGGCCAATGATCCGTATACGGTGTACATGGATGCTTCTATCACAGGCTTGGGGTGTGTCTTAATGAAAAGATCGAGTGACTGCTTATGCATCAAGGCAACTCCGGAAACATGAGGGAAAGTACCCCACACATGACTTAAAGATGGCGGCAGTGGTGTTTGCCTTAAAGATTTGGCGATCCTATCTCTACGGGGCCAAGGTACAAATCTTTACCGACCATAAAAGTTTGAAATATGTGTTCATACAGCCCGAACTCAATTTAAGGCAGAGAAGAGTGATGCAATTAATGGCTGACTATGATCTAAATATAGCCTATCATCCGGGGCGAGCCAACTCTGTGGATGATGCGTTAAGCAGGAGGAGAACAGAGGTGGAAGTCAGGAAAGATGCGGAAGTTCTGGTTAATATGATCGGAACTCTCAATCTGCATGCCTTTTCCACCGATGTTGAACCTCTAGGCTTAGGAGCGGCTGACCAGGCCGATTTGCTCACAAGATTGCTCAAGGGAAATATGAGAATCTTAAGAAGGTGTTGAGCAATGACAAGGCCGAGTACCAAACTTCTAACAACGTAACTATCGTGGTCCATGGAAGAGTTTGTGTACTGGATGATAAGCTATTGAAAGAAGAGATCTTAAAGGAGGCACATCAATCCAAATTATCCATACATCCCAGACTCAATAAGATGTACTGTGATCTAAAGCAGTATTATCATTGGGTTTGTATGAAATGGGATGTGGCCGAGTGGGTCTCGCGTTGTCCAATATGTCAACTGGTCAAGGCAGAACACTAAGTACCAAGTGGGATGTTACAAAGCCTACCCATCCCGGAATGGAAGTGGGACCATATCACAATGGACTTTGTGACTGGGTTGCCCACGCCCAAGACCAAAAAGGATGTGGTTTGGGTTGTTGTAGACAGACTCACTAAGTCCACTCATTTCATGGTCATCAAGAAAACTGATGGAGTGGAGAAGTTGGCCAGAAAGTACATCAATGAAATCGTTAGACTTCATGGTGTACCGGCTAGTATCGTTTCGGATAGAGATGGCCATTTCACTTCACACTTCTGGCAACAGTCCAGAAGGCGTTGGAAACAAAGGTGAAGATGAGTATGACCTATCATCCACAGACTGACTGTCAGTCAGAAAGAACCATACAAACCTTGGAGGACATGTTGAGAGTCTGCATCCTAGAGTGGGGAGACTCGTGGTTAAGGTACTTACCTTTGGCTGAGTTTTTTTATTACAATAGCTTTCAGTCAAGTATAGACATGTCCCCTTATGAGGCAATTTATGGGAGGCCGTGTCGAGCCCCATTATGCTGGACCCAAGTTAGGGAACGAAGCACAATCGGTCCGGCCATTGTGGATGAGACTACCGAAAAATATTAAGTTCCTCAAAAAGAAAATGAAAGAGGCACAGAACTGGCAGAAAAGCTATGCGGATAGAAAGAGGAAGGATATCAAGTTCCAAGAAGGGGACTGGGTCTACCTCAAGATGATCACATTCAAGGGCCGGGCTAGAGTATCGAAACGGGGCAAGTTGGACCCTAGATACCTAGGATCATTTAAGGTCTTGAAGAAGATCAGATCAGTGGTCTACAAGTTAGATCTACCGGTGGAAATGGAAGCATTTCATAATGTGTTCCATGTATCCCAACTCCGCAAATGCTTGTCTGACCGGGATGTGTTTGAACATGAGTTGCCATCAGACTTGATACCAAACTTGACCTTGGAAACAATGGCAGTGAGGATTGAGGATCGGATGGAGAAAGCAACCAGGAAGAAAACCAATCATATTGTAAGGGTCGTATGGACATGCAATGGGAAGAAAGAAACAACTTGGGAAACCAAGGATAAGATGAAGAATGATTTCCCTGGATGGTTTGAGCTGGCCATACGGGAATACCAGTCGGATTCGGGGACGAACCCCTCATTGGTGGGGGAGACCTATAACATCCCCAACTCCCACTAAGGCTCTGAGGATGAACCATAAGGCCCAAGGATAAGGATCGGGTCGACAAAGATTGGTCATAAGGGAAATGGTCCATAAGGGGGATGGCCGACAATGACGAGAGTCTTGTCCGAGCTAAATAAGTAGGGAAAGAGCTGAACCCGAGTGAAACACCAGCTCACGGTCCAGTATGAACAGTGACACTCCAGCTGGGTCAGTTGGTTCAGCTCACGGCCAGCTCGGCCAACTGGTGACCTAGTGAGCTAACTGGGCCAGCTAGTGACGGTTACCTCATAGGTGAGATGGTGAGACAGGGGAAGGGGTGGGAGCGCGAAAGGGCATGGGGAAAGGGTGCCTGGTCGAAGGGTCACCACGAACCAAGGCAACCCTTCCCGAATGGATGCAACCATTCGCTTGTGCCTGTTAGACAGGCCAAACCCTCGCCTATAAATACCAGACCCCCCCCCCCGCCTGTTTCATCATCAGTTCCTACACATGGAAATACCGTGAGAAAGAAAGAAAGAGAGATACACCGATTTTGATCGAAAAAGTGAGAAAGAGAGAGACTGTGACCGTGAATATGTCCGGTGTGGAAAGAGTTCCGACCATAGACAAGGGAAATGACTCTGTCGATCCTGATCATGTCTCAAATGTATGTCTTGACTAACACCTGTCTAACCGTGGTCCAGGATCACCTGTGGCAACGTTTCGATCCCGGAACCGGAGTGACTCACAACCTTTGTATGTTCTCTCTCTCTACTTTTCTTGTATGGCTGATCCATGATGTCTATGGCGTTAGACACACTCATGAGAAGCGGTTATTCTGGGCTTGGCTTGAGTCCTGTAACCGAGAGGTACATGCGAATGGTAGCGAGGGTCGGGTCGCGTTATGCGCCGGATCTGGGCTAAGGGCTGATCCGGAATATCCATAAAGGACCCCTCGGCCATGCATAGTATGAACGGGTGCAATGTATGTTACTACCCAGAATTATGCTGGTTGCCTGGGAAACTCATCCTGATCAGAAATGATCTGGATGATTGATCGGAATGGTCGTGTGAACCACCTTAGTACCCGGTTGTCATCCTAAGGGCTAAGGAAGCCCTCGTCTGATGGTTAGGATCTCATGTGTGATCCATTGGTCTTGGACCAGACACGCGTGTGGTCAGACTAAGGATGCGGTTCATGTATCCTAGTATTAGATTGGGTGGGTCGGAGTAGTAAAATTGGGGTCGTGTAATGCGATCGGACCCAGGCTTGTAGCCGGATCCAGTAGAGTGACTTAACTGTTCCACCGACCGGGCCTAAGTCCAGTGCCAAAGGATGAAGAACTTGCCATGCCTTCATCGACCCGTGAGAAACTTCCAAGCACGGAAAGGTGCGAATGGACGAGTTGCATGGATGAACAGGCATGGCCTGTGAACCATCATGATCGTTTGGTGAACTGCACCCTTTGGATCAATAGCCATCATGGCCGGATTCCAACTGGGACCCAAAGAAGCGGTGTGAGTGTTGGCATGCCATGGACGTGTTGAAACATGTCTGTGGGTGACCAAACCTCTACGGTCAATACAAGTGGCCTGGTTGTGTTAATCCGGAGCAGTGCCGCGGTCGGCCCAAAGGCTGATACATGCCAAGGAGTGCCACGGTCTTTAGCCAATGGTTCCTCTGGATAAACGGTTCATCCATTTATCCCTAAGGCTACCTAGTTGTTACTTGGTCAGTGGGGTGGTTGGTTGAATGACTAAGTACAACTGGGAAAAGTCTTAGGATAAGTTAGGATAGGTTTCAGCCATACTAATGGGGCATAAGGGTTCTGGGAAGTATATGCATAGTTCGGTTACTGGCTAGTTCGAATACTGACTTTCTTATCTATTTTCAAGACATGAGGTTGGTCCGAATACGGACCAAGACTAGGTGCACGGTCTGGTAGCCCCCTGATGATGTGTGGTCTGTGTTAGGAGTTCTGGATAGAATATGATCGGTCCATGTAAAGCCTTCGGGTTAACTTTAGCATGTTGTATCGAATCCTTATTATATCAGTAAGAGTTCTCCTTTTATCTATCTCCTTTAGTTCCGCATAAATGGTAGATAGAGGAACCCCCTGGAATAGTTTTGTTAGGATGTTGGATAGGGCCTTAGTCTCGTGGAGACTAAGAAGTGGAACAACCGGTCCGGGTCGTAGTATCCGGGCTGGGGTGTTTCATTCTCGGTGGCCAACCATCTCGATATCTATAACGTCATAATGGGACCTTGTGGATCAACTCGATGGGCGCCATCCCGTCGACGTACCATTTGTTTCTTAAATTTCCTTCTCCATACAGAATTAAGACGATCTGGGGAAACCAAAAGGAATCACGGATCTTCTTCTTAGCCGAGCTCAAACTCCAAAGCCTGACAACCCCACCAATAGATAGCCCGAAGCGCAAAAACTCAAACATGAGCATCGAGCCGCATCCCAAGGCATCTAAAATGAACAAAGATGAGAAGTCGGAAATGCTTCCACCTGAAAAAGAGAAAACTGACTCCGAGAGACCAACGATTACCAAGGAAGTCTTATCCAAAACGACGAAAGTCGTAACGGACGACGCCATACCCAATGCCTAGTCCCAGTGAGCTTCAAAAAAAAAAAAAGGAACTACGGGTGGCTTAATCCCTTTCTCAACGGGGTACGTACGTAGCTTGCCTAAACAAAGAGTTCAGCTGCCCCCCTCCAAAAAAAGGGGAGGAAGGAGGGGAGTGGGTCCGTATATATATATATACTCCTGCAACTCTCTCGAGTTTCTTATTCTGGGAAATAATTCAGAGGATGAACACTGGGAATTGGTATCTCACAACCCATCCAAAGGAGTAGAGAGTTTCTCTGGAAGAATGACCAATAGAATGTGAAGTTCAGATGAACACTGGGACTTAGCATCTCAAAACCCATCCGAAGAAGCGGACAGTTTCTCCGTAAGAACGACGAATAGAATGCGAAGTCCGGATGAACACTGAGATTTAGCATCTCACAACCCATCCGAAGAAGGGAACAGTTTCTCCGGAAGAACGACGAATAGAATGCAAAGTCCGGATGAACACTGAGACTTAGCATCTCACAACCCATCCGAAGAAAAAGACAATTTCTCCAGAAGAACGATACAGACACGCAGTACGAATGAACACTGAGACTTAGTTTCTCATAGCCCATCCAAAATCGTTCACCAAAAGACTAACAAACAAAGATCAACTCGGACTAGCTCCCGTAACTCACTCGAGTTCTTCAAAAACCTGTCTGCTGCTGGCCAGAACAAGACATCTATAATCCTATCAAAGATTTCAACCATGGTTCTTTTAACATCCAGAAGCAGATAGAAGTAGCGCGCTATACAAATTTTCAGACTAATATCAGAAAGGTGTAACCCGATCGGGAATGTGGGAAGCGTCTGGGCGATATTCAATTTAGCTTATCTTCAGGAGCGTTTCGTAGATTGGAAATACTACGGAGCGTAAACCGTGAAATACGCTCGCTAACCCAGTAAACACAATCTAAGGAACACTGGTATGATTTACATCTCGCAGACACAGTACCAAACCGACTTTGGTACGAGATTATAAATGTGTCGCTAGAGAAAGAAGTTCGAAAGCACTGAAAACTCCGAGATATCAAAAAAATAAACGCTAAGCATCAAACACAGAAAGTATCTCGGTGATACACTGGTCCAAAAGATCGAAATGTGCAGCATAACAACCCCATCACGATACACAAGACTCAATTTAATCAAAAGACCCGAGACAAGCCAAAAATAAAGGATAATTCATAAAAACATGAGAGTTCAAACAAGTTAAAAGGATTAAAAGATCCTAAAGAGCGAACAATACAACAAGGACCTAAGTGACCCGAAATAAAGAGGCAAAGATACAAATTACAAGTGCCTTCCTAATCGGAATCGACACCGAAACAATCATGCAGGACGCCGAAGTTGGTACCGGCTGTATCCGTCACTCTAACGTCCGCGGCTTTGCCCCAACCGGGTCCTCGCCAAGACTGTACTCGGAGTCGTACGGGAAACAGGAGAAAAAGTCAAACCTCCAGCACAACCGTCCATAGCCCTCTGAAAAGAATCTATGTCGCCATTGCGCTCCTCGAACAAAGCCTTCACTTTGGTTTTCTCCGCATCGAGAGTGGTCAAACCCTTCTCGAGCTGGTCGATCAGGATCAAGTTCCCGGAGAACTCAGTCAAGGTAGCCTCCACAATCCTGGCCCCGGACGACTCGGCAAGGGAAGTTCTCGCCTTCTCTAGACGAAAGTGATAGTTCGCCGCCAAACCCCACTCTTGCTTCTTCACAGCCTTGCGGATTTTCCGCTCAAGATCGAGTTTCTTCTTCTCGAGGCTCTCTTTGAGAACCTTCACTTAAGAAAGGGCCTCAGCTTTCTCCGCCTTGTAGCGACGGCCTTTCTTGTTCGACTTCTTAGATTTGGCCTTCAAGGTTTCGATCTCCTCGGCTTGACGTCGGATCTTGTGGGCCGCGGAATTCTAAGCCATATTGGTCGCGAACATCTCGGAACAAAACTGAAACAAAAACAAAAAGCTTTAACAAGTAATACAAAAAGAAGAATCGAAATCCAACACAAGGAGAAACAGAAAGATATCGTCATCACGCTTGTGGACATACTCTCGTACGACCTCAGATGGTCAAATGGCTGGGAAAAACGGCCGGAGACGAGCCCCCAATCATATCCATGACTTTCATGGATTCAGAGAGATCTCCAACGGCCGCCTTGCTAGCGTCAAACATAAAGCCAGACCTCCGTGATCTGATCCGACGAGAGTGAGAACTCCTAGTACTCCTCGGCCCGATTTCATCCTCGGCAACTCCTTTGCCCTTGTCAACCGCGGAGGCACGCTTTCCCCACGGAGGACGAGCGGCAGGGATTCCAAGCACAATTCCAGCAGGGGACCTGGTCCCGATCATCTCCAGTTGAGTTCCAGGCGCGCTCTCTTGCTCGGTTTGGTGAGCCGAGGCACCACTCACTCCGGCCTTCTCAAGACGATAACTATACATGCCCGCCATCCCAGGGTAGTTCGTCATCGGAGGGGAAACCGAAGCAGAGTTGGCACACACATAGAAAAACTGATCCCTCGGGACTTTACAATTATCACTAAGACCCTCGTAGAAACAGCTAGCAAGTTTGGTTTTCTGGGAGACATAAACAAACATATACCCTAAATGAACCTTCCTGACCAAGAAGAGGTTTAACAAGTGATCCAACTTTAACTCTATCCCGCATTCAGTGTCGCGGACCACTGCACCTATCAATTGTTTCATCACTTGCGGAACAAGCTGCGAGATCGCGACCTCGAAGTAACCCAAGAACTTGAGCATCGGTTTCGGGACCGGGAACCAAAGAAAGGATTCATATAATAAACTTTCGTACAAAGCGAAATGTCCCAGCAGACTTCTGTCTATCCGATCGTCGTCGTCAGCCAGAAGGAACGAAACATCATTTGGGATCCGGAAATGATACCTCAGATCATTCAAGGACTCTTTGGTGCTCCGAGTAGCGCCCAAAAGAGCATCTTTCCTCAACCTCGAACTTCTTTTGTTGGGCTTCGGTTGCGAAACCCGATAGCGTGAATTCGGTCCACCCCAATACGCATCTACCTCACCCAGACAACGAGACTCCCACTTAACTGGGTGGTCTTCGGAGATTGTAAATTGGGGACCCTGCCGTCTTGCTCGCACTCCCCCTCACCTCTAGGCAAACAACAATCATCACCAACTAGAGGAAGCACACCCCTTCCGCTAGATCATGGTGGACCGCCATCTCCGTGACACGGTTCATCAGCCGAACAAGACATATCTCCACTCCAATCACACTGCTTACGACTGGAGGCATCCCACCATTTTCGCCAAAGGCTAGGCCACCATTCGAGCTGCATGAAGGCAGGTCGCCACTCGCCTCGAAAAACAGGCAGTCATCATCAGATGCCAATCGCAGGTCGCCGAAACCAGCACTCCAATGCTACCCACCACTTCCGGTCGCACTGGTTGGAAAGAACTCATCCAATAGTGTCTCATCAAAGTGTGCATTTGGAACGTAGTCGAACTCAATCAGAACGTCCGGAAGATCATCGAAAGTAATCTCAAATAATGAGTTTGATGACAGGCCAGATATTCTGGAACATTCATAAGGAGAGCCAGACATTGCAAATAAGAAAATAACGAGTTTGAAGAATGAAGAAGAAGAGAATTCATTATATAGGAAAAAGGGCACAGATTCCTGTAAAAACATAGCGGGACCGTACCTATCTTGGAACAAAGAAAAAGAAAGAAAGAAACAAATGAAAACTCGGAGCTAGCCTCTTAACATACAACCTACCTTGTCAATCCATCAATCCCGATAACGCTTTACTCAAAGCTCGTTGCTTCAGCAAACGAAAGCAAAAAGCCAGGGCGCTAACTGTTGGGGTCAAAACCCACCCTCGAAAATTGACGGATCGAGAAGTCTAAATACTTATACGAAATGCTTATCCGATGACCAAACCAGCTAGCCAACTTCCTCGAGAAAGGATTGGACTAGCTGGAAACTCGTTAAAAGACACGAAAACTCAGTTGCTACTTGGCAGGCCGCTACTAGGCAATCTTGGAGCGGCACGCCACTTAAAATCAGGCCGCCATTTAACTCGGCCGTAGGCCAGGCCAGGCCGCCACTTTCCTCTGTATTGGACCAGGCCGCCAGTTTGGCCAGTCCGCCGACCAGGCAGCCCACCATGCATCTGTATCGTACCAGGCTGCGAGTTTGGCCAGCCCACCATGCCCTTTCCTCCTTATCGGGCCAGGCCGCCAGTTTGGCAAGCCCGCCAACCAGGGAGCCCACCATGTTCTCTCTCTCTAGAACAGGCCGCCCGTTCCTCCTCCCACGCCCCTATGCTTGGTCTCCCTCGGACCAGGTCGCCAGTTTGGCCAGCCCGCCATGTTCCCTCTCTCCAGAACAGGCCGCCAGTTCCTCTTCCCAGGCCGCCATGCTTTATCTCCCTCGGACCAGGTCGCCTGTGACTTCCCTGAACCAGCCCGCTACCTTCATGCTCCTACCGACCAGGCCGCCAGATCTTTCTCCTCAAACAGTCCGCCAAGTCTGGCCAGCCCGCCGGTTTTACCCTCTTGGACCAGCCCGCCAGTCCAGTCAAAAGACCGAGGGACCAGCCCGCCAGTCCAGTCAAAAGATCGGGCGGGCTGAAAGTTCATACGAGAGAAACGGGTGGGCTGAAAGTTTATACAAGAGAAACGGGTGGGCTGAAAGTTCATACGAAAGAAACGGGTAGACTGAAAGTTCGTACGAAAGAAACGGGCAGACTTAAATTTCATACGAAAGAAACGGGTAGACTGAAAGTTCGTACGAAAGAAACGGGCATACTGAAAGTTTAGCTCGGAATTGCTTTCGTTTTTACTACGAAAATGCCACTACAAATATTAAAATATTTTACAATGCTTTCAATCTCTTCCCTTTTTCTTTCGTTCGATAACTGTAAATTCATTTCAGTTTTTACAAATAGAACTTTTACTTTTTACACAAACCCTAATTCCGGCGGCGACTACGACAAACGACGGAGACGACAAAACGAACGACGGAACTTGTGCGAAAAACCCTCATTTCAGGACAAAAAGGGTATGTTTTTAACTTCCACCAAGTTTACGAGTCTTTCATATCGATTTGAAGAAGTTTTTATAGTGATTTGTCGTGGATAGGACGGATATTAATTGTTCATCTTCTTCAACATTTTGTACTTTCGAACAGGTGCGGACAGCTTTTTATAGCGTTTTCTACAACAAGTAAGTTAGTTCTGGTTTACATACACCCAAAACTGGTTATAGCGATTTGTCGTGGATAGGACGAGTATTAACTGTTCATCTTCTTCAACATTTTGTACTTTCAAACAGGTGCGGACAACTTTTTATAGCGTTTTCTACAACAAGTAAGTTCGTTCTGGTTTTCGTTTAGTTTGTTTGTGAAAGTTGAGACCCTGTTAATAGTAAGCGGAGAATCAGGCGACGACAAGATTGTCGTTTTAGTTGAAAAAGGCGAAAATTTGTTATGGTAGATATGAAATGAAGTTATGGTAGATTTTGTTGATATACTGTCTAAACGTGGTGGAAGGATTTTTGTCGGGCGGTAGATTTTGTTTCGGGTAACGTTGTGGTAGATTTTGTTGCCACAGTTTGTCTGTTATGGTAGACTTATTTACGACATGATATCCTTGATGGTAGATTTTTTATCCGTATGTTATGGTAGACTAATTGAAGACCATTACGGTAGACTTAATGGTTGATTATTTTGTAATAGTTTGTGTGTTTTGATAGACTTATGTAACACATGTTAGTTATTAATTAGTTATCGAAGACCATTTGCTTAGACTTGATGGTAGATGTTTTGTCCGTATGTTATGGTAGATTTATTTAACGAAAACTATATATTCATTAGTAATAATAGACTTATTGAAGACAATTGCGGTATGTTTATTATACTTTGGTGTATTATAGATGTAATTTGTGTTATGCATATATGGCCCCTAAAAGTTACCCCTCGACACTCTATCCAGTAGGGAAGTCTCCACTTCAGAACAGGAGCTTCCACCATAATTGTAAGCTCACAGACTTCCGAGTTCTAGAAGATGTGGTTGGTTCTGAAGTCTTCAACGACGTAATGAACACGTCTCAAGTAGGAGTCCTGCTGAAGCTCAGTACGTTGAAGTATAAGTGGAGTGTGAAGACGGTGCACTATCTCATAACCAATCAGCTTGCTTCCACCGCCCGTACGAGATGTGGTCGTTGGGTGGTGGTCGGCCAATCCGCTTTTCCCTGTACGAGTTCGCATATATATATCACCGGACTGAACTGCGACGCCCTAGATGATGGGGAAGTATGAGATGCTGATCACGAAGATTTTGGAAAGATAACAGAGCAGTCGAGGCGAAGGACCTTCGTGGTATCAACTCAGTGCTGCATTAGCCGGATGCAACACATGGACAGAGGAGAAGAAAACAACGCTTGCACTGCTCTTCGTTTTGTCTGTGGGGATATACGGTGTATCCCGGAATAGTAGGATCCCCTTGATGGCTGAGAGTCCTCGATCCGGAGGCATTTGAGAGATACCCGTGGGGACGGGTAGCTTTTAAGGAGTTGATCCTCTCTTTGAAGATGGCAAATTTTGAAGGAGACACGTACACAGTTCATAGTTGTGTACATGTGTTACTTACTTGGGTTTTTGAGAATGTGCCAATTATGGGAGAAAATTTTGGCAACAAGCAAGGAATACAATCAGATATTCCGCTATTGCCGTGGGAAGCAGGCCGTAAAAGATACGATCTTGATTCGGTGTTGGATAAGGAAAGAGAAACAACCGCGGACGGGAAGGTATGTAGACTTATGGTAGACTTATTGTCCAGTTGTTGAATGATGGTAGACTTATTGTCGATAGGAACGTATGTTACTAATGGGTCAAATCATTTCCACAGAACACTCAGACGGGTGACTGTGGGGTGTATACCCTTAAGTTTATCGAGTGTTTCGCTCTTGGTCATTCTGTTGACGAGTTGTGTGATGTCGGGATGCATACCATCCGTATGAAATATGCTACTGAGATCATGTATGAGCTGCCCCCGAAGATTTGGTTCAGCTATCAGACCCTAACCCTCAGAACATCAGCTTATACTGACCGGCTCCCCCTACAGACGGATTCGCTTAACTGACGGTGTACTTTAGTATTTCGTTGTTGTACACTTTTGTAAAGGAACAGACACATGTTTACCTTTGTAATGAACATGTGGTGGTTGAGTTTTGTAATTAACATGTGCCTTCTGTAATGAATATGTCATGGATCACTTTTCTATAATTATGGTAGACTTATGTAAGGGACGTGTTGCGGTACACTTATGTAAGGGACGTGTTGCGGTAGACTTATTTAAGGGACGTGTTGCGGTACACTTATTTAAGGGACGTGTTGCGGTACACTTATGTAAGGGACGTGTTGCGGTACACTTATTTAAGGGACGTGTTGCGGTACACTTATGTAAGGCACGTGTTGCGGTAGACTTATTTAAGGGACGTGTGGCGGTACACTTATTTAAGGGACGTGTTGCGGTACAGTTATGTAAGGGACGTGTTGCGATAGACTTATTTAAGGGATGTGTTGCGGTACACTTATGTAAGGGGACGTGTTGCGGTACACTTATGTAAGGGACGTGTTGCGATACACTTATGTAAGGAAAGACTTATATAAGGGACGTGTAGCGGTACATTGATCGAAGGAAAGACTTATATAAGGGATGTGTTGCGGTAGACTTATATGTCGTCGTTGCCCTGTACTCTAAATAACAAGTAGCGGAAACTTAGTAACGGTAGACTTTTATTTAGTTCCAAAGGACAGAAATCCTTACAACAACACAACAATCTGTGCTTATTATTACAATATGTAAACAACACCACCCCATGATGATCAATGAACTATAGGAGAACTATATTAAATAGAGTATAGTAGGGAGTTCATTTACGTGAGGCACATGTTTTTTGGTTATGTTCCATTTGTTGACAGATTGAACATTTATGACCTGTCCGGTGACGCTTCCGCTCCATAGCAATTTCCAGCGCACCTTTAATTCGTGAGATTTTTGGTCTTCCCGGTGGTTGTCGCACCAAAGGAGGGTTACAAACTTTGTTAGCCACATCTTCTGGTACAGGGAGCGCGATATCTCTTGGAATGACAACTCCTGAGTAAGCATTGTACAGGTACTCTGTATGAAAGTATGATTGGCAAAGAGATGTCTGTGAAATCATAGATGCTTCTGCTGCTGCAATGGCATGGACACACAGTATTTTATCCAAGTCCCACCAACGGCACGTACATTGTCTTGTTTTCAAATTGACGACATGCAATATTTAGCCACATGTTACTTGTGATCGACTCGTATCTATCGCTCCCACGGTCCATAGCCTCGAATTTGCCACCGTTTCCTGTTCACGTAAAATATGCTATCAACCCAATATTAAACAGAAAAGCCTTACCAATATTTCTATCATATCATACCTCTAGTAGATTCTCTACACCAGCTGTCAGGGTTGTTGTCATCACACTTGTGTTCTGCCGCCTCGTAGCGAACCATCTCGTCAACAACGATCTTATAGCATCCAAAAGTTGCATTATTGGATATCCTCGTGCATGGGAGAGGACCTTATTTATGGATTCTTCTATGTTGGTCGTGGTAAAGTTATACCTGTTATCCGGGAAATGAATCCGACTCCACATACGAATATCAGCGGCTTGTAAATATGCATAGAGTGCAGGATGAGAAGCTTCAATTTGGCCAAAGTATGCATTGAACTCTGCAATCCTATATGCGGTTGCTGCTTTCTTAACCAATTTATAATATTCTCCAGCTTTGAATTTTGACAAAATATTCTTATGCAAATGATATTTCTAAATACCACGACTAGCAAGCGGATATATATTCGATACCGCGTTTTCTATTGACCTATGTCTATCAGAGATAATGGCAAGTTCTTCGTCGTCTGGGATAACACGGTGTAGTTGTGTAAAGAACCATTCCCAAGACTCATCATTCTCGGTATCAACTACACCGAAAGCGATTGGGAAAATGTTAAAGTTTCCGTCTTGCGTTGTGGCAATTAGAAGTGTATCTTTATATTTGCCGTGCAAATGCGTTCCATCAATGACAATAACTTTCCTCATATACTGAAAGCCTTCAGTGCTTGCACCGAACGCAAGGAATAGAAACTTGAATCTATCTCTGTCGTCCACTTCAAGCTTTACTAGTGTCCCAGGATTCGCTCGCCTAATCATGTATAAGTACGTTGGAAGTTCTTCATATCCATCCTCTGAGCTTCCCCTTACCAATTCACGCACACACTTCAATATGCGATGGGCTTTCCAATACTTAACCTATATGACAATTTCATATTACTCAGTAATATATGTGTAGGAAAACGCAAAATAACATTGTTTACTCATACCTCTAATCAGTATCGTTTAGTCAGAGCTTCGGCTACATGCGCTGTTACAACATTAGGTCCAACACCCCCAACAAATCTTTGTAAAGACGACCCAATAACTGTGGGGTTGCTTTACGAGATCGGTATGAACGCTCGGTGACAGAACAAGAGTGCTCTCCAGCATATACCTTGATCTCAAATTTGGGACTGCCTCCAACACTAATGGCACGAACTCTCCATTTGCATCCGGGGACCCAACAGGTAACCGTCAAAATATGTCACGAGGAGTACCCCACATCTAAGTCAAACTTCTAAGCAACTGAAAGCATCTTCAATTGCATCTCTAAGTCCTCTTTTCTTTCATACCATTGTCCAACAGCTAAATCTACCGACCTCATTTCTAATCTAAATTCAGGATTCGATGACCCGCCATTTTTTCCCTCTAAGACATTCCGCCCGTTTCCTTCATATGCTGAAAATTTGCCACTTGTACGGTAATCGTTGTCGTCTGAGCTTGCACCAACCGGATCATCACAGTAATCAAATCGATCGTCTTTGCTATCCTCATCACTATCATCATCTGAACTCCTCCTTCTTTTTCCAAAACTACTTTAAATAACTTCTTCACCGTGTTCATCTTCCTGAACGACTTCATCTTCATCTTCGTCAAACAGATCATCTTCATCGACCGGAGTTTGAACAACCTTGTCTATAATTTCAACGCATAAACGGAGTGTTTCGTTTCTAAATTCTTCCAAAATACATGTTAGTTGTCTACTGTTGGCAACAAAAACCAGAGGCGTATCTTGCGGTAAGTTTTTGGACAACATATAACTCAACTTTACCTCTTTAACCCGTTGATCGACACCAACATCTTCATACACCATTGTAATAAAATCGGAGTACAACGTTTCTTGATTTGCAAATACAATTCGGCAGCCTTTTGTCTTGTCAACGACGAACACCCATCGACCAGTTTCGTCACTCCATCTTCCAGAAACCAATACTAGTCGGTCCATTGCTAATTGTTCGGTGACCGTCAAAGAGAGAGAGAGAGAGAGAGAGAGAGAGAGAGAGAGAGAATCAGCAACGTAGACAAAGCACTCAACTTGAATCTAGTGTATATGAGGTAGTGATATGACAAAAGTTGCATTCATTAACGACGACGTGGCGACGGCAACCTTAGTTTGCCTCCACCTATGTACGGAGTGGAGGACAAAATTGTCTTTCTCAGAACTGCACTATAAGTAAATCTATCACCACTAGCACTAAAAAGTCTACCGCTGCAATCAAGTTACTAAAACTCTTCCATTACGGTAGACTTATGTAACTTTTTTTCGCAATTAGGAGAATGGTATTTATTCTGTAATAAAGAAAAAATAATAAATAGGACAGACCCATATATAAGCCAACTTCCTCTGGATTGTAAACCTAAACCTAACTTTTTTCCTTGTGGCGGCGAGTACGAACGAACGATGGAGAGTTTTCGTGCAACGACTTCCCCGGTGGTGAACTGGTACGGATTCTCCCCCGCAGAGTTTTCTGTTATGTCGGTTCATTTTCGGATATATTTCTGTCGTCTTTCTTTGATATTTATTTGACTAACTGTTTATCATCCCCGGCGGTATTTACAGATTCGAAAGCTCCAGAAACTCTTTACGAATAAGGATAAGTAAAACTCTGAACATCCTATACTTTTTCCTTAGCCAAAATACTACTACAATTAGTATCTACCATGGTATTTGACATGGAAAATGATGGAAGGATTTGAATGTAGTGAATCTACATTTAAATCGACGGTTGAATTTATATTGTGTTCACGGTAGATTTATTGTCGCTAACGATAGATTTGTTGTGTTTCACGGTAGATTTATGGTGGTTGATGGTAGATTGACTGTGTTTGGTGGTAGATTTATTGTATTTTAGGGTATATTTATTGTGTTTGATGGTATATTTTTTGATGTTTTTATGTTAGAAGAGAAATATTTCTTGAGTACGATGGCAGACTTTCTGATTATCTAAACAAACTCTTATTTTGTTTACATGCAGAAATATGTCTTCATCATCTGCATCAAGTGGTCGTAGCTTGGAAAATCAGACTACTATGGATGCTGCAGATGAGTTCGGAATCCCCAGAAAATGTATATGTGGTGCTGCACCGGTTATTGATCGTTGTAACAGAAGGAGTTTCTTCCATTGTGGAAACAAAGAAGCGTCCGGATTACATACGTGGAAGTGGTGGGACGAGGCGATTATGGAAGATGTGGGGAGCCTAAAGTTTAATGACTTCCCTAACCTGAAAACAGGGCTTACTTTTCTACAGAATGACATTGAGGAGATTGGAGGTACGCTGAACCACTACGCAAAATCGGTCGAAAATGACATTGCAAAGCTGGAAGAGTTCAAACTTCAAACCGAGGAGAAGATAGCAAAGCTGGAGAACGTCCTCGGTGAGAAGAGGAGAGTCATATCCGCCGTCGACCTGAAGGTTCTGGTCGCATCAGTCCTTGTTGTTGCTATTCTCTGCATCTCTTTTTAAGTACTAAGTCTTCTATATTGCTTTCTACAAACAGAACTTATGTTTTGAAAACCTATGTTGCTAATAAGAACATAAGAACCTAAATATCAAAATATATTTAACTTCGATATCATATTGTTGTGTACGAGTTTATTTTGTGTTCCTTTGAAGGATCTATGTATGATAATAAGTGTATCATCAATAACCATAAGTCTACCGTCACATGACTGTAAATCTACGACAACATACCACTAACTCTACCACCTATAGTACACTTTAAAACAGTATAGTATTATACAACTTTTTAAACAATTACAATGGCATATTTTTTTGTAATACATAACAAAAAAAAAAAAAAAATTAAGGAAAGACCATATATAACACAACTTTCCCTGGTTTGTAAGGGCACGTAAACCTAAATTTTCTCCTTGCGGCGGCTTGTACGACCGAGCGACGGAGTGTTTGCGAGAAACGACTTCCCGAGTGCTGAACTGGTCAGGTATCTACGCCACCCAAGTTATGTGCTTCAGATGAGTTCGATTTCTGTTTGTTTCCGTCCTAGTTGTTCGATTTTAACTAACTCTTCATCTTCTCCCCCATGGTTTTTACAGATTCGAACGGAGGAGAAAACTCTTTACGGGTACGGGTACGGGTTAGTAAAACATTAAATTACGGATCTGAACATACTTTCCTTTCCTATGTTCTCAACTCAGATTTACTTTTTTTTTTTTTGTCATGGTAGATATATGGTAATAATGGTAGATTTATTTAACCGACAGCAGAGTTAATCGAAATTTTTGTTCTTTGAAATCAGAGAAAATGGTTTACAGTTACAGTGGACCATCCTCATCTTCTGCGACAACTGGCCTCACCTTGGGAGCTGATGCATTTAATCCTCTAAATACCGTAGGAGTCCCCAATAAGTGTATCTGTGGTGCTGGACCGATGCTTGTTCGGCATTCACAATCTTCTACATATCCGGGCAGGCATTTCTTCGTTTGTGAAAACGCAAATGAGAAAGGGATACATACGTTCAAGTGGTGGGACGAGGCGATAGTGGAAGACGTGTGCAGGCTAAAGTTCAATGAGTTCCCAACCATGAAAACAACGTTGAAATTTTTACGGGATGATCTAAACGCGATTGCAGGATCGCTGAGCGACGACATTGCAACACTCAGCATTGGCATTGATAAGCTGGAGACGTTACAACTTCAGACTGAGGAGAAGATAGCAAAGCTGGAGAAGGCCGTTGGAGAGAAGACAATTTCCATGCACTTGAAGATTATGGTTGTTGTCCTTGTACTTGGTATTGTCTCCATGAATTTTAAGTACTAAGTCTCGTCATTTGCTTTCCTATGTTAAAAACCTATCTATAACGCAGCTCTATGTCTAAATTTCATCGTTGTAATAGCTTTCTCTCCTATGTAAGGATATATTTTGCTTTGTTGTTCAGCTAACTATAGAAAATCTACTTGTACTGGAATAATAAATCTATCATGACCTACCAATATGGTATAATATATCTACTATATAACTCAATAAACCTACCACCGACCATTCTTAATGATAGATAATTGGACGGTTATGAATATTAACAAACGCTTACAGAATGGTCCCATACTTTGGGAGGCAACGGTTCAAGTTTCACACTCAACTCGATTCAACTCTATCAAAGTTAAGCAACGGTTCATTTCTGTATAAAAGGCCATCATCTCTCACTCTCATCGCAAAATCATGTCACTTTGAAGGATCAGTTATGGACAACTATCATGAACTTGCTGATTTGCGGACTTGTATCGGAGGATGGCATATCCGAGCAAAAGTTCTGCGAAAATTCATTGTTCCTTCGCCTAATAATAATGCGCTTGGTTTAATCTTGGTGGATGATAAGGTTGATGCTTACTCATCTGTTTAAACTGTCTTATTCTTTTTTCATCTATAATTGGTTATGCATATAGTAGGGTGTGAGGATTGAATGTTCCATAAGCAGTCAGTTCGTGGAACGTTATCGCAATTTTTCAGAAGAGAACAATTGGATATCAATTCTCATCTTCCGTGTTGGAGAGAATACTGCTGCGATTCGGGCAACTGACAATCGTTACAAGATACATTTACATGACATCACTGTCGTGAAGAACGTTGATCCACCTCTGATGGAACCGTGCAACAAATTTACACACTTTTCTTCAGTACTTGATGAAACTGTTAACACAACTGTTTTAGTTGGTAAGTGTTTAATACAGGATGTAATAGCATATTGTTGAAGGCTTGTCGTATGAGTCATTTGCTGTTGGTTTTGAAAAGATTTGCTCGGAGTTATGTTCAATGTTGGTGAATTGAAGAATAAAGGGTCTGATCCGACCAATATCGATAATCTCAGGCTTTCATTTTCTATCTGTGGTGTATGGTATGTCCTCAATAATTTATTTAAAACAAAGGAGACTTCTTCAGTGTACAGTTTTGCAGAAGTTCATTTCTAACATCTCTCTGTAAATTTGTAGCGCTTCGGTGTTGAATTGTAAAGTATACGGACGCACAAATATGGAATTTCATCGAACTATCTTTCATATGATGGTAAGCGTTTAATCGTCATTCTTCAAATGTAGAGATTAAACAGGTGGTTTAGTGGTACCAAGAATGTAAGGATTAAAAATCACGGTCGGATATCCAAGATTATACTGAATCCTGATGTTCCCGAAGTTGACGATGTGCAAATGATGTAAGTCTATGATGTTTACCCTCGTTAATGTTTCAAAAAGGAGTTCTAATCCACAAATTTTTGGTTGCAGGCTGTCTTCGTATGTTGATGAAGTATGTGTGGCCAATTGAATTGTAACTTCCACATTTTATTTCACACTTATTGTCTCTGCTCGTAAAAATTGTATCTTTACCTTGGATTTTTCAGAATTAATAGGGATATTAAATGTGTAAATAATGTTAACATTTCTTTCACATCTAAGTTTCTAAGTACCATATATCTACCACAACAAATATAATAAATCTATCAACTTCAATTTGAATTGTAAATCTTTAACATAATATTAAATCTACTGTCACAAAATATAAATCTACCAGTCGCTTATAAATCTACCATCATCACGAACAAATCTGTTGTCACTTAATATCCTCTGAAAACCTACAGACAAAGTGAATAAATCTACTGATCTACCACTAATAGAATAAATCTACCGTCGCGGTATATCTGCCACCACACCCGATAAATCTACCAATGTCAAAATAAATCTACCGTCACTTAAAAAGAACTCAACAAATCTACCGTCCGATTAATAAGTCTACCACGCTAATAAGTCTACCGTCAAAACATAAGTCTACTACTGAACAATAAGTCTAACACATTCACCGCATAAATCTACCGCGCATAACAAGTCTAACGTATCGAATAAAAAATCTACCAAATCAAGTCTACCAAACACTCATTAAGTCTACGTAGATTTATTAACTATACCACCACTCATACGGTAGACTTTATGTTTCTGCGCGCATAATTTCGCGGGATACATTAATGGCATAATCGTTATTACCGTTTTTCTTAACACATGATAAAAGGGTAAAGTAGGTACGAAAGATTATTCTAGTAATTTCCAAAATAATGAGATCAAACAACTCATATTCGGTCTTTATGAGGTTAGTTTAGCAATTTTCTCTTTAAAATATCGCAAACAATCACATTTATTTGTAAATTCTTAGTCATGGAACTAAAGAATAATTTTAATATTGATGTGAGGTGTTTGAAAGTTACCTGGAGCCGTGCACTTACTCAGATGACATTCAACACTTCACGCTAGGGCTGGAACTTTGAACCAGGTTCCATTTTAGTAAGAAAGTCTGCAGGATTCTTAGATGTATGAATTTTAGATAATACAATATCACCCTGAGCTACGACATCTCTGATAAGATGATACTGAGTATCCATATGATTAGTTTGTTCATGATGAACTGCATTTTTAGCTAGGGTAATTACACTTTGAGAATTACAATGGAGTTTAACACTGCTTTGAAGATACCCCAATTCTGTGAAAAACCTTTTTAACCATAGGGCTTCTTTCGCTGCCAAAGTGAGAGCCATGTACTCTACTTCGGTAGTCGAAAGAGCCACAACATATTGTAAACAAGATTTCCACGATACAATAGTACCACCAACTTGAAAAACAATACATAACACTAACCTTTGTTTATCCATATCAGTAGCATAATCAGAATCTAAGAAACTGATATAAGACTCGGAGGTGAGGCTTATGCAGGTCGGGACAAGGGATTTCTGGTGGAACCACACACTGGCTATGCCGCACTCTCGTGTTGGTCGATGGATGGGAAGCGGCAAGACAAGGCTTGCGTGACAAGACTTGAATGTGAGATGGGTTCTTCAAGCTGGCTGGATCGCTCTCTCTTGAAAGAACAAGGGATGTGAAGATGGACTCGATGGCACCACAGGAAGTATGGAAGGCTTCCTGATACAGCAACACTCACTCAAGGAGAATCTCTCTCACAAGAACAAGTTCAGTTCTTCTCTTAGACGGCGGCTAAGCAGGAAGAAAAAAGTTGGTTCTTTATTGATAGTAGGTAAAAAGTTTACACAGCTGCAGGGGAGCTTTATAATAGCTCATCAGCTAGCCCTAGGGCCGACTCAACAGAAAAAGGAAAGCATACACGCAAAAGAAATAAAACAAAAAAACAAAAAGTAAATTTTCACTTAAACTAAACCGAACTTAAAGAAAACTAACTAGACTCGACTGGGACTCGAACTAAGGTGGCTGGGGAGCTCACAGACCACTAGGATACGCGCCATTACCTGCACAAATTGTGAAAAATGAAAATATTTGTCATTGGTCGGGGGTGGTCCGTGGCATGCTAGACGCAGCCTTGAGCGAGTCTTGTTCCTTCTGGTGCGGGGCATCTCTTCCTTCAGGTTCTTCGTGTGCATTGGGTCGTGGTTCTTCAAGTGTCTTGGTATGCGGCTCGCTGGGGCGGTCGTAGTATTCCACTAGTCCATTCTTGGCCTTCAGATCGTTTGCCCGGTCTTGGTCTCTAGGCCGGACGTAAGTTGCCTTGGTACTTCTTTACCTGTCAAGTAGATTGGCTTACAGTGTTGTGGTTGGGTCTGGTCATCTTGGAGGCTTAGGCGTGCAAACTCCTCCACTAAGAGTGCCTTGCGTCCGTTGGGATAGGCTTCTTGTTGATGCATCACAGTTCGCGGGTCTTTGAGGTTCATGGTAGTGAGAGGTATTTCCACAGCTTCATTGAAACCTTCCCTGAGTCTCCTGGTCTTTGAGCGAGTCATTAGTGTGTCTTTGACCAGGGGTATGTTCACGGCTACCTCGGTTGGGTCGGTGTCCCCATCATTCCCACCCTCTTCTAAAGGTTTTGCCTTCAAAACTGTTTCTTCTGCATCATAAGGGGATAGGTCAATAACACTAAAACTGTTTGACACTTTCATCTCACATGGTAATTCCAGTCGGTAGGCATTGTCATTGATCTTCCCTAGCACTTTGAATGGGCCGTCACCTCAAGGTGCAAGCTTGGAGCTTCTTTGGTTGGGGAACCTTTCTTGTCTGTAGTGCAGCCACACCCACTCTCCTGGTTCGAAGACGACCTCCTTACGCCCTTTGTCAGCCTGCCTCTTGTAGCTCTCGTTCTTCTTTAGGATATTCTCCCGGACCTTCTCATGCAACTTCTTGATGAACTCGCCTTTCCTGTAGCCATCTAAGTTAACTTGCTCAATTTGTGGAATTGGCGAAAGATCAAGAGGGGTTAGTGCATTAAAACCATAAACTATTTCAAATGGTGACATCTTGGTGGCAGAATGAGTAGCATGATTATAAGCGAACTCCACGAAAGGTAGGCAGTCCAACCATGGTTTCAAGTTGCGGCCAAGAGTAACCCTTAAGAGTGTAGATAGGGTACGGTTTACCACTTCAGTTTGGCCATCCGTTTGAGGGTGGCAGGTGGTGGAGAAAAGAAGCTTGGTTCCTAGCTTTCTCCACAGGGTCCTCCAAAAGTGGCTGAGGAATTTGGTGTCACGGTCAGAGACAATAGTCCGAGGTACTCCATGCAGATGCACCACTTCTTTGAAGAACAGGTTGGCTGTTTGTGTTGCGTCGTTGGATTTGTCACATGGGATGAAGTGTGCCATTTTTTAGAACCAATCCACAACAACAAAGATCGAGTCCTTGTGTTTGATCCGAGGTAATCCTAACACAAAATCCATAGATATATCCACCCAAGGTGCATTAGGAATAGGAAGAGGCAAATATAGTCCATGAGGGTGTAACTTAGATCCTGACCACATCTCTTTAGGTAATTTGAAATCTATAGATGAGTTAGGTGTCCAGTTGATCAGGTAAACTGTTGTAGAGGGCGCCTCTGCCCAAAACTTTTGACCAAAGCCTGTTTTAGCTAACATGCTTCTGACCTTATCCATAATTGTGTGATTCATCCTTTCTGACACTCCTTTTTGTTGTGGTGTGTAGGTACATGTTCTATGCCGTTTAACCCCTGATTATTTACACAACTCATCAAACCTTGTGTTGCAGAATTCTAATTCGTTATACACTTAATCTTTTCCCCCACTTGGTTTTCAACAGATTGCTTCCATTCCTTGAACTTGTCAAAAACTTCATCTTTAGACTTTAGAAAATAAACTCATACTTTCTTGAAATAGTCATCAATGAAGCTTACAAAATACTTGCAACCTCCTAAGCTCTATGGAGTTGATGGAGATCCCCATAGATCAGAATGAATGTAGTCTAGAATGCATTTTGTAGTTTCTTTAGCCGATGAAAAACTTTGCTGGTGAGATTTTCCTAACACACACCTTTCAAAGAATCCGAGTTTATCACTTTCCTTTAGTGACAAGTACCCTTGTTTAACCAGTGCATTCATATTTCCAATGCTCATGTGACCAAGCCGAGCATGCCAAACCTCAGTCATATTCTGTTGAGCCCTTGCTACATTCGCTTCCCCTGTCATGACTGTTCTGTGTAAGTAGTACAGACCATTGTGATATTTTCCAGAAATAACTTTTTAACCGTTCTTGTAGAATGTAATTTTGAAATCTCCCCCTTCATAGTTGCAATCTGATTTTTCAAGCATGCCGTAAAAGATTAAATTTCGAACTATAGTGGGGATATACCTCACATTGGTAATGACAGTGATTCCATCTGGATTTTGAATGCTTAATTTTCCTATTCCTTTGACTTCCGTGAGTTCATTGTTCGCCATAAGCACCTGACCTCCTTCATTTAGTTCCATGAAATCAAATAAGAAATCTTTGTTAGGTGTTATGTGAAATGAACAACTAAAGTCTAGAACCCAATCTCCTTAAGGTTCTTGAACACTCGCAGTCAGCACCAATGGCTGCTTAGGTTCTTCAACTATTTTGCTGAATCAGTTGGCTTCTTGTTGTTCCTTTGAGGACATTCTCTCTTCCAGTGACTGTCTTTGCCGCATATAAAGCAACCACCTTTGTTGTTTTTGTTGAATATGGGCTTTGAATTTGATATGTTGTCTCGAGACTTGGACCTTCCTTTGTCATTCCAATTGTAACTCCTATCGGATCTGTCCTTGGACCTTCCTCTAGATTCAATGTAGAGGTCTTCTGCATGCTGTCGAGATTTGTTTAACAGCCCTTTCTACTTTAATTCAATCTCCTTTGAATAAGCAAAGGTGGTAACATCTCTGACTGTCAAGGTTTCCTTTCCCGTACCATACTTGAGGGCATGGACCAAGGGTTCATATTGTGGTGGCAAACTGTTAAGTATTTGAATGGCCTAGTCTTCATCACTCACGTTGATGTTTAAGCTCGCCAGGTCTGCAACCAGTTTCAGAAAACTATCCAGGTTTTCTTCTATACTTTTTCCTTCTTTGTGAATTGTTGCTTAAGGTAGATCCGATTTGGCAGAGACTTTGTTTGGTAGTCACGCTCAAGTCTTCCACATGCTAGACGTTGTAGTCTCATGCACCACCTTCCTTAGTATCAGGTCAGTAAAACATATACCAGGAAGGTTTTTAACTCTTGTATCTTTTGCAACTTTCATAGGATCTAGCTCTGGTTGTACGCCTTCTTCTAATTTTGTTGAACCTTGTACATGGTTGCTCCTTCATCAAGAACCGAAGCCAGACCCTGAATCTCCAAATATCCAAGAAGTTTGTACTTCCACATACCGAAGTCTTATTTACCGTCGAACTTATCCATCTCGAATCTTTCATGAGTCGGCTCCATCTTGACAACAGAAGCGATCTTTGAAGATTGAGATACAAACTTTCAACACACATGCAAGAACAAGTAAGTTCTTTCTAACCCTTTCTTTACAATCAAGCATATAACATAGACGCTCTGATACCGCTTGTTAACGATATGGATCTCCGATTGAACCAATCAAAGACTTGAACTTTGATGATTGCAGAATAAGAATCGATCAACACCAAAACATTTAACGAGCTTACGGTCTCAAACCGCTACTTCTCGTGGGAGACTCATCCTCCCAAATTCCACTAATGAAAGATTGATACAAGGTTTACGGGATTACGAAGTACAAAGAAGAACTGAAAACCCCAAAAGAATACAAAAGAATAACCACAGAGAAAGAAAGAAGAAGAAAGCAAAAACAATGAGTAAATTATCTCTCTCTTCCTACGTAGTCTAATGTCTCTTTCTTCTTGCTATAGTTTCAGGATTTGCTCTCGCTAATTATACAACTCCGAGTCAGCTCCCTTTTAAACCTTCCGCAACTTCAACTTGGGCCAAACCGATTTTGGGTCCAACCTTTTCATTAATAACTCCGCGTGAATAAACCCAATAAGACCCAACCGGTAAACGACTGAAATCAATAAGTAACAAATTCAAATTCTCAATTTGCAAACACAATCACACATTAAAATTGATTATTATACATAGAATACAATAATAGTCGCAATCCACCTAAAATTGGAAAGTGCAAGAGTTTTATCCTCTGATTATTTGCTTCTTAGCTATAATTTTATCCTCCGATTATTTGCTTCCTAGCTATAGTTCGTCTGTAATTCATTAGTTTTTGGTTTCTCTATTCTTTCATCATCTTATATTTAAAAAAAAAAAAAATTGAAGTCAGATTCATGTATATATTTTTGAACAGCTTGGCAGCAGCTGATACTTTTTTTTTTCTTTTTCTTTGGTCACACAGCTTGGCAACTCGTATTTGCTTCTCCATTTCTTTTGTTTATTCTCCAATCAAAATTGTCAATGCAATAAATAAAAAATAAAATAAAATAGAGGAAAATCGTAGTGATACTAACGAAATGCAAAAAACTTTCGTCTCTCTCTCAAATCTCAGTTCCCACTTGTGAATCTGAGGAAAATTGAAAAAAAATTGAAAAAAAAACTGAGGAAAAAGAAATTGGGAAGAAGATAAGAGAAGAGCTTTCTCCTTCTCCTTCTTCTCCGATAAAAGATAGCAACAATCGAAGAAGAGCTTGAAATGGGCCACCACGTCCACCACCACGACGGTGGCGATGGCGTCCCTCAACATGTCAACAGTCCACGATTCTCTGGTCCCATGACTCGCCGTGCTCAATCATTCAAACGCGGCGGCTCCGGAGGCACAACCACCACCAACAACAACACTCACGGCGATAATAACAACAATAGTAACAGCGTCTCAAGCACCACCAACCATTCCACCTTGAGAGTTCACCACGAGATCGATCTACAGCTGAACTCACCTAGATCAGAGATCGCTTCTGGTTCGGGTTTAGATCCGATCACTGGGTTCGAGTCTGCGATCAATAGGAAGCATCAGACGTATGGTCAGCTTAGGGAGAGAGTTGTCAAAGGGCTTTTGAGGAAGCCTATGGGATCGGTAGTTTCGGAATTTAGCTTTAGAGAGAGGAAGAAACTTGGGCATTGGATGTTCTTTGCGTTTTGTGGTGTTTGTTTGTTCATGGGTGTTTTCAAGATTTGTGCTACTGGTTGGTTTGGATCCGCCATTGATGGTGCAGCTTCGGATCAGGTTTAGCTTGTTTTACCTTCTTTTTAAGCGTTTCTGCACAATTATGATGCTAATAAGTGTTTACTTTGGTAACTTCTTCTAGGATTTATCCGACTCAATCCCACGAGTTAATCTGCTAGATCATGATTATATGTATAAAGATGGAGGAAATGATGTTGATCCAAGTTTGGTTATGGTTGCTTCAGGCGTGGTGGGTGAACAAAACAGTGTGCTTCAAGTAAGTCTTGAAGCTTTCTAGTGGATTCTATCTTATTGCTGAATCTTGAAACCTTTGCTTTATTCTTTGTTCAGTATTCAGGTGTGTGGGCAAAGCCTGAGAGTGGGAATCACTCGCAATGTATTGACAGTTTAAGGAGTCGCAAAAGTATGCCTTTTGGAATATATATAAACTCTTTGTCCGGTTAGTAGCAAATTTTGTTTCTTTTCTTTTGCACTTCTTCTTCTAAGATATGTGTTGTGTGCAGAGTTAGGTACTAATACCAATGGCTACCTTCTCATAAATGCTAATGGTGGACTTAACCAAATGAGATTTGGGGTCAGGCTTTTGTGTGTTTTCTCAATGTTTCTTGAGATATCTTGTGTTTTAAAGTTTTAGGCTGATGCGTTTAACCATTTTAGAATGCAGATATGTGATATGGTTGCGGTGGCTAAAATTATGAAGGCAACTTTAGTTCTTCCCTCACTTGACCACAGCTCTTATTGGGCAGATGACAGGCTAGTTCTCAACTTTACTAAACCATTTTTTTTTAATTACTCCTACATCCTTACAGATGCACGTAACTTGTAAACCACTCTGTAATTATACAAGTTTTGGTTGGTAAAAAAGGTTTTATCTGTTTTCTTATCATACTAAAGAAAAGATAGTTAAAGCACTACCAGAGTCAATTTGTTATATGCTTTTAGCTTATTTTATTATTCCACCGTGTTTGCAGCGGCTTTAAGGATCTATTTGATTGGAAACACTTCATTGAGGAGTTGAAGGATGATATTCACATAGTTGAGACGCTGCCATCAGAACTAGCCGGAGTCGAGCCTTTTGTTAAGACACCCATATCGTGGTCTAAGGTCAAGATTGTTTTCTTGATATTTGGTTGTTATTTGGCCCTCGGTTCACTAGTAGTCGTGACCCTCAGTCGATAAATCTCTCCCCTTGTTACAGGTTGGTTACTACAAGAAAGAGGTCCTTCCGTTGTTGAAACAGCATATCGTAATATACTTAACTCACACTGACTCCCGGCTCGCCAACAATGACCTGCCTGATTCTGTACAAAAGCTTCGTTGCCGAGTAAATTATAGGGCGCTGAAATATTCAGCTCCAATAGAGGAACTGGGAAACGTTCTAGTTTCTAGAATGAGGCAGAACAGAGGTCCATACCTTGCTCTTCATTTAAGGCAAGTAGCTTTGTCTATTTGTCACATCGTAATTTTTGTTGACATCGTGCCATCTGCAAGTTTATTAGATATATTTAGATGCAAGAACAGTTGAATTGGTTTGGTGTATAGCTCGTGCAATAACTGAGTTATCCCATATAAAGTCTGGTCCTTTACAAGTATATGATTCTCTACAGGTATGAGAAGGATATGCTGGCTTTCACAGGCTGTAGTCATAGTTTGACAGCTGAAGAAGACGAAGAACTACGGCAGATGCGGTATGAGGTTACTCACTGGAAAGAAAAAGAGATCAATGGAACAGAGAGAAGACTGCAAGGTGGTTGTCCCTTGACTCCAAGAGAAACCTCTCTTTTGCTGAGGGCTTTGGAGTTCCCATCAAGCTCCCGGATATACCTCGTAGCTGGTGAAGCTTATGGAAACGGAAGCATGGATCCTCTCAACACAGACTTCCCCAACATTTTCTCACATTCAACTCTTGCCACCGAAGAAGAGCTTCGTCCTTTAAGTAATCACCAGAACATGTTGGCTGGTTTAGACTACATCGTTGCACTTCAGAGTGAAGTGTTTCTCTACACTTATGATGGGAACATGGCAAAAGCGGTTCAAGGTCACAGGCGATTCGAGAACTTCAAAAAGACGATAAACCCAGACAAGTAAATGCTCACGAGTACACACCCACTAGTTTGTAGTATAAAGTTCGATAATCTTAGTCACATCTTCTTCTTTTGGTGGGTGCAGGATGAACTTTGTGAAACTTGTTGATGCATTGGATGAAGGGAGAATTTCTTGGAAAAAATTCAGTTCCAAAGTAAAAAAGCTACACAAAGATCGAAATGGAGCTCCATATAACAGAGAATCAGGGGAGTTTCCGAAGCTAGAAGAGAGTTTCTACGCCAATCCTCTTCCTGGCTGTATCTGCGAGACGACAGAAGAAGAGAGTATGATGCAACGGACATAAACATGATAATGCTTCTGGTAATTTTTCTTAGTTTAGCAAAAAAAAAAGAGAAGAAAAGGAAAGGGATTGTGATTCTTTTTGTCTCCTGAAGCCATGATTACCAAAAGCTCAAGATTGAGAAAATGGTTTTAAAGACAAACTTGAGAAAACTACGAAGACTCTGAAGGTATGTTCTGAAATGTTCATCCCCAAGTCGTAATGGTACCAACAAAGTCGGCATTAAGCTATGCCATGGAGATTTGTGGAAGTGGGTAAACAAATAGGAATCATTGTTTGTAACAAATACATTTGCCATTTTTTGTTTTGTTAACTCGAAATCAACTTTTTGTTCTTATTACACGCATTAATAACATAGAATATATATTGGGACTGCAGATATCTTTCTGCTTCTTCCTCCTACTCAACATCGATTTAGAAGGTTCATCAACCACACGGTTTAACAAGTTTCAGATGCAAGACTGATCCCAAAACTTATAAATTATTTCTTGGATTAAGACATATACAATATCAATTCACTGATCTTCTAATGTCTGAACATAATCATCGAACTCTTAAAGTTGTAGATATAATATGCAACAACAAACAGTCAACAAACAGGCTATGTCCCACGACGGCGAGAAATTTCATTACAGTGACAAAAAGATGTGGCTATTCGTAGCTAAGTAGCAACAAATTTGGTTTTAAATACATGGTTTTGTCCGCGGATTTGACCGCTAAGCTGTTAGTGTCCACCAAATAGCTACTAAAAATTGGTGGCTTAAAATAATCATAAGTCGGCTATCGATTGATTGATCTTTTGGGTGAGTTTTAATTTTAACGGGTTTTGTAGCTGAACAGTTGTACAAATTGACAGAAAAAATATTACTATGTATCTTATAATATAAAATTTAGTTTTTCAAAATTAATAATTAATATAATTGCGCTAGATTGACATATCATAATTAACAATTTGGACATGTGTTAATAAATATAATATAATATAACTTATAATATTAGATTCATTACAATAATATTTATTATATTGTTGTGTGATTAATTGTGAGAATAATATTAAATTAATTGAAGATTTTTATAGGATCTGATTGGTAAATAAAAATGTAATAGTTAAAGTAACTGTTAGCGGAAGTTGTAAAATGTTTAGAGAATAATGTAAAATTGTAAGCAAAAGTGGTTAGTGTTATATTAAAACTGTTGCAACTATTTTCTATTTGTATAACAATTTTGTTCAACAATTTTGGTGATTGGTAACCATTATAATTTTTTTTTTTTAACAATTTGTGTGTGTGTTACCAATCATAGCCATAGTAAATTGCTTGTGTGGGTAACCCAAAAAAAAAAAAAAAATTTCTTCAGTTGCATAAAAAAGTTTCAATCCCAAGTATTCACCCAAAGTCTAGGTTATTTGATGATTTTTTCTTCATTAAAATCAACAAGGTGAATATCCGCGCTACGCGAGGATAGTTTTCATTTTTAAAACTCGTAAAAATTGAAAATTTTCTCTAACTTTCTACCACATGAATATTTTAAAAGTCGACATAAATTCATAATTAAAAAAAAAACTTTTGAATTTGTCTTCTTCGTCTTTCTAATTTTCCTATATATAAAATTTTTAAAATCTGAAAATATTAGTTTTAAACTTTATTTTAAGATATTGAAAATTTAATTTAATTAAATGAAAAAAAATTAATTAAATGAGATTAGGGCTGGGACTTCGGGTTTTCGGGTCGGGTTCGGTTCGGGTTTTTCGGGTTTAAACAAATAGAAACTGTTCGGATTTTTTTAAATTTATTTGTCGGGTTCGGAACGGTTTATTTCGGGTTCGGGTCGGGTTTCGGGTTTTATATCTAATCCGATCGAGTTTTATTTTGGGTTCGGATTCGGATATTTCGGGTTCGGGTATTTCGGGTTTTCTCAAAACCAAAGTATCAAATGTAATGAAAAAATCAAAAAATCGAAAAATTAGGGTATTTAGGGTTCGGGTTCGGGTATTTTCGGTTCGAGTTCGGTTTTTCGGGTTTCGGTTTTTCGGGTTTAGACAAATAGAAACCGTTCGAGTTTTTTAGATTTATTCTTCGGGTTCGGGTCGGGTTCGGGTCGGTTTATTCAGGTTTTGGTTTTTCGGGTTTAGACAAATAGAAACCGATCGGGTTTTTGGAATTTTTTTTTCGGGTTCGGATTCGAGTATTTCGGATCGGGTTCTGGTTCGGGTTCGGGTTCGGGTTTCGGGTTAAAGTCCCAGCCCTAAATGAGATTAATTTTTTTTTTCTTTTTTTTGTTGTCAACCAGTAAATTTCTTTTTTAATTCATAATATATATATTTCAAAAGTTTTGTTTTATAAGTAAAATACATACAATAAAAGAGAAACGTACACAATTAATAAAATTAAGCCCCAAAAAAATGGAAGAATATGTAGATAACATCTAAAAGCCATGAAAAAACAAAACACTTTTATCTAATATATTTTTTCTTAAAAATTAGAAAATTCAGTTGTAAAATAAACTTAATGTGTATTTATGTTTTTTATATGTTTTTTATTGAAAAACCCTTTGACGCAGTTTTTTTTTCTGTCTTACCTTTGCTTCGATAAATATGTAAATGAATCTAATGAAGTCTAATTCAAACCGCTATATAACCTTCGATATTATATTAATGGCGTGGCAAAGGTAGAAAAAAAACCGAGTTCAATATGATAGTTTAATATGGATCGTTTTCAATTTTTTCTATATTTTTTTTATAAATCTGATACAGTTACGCGTTCTTCTATGTACAACTTAAAATGACTTATTATATAGCTTAAGTGTATTAATTCAAATATTTTAATTGGTGTAATGTTTTAATGAGGTGTCAGCTGGAGAAATCTTAAAAAAGTTGATGTGTCAAGTGCTGAAGAAACTATTCTACTTTCATACTGTAGATTAGGAAAGAAGATTTCTCTTTCAAATTCAATAAATATAAAATATGTTTTTCTTTTTAATTCTTAAATTAAATCTGATTTAAGAATGATTAGAGAAAACAAGAGGTGGATAAACTACTTTGTTTTTTAGTTGATTATGTTTATTAATCTTACATAGCATAATATATCTTTTTACGTTAAAAAAAAACTCAAGTAGTCTAATGATGCATTAGTTACTTGTGCAAGCTATATCCCATAGTTCTTTTATCTTTTAAACCCAAATTATTCAATTTTTAACAAAACATTATTGTTCTAAAAAAATTATAAATCTCGAACCGAACTGAATTGTTCATCTATCTGATATACATATAGCGCCGGCTCAATATTTTTAGAGCCCTTGAATAAAAATAAATTTCTAAATTTTTTAATAATTTTTTTGAAACAATTAACATAATATTTTTTTAAAACATTTTATGTAAGATTTGTGATATGAATCTAGTTATACAAAAAATATAAAATAAAATTTATTTAATAAAATATATAACTTAATTTTTAAGTTGTTAGATTGATTTTACCTTTTGTTTTTAAAGATTAAAATTTGTTTCTTTAAGCTACATTGGTTAACAAAAAAGGAAAAAAAAATATGGTCCCAATTTTTTTTGGGCCGTCAGATGCGTGCACTGCTTGTCTCCTTCTTAAGCGGATAAGCCAACATTATATCCATATAAGCAATCAGTATCACATAAACTATTTCTAATTGGGTTTTTGATAAAATTGATTATATTTTAATAAATTATATTTAAAATTTAAAATTTTAATTAATTTATGTAGTTTATAGTATGATTTGCAGTACAAGGAATAAACCCTTTTGGGCTCATTTTTCCTCCTCATTTTAATGATTTATTAAGCCATTTTCAAGAAAGAAAATTGAAAAAAATGATGAAAAGTGGTGGAAGGCAAAAAATAAAATAAAATGGGAGGGGCGAATCCGGTATTAAAGGGCACAATATTGACATTATTAGTCACGACACAAAACGACAACTCACTTTAGTCAGAGATATTTGGAAGAAGAAATAAACTGACCGGCGCTTCTTCATCTCTTTGTCTTCCCGCAGCCTTTTTCCTTTTTCTCTCATCATCACCACCACGAGGATCATCTTTTCTCTTCTTCATCATCATCCATACACATAATCAATAAATAAAAGAGAAGCTTTTCTTCTTCTTCTCAAGAAACTAATTCAATTTTTCTTGACTTCCATATTCCGTTTCGTTCTCCTCCTTCCTCCATTGATGCTATCCGTTTCTTTTTTCTTTTGTGTGTTGGTGAGAGATCTTCTTTACCTTTCTTTCTTATCTTTGTATTATTTTTTATTGTCTTATACTACTGTTTGATTACTTTATTCTTTTGTTGAATTTAATTTTCTTAAGCTTATCAGATTCTTTGTTTGTTTGTTTGTGTGTGTCTGAGTGAGAATTACGAAAGTTCTGCAATTAATATCACATGGGTGTTTTTCTTTTTTGGTTTTTGTATTTTTGTTTTTGTAAATTCACCTTCCGATCTAATTTTAGGGATCCACAGGGTTTAAAGTTTCAGACTTTACTGTGTTTGATCATATGGATCTATGTTTCAGTTCTTTATTTTCTTCTAATTGCTAATCAAACACTTTAAAAAGTTGTAAACACAATCACTGTCTTATATAGTTAGTTGGGAACAATATTGGAGTTACTTGAGTTATCAGTATCTCTCTTGTTTGACTCAGAAATGGTCTCTCTTTAGTGTTTTCCTGCGCTTTGTATGCTCAAGTAACTGTTGTTGCTTATATGTTGCAGTTGAGTTATGTCCAAGAATGAGGAAGGAAGTAGTAGTCCGAGCTGGGGAGCTTCGTTTTTCACTCAGACATCAGAAGATGTTGCGACAGCTTTTGCTGCTGCTGCCTCTGCGATAAACCCACCAAGGCCTTCTGTTGTCTTTTCATCTAAAGATGAAAGCAGTGATAGCCCTCTGGAGAGACTACAGAGGCAGGTGTCGAAAGCTGTTAAGAACTTCTATGAAACTCCCAAAACCAAGAGTATACTTTACAATCCTGAGGTTTTGACCAGCCAAAAGCGTCAATGGGCGAAGTTTCAGGTGCAATATTTGGTACGTTTTTAACCAATCTCTTGAGTGAAGAAGCAAACTACGTTCCTCTCTTGAAGGATGGATGTTTAAACAGTTTTGTCACTAACTTTATCTCAAACAGGATCATCAACCATTGAAAGATCCATCAAGGCTTTTTGAGAGCGTTGTTGTGGTTGGACTTCATCCTAATTGTGATATTCAAGCACTTGAAAGGCAGTACATTTCACGGAAATCCGATGGCTCTTCCGGGAGATTTCGAAGTGCACTTCAAGTCTCTCAGAATCATTCTCGTGTAGAACCCACTCTCGAACCTCAGGTGAGACATCATTTGTTTCTTGTATATTTGCTCATCTTCAAGCTGCTGAGTATTTACTTTATTTTCAGGTCTTACTTGCGTACCCTCCCGACAAGGAGCCTCCAATTAGATACAAGGAGCTTCATTCATTCTGCTTCCCTGGAGGCATTGAGGTACTTTGCTCACTTTTCCTCATTTACTCCTTTGCTCTTTAAGCTGAAACTGGTTTAGAATGCATATGTTGACTCTCTAGGAAAAGTTTCTCACAGTTCTGAGCTGAAATGTCCTCATATATGCATCGCCTAGTACAAGCAAATGGTTTCTTGACTTTTGTTGGTTCTCGACATATGATACCTCGCTTGCGCGTACCAGAGGCTTTGGATTTACTCAATTTGAAGCTCTCTTAAAGTGTTAGTAGTTTCTCATAATATCAGTTGATCTCTCTGTGGGTTAAATGTTTCTGTTGCACTTTACACTTGATGATTAACTGTGTTTATATGTAAGAATTACGTACGTTGTATACTTTTACTTTCTTCACTTGTTGTGTCTTTTAAGTTCATGTTGATAACTAATGGTTTCAGGTCCATGCTGTTGAGAGAACTCCTTCCATGAGCGAGTTGAATGAGATCATTCTCAGTCAGGTATTTGCCTGATGTGGAGTGTAGATGTAAAGATTAATCTTTTGACTTGATTTATTTTACTGTTACTGGGAATATATTGTGTATTTCGTCATTGTGTCAACTTCAGTTCACAAGGCTAAGCTTTATTCACGAAAACATACACTAATGTTAGAAATGGTGATGCTAACTTTTCAGGAACATCTTAGACCTAGTGACCTTTCATTTGTATTTAGGTTACAGGTATGAATCATCGCGGCCAAATTATGTCTATTCTTTTTTTTTATAAACCTTTATTACATTATAGCTTTTCTATATGGATTGATCATTTCTGTGACATTTCCGTTTCAGGTTGCTGATAAGTCGACGCTGTATGGATGTTGCATACTAGTGGAAGAAATAGTGGACAAACCGTCCAGATTGCTTTCCACGGTTTTGGACAAACAACCTGCTTGCTCATCAATAAGTCGCTATGTTATGACAACTCGCAGATGCTATTGCATCCTTACCAGGCTGCCGTTTTTTGAATTGCATTTCGGTGTATTAAATAGGTCTGTATGGACTCGCTTCTGAGATATTGTTTGCCTTCATGCAATCCAAGTTATTTTAGTGTCACATAAACAGAATATATCATTGCACAGGTTTTACTTTTATTCATGCATTCCATACAAGAAATTTTTTAACTTGTATATTTCAAGAAATGCCTTAATTCACTGAGACGATATATATATTGTGGCTAGATCCTCCTTGTTGCAATTTTCGCTTTCTGAAGTTGTGCTCACATTGATACTTCGTTTTGATGTAGCATCTTCTTGGAAGAAAGACTGGAGCATTTGATGAGTGGCATTAGTTGTGCATCTTTAGAACCCCCAACAGAACTTAGCATTGGAGAAAGCTTAAATGACTCAACACTCAAACAAAGAGACTCTTGCGACACAGAAGAACAAACTGGTGAAGCAGTTTCAGAACTCCCTGAAGCTGAAGAAATTTCAGATAATGGGACTTGTGAAGCGACTCAGAACGTTGAGACAGTTGAGGAAGTTGCAGAAAGATTTGAGCTGTGTTTTCTAGAATCTAACAACTATGTCCCCGAAGCTGATGATTCTTCGCCAATTATCAAGCAAGACCGAGAGAGTTGTCTACCAGATCCTGGCCCTCTTCTTCGATGCCCTTATTTGGATGAGATCTCTGATCCTAGCTCTAGGTACATCGTCGAAATATTTTCCTTCATCTGTTAAGTAGCAGAACAAGCAATCCCTTTACGTATGCTGATTGAGATTTTTGGATAGCCTTTCATCAGACTCTATGGCTTAACATTACTGATAATTTGACTATGATCTTGTTGATCATATATGCAAAGCAGTGCATTCATTAGTGGTTAGCGAGATTTTCTTATGCATTTAAGAGGGTTTGTAAATATTTGGTTTTCCATTGAAACTTTTGCAAAGCGTGTAACTTGCTTTTTGCAGCTTTCAGGCTGCTCCTTGCGAGAGGAGGCATCTTAGTACCAATGCAGATGATACGGAGACAAATGAAGCATCCTTTTCTGGTCAAGATGATACAAGCAGTAATCTTGATATCCTTGAGTGGGCTAAGGTTTGTCTACTTTGGTACCTTGGAACTTTCCTATGTTGTGTTTGCTGTCGTCATACTCCTAACACTCAGAACTTAACAAATCTCTTTCAGTCCAAAAAGAATGGGTCGTTGCAGATACTATGTGAGTATTACCAATCAGAATGCCCGGCGAGAGGCTCCTCTATTACATTTCATCCTTTGGAGCATCTTCATCCAGTCGAATATCATAGACCTGATGAAGCAGCGTTGCGTACTCCTGGATCAGCAATTGACCTAAGATCATGCAGCACCAGTCTAGAATTCGCAGAGGTATTAACCCAACTGTATCTGCAATCATATAGTTGTTGCTGCATGATATAACATCTGGAAAACTATACATGACTTTCCAGAAACTCGTATCTTCCTTGGTCCACAGGCACACACTGCGCTCATGGCTGAGGAAGAAGCAGCTGCACTATCAACATGGGCTGTTGCTTCGCTATGTGGATCACTTCGGCTTGACAATGTGATTTCTTGCTTTTCCATATTTTCTTTTCATGATAACCTGACTGTGCCGGTGTATGTCATGCTGACTTTGATATACAAAAGAGATAATATTCCCGTTTTCTGGGTTGTCTCATATGGAAAATTCTGGAACGCTTTGGGTTCTGAGTTGCAGTGTTTCTTATGATGATGATAATGTGTTCTTTCTATGGTTACCACTACTATTTTCTGTATTTGGAAATTCTGATACTCCTCTTTTCTTTGCAGGTGTTGATGATCTTAGCAGGAGCACTACTTGAGAAACAGATTGTATTTATTTGCTCCAATTTGGTAAAGCATATAGTCTGTGACATTATCTGTTGAGTCTACTGTTTTCATCTTCAAATATTGCATCTTCCTCTTTACTATAGTAACCCGAATTGTTTTGTGTTTTCTGTGAAACACATAGGGAATCTTGGCTGCATCAGTTCTATCAATTATCCCAATAATCCGTCCGTTTCGGTGGCAGAGCCTTTTAATGCCGGTATCTTCCTGTTTCTGTCTGGCGTCTTCACTTCGAATAACCCTTGTATGACGACTAATGGCTGGTCTTGATTTCCAGGTTTTGCCAGATGATATGCTGGAATTTTTGGATGCCCCAGTTCCTTACATAGTGAGTTTGTGAACATGATTCCTATGTTGTAAGATCCGTATCACTATTATCTTATTATGTTGCTTAACAAGCTATGCTCATTCTAGGTTGGGGTAAAGAACAAAACAAGCGAAGTTCAGTCCAAACTAACAAATGTTATCGTCGTGGATGTTATTAAGAACCAGGTCAGTTTCTGCCTTTTCTTCTGAAAAAGAAAAGAGTCCCTTCTACATATGCTTTATTGATAGAGCAACTTGTATTTTCCTTGGCCTCTGAGCTTATAATTAGGATGTTGACATGTTCACAATCTAAGTTTCTTATTACATTTCAGGTTAAGTCACCAAGTATTCCTCAGCTGCCTCAGTATCGAGACTTATATAATGCACTAAGTCCTTACCACTCAAAGCTCGTTGGAGAAAGCTATCTAGCAAAGAAAAGACCAGTATATGAATGTACTGATGTGCAGGTCTCTGACGTCTCTCTCTCTCTCTCTCTCTCTCTCTCTCTCTCTGTCTATTTTGTTTCTTGGCTCTACAGATTCCCAATGTCACTTCCCATCAATTGTGTTTCACATATCTTTTTATTATCAAAAGGTGGAAGCTGCAAAAGGCTTCCTGGATGTCCTAAGGTTGTACCTGGATTCTCTTTGCTCTAATTTGCAGTCACACACTATAACAAATGTGCAATCCAACAATGATAAGGTTTGTTTTTTCATCTACCATTCAAAAGATTCCCATCTTAGAAGCGTTTATCTTAATGACCCATTCCACAGTTTTTAGAATGAACAAAATATTTTGCTTTCTTTCAGGTATCGCTTCTTCTAAAGGAAAGTTTCATTGACTCGTTTCCTAGTCGTCATCGTCCGTTCATGAAGGTAAGAGCCCTTCTTGCATTCTTTTGTACAAATAGTTTGATAAAGACTGGACTTTGCTAATTTGATGGCTTTGATGTTATGTTGGGAACAGCTATTCTTGGATACACAACTCTTCTCTGTACATACAGATCTTGTTCTTTCCTTTATCCAGAAGCTATAGCACTCTCTACATGTATACGTAAAAGCAACTCTTGTTGGTGAGAAATAGGCGAGAAAAGTGCCATCAATTCTGTGTAATTTGTAACTTGTTGTTTGAGAAATAGTGTATATGGGGAGAAAAGACTTCCCTAGTTGAGGATTTGATGCAGAGAACCATAATCATCTTTTGTATCGAAAGCTTATTTCTTCAAACACAGATGGTGTTTTTGACTCTTAATAGTAAACGCTAGCAAACAAATTGTAATTTTGCTGTTCTCAATATATACGTTTGATAATATGAAGTAGGGTGTCCGTTTCACAGATTGAATTTGTTGAGGATGCTAACCATATAAATTGTTTTTTTTTTCTTTTAATATCATTTCGTAAAAAGTGATAAACCATTATAAAGTTGTTATTCTTACATGAGCAAAATATGTGCCATACAATCGATAAAATGGAAAATTGAATTTGACTATGTTTTCAAAAATTTTATTTGTTAATAAACTATTTAATCCGTAATTTAATTTATGCAAAGAAATCGTGTTTAGTTTTTTATTTTCATGCAATTCTATTGGCACATCAAATAATACCAAATGCTTTTAATAATATCTGAAATATCGATATTCTGGTACCGAAATTTGTCTCAATATCATAGAAACTGTTATTTTGTTAGATATCTTGAAAATTAAAGTTTGTTTTCTTTAAAAGATATATTTTTGTATAAGAATAAATGAATATAATAAAATTTGTTTAAAATAAGAAAGCACCCAAAAGTAAACATATAAATGAAAAATGTTTGTTGGGCAGGTTGAATGTGAAAGGCCAAGATAGAGGAATAATTACCTGATAATTAAATTTTCAACGATTTAAATGCGTAAAGGTAGTGTTGAGACTTTTAATGACTTCGAATGACTCTTCTCTTATTTATAGAAAACTAGTAATTGATTGACCACCACACTCTGATTTTTTCTTTTATCGCAAACGTCACTTCTTTTTAATACAATCATATATTACTCAACAAAATTGGTTTAGGTACAGAAGAAGAAACCGAAACTCAAACATGTAATATGCTTGTGTTTTCTCTCATTTCGTTTGTGCTAGAGGTGATTAATCATTTATCTGAAAAGAACAATCTGAATAATAGATAGGTAATAATGTCAAACCTGTGAGTAACAATCCGTTCTAATATGTCCCTTTCCAATCAGGTTCCGGAGATACAACAAAGATATCTTAAATAGTATCACTCTTGAGTATGAATGTATAAGGACATTGAAATGGTCTTTAATCTCGTTTGGTTCACCCTATACTAGTTAAGCATGTTCACAACCCCAACTACGTGCACTTATATAGAGAGAAATTTTTTTGTCAAATTCTAATTTTTAACATACTTTTTAGCATGGTTTACGGATAGTGCTTAGATGAGAACAATTGTTTTTTCTTCAATCTTTATTTGAGAAATTTTATAATTGATCTGATTACATATGGATTAGTACAAGGAGATAATTACTAAACTATTTTTTTATTAAGGTATATTATTAAACTGATCTTCTCAAAATCTCAAAATCTCAAACTAAAAGTAAAAGACCTATAAAATTTGAGTTTTCGTTTTTTTATTACAAAATTACTGTTATAATTTGAATAAATAAATAAATAATAAATATAATAATAATAATTATTTAATAAAAAAATCAATTTTTATTGTATAATATGCAATTATACTTAGCGTTAACGATTGGTGTTTGCGATTAACGTTTAAAATTCACACTTAAGTTTAATAGAGTGGCGTTTGCATTTGAAATTAGTGATAAATAATTTTTAATTTTCCAAAATTTTGTTTTTTTTTGACAAAGTATATTTTGTTTTAATAATGATAAATTTTTATATATATATATATATATATATATATATATATATATATATATATATATATTATAAATGATAATAGACTTATGTCGGTCTGCGTTTGAAACTAGCATTTGCATTAGAAATTTGTTGTATACTATATATTATATAATGAATAGACAAGTCTATCATCATTGTATATAAATATACAAGTCTACCATCATTGGATGTGTAACATACAATTCTACCATCACTGATACAATTGGCCACAATAATAAATCTACCACAATAGAATCAACAAATCTACCAACTGTAGCTTTATACTATAAAACATAAATATATATATATATATATATAAATTTACTGTCAAAATAGATAAGTCTATCACACTATTATAAATCTACTATCAGTAAGAACAAATCTACCGACTCCTTATAGCCTCCAAAAGTCTATCGGTAAAGAAAATAAATTAACGGACCCCATTAATCTATCACCAATAAATTAAATCTATCATCACTTGCTATCACAATATATTTGTCATCACTGAAAATAAATCTAACATACCAAAATTAATCCACCATCTGAATACTAAGAACTCCACCCAAAATTAAATCTACCACAACCACCTTATAAATCCACCATCCAAAACAAGTCTACTGTATCGGAAAAAAATAAGTCTACTCATACCCATCTCAGTCTGTTCATTCAATATTTCATCAAGATTCAATAACCTTATTCATTTATTTTTCTCCATCAAACATACCCCGTTCGATAATTCATTGCTCCAAAGAATAAAATTTACCTCCTCTCTCCAAGGAGTATAATTCACCTCCTTGCTCCAAGGACCAGAATTCAAAGTTTGTGTTGGTTCGTCTCCTCTGGCTTATCTTTATGTTTGATGGTGGGGATTTCTTCTATTGATCTCGTCCTCTTTTTGATGAGTTGTTTGATTTTAGTTTTTTTAGTATAATCGAAAATCTGGTTGTGATGTTAGCAATATAACACAATTTAATTCATATATGTTGTCATGTAAACCATATAGTTTATCCAGTTTTGTATATATTAGTATTGTCCAGATGTGTAGCTATGTAGGGGTATCTCTTTCATGTAGCTAGTAGTCATCTAATACAGGGTGACCCGTTCTATTCTACATATTTGTAATGGTATTAGAGCGGCTACAATCCTAAATCAATCCAAAATTCTGAATAATTTGAGCGATGGTGCAGGCGAAAGAAACTTTGGCTTCCTCGCCATTGTACTTGCATCCATCGAAAGGGCCATGAAGATTGATTACAACAGTGAAATTGAAAGGTAATAAGTATGAAGATTAGGCGAAGTATGTGTAGAATACCTTGCGTACAAAAGAACGTTTGGTTTTGTCGATGGTACTTTGGAAAAACTAACGACAGCTGAAGAAATCGAGTAATGAAAAGTGGTTAATTCCATGATAGTAGTGTGAGTATTGAATGAAGTTGAGCCAAAGTTGAGATCTACGATCTCGATTGTGGATGATGCACATGCATATCTTATAGGAGGGCTGGAAGCTTCACTTCTCTGTGGGTAACAAACCGGGAATACATGAACTGAATGTGAATCTTTCAAATTGCAAGCAGCAAGTCCAAAGTATCATGATATATTAGGGTTGTCTTAAGAAAGTGTGGGATGAGATTGCAGTCTATAAACCTTGTGATCGTGTAACTGTGGGGAACTTGTGGTGCAACTTGATCAAGATCAAGATGAACGATCTCATCATTTTTTAATAGCATTGGATGATGCGAGGTTTGGGTCAATTTATTCCATTCTTATTAACATGGATCATTTGTCTAAACTTGTGCATATAGACTTTTTCGTGATGAACGTCAACAAGGGATCGTTGGAACAAAGAGGAGAGAAATGAAACAGTGGGTTTCTCAGCGCAGATTTGAAACAAAAGAAAAACATGAAGTTTTGTGTCTCATGACAAGAACATGACATGGTTGCACTGCGAAAAATATGGTCATGATATCTCTGATTTCTTTTCAATAAACGGATATCCTGAATGGTGGGAGAAAGAGGGAGAAATTTTGGCGGAGGAGGAGGTGCAAGGGGTTGATTCAATAAAAGCAGTGGTGTTACACGAAGCTTTGGTATAGGACACGGTTCAACTGGTGTTTGTGCCAACATGGCTCCTGATGTTGTTGGGTATGCAAACGCTGCTCACGTTCATCCGATGGCAGCAACAGTTACATAAAACAACAAGCGTAAGGGAGATTTTGATCGTGGATCACTGCCCCACTTGAGTGACAATCAATGGACAGCATTGGTCGGCTTTATGAGCAATTAGAAGAAAGTATAATTTCATGAAAAACTATCTTGTAAGATAGAATTTATAATTGATACTAGTGCATCATATTATATAACTTCAGAATATGATTTTCTACAATATTTTACTTGTAGTATACGCTTACCAGATGGTGATAGAGATTTGACTACTAAGGAAGACCAATTATGCTTGGGTGGTTATTTGTGGTTATCTGATGATATATATACACCTTATTTAACATGTTCTCTTCTTTAAGTAGCTATATTGCTCAAATCTACAAAGGGAGTTATGAGTGTTGGCTGAGAATTCAGGTACCTTTTTGGGGTTTGGGTTGGTTTTTTCGAGTTTTAAATATTTTGGTATTAGAGACATATTTCGATATGAGAGAATTCAGGTATTTTTTTTCTTTTTGGGTCAGGTTTGCTTCAGTTCCACTTGGGTTCGGGTCGGTTCCGAGAAAACCCAAATACCCGTTAGATATGGTTCATATTGATTATTTTTACCTAAAAGTAACCATATACACGGTTTATATCAGATATTTTGTATCTAAACTACCCAAATTTGAATGAAAATATCCAAAAATACTTGAATTACCCAAAGATAACTAATATATTCGGATTTATAATTGTAATTTTGGGTATTTGGGGTATTACTAGGACTAATATTTATATATATATATACTTTTCAAGTACTTTTGAATACTCGTTCGGTTCTCAGTTCGGATTGGGTTCGATACTAGTTCTGCGGATAGAGCAGTTTAAGACCCGTTCGAGTATTTATGCTGGATCCGGTTTGGTTCGGTATCTCTTAACTTGGGTCGGTTTCGATTTGGTTCTTTGAGTCTGGATATTTTACCTAGGCCTATATTTTTAATTAGGACTTCTGTATTTTGAAGGATCATACCTCAAAAATGCTGATTGGTGTGGGTGAGGAGTGTGAAGTGGTTTACAAATTTAAAAGTGTTTTTGGTGGACAAGTGTAGGCCTGGGCGTTCCGGTATTTTAGAATTTTGGTTCGGATTCGGTTCGGTTTCATTCGGGTTCGGTTCGTGTTTGGACACCCGAAAATTTATAAAAATAAAATAAAAATTGGTTACATCTGAATAAAATTTAATTAAATTTTGAAAATATAGCTAAAAACTTTCATATTATTTTGGATATTTCAGTTATTTTGGTCTAAATTTAATTCATATATTCGAATTTATAATTATAATTTTGGATAAATAGTTTATATTAAGTTTAAATATAGTTAATATTTTACGTATATAATTATATTTCAGGTATCTATTTCATTTTTGGTTCGGTTCGGATTCGGTTTCGATTTTCGAATATAGAAATCTAGGATTGTTATAACTTCACCTTCGACAGAATCACGTTTACGAACCTCGATAAACTCACAATCACTCAGATAAGCAAAGAAAAATCAAGAACAGAACGACACCAAATTGTTTACCCTGAGTTCGCCTCCAATATGGAGTGCTACGTCTCAGGGGTCAGAACTTTCCCAGCAATTCAGTATAATCTCAAGAACAAAAGAAACACGAGAACTCAACAACCTGAGAATCTCGTTACAATGAAGAAGACGATACAGCTCTCTCTAACTCTCTTCTAACACTATGACGATTCAGCTTACACAATATCCTTTTATACCAAGGATTTACACGCACAGGTTTAAGTTTGTTAATAACATTGCTAAACCAAACCGAAATCAGCAACTTACCTAACTTAACCAAGCTGAACCATCATAGCAATTAATCGAAAAGAATACTAAGCTAAACTAGAATGAAGCCATAACACTAACAATCTCCATCTTGGCATTATTCTAGTTTTACAGACTTCCATCTAGTCTGATCCTTAGGTTCAAGGAACAATAGTGAATTTACCTTTCGGACTACACCTTCTGGCTGGTGTCAAGCATATCGAGCTTGACTGACCTTGAGCATAGCATGTGGTGGAACGTCTCCTGTCCAGGTCTGCAGCAAAATCTGAGTTGCAAAACCCTTGAATCTCACAATTCTTATCCTTTGTGAATAACACTTCCACATTTGTTGTTCCTTTTATGTATCTGAGTAACCATTTCATAGCTTTCCAATGAATAAGATAAGGTTTACTCATAAACCCACTTACTAGCCCAATCGCATAAGCTAAGTCAGGTCTAGATCCTATCATTGAATACATCACACTTCCTACAGCTGAAGCATAGGGAATTACCTCAGTGTCTATGATCTCATCATTTTCTTTTACAGACTTCAACATGAAGTGTGCACCTATAGGAGTTTGAGACGGCCATGCATCATTCATTCGTAAATTCCGAATTACTTTCTCTAAGTAGTTAGACTGAGACAGTCTCAAGATTCCATTTAGCCTGTCTCTGGTGATATCCATTCCAAGGATTCGTCTTGCTGCCCCAAGGTCCTTCATTTCAATATTCTCCTTGAGGCTTTCCTTAAGAACATCAATGTCAGACATTTCCTTAGCTGCTAGAAGCATATCATCTACATATAGAAGCAAATATATGTAGTTTCGACTTGATATCTCCTTCGTGTATACACATGAGTCTCTCTCACTTCGATTGAAGCCTTGAGACATCATGACTTCATCGAATCTCTTGTTCCACTGACGTGGTGATTACTTCAGACCATATACGGTTTTCTTTACTTGATCCTCATTGGTGTCATCTTCGTATCCTTCTGGTTGACTCATATATAGATCCTCCTCAAGATTTTCATGAATAAACGCTGTTTTCACGTCCATTTGTTCTAACTCCAAATCACGCTGAACCACCAAAGAGAGAAAAACTCTGATCGATACGTGTTTAACAACTGGTGCAAAGGCCTTTTGGTAATCAATGCGTTCCTTTTGCGAATACCCTCGAGCAACAAGGCGAGCTTTAAACCGATCTGGCTCAGATCCGTCTATCCCTGGTTTAATCTTGTATAGCCACTTACAGCTAATCACCTTCCTATCTTTTGGTCTGTCAACCAGAAACCAAGTCTTGTTATTCTTAAGTGATTCCATCTCTTCGTCAGAAGCAGCATTCCACTTCTTCCATTCTTTGCTTGACCTTGCTTCAGCATAGTCTCTAGGTTCTTCTATGTACATCGATTCTGACACCGAAAGTGCAAATACAACCTCTTCCTCTGAGCAGTCGTAATCGCTGAACCTGATTGGTGGAACAATGGTCATTTTTCCTCTGTCCTAGAAAGTTGGTAGGTTTCCAGACTTGATCCAGGCAGGATTCCTGTGTTGGATTGAAGTTCTTCTTCTTCATCATCAAAGTTATTTTTCATCTGTCACTGATACTCTGACCTGCGTGACATTTGTATCAGTCTTCTTTAATTCTGGAGCTGGGAGTTCAATGACTGGTTCAAATCTACTATGGCTTGTAGTATCTTGTGCTTCTTCTAGCTTCATCAAATCCTTAAACATTTGATCTTCGTAAAACTTGACATTTCAGCTTATCATCCACTTTCCTCCATCTAGCATCCATATCTTGAATCCTTTAGTGCCAGGGGGATAACCAATGAAATTCCTTTTACGGCTCAAGGTTTTAGCTTCCCTTGGTCAATGAAAACGTAAACCAATGACCCAAATTTCTTCACGTGTGAGTATCCTGGCTTCTTTCCAAGCCATACCTCTTTCGGGGTCTTGAAGCCAATTGCAGATGAAGGAGATCTGTTTATCACATAAACTGATGTTGATGCTGCCTCAGACCAGAACCTTTCATCAAGCCCTGAGTCACTTAGAAGTCACCTGACTTTTTCCATGATGGTACGATTCATCCTCTCAGCTACACCGTTCTACTGAGGCGTATAAGTGCAGGTCTTGTGTCTCGTAATGCCCTGTTTCCTGCAAAACTCATCAAACGTGTGATTGCAAAATTCTAGACCATTATCGGTCCTTAGATATTTCACCTTTTTCTCAACTTGATTTTCAACTAGTTTCTTCCAATCACAAAAACTAGTGAACGCCTCATCTTTCGTTTTCAAAAACCAAATCCAAACTTTCCTAGAGTGATCATCTATTATTGAGAGAAAATATTGGTTACCTAAGAGAGAGGGATGCACGTTTGGTGATCCCCATAGATCATCATGGATGTACTCAAGGATGCTTACCGAGTTGTGCTCACCAGTTTCAAAACTGACTCGTATTGACTTCTCCATCACACAGTGTTCACATAAGATCTCTTGTCTGATCTCCTTTATCTTCAGAACTCAATCTCTCACCAATATTTGGAGATTCTTGTAGCTCATGTGTCAGAGTCTACCATGCTAATCTGGAGGCCGAGCTTTAGATTTCTCTATTTGACAAGCTTCTACCTTCATGGTTTCTCCATCTTCAATGTCCCTCGGAGTGCTAACTTCTTGTTCTTGTGGAAACTGATTTTTCCATTTCCTATGGAGTGAACAAATCCCATCCAGGGTACCTGTAGAAATGAAATTCTTGCGAAGAGAGGGTACATATCAAACATTATGCATTACCTTTACCGACCCTCCATGAGTGTTTAAGTTAATTGTTCCAATGTTGAGGGTCTCAATGCTGTGAAAATCACCCAGAAGCACCTTGCTGGACCCCTTTTCTTGAAAGTTCACAAATTAGTCCCTTCTGCAGGTCATGTGATGGGTACAGCCAGAGTCAATGACTCAGTTGTCTTATGCTTCGTCATTTGTGGCTGCCATGGCAACTGAATCCTCCACTTCATCTATAACGACTGCAGCTTCACCATCACTATCGCTGTCCATCTTTCTCTTCCATGAAAAACAATCTTTCTTTATGTGTCCCTCCTTTTTACAGTACCAGCAGGTAACTTTCCGTGTCTTTGACTTGCTGCGGCTCCTTCCACGAGAATCACTTGATTCTCTTCTTGAAGATTTTCCACGGTCAGTGGTGTAGAGAACCGTTGATCCTGCTCTATCCATCTTTGTGGCATCCACAGGTTGTCTCTGCTTGGACTTAGCAGAAGTGATGACTTCCTCAAGAGTCAGAGAATCTCTACCATATCTCAGGGTGTACTTTAACTGATCGTAATTCACTAACAGAACATTCAAGAAAACAATGACTTGTATCTCATTTGATACATTCACATTCAGGCTTCCCATCTCAGCTACGATTTTGAGAAACTCATCCACATTTATGTCTATTGACTTTGAGACATCGCATTTGTAAGTATAAAACTGCGATTGCACATGAATCCTATTCGGGAGAGTCTTAGACATATACAATCTTTCAAGCAAGGACCACATCTTTGCGGCTGTAGTGCAGTGGTGAATCTTCCTAAGAACTTGATCGCTGATATTGGCTATGATCATGTCTCTAGCCATATCGTCCTTCTCTAGCTTTGCAGTATCAAGAATTAACTTTGATTTTTCGGGTACTTCTTCTTATGTATCCTCTTCATCTGGATTCTTCTCGTCGCTCTTAACACGAGGCACCTCGATCTCGAAGTTTTCATCAAGAACCACGTCCTTCAAACCCGAAACCCCGAAGTGTGCCATCATCCAAATTGTCCATAGAGAGACTCCCCAGATTCGTCGAATCGTTCAACCTGTGCCAAAGTCGATGACGAGATCGCCATTAGAGACAACCACGGCTCTGATACCACTTGTTATAACTTCGCCTTCGACAGAATCACGTTTGTGAACCCTCGATAAACTCACAATCACTCAGATAAGCAAAGAACAATCAAGAACATAACGACACCAAATTGTTTACTCTGAGTTTGCCACCAATATGGAGTACTACGTCTCAGGGGCAGAACTTGTCCAGCAATTCACTATGATCTCAAGAACAAAAGAAACACGAGAACTCAACAACCTGAGAATCTCGTTACAAAGAAGAAGACGATACAGCTCTCTCTAACTCTCTTCTCACACTACGACGATTCAGCTCACACAATATCTTTTTATATCAAAGATTTACACGCGCATGTTTAAGTTGGTTAATAACATTGCTAACCAAACCGGAATCAGCAACTTACCCAACTTAACCAAGCTGAACCATCATAACAATTAATCGAAAATAATATAAGCTAAACTAGAATGAAACCATAACATTAACAAGGATCTCTTCGGATATTTTATCTGTTCGAATTCCGATTCGATTCTTCCTGTTTTGGTTCGGGTTTGGTTTAGTATGTCGGGTTTGGATCTTTTATCCCAGATTTAAACAAGTGAAAAAAATCACAAATAACGGACAACGAGATTTTTGGCATTGTCATTTAGATCCCCGTTTAATTGTGTTTTATCTTTTTTACCTGATTTTATTGTGTTGATAAATATGCTTAAACTGATAGTGGTTGTGATATTTGTTATCGAGCAAAGAAAACTTGTGATATTTGTTATCAAAAATATTAATAAAATAGTTGGTGCATTTGATTTAATACATTGTGATGTTTAGGGAGCCTAAAGAACTCAATCTTCATCAAGGACTGTCTATTTCCTCACAATTGGTGATGATTTTTAAAGCCAAAATACAAACAACAACGACAACATAATGGAATTTGAGAAATAGAAAGCCAAAATGTAAAGATAATATTAAGTTACTTTTCTTCGTTATACAATTACACTATTTTGTCACATATAATTACTTTTCTGTATATATATAATATATTACATTGATACAATATTCCTAAAAAGAAAACAAACAAATATCCTTATATTAATGATGGTGTCTGCCTATAAATGGATATGCATGTATAAAAAAGTCAATTTTCGTTATACAATATTCAAAAAAGGATTCGTAATACCAAGAACAATAACGCTAGTAAAATTTATGGGTAGGGTGGTTAAGCGGTAGTTAGCCTATAATAAAAGCTCTATCATTTGACTGAAGCATATGCATACATGAATTGGACATCATCTAATTACTTCCTCATTGCTGTCTTTACGATATTATTTCTCAATAATTTTCTATATTTAAAAGACAAAAAAATAATTTCCGTAAAACTCGAATTGTAATTATAACTCCTTTTTAGAAAAGGAGTACAAAACTGATAATATATATAAATTCAGCAAAATTAGAAACTAATTATTAAAAATTAGAAGCGTTCAAACAAAATACAAATATACTTTTGTTCGGACAGAGAGAGATGTAATAACGTAGATATACGATATGTCCTAACAACTGAAGTCTCGGAGCCAATCTTCATCATCGCCACGGTGAAGACAAGAAGTGAAAGGTCTATTGAGGTCAAGATTACCCTGAGAAGAATCATCAGCACGAGCAAAATCCCCCAAAACCTCCTCAGATGAAACAAGATCAGTTACATTTCCACAACCCAAACCATCAAAATCCATGAGATCAGGGAAGAGAAACTCCGACTGAATTTTATCAAAATCAATTTCAAGATCACCCAACAACGAAGAACCAGCTTGATGATCCATGACATTGCTCACTTGTTCTTTCACTGGAAGAAGATCGGTAGAAGTACCACTACTCTGCTTCTGAAACGTCAGAGCCTTAGAGCACCTAATAGCTTTTGTGCGTATGACACATACGTTGTTCTTGTCGTCGTTGGTCGAATGTTTTCGAAGTTTTGGTTGGTTGGTTTGTAACTTTGGAAGTCTTTTGCGTAGGTTTGAGTTCCAATGGTTCTTTATTTCATTGTCTGTTCGCCCTGGAAGCCTCCCAGCTATCAACGACCATCTGCATTACGCAGCTAAGTTTATCCGAATGTTTTCAAAGTTTATGTATTTTGGTGAAAGAGAGTGTTAATTAACCTGTTTCCAAGGAGATTATGGAGGCGGATGATGAGTTCTTCTTCATCAGATGAGATGTTTCCGCGCTTTATGCCCGGTCTCAAGTAGTTCTTCCACCTGAGTCTACAGCTTTTGCCACACCTCTTGAGACCTTTTATGTTTGTGGAAACAATTGATTATAAGTTGATGTATAAAGATGGGTAATATCAATAGATAGATATGAATATGTACCAGCTTGATTTGGGAGAGTGCTCCATTTGCCTTCACCATGGATCATGATGTAATCTCTAAGGATCTTGTCTTCTTGATCAGTCCAAGCTCCTCTGTTTAACTCATCTTTCCTCACACCATTACTTCTTCTCTTTCCCATTCTCTCTTCTCTCTCTCTCTCTCTCTCTCTCTCTTGTGGTTGTGTGGTTGGTACAATTGTCTTTAGTGTTGTGTTGAGAATAGATTCTGCTTTTGTGTGTTGAACTGAGTATCTTTATAGGGAGTTGTTGCAATGTCCGTACAACTGTCGCTTTCCAAAACTTCTGTCACACACAAACACTTTGGAACTTCAATGCTTTTCTCACCTGGTAATAATAAATTTTATGAGCTTTGGTGAGGTTAAATTCTACGGAATTTTCCTTGTTAGTCTCACGTACATAGACTCCAATCGTATAGGTCCTACAACGACCTTGATCATTATTGTATCACCAATGAAGCATGAGTGTGAATACTTAGTGTAAATAATCATTCCTAGCCACAGAGCCGTGCCTAGTAATATGGAGTTCGGAAGCAGTGTTAAAAAAAAGGGCCCAATTCGTGTAAAACAAATAGTAACCATCATTATATCAAATTTAAATTAAACAAATAATAACCATTATTATCTTTCCTACAAAATCACTAAACAAACTTTTAGAATCTAACATTTTTAACCAGTTCCATTTTGAAAGATAATATCGTCAAGTCAATCAATCTATTTTATGATATACTTAACCAAAACAAAAGTTTATCAATTTTAACTTTAAAAAATATATTTTAGCATATATAATTTAAACTGAAATCGTCAATAATATTTGATAAACAATCCAAAAATTTGGATAATAATCTTCAACTCAAATAAAATTAAAATCTAAATATTGATGGCTATGTGTTTTATTCTTTTTTTATTCTGTTGTTAGTTCAATTTTAATTAATTGTTAATTTTTTTAAAATCTCACTATTTTACTAATTATATACTAATGTCTAAGATATTTATAATAGATATATCATTCAAACTTATAGATATAACTAGATGATTTTTTTTAAAACCTAGCTAGAAGTTTGGGAAGTAATTCGGACACCGAGTTTTAACCATCAACCACTTAGATTAAAAAAACATGAAGCTAGTTCATAATTCAAATGTGACATGTTTCAATACGTACATGAGAAATAAGATCTTAGACTGCTTATGTATTGCTGATAGGAAGCTAATGGTCTTGATGGAAATCAAAAGAGTTGAAGAAAAGGGAAGGAAATATAAAAAGATAGAAATGGGCCGTTTAAACTATTGGGCCTAAGAGATTATAAAGCCCAAGACTTAAACTTTACATATATATAAATGAACAAAAATTCGTCGTTTCTCTCTTTCGGTCGAATTTAGGGTTTTGAAGTCATCAGGCTCCCGAAGAAGCGCTGCAACAGAAGAAGAATGGCGAGTCAGATCAGCAAGAAGAGAAAGGTGAAAAATTTCGCTTTTCACCAGTCTGGTAATAAACCGTGATGTTGGATATCTTATGAAAGTGCTGAGCTTTGAATGTAGTTCGTTGCCGATGGTGTTTTCTACGCGGAGCTAAACGAGGTATTAACCAGAGAGCTCGCAGAAGATGGTTACTCTGGTGTAGAGGTCCGTGTCACTCCCATGCGTACTGAAATCATCATTAGAGCCACTCGTACTCAAAACGTTCTTGGTATGTTTTGAGAAGATGCCATCTTCATCTTTATCTCTGCTTGACACTCTGTTTTGTTGGTTTTGCTTTTTTTTGTACAAAGCTTTTATCTTTATCTCTCATTGAACTCTCTGTTTCTGTTTTGTTTATGGTGTCTGTTGGGTTTTTAGGTGAGAAGGGGAGGAGAATCAGGGAGTTGACATCACTTGTCCAAAAGAGATTCAGATTTCCTCAGGACAGTGTTGAGCTTTACGCTGAAAAGGTTAACAACAGAGGTCTATGCGCCATTGCTCAGGCAGAGTCTCTCCGCTACAAGCTTCTTGGTGGTCTTGCTGTTCGTAGGTATGTCACGTTCCTAGCTTCATTAGCTTCTGGGAGATTGCTATTTGTATGGTGCGTAGACTATCTGCTAATCAAAGGAAACAATTTTAGTTTCTATCTCTAGGGATTGAATCATGAAACAAATTGTTGGCCACTTGTGATTGATTTACAATAGGAAGGAATTGATTGCTTAGATAACCAAAATCTCGAGCTCGTCAGGCTTCTATCTTTTTTACTTGAAAGTTGATTTCTTTATCTCAGAATGTTAATAATACTGCATGATCTTTTCTTGTACATTCAGAGCATGCTATGGTGTTTTGAGGTTTGTTATGGAGAGTGGAGCTAAAGGATGTGAAGTCAGTACAAACCTCTCTATTTTCTATCTTTTTTTCAGAATACCTTAACCCTCTCCTTATCATCTTACTCAAATGCTTGCCTGCAGGTCATTGTGAGTGGAAAACTCCGTGCTCAACGTGCTAAGTCGATGAAGTTCAAGGATGGTTACATGGTTTCCTCTGGTCAGCCAACTAAGGAATACATTGATTCTGCAGTGAGGCATGTTCTACTTAGACAGGTTAGTTTCTTCTGAGTGTCTATAGTGAGTAAGCCAGAACTGTATAATAGTTTGTGTGCATATAACTTGCAAACCCGTTGCTTGAAACACTCTTGTGTCTTTAGAGATTGTGTAACCAGAGTCTGGTTTAAACCAATGTGCAGGGGGTGCTAGGAATCAAGGTGAAGGTGATGCTTGACTGGGACCCCAAGGGGATATTAGGACCGAAGACACCGTTGCCTGATGTTGTGATCATCCATACTCCAAAGGAAGAAAATGTTAACTACACATCTGTTCCGGTTGTTGCTGCTCCGGCTGCTCTTCTCCCTGAAGCTCAGCTAACGGCCACAGATTATCCTGAAATCCCAGTGGCTTAGAATGGCTCTTTTGCGTCTCTGGTTTTTAGTACTCGATGGGGATGCTTCATTTTTTGGGACAGTATTAGTCACAAGTTTTCTAATATAATATATGTATTGGAGGTAAGGATTATAATTGTATGTTCTTTTCGTATTGGCTTCCCCAAATTCTTTTTTTTTTCTTTTTTCTTATGAACCATCTGGTGTTTTTTCTTTTATTAAGTTATACAAAGTTTCCCTCACTCACCACCAACTGTTACTTCCCTTCTCTTTTCACTTTGCACAATTCTCATAATTTTCCCAAGCTCACATAAGTGTAGGCTTATGCAAAAAATCTGAATCCTAAATATTTAACTAAACCCGAACCAAAAAAAAATAAAGAATTGTATTTGAATTCAAACTGATGAATTTTCTGAATGGGTTTTAGATTTCTATATTCGAAAAATCAAATCCAAATTGAACCGAAAACTGAATAGATTTTCAAAATAGCTGAGATACAATTATATATTTAAAATATAAATTATATTTAAACTAAATATAACTTATTTATCTAAAATTATAATTATAAATTTAAATAGATAAATTTATTTTAGACCAAAATAACTAAAATACTTAAAATAAGTAAAATATATGAAAACTTTTAGCTTTATTTATCTTAATTTAATTTAATTTAATTTAATTTTAATCAATTTTTATTCACATTTAATCATTTTTATTTTTTAATAATTTTTCGGGTATCCGAACCCGAACCGAAATTTTAAAATACCCATATAGGTTCTATACGAATGCCTACACTTTCATGAGTGATCCTCGAAGATTTGTCTTGAAGTACTAGAGTCGTACTCTATCCTCTTTTCTTAGCCGTTTATAGACTGATTGTTGGCTACATCACGGCAGCAGATTAGCTTAATTTGTGACTTCAAAATCAAATCTTCTGGTTTATAATGAGACACTCGTGGAATATAGGCTACTTTCTAAACCACTTTCAAGATAACATGTAAATAAATCAATGGATTTGATTGGCAACAAAGGGGTAAAAGCAAAACAATTTTTAAAGCAAACGGTACAAGGTCGCTTCTAACTATTCCCAAACCCTTACCGTTTTATATTACCAGCCATACCAATATATCAGTATATAATGTTGACATCAAAGAAGAATCCTCGATGCTAAATCTAGAGAGTAAATAGTAATATAAGAAGCATATAAGATAGGATTGAAGAAGAATGCAAAAGTTCATTGCTGAAACATTACATGAATTCACAAATCAATACCAGACTAGAATGAGTAATGACATAGATCATATATATCTCTCTTCTCTCTCTCTCTTAGCCTCTCTTAACAGGATCAAAGTTGGAGACACCAACAACCACACCGATGATGACCGTGAGCACCACGCCTCCTGCTGCAATGCTAAGCAAGAAGTTCTTGAGAGAAGGAGAGATACCTGAGCCTGCAGCTTCAGCCACCTCAGGGATCACCATCGAAACGGTGAGAGCCGCCGCAGCTAAGCCGCTCACAGCCTTATCCATCTTCAGGTTAGATGCATTCACTTGAAACCTACGTGAAGGCATGGCTAAAGAGGAGGAGGAGGAGGCCTTAGAGGGCTTCAAAGGCAGTGGCTTGAGGAAGGCAATGGTTTTGGCCGAGGACGATCTGTTTTGGGTGAGTGGCATGACCAATGACACAGCGGAGGTAGAAGCCATTTCTGAGTTTCTCTTTGTGTCTCCTCTTCGAACTTGTTAGAGTTTGTGTTGTCAATGTGAGTTTGGTCTTTGAGAGAAGAAAAGAGAGGTGGGGGAAACGTAAGATATGTCATATGAGGAGTGGGAGATATGAGTCCTACGTGGCTGTTTCTGAGCTTGGAAGTGTGATTCGTTAGATAAGGTTATCTTCATTTTAATTTTCTTGTTAGCCCAATCACAGCACTTTGCTTTATATTCGATCACACACACACACAAAAGGTAGAAATAAACATTTAGAGCATTTATTGCATTTTACAAGAAATCTTTTTTGTTCTGTTTTTTCTCTCTTATAAATACTTCTAATATTTTTCCTTTATTTTAAATTAATATGTTTTTAGATTTTTACACATACAATATTGAGAAAGCAAACTAAAATTTGATTATAAATAAATTACTTTCTGTAATTAATAATTTTCAATAACTTTAAATGAATAATAATTCAATATAATTATTCTTCTTAAATTTTACAATTTATCGTTATTTTATTATATAAAGTTTTATTTCTTAGAGTTACTAATTAACATAACTGCAATATATGACAATAAGATAATTAAAGTGATAAGAATCTCAGAAGCAGTTAAAGGTTTTTTTATTGATCAAGTATCAGAGGCGGTGTCTTTATATACAAACCTAAACTCTCGAACTAGTTACAGTTATACGATCTGTATACAATGATGTGGGCTTAGGCCCAATACCCCCCCTCAAGGTGGAGTGTGCAGATTACAAACACCCAGCTTGAAAAGAAAGTCTTCAAATTCTTTACGTCCTAAGGCCTTCGTCATGATGTCTGCAAGTTGTGATTTTGTGGAGACATGTTTCGTTTTGATGACGCCACGAAGAATCTCATCCCGTATAAAGTGACAATCCATACCGACGTGTTTAGTACGAGCATGATATACCGGATTAGCTGCGAGATTAATAGCGAACAAACTGTCGGAGTGCAGAGTAATAGGAACAGTACAGTCCACACCCAATGCCGGAAGGAGATGATGCAGCCCTACGATTTCTTGTACCGTATCAGCCATGGCGTGGTATTCAGCCTCGGCTGAGGATCGTGAAACCACATCTTGTTTCATTGTCTTCCATGACAATGGAGAACCACCCAACTGAATAAACCAACCCGTAAGGGAACGACGTGTAACCGGACAGCCTCCCTTGTCAGAATCACACCAAGCTGTAAGAGTGAGACTAGTGTTAGCACGAAGAAGAATACCTTGACCGGGGCTTTGTTTCAGATAACGCACAACCCGTAACGCAGCTTCCCAATGATCCGGCTTGGGATCACTCATGAACTGTGATAAGATATGGATAACATAAGACAATTGTGGGTGTGTAACTCCAAGATAGATGAGTTTACCAACGAGGCGTCGATAACACGTGGGATAAGAGAGCGAAGGACTGGGTGCCAATGCCGGTTTATGGTTCTGTTCGAGAGGAAACACGACAGGCTTGACACCAAGAAGACCAGTCTCAGAGATAATGTCCAAGGCGTATTTGCGTTGACACAGATAGATCCCATAAGGATTCCTTGCAACTTCGATACCCAGAAAATAACGCAAGAGACCCAAGTCTTTCATGCGAAAACAAGTACTCAGATAGGACTTAAACTCAGTGATAACTTCAATGATGCTGCCGGTAATAATCATATCGTCAACATAAACCAGCACACAAAGATTGATGTCATCTTTGACAAACGTGAAGAGAGAGTAGTTGGCTTCATTCTGCTGAAACCCGTAGTCTTTTAAGGCAGTGGCTAACTTAGCAAACCAGCACCGAGGTGCCTGTTTTAAACCGTAAAGGGATTTGCGGAGTTGACAGACTTTATTGTTGTCATTTGTCCGGAACCCTGGTGGAAACTGCATATATACCTCTTCATCCAGATCACCGTGAAGAAAGGCATTGTGGACGTCCATTTGATGGACTTCCCATTTACGAGCCACAACTTGCTGAAGGAAAGCCCGAACCGTGACCATTTTAGCTACATGAGCAAAGGTTTCAGTAAAATCCTCACCTTCGATTTGATTATTGCCAAGAACGACTAGACGTGCTTTATGACGAGCCAAAGTACCATCCACATTGTATTTCAAACGGAACACCCATTTGCAGCCTAGTGCTTTCTTGCCTGGGGGAAGATCACCAACTGTCCATGTACCACTTTCCTCACAAGCATCGATCTCATCGGTGACAGCCATTCTCCAATTTTTCATCAAGAACTGCTTGATTATAACTGCGAGGTTCGACTCCTTTAGTTATAGCCATCACATAAGCCTGGTAGGAAGTGGAGAATCGAGAACTAGAGAGAAAGTTATCAAGAGGGTAAGGAGTAGCTGACGGAGACGGTTGTATGCAAGAGTGTAGCTACATAATCAGTGAGTTTGGTAGGAGGACGCTTTGTTCGATGTCCACGACCAAGTACTTCAAGTTCCATATTTGGTGAATCAGTGGATGTCGATGTATCATGAGTTACAGACGTAGAAGGACCCGCAGGTGCAGGTGATAACTCCTTGTCAACAATAGAGAGTTCTGCAGTCGAGTCAATAGAAGGAATAAGTTGATTGGGCAAACACTCGGAGGCAGAAGATACGTTCTGTGAGATAGGCACAGCTGCTATTTCAAGGAAATCGTCATCATCAGGAGCCGTAAACAAAGGAGACGAGACCAGCGGAGACGTCGGAGATGACGGAGACGAGACCGTGTGTGCAAATGGAAATTCTGTCTCAATGAAAACAACATCACGAGAGACAGACACCACACCAGTATCGAGATTATACACTCGCCAACCTATCTTGTGAAAAGGATATCCCAAAAACACAGACCTATTTCCACGGGTTGCAAATTTGTCACCACCATTTTTTTGGTTATGGACATAACATAGGCAACCGAAAACACGAAGATGATTCAAAGGAGGAGGCCTCTGGTAGATCAATTCAAAAGGTGTTTTCCCGTGAAGCACTGAAGTAGGTGTACGATTGATGAGGTACCCCGCAGCAAGAGCACAATAACCCCAAAGCTCTATGGGGAGACTGGCTTGAAAACGAAGAGCACGTGCAACATTTAAAATGTGACGGTGTTTCCGTTCCACTCGTCCATTCTGTTGCGGAGTGCCTACGCAAGATGTCTCATGAACAATACCTTGTTCAGCAAAGAAATCCGAGAGACATGTGAACTCAACACCATTGTCACTACGTATCATCCGTACTTTAGTGGAGAACTGTATGTCGACCAAAGTAAGAAAATTCTTTAAATGCAGAGGTGCATCTTTCTTATTCTGAAGTAAGTAAATCCATACGGCTCTGGAATAATCATCTAGGATGGTAAGAAAATATCGAGAGCAGCATAAAGATGTTGTGCGATAAGGACCCCAGAGGTCACAGTGAATCAATTCAAAGGGAAAACTTGTCTTATTCAAACTTAAAGGAAAAGGGTCGCGTGCTTGTTTGGCACGAATACAAATTGTCACGAGTCTTGGAATCAAAAACCGAGCTACTTAAATCAGAAAGCTTCAACATCTCCAATGCTTTAGAAGATGGATGTCCCAAGCGTTGATGCCAAACGTCAATGGATAATCCATTTGAGCTTTGAATCACAGCCGCAACATCTACTCCTCTAAAGAAATACAGACCATTCCGTTGCCTACCCGCTCCAATCAGCATCTGTGTAATGCGATCCTGAATAACACAAACCTCATCAGTGATTTGAATTATACATCCGCTGTCACGAGTTAGCTGAGAGACTGAGATGAGATGACAATCAAGACCAGCAACAACGTAGACATTCGCAAGAGTTAAAGAAGATCCCAACCGAACACGACCATATTTAGTAGAAGTAGTAAAGCGTCCGTCAGGCAATTTAATCATAACAGGAACCATATCAGACACATCAACCAAGAATCCAAGTGTACCAGTCATATGGTTTGATGCGCCTGAATCAATTATCCAAGATTCCATAATGTACTTACCGGAGGTGCGATCAACAGAATCAATCTGACGTTCTGCAAGCATATGGACCAGTGTTTTCCATTGAGTGTCCGATAAGCCACTGATACCTATCAGATCAGCTGCAGTCAAAGCTGAAGTTTGGATGGGAGAGGAGGAGACGTGAAGACTTTGCATGGGTACGGTGTCATGATGCATTGTGGCAACGTGATTAACCTTCGCGGATCCCGTAGAGGTTGAGGCGTGTCCTCGAGTCAACCCACCATGATTTAATTTGTAGTTGTTGCTGCCTGATTTTTGACGACTTTTCTCTTCCCACCAAGGAGGATAACCAATACGGCGGAAACAGTTTTCTGCCAAGTGTCCGTTCCGGCCACAGTCGGTGCAGACAATTCCAGAGTTGCCTCTGGTGTTAATGGAACCCCGCGGTTTGTTTGTAGTTTGGACCGCGAAGCTTGCACCTTCAAGTTGTTCGCTATGTTCCCGACCCAGCGATTTTGATTCTTCGTCTTGGGTGACAGTATGATATGCTTCTTCGAGAGAAGGAAGCGGGAAACGAGAGAGAAGAGAAGACTTCACGGCCCCATACTCTGTTTCATCAAGTCCCATGAGGAACTGGTGAAGTTTGTCCTCTTCCCGTTCCTTACGAACTTCTTCCATGGTCTACGCCTTTTGGTAGTTGGCTAGACTTCGCCAAAGTTGAGTTAACTTGCCATAATACGCCTCAATTGGCAAACCTTTTTGTCTACAGGTTGCCAGCTCGGATTTGAGTCGTTGAACTCGCTGTCCGTTCTTCACACCAAAACACATCTGAATATGTTTCCACAGTTCGTGAGCATCATCGATGTGCAACATTGAGGTGGAGATGTTTTCTTCGATTATGAGTTTCATCCACGAAACCCCAGTGCATTATTGGCAATCCAATCTTCATGGTCCGGAGAATCGTCAACGGGTTGCGGTATTGTCCCATCTGCGAATCCGAATTTCTTTTTGGCTTTTAATGCCAATCGAATGTTGGTAGACCATTCATCGTAGTTATGGCCACGCAACAACGGTTTGGAGATAAGTGTTCCAGGGTTATCACCAGAACTCAGATCGTACGGTGATATTGTACGACATGTTTCAGTTCGATGAGAAGCAGCTGTGGTGGTAAGAGCTGATTCCGTAGACATCGTTTAAGAGAGAATTTTTTGAAGAAAGATCAACAAAAACTAGGTCAAGAAAATAGAGAGAAATAAATCGAGATCACAAGATCGTTGAGTTTGAAACTTTGTAGTAGTTAGGTTTCAAGCTCTGATACCATGATAAGAACCTCAGCAGCAGTTAAAGGTTTTTTTATTGATCAAGTATCAGAGGCGGTGCCTTTATATACAAACCTAAACTCTCGACCTAATTACAGTTATATGATATGTATACAATGATGTGGGCTTAGGCCCAATATAAAGATTTTAATATATGTCAAAGAGTATATTATATAATAAAATTAATAGCTATAGAAGAAAAACATATATCTATTAAAAAATATATATTGGTTTTTTAAAAAGAAGATATATCAATTATAAAAAGGATAAAAAAATATGCTATCAACCGCAAAATATGTTAAAAAAATATATAAAATATTATACAATAAATTACTAATTTTATAAAAAATTACAATAACTATTTTTAATATTCTTCATCATCAAAATATTTTTAAGAACAAATAAGGTAAATTTTATAATAAAACAATTATGTACCAAATTACTAATCCTAAAAGAAAAAAATGTAATAACTATTTTTTAGTATAAAAAAGTTATACAATAAATTACTAATTTTTTCTTAATTAGAAACTATAATAACTAATATTATGTAAATATTGTTTGGGACTATTTTACCGCGACGTTTCAGATATTATGACTTTTAGTATTGGTCATCCGTACTGTTATTGAAAAATTTTTGAGCGGAAGGGAGGGGGGTAGGAGATTTGTTTTGGGGAGTGAGAAGTGCATGTTGGTAGGAGCGGACAAACGACGTGATTTGTCCCCCTCTCTGGTAATCGTCTCTTCATATACCTGATTTCCTGCTTAAGTAAACAACATTGTTGAAGTTCCGCATGGAAGATGGGTTTCTTCTTTCCTCCTCAAGAACTCTCTGATGCCTAAGTAAGAACATCGATCGACTGAGAGTAATATGTTGAGGGGGAGTGAAGTACTGGCTACGTTTGAAGGCAATGTCCTGGGATCGATGCCTTCCTCTACTAAAAGCGGTGTTTATGGTTCTCGTGGACTAAAAGAGTGATGGAACTCCCTTTCCATCGATTCAATCTCTTCTTCTTTACATATATTCTCTCTCTGGTCTCTCTCCCTTCTCCTTCTTTGGGGAGCTTCCTAATTTAGAGAAAAAAGAATGAGCCGTGTAGGACAGACTATCGCCTCTCCCGTCACTTCCGTCGCCTTGGGTAGATGCACCTGAGTGTTAGAAAAAGAGCCGAAATAGGTGTTTCCGCTGCACATCTACTTCACTTTTTCATGGGTGGTTAGGCACACCCTTACCACATTTCATCACTTGAATGACCACAGTAAAAGTTGCCCCATCAAATGGCCCCTAATTCTGCGGCTTGTTGTTACTAAAAAAAGTGGAAAGTCGTTCATGATTTTATAGCCAAACCTTGTTTCCTATGGATAAAATAATAATTAGATTACATACCCAAGGGACACCCATTCGGGTGATTCTCTCAAGGGGATTGGTTTTTGTCAGTGAGCATTGAAATGACATAAAAAGGTGTAACCATTTTTCTCTTTTATGCTTTGAATTGACCATGCACTCTCTGACCATGAAGCCGAGATCTGAACTTGTTCTTTGGTTGACAAATGCCTGCTCAAGAACCGTCGAACTTCTTGAGAGGGGTTTCCCTTGCGCGCAAAATACCTACACAAGGAGGGACATATTTAGCATGTGATAAGTAGAGCGTATCCTGGAGGCGTTGCTTTGGTCCTTAAACTGCCTAAGCAAGGTTCATATCTTGAATACAGTGAAGGGGGTTGTTCATATGCGCACATTGCTAACAAGAGAAAGGGTCTTGCTTGTTGCAGCTGGTGATAAGGAAAATGTGTCTTGTAGGCATTTCTATGACCCCGTATTGCTGAACAGTCGTCACATTATACATTTGCGGGAAGGGAAGTTAGTTAGAGAAGCACCTTTGGAAAAAATACGGGGGATGCTTTGAATCATCCGAACCAAAGGGACCCAAAGGTGACCCCCACAAGAAAGATGACATTGGGTCTCCTGAATAGGAATGACTAAGGACAATTATGATTTTAAAAGCTGGGTCTTCCAAGCCGGAGGGTCTAAAAGGTAACTCTCACATGGGAGATGGCAATTAAGTTCGCGTTTCCTGAATGGTAGGATCCTGATGATGACACCTAAATGGGAGATGGTCCAATTTTTATATAGAGTAAAAAAATCTTGAAGGCGGCTCCTACATGAGAGATTACACTGAAGTTTAGATCTCCTGAACAAAAGATATCCCCTGAATAACTTTAACATGGGAAATAACTCTGATCCTAACAAAGATGGTGCCCCAAGGACCACAAACCTATGAAAAGATTTGCACAAAGAGTTCACATTCGTGCAGGTCAACTAACGGCTTAGGAGGGAATTCCTCTATCGAAACATGATCATGTGAACATCCAAATGTGTTCTCAATACGCGCTATTGAACGGTGGCAAAAACTCGCTAGGATTTCTGCAGCAAAGCATGGATCGGAGGGAGGACTTCCTCCCAAGAGGAAAACAAAATTCTATAACATAACTAGAGAAAGTAACAAGAACCCCGAGGGGATTCAATAAGCAATCATGGAAACTAGTAAGGACTACGAAGGGATGCAGGAAACAATCAAGAAAACTAACACGGATCTCGAGCGGATACATCAAGCAATCAAGCAAGCCGAAACTTACAAGGACACTGTGGAGATGCAATAAGCAATAAGGGAATATGCCCCCAAAAGGAATGCAACAAACAATCAAGCAATCAGAGAAAAACATTAAGGATCTCAAGGGGATGCAGAAAGCAATGAAGTAATACGAGAAACTAACAAGGACCCTAAGGAGATGCAGCTAGCAAGCAATCAAGAAATCAAAGAAACTAACAAGAACTCTGAGAGGATGCAGTAAGAAATCAGAGAAACTAATAAAGACCCCAAGGGAACCCAACAAGAAATCAGAGAAACTAACAAAGACATGTGGGGATGCAACAAAAAATGAAGCAATATGATAAACTAACAAGGACCCCAAGGGAATGCAACAAGCAATCATAAAATTTAGCCACAAAGGAAATGCAACAAACGATAAGAAAATGTGCTCCAAAAGAAAATGCAATAAAAATCAGAGAATATGTCCTTGGAGAGAATACAATAAGCAACCCGAGAATATGCCTCTGGAGGGAATGCAAAAAGCAATCAGAGAATATGCCCCCAAAGGAAATACAACAAACAATCAAATAGTATTCCCCCAAAGGGAATGCAATAGAGAATGTGCAGGTGTTTCCTTACCTCTGATCTAACTAGTATTGAAAGAGACATATATATACAAACATACCTAGGATGTCCGGGTGCTCTTCTCCGAGTGTCGGTTCTCCGTTGCTCGGGAAACGTAAGCTTAAAGGAACTCAATAGTCCAGTTTCTACGATATTTTGATGGGCTATTACAAGTGTCAACCATCCATCCGCCTTGAGGTTGAGAGGGGGGGGGGAGGGGGAGGGATTTTATTAATATTTGTGATTGTAAGAATACAGATACATCGATGAGCTTAAAGAAAACTAGCTTAGGGTTTTTCTAGGTCTTTTAAAGCTCGATCTCTCTAAATGTTTTTGGATGATCTTCTTGGATGAAAATCTTTATGTATTTGTAGTAGATATTGGCCGATCTAAGCTCTTCTTGATTAGGAAAGATGACAATTCAATGGAATTATCTTTCATAATTCTCCGCGTCGGCATGATTATCTTCTTTAAAAATAAATGGATAATCTTCTTCTAGACGAAAAAGGAAATATCGTTTAAACTTAGCATTCATCCGAGGCGAATAAATGGTAATATTTAATTAACGTCGAATAAGAATTGATTGACAATTATTATTAACGGGCCGAAGTGATCTCATGTTGGACCTTAAGGGAGGTACACGGTCTGTACCCAACAATAAGCCCTCCCTCTAGTTCGTCGAGTGATGAGAGTCGAGCTCCGCGAATTTGAAGAGAGTTGGTTCGGCGTAAATTGAGGTCGGCGTTTTAAATAGAGAGAGGAAGAAAATCAAGAATGAAGTGAATCGTTTCGATTCTATCTAGCTACGATGCCGAGTGGAAGCGGCCGATGAACTGGAGGCTCTGCTACGACGCCAAAGAGGCTCGAGTTGATCCTGCTGGGGATCATGGTCGTGCTGATAAGAGTATCGGGGCAGCAGAGTATAATAGAGTAACTTAGTATTTGTTTATGTTTGTACTTTGGTAACGTCAGAGTCCGATCGTTATGGACTTCAACGTCGTATCTTTTATAATTCTTTCTGGGAGTTTTAAAGTAATGAAAATGTATTTCACTATATTTTGATTAAACTCAAGGGTGTGCGCAAGTAATAGTCGCTCTGGATTTTAGATTACTTCTCCTTTTCTTCTTGTTTGAATTTTCCGAACTAAGTAAGGGTACTTGAGTATCGAATCAATTCGATCGGAAGTGACTTAAGTCCTGGAATCTTCAAGGTAAATCGAGTCTCCAAGGTGCAAGGCTTACGTCTGCTCGCTGTGAAGGCTTACGTCAGCTTGGCTTACAATTGAGGGATAGTCCGCGAGATTAGTTCCGCACGTAGCGTTTCAGACGACAATTTTTCGCTCTAAGTTGAATATCGATGCAAACTTAGTTTGTTGATCAGATATAACTTAGAGGTTTGCGAGATGAATCCGGCTTAAAAGTTGTGGATTATTTCACCACTACATTCGCGAACAACACTAATCAGTCGTCTGACCAAGACGCCGATGTGAAAAGATAGGGATGAGCTTTAGAGCGAAGAGCTTAAGATAAAATATTTTTGAAGAAACATATTTTTATTCATGTATAGCTGAACCCTTTAGCAGGCTGCCTACGTACCCCAAAAGAGAATCATGCCATTCATAGTTCAAGTATTTGGTATGAGTAGCCTTTTATATATATATATATTTTTTTTTGGTTCCATCAGAAGTGATGGATTTAGTAATAGACTAGTTTGAGGCTATGAGCCGCGTTTTCTTCATCGAGCTCCACATACAAGACAACACGGTGGAGGGCGTCTTCATGTTCGAGTTTCATTCCGCGTCGCAAGGAAACTAGGGAGATGTTGTTCGGGACGTCGATGCGAGAAAAAAAAATATCAAAAGCGATCTATGTACGAACGCAGGGTGTCGTTCTCTTCTGAGATGCACAACCATAAGCCTGCGCTGGTGGCTCCTTGAATGATGAACAACGAGTAGTGCTTTAGGAAAGCAGCAGATAGCTCGTTGAAGCTACTGATCGAGTGCCGTTCCGCCGAGGGATTCAACGAAGTACTGAAGCATGTTGCATCGTCCTCGGCCTCCGAGAAGCGGGCTGGAGCCATGGCTACACCGAACACCAAGAGGTGGCGTTGCGGGTCGGCGTTGCCACAGAAGGTAGATGTGATAGAACCCTTGTCCCGGAATGACACTTCAGGTGGTACGAAGGATAAATAGTTCTTGGACCGAAGGCTACTAGCACTTACGGTTTGTGGTGGATCGCTTGGGACCGTTAGAGATTGCGGAAGGCCTCTAGTATTTCCACTCCTTTAGACCGTGGATATGACACACCACGTCGCCCTTGGAAGGTTCACTGCGGAAGTAACCCTTACCGACAGTTGGACTGTTTTTGAAGAACAAAGAGAATGCCAGAATTCTCAAGAGAACAAAAGTTCATAAAAAGATCAAAAGTTTTTTTATTCAATTCGAAAAGTTCAATACTTATAGAGTTTTCTAGTCAAAGAGAATAAATAGAAAATTCAGAAAACTAAACATAGAAAACTCGCAAACAGCTAATGAGTTGACTAGTCTAAGATGTCCCTTAAACTACCCCAAATGTGTCCCTTGAGCTACTCGGTCGCGATAACATGAATCATGGTCCACCAAGCCGGTCCGTGTAGTTCTTCTTCCTGTTCCAGCCTGAGTCCGAGTCCCTGAACCATAGATTGAACCTGAGTCTAAAGTTCCCCGAGCTTGTGTTTGGTGAAAGGTCCTTGGAACATGTCCGTCTTACGGTCCAACAGTTCCAGCTGCGCTTCATGACCGAGAAAAGGGGTTTCCCAACCAACTTCCGATTTTCTCCGTACCAAGGCCATTCTGACTCGACTGTTCTAATTTTCTTGGTCACTTGGGTGTGAGTTCTGAACTCTAGGACGAAGGATTCGGTCATTCGGTCGAGAATCCTTTCTCAGCTCACTCCCGGGTCGCATCGGGTCGATACGGTAGACGACACGGTCGTTGGTTCCCGTACCTCGGTCGATGGCTCCCGTACCACGGTCGAAGGCTCCCGTACCACAGTCGAAGGCTCCCGTACCACGGTTGAAGGCTCCCGTACCAACTCGACCAACCCCCAACTATGGTCCCAATGTTCATGTTTCTCGTCCGTTGGTGCGGTCCACGTCCTGATTCCCATCAAGATGGGACTTTTATTTTGTCATGGTCGCGTAAAGATACGCTTGTGATCTTCGAGGTGAACGGATTATTCCTAGTTTTTTCCAGAACACTATCGAGCTCGGGGCTGAGCTAGTTGCACGGTGGATCCGAGAGCCGATATCGTTAAGTCGTTTGTAGACAAACTCGAGCTTGGCGTTCTTATCTTGAGCAGCGTCTTGGGGTTGGGTCGTCGGAGCGACAACTTGGTTGGTCCGCTTGTTTGATGTGTTTGCGGCGGTGCCCGTACCCATGCGCTCTGTCTCTAGGGTAATTCTGAAGAGGTTATTGACGATGATTCTGCGCCGATTTGGACTGTAGGGCCCGTCAATTTTTGTCTGAGGTGTTTGGAGTCTCTCCAGCTCGGCTCAGTAGAGAGCTTGATTAGCTTCGAAGCCGTTGAGGCATTCGTCAAGCTTTTTGGTGACGCTTTCCACCATAGTTTACATGAGAGTGACGCGGTCAAGAGGAGGTGCAACCGGTGGTTGTGGCTGACTCGCTGGATCGATCTGGCTATTGTTTCTGTCTTTAAGGGGAGGTGTGCCAACCATCTTTAGGATTTTGATTCCTTGTTTTTTTCAATATTCTCCACAGACGGCGCAAATTGTTGAAATACTACTTCGTCGATGAGTAAATCAAGTATAGTTTGTGGGGTTTTTTAGGAAAATCGCTGGGAATTTTATTAATCTTTATGATTGTAAGAAGATAAATAATTCAATGAGCTTAAAGAAAACTATCTTAGGGTTTTTTCGAGGTTTTCTCAAGGTCGATCTCTCTAACTGTTTATGGATGATATTCTTGGCTGACCTAAGTCCTTCAAAATTAGGAAAGATGAAAATTCAATGGAATTATCTTTCCTTATTCTTCGCTTCCGTATAATTATCTTCCTTTTAAATAAATAGATAATCTTTTTTTTTCTAGGCGAAAAATGAATTATTGTTTAAACTTAGCATTTATCTGAAGCAAATAAATGATAATTTTTAATTGACGTCGAATAATAGTTAATTGATAATTATTATTAACGGGCCGATGTGAATTCTTGTTGGTTCTTATGGGAGGTGTGCAGCCCGTACCCAACACTTTCCTTCCTATCTTTTCCTTTGATCCATTGGTTCCTCAAAGAACTCCACTTATGTATTGTCTTTACTCTGTTTATAGGTTTCCACAATGATTCATTACTGAACTTAATTTGATGGGTTATGATTTATTCCCAAACATTAATTATAAAAGTAATAAACTTGCTACAGGAAAATGTATTATAATATCTTAGTTTTGTATTGAATTTGTTCTTTTTTTTTAATTCTTTACCATTACCAAGCCAACCAAAGAAAATATGTGAACTGATATCTCACAGTACTCACAAATTCATGTGATACCCACACATTAATGACAATCTGTCAAACAATAAGAACTGTGAAAATTTCTCTACTACAGCCAAATACGATTATATTGTCAGTGACTCTGACCACTTCTCGAAAAAACTCAGAGCTTTGCCCAGATTGTCAAGCAAAACATTGAAGTGAGTATCTACTATATGAAAGGGAAAAGCTCTCCTTCTGTTTGACACGTAAACAATTGCAAAGATGGCACGTGTCTAACTGATTGGGGTTCTTCTCCCACTCAAAACGGGCTTCCTCTTTGTTAAAAAAACGCAAACCTCGATCAAAATCGCAAAGAAGGTGAAACATCCCACATTTAATTCCGACGCGTTTGTCTTACACTCCTTCAGTGATTCGTATTCCGAACCCCTACTACCATTATTCGCCGAGATAAATTGGTTTTTTTTTTCCAAAACTCACAAGGGTTTCTTCGTACCATATAAATCGGCTCCATTTTTTACATAGATAATGGAATATAGTCCGTTTTGTTATAATGGTGTCGATTGTTCTTCAATTTCCCTGAATTTTCTCTCGAATGCATTCATGCCCATTAGTTCAAGCGGGTAAAATATCTACATCTAATCTAAGTGGTGTATCTTTCTTTCTGAATGATATCTGTTTCTTTTGTTGTTTGACTACGTCTATCTAATATTGTTTCTTTCTTCTATCTGGTCAACTACTTCTTTGTGGCTGGACTAAAGAATCTCCAAAGAACTTATCGGATCTATAGAACTCTGATGCAAGGTAATGTTCACTTACCCAACTCTAAACTTACTTTACTTTTACCCTCTGAGCTCTGTTTTAACACTCACATTCACTTTTCTGAAAATGTAAATAAATTAATAAGTAACTTTGGTTTGTGTTCCATTTTTACAATTTGTGTTTTCCTCATTTTGGAATTTTTTGCACCCAATGAATTGAATTCACGTTTCTTGTTTTAGTTCCATTGCACTACATTTGGGTTGTTTAGTAGTTCACATCACGAAACAGAGAACATGATCTTGTAAAATCATTATTGGATGAATTAAATCATTACCCTAATTTCTTTCTCAGGCTTATTAAAGCTTCAGAGGTTCAGGGATCAGAAAATCTATTGGGTTGGACAATTTCAAGGTGGACAATAGGTTTTGGAATTATTGACTAAAGATTTCCCTAATTCCTACATTAAGCCTGATCTTGCTCCCTACATAATTCTTCAACATATAAGTTTGGAAAAATCTCTCTCTTTTTCAACGGGAAAGAAATGCTGAGGATCTAAATAAAGAGGCTTCATGTTCGAAGACAATGGTAAGAAAAACGACAACATGATATAACTCAATGTCTAACATTCTTATCCTCTTAAACAATTTTGTTCTTTGCATCAAGTTGTCGTTAATTTACTAATTCATTTTTCCATCAATTGCTGCTTATTTTCCAAACAATATAGTAGAGCCCAATGAAAAGACTTTGTTTTTACCTGGTACACCAACACTCCTCTTGTTTATTATTTAATTCTCATGTATGCTTTTGTAATATCTTCTAATGACTTCTCCTTGTCTTAACCTTGAATTTTGTTGTCATATTAAACTACTTGAAGAGGCAAATTTGTCTGGTCGGAAGCATGTTTGTTTTGGCTGATTTATTTCCTGCTAATGGTAGATACTTAAGGGTGGCAAACCAAGTGAAAATTATGAATCTTTAACACATTAGTTCTTTAACATCTCTGATTTCTTGGGGTGTAAAGTAATGGAAAATTCGAGTTTTTGCGGTTGATCATGCTGAAGTTTTTTAATTAATTTAAACATGTCTACATGCTATTACATACAATAGGGTTAAGTTTAAACTAGAGATATTTGATATGGATATTACAGAGAGGATTGTTGAGATTAAATAAGCTAGAGCACGAGAGGAACATATTTGTAGAACGATGCTGTAAAGATGGCTAGAGAATTTGTATTGAAAGAATGACTCATGGTGAGTGTTAAGGAGACTAATGAGATTATCGGGCTTTACTAGCGAAACATAGTTTGTAGGCAGGCCCGGCCCAAAGTTTTTATAAGCCCTAGGACAGAAAAAAATATGGACTTTTTACCATAATATAAATGAACAAATTAATTTTTTGGGCCTTTTATCAAAATTTGATAAATTATTTTCTGGATATTTTTTTTATCAAATTTATCATAAATATAGACAATTTTAAAGATTCTTGAGCTCTTATTCTATTGTAAATTTTTAAAAATTATATATATCCCTGGGCCATGGCACATCTGCCCACCCCCTTTGGACCAGGCCTGCTTGTAGGTTGGGACCTCATTGTAGGCTAAAACTGTGGCAGTGATTATACTGGCGGAAATGTCGGATATTAAAGGCATTATCATTGTGGAAAGAGAGAAATAAATATTTTAGAAATTGACATATGTCTAAAATGAATTCTAACATTTAAAAACTTATATTATATTAAATATATGCAAATAAATATATATTATAATATACAAATCTATTAGAATTATAAATAGGGTTAATTTCATTTAATTTATTATTATTAGCTAAAATGTTAAATTATAGAAAATCTATAAATGTAATTTCTTAAATAAAGTTTATAATAATATTATTAGATTATGAACATTTTATATATAGTAAAGTCAGAAAGACGAAGAAGACATTTAAAAACATATATTATAATAAATATATGCAAATAAATATATATTCTATACAAAAAGAAATAAATAATATATAAAAACTAACAGAACTGTAAATATTAATTTCATTTAATTAATTTTTAGTAACTAAAATTTTAAATTATATAAAAATATATAAATTTAATTTCTTAAAATAAAGTTTAAAAATAATATTATCAGATTTTGAATATCTTATATATATGATATTTTAAAAAATAAAAAAGAGAAATTCAAAATTTTTTTCTTCTTTGAATTCATCATAAAATCCAAAGTTAAAGACAAAATCTTAAAAATGAAAATTGTCCGCGCGTACCTCAAATATTCACCTAATGTTTCTATAATAATAACAAGTGCATCGTTTGTGTTTACCATCTCATGTTTCATCATTGAGTGGAACATATGTATCACGTTCAAATCAGATTGGATTGGATTGAAACTAGTTTTTGAACGAAATACACATGTTTCATTTAATAAAGAAATTCTAGATCATACTTCCTTAACACAAATGAGGCAGTTATTATTTTTGTTGGAAAATACTCATTTTAAAATTGTGCTTGAGAGTTTAGACAAAGCTCTGAAATTTTCCTAAAAGAGGCCAAAGCTACGGACAAGATTATCGTATTTGCTCATAACAGAGGAATCATCACAATTATTGTTTAAAGGATAACAATTAATTTGCAAATATGGTGAAATATTGGTTGATATTTTCTCTTTGACCGTTTTGGTAGTGGTAAGAATTAATGAGAGAACTATATTTAAGATGTTATTTTCTCAAAAGACTAATTATTATTTTTTAATTAATAAAGTATTATATCAAATTCAACACAACACAAAAAGTTTTAAATTTTTTATTTTTAAATGTAATTTTGATATGTTAGTCTCTGTCACAAAGTCCATTATTTTTATAACTATACACAAATTTAATTACTTCATTAAGGTTAAAAGAAAATCAGATAACCAATAAAAAAAACTTTTGCTCGCTAAATGGGTTTATCAAATCCAACGACTCATTAAAAATAATTAATGTTTTGAAAACTATGTTTCTCTCGAGAGATTTTATTATTTTAACAATAAATAATTTTAGTGGTTAACTATGAAGCAGCCTTTAATTAATTATTTTGTTTCAATAAAAAATATTTCAAAAAAAAAATATATATATATTTTGTCAAATTAGAAAATCAGATAGGCAACAACCATTTATAAATATAAATTAGTTTTATATTAAATAAAAAAAATTTGAACATATAAAAAATTAGATAAACATTTTATTTTCTTTTTAAAGGAAATAACATAAAAATTTATTCAAATATTTGTTCAAAAATAAATTCATATAAAAGCTTCTTAAAACATTAGTTACATGAACCAAATAGAGAAAAACTCACTTGAAAGATTTGCTGGACAATCCGCGCATGAATCTATGATTTTACCATTAAAAAGTCACAGCTATGGATAAAACATCACAGTTCTTGTTGTCAGGCACCACATGAATTTACGGTGAAACACAAATCAGTATTTTCTTTTGGCCATCTTAGTAATGAAAAAAGTGTACGAGAAAACCATATTTAAAATGTTATTATTTTATGAAAAATTAATCCATTTTTAAATTTAAAGAATAAATACCTAATACAAAAAACAAATTAAATATTTTTTTGTCTCTAAGGATAATTTTGATGTATTAATCTCCCTCACCAGGTCCATTACTTTAATAACCTAAACCAAATTCAATTACTTCATCTTTTGCTAACTACATTGATTAGGTTAAAATAAAATTTGAGAGTCAATAACAAAAGCTTTTTCTCGGTTAATAGGTTTATCAGATCCAATGATGTATTAACATAATGTAATTTAAAAAAACCAGATTTTTTAGAGATTTATCGGTTTTGAGAATTAAGACCAAAAACATATGTGTTTCATTATAAAGCAACCTTTAATAAATTAGTTTTTTTAATAAATAAAACATTTTATAAAAAAAATAAAAATAAAAGAAGCAAGAAACAATGAAATATAATATTTAAAAATAAAAAATATATTTTAATATGTAAAAATATTATACATAATCCATGGCAAATATTGTATTCCTTTTTAAAAAATAACAGAATACATTATTTGAAAAAAAAACAGATCTAAATATTTAATCAAGGACATTTCATATAAAATCACTTTAAATTAATACATAAACCAAATAGGAAAAAACTCTTGTCGAAAGTTGATTGGACAATCGAGGCACAGCTCTGAGCTTTTCCAAAAACAATTCAGAGCTACGGGCATGATAATCATACTTGACCACAACTGAGAGATCATCATAACTTTTGTTTTCTGATGGACAACCATTAAGAGACATGCCATGAATTTATAGTGAACTATCAGTCGACATATTTCTTTTAGTCATTTTGATAATATTAATAGTGTAAGAGTAGACCGTATTTAAGATGACTGTATTTAGATGAAACTATCTTAAAATAATAATCATTTTTTATTTAGTCAATAAAAATTGAAGTTATCGTACATGTAGTAGAGTTTATTGAGGATTTTATGTTGACTAAAAGTTGAAATTATCTTAGACTGTATGTTTTGAATTATTGTTGACTAATTTTATTTGATAAAAGTTGAAATTATCTCAGATGTAAATTTCAACTGTATTTAATGAAACTATCTTAAACAATTATTGTTAACTGTATTTAATGAAACTATCTTAAACAATTATTGTTGACTAATTTTGGATAAAAAATGATATATTCAATAAAAGTTGAGGTTTTTTATTATCCGAAAAATGCTAACTTTTTTATTAAGCAAAAAATAATAAATTAATAAATCTTGACTATTTTAAATGGTTTTACTTATTTTATTTGATTATTCTCTTAACATAAATATAAATGAAAAAATTATATATACGTTTATTTGATAAATAAAGGAAATAAAAATTTAATATAAATCTTCAGATAAATTTAATATTTTATTTTCTTAAACCATTGAAATAGATCAATATATTTTATTAATAAAATTATATCTCATAATAAGTGTTGGTTAATTATTCAATTTTATGGTTTAATTATTGGGTTAATCCTTTTTAATATTTGATAAGAAAAAAGTATGAATAAAAATATTTTTTCTTCTACAAAAATAGTATGTTAGACATACATTTAAATTCTTAAAGTATTTTAAAATAATTATAAATAATTATTTATAATTATGAATAATAAATAATAATAATATTTAAGTTATTATTTGTTAACATTAATGTTATTAAATGATTCAATTTTTTAAAAATTAATTTCTGATTTAATCAAAAGAAATTATTTGAAAATAAATTTTAGGTGAAAACTAAAGGTCTGATTTCATATTTTCATACCACTATACTTTTTCAGAAACAATGAATTAGGGTTTTTTTTTATTTTGTATATTTTCTCATCCAAAATCATTTTTATACCAAATAATTTTATTTATAATTATTTTAATATTAGTTTTTATGTAATATATTTTTTATTCACAGTTATTTTTATACTCAATAATTTTATTTATAATTATTTTCATTACTTTAATTCAAAAGATAAAAAGTCAAAAAATGAATGAACTTTTTTTTACCTAAAAAAACTTCAACTTTTGTTCATCAAGTCATTTTAGCCTCATGAGACTAAAACGGCTTAGTCAACAAAATTTAGGGATTAAAACGGTTTGGTCAACAAAAATTGAAGATTAAAACATTTAATCGATAAAAGTTGGAAACCTTTTTGGCTGAAGAAAAAGTTAAAGATCTTTTTGTCCAAAAGTGAATAGTTGAGAATTTTTTCGTCAATTTTCTCTTTTCTTTAACTTATAAAAAGTAATAAACCAAATTCAAAAAAAAAAAAAAACTTCCCTAAGAGTAAATTAATCTGATAGTTTTTATTTTATTTTTGGCTGTGGGTAATAGTAAGAGTCTACGAGAAGACCATATTTAGGATGCTAGTATCCTAAAAGATTAATTTCTCTCTTAAAATTGAAGAAAAAAACATTAAACCATATTTATTAATTTTTTCTTGGAAATGACATGATTTTTTTTTTTTGTAAGTGTAATTTTTACTTGATGTATTAGTTTCCCTAAGGTAATAGTAAGAATCTACGAGAATACCATATTAAGATGTTATTATGTTTAATACTAACTAGATTTCGGCCCGTCCTAAGGACGGGATGCCTTTTTATTTTATTTTTAATAATATACTAATATTACATATTTATAAATTTAGAAGTTTAAGGTGTTTTACCAGTTTTTCTATAAATGTAATATATAATTTTAATAGTATAGATGAGATAGACAATATTTTTAGTTGATTTTTGTTTTTGTTTTTTTTATTTTGTATTAAAAATATATTTGTAGAAATCATAAATTGAGATATGTTATTACTTTTATTTTAAAATAGGTGGCAATACTATATAATTTTTTATTAATTATATAATTTGCTTATCTATTTTATATCTATATATATATATATATATATATTCATATTTATCGTTTTTAAATATTATATATTATAATACTTTGTAAATTATTTTATTTTTCATAAATTAATTATTTTAATTTGAAGAATGTAATTTCATTTATAAAAATAAAGTAGGCTAACCCGTCAGTTAAGCTGTCCAAATCAAATAATTATAATGATATCAAAATTTAATTAAAATTAATTTATAATAATTTATAATAATAATTACGAAATAATTAATAATAAAAACATTAAAATATATTTTAAATATTTGTATAATATTTTGTTATAATTAAAAAGAAACATATATTTATATTTAAAATAAAGAAGATATTGAAAGATATTGAAAGTGTTGATTTTATTAGAAATTTTGGGAATATTAAAAAGATATCATGTCATTTAAAGATATATCATTAGATTTGGCTTTGATTTAGTTTTGATTTAATTTTTAATCATAATTAGAATATATCATTTGACTAAAATATTCTTAATGAACATTTGAAAAATAACTAAAAAACAGTGGCATTACATGTAATATAACACATGACTAAGAGTTTTTTCTATAATGTTTCCTATTTTAATAGTATAGATTCATTTCTTTAAATCGAGTAACAAAATATTGTATGTCATTTAACACAATAACGAAAAGATTTTAGTTTTTTTTTCCCTAAGTGTAATTTTGACTATACGCAGTAACTTTTTAAGGATAATTTGGTAATAGTAAGAATCTACGGGAAGAACATATTTAAAATTTTATTATGCTAAATATTAATCTCTTTATTTAAATTAAATAAAATATTAGATATAATTTAATACAATAATGAAAATATTTTAATTTTTTTTCTAAGGATACTTTTGATGTGTTAATTTCTTTTGGTTCTCTCAGTAATGGTAAATGTATACGAAAAGATTATTAAGATATTATTCTCTTATAAGATTAATCATTTTTAAAAATTGAAGAAAAAATATTATACTGAATTCAACAGAAAAATGAAAAGATTTTTTTTTCTCTTAGGATAATTTTGACGTGTTAGTTTCCTATGGCTGTTTTGGTAATAGTAACAACCTACAGAGACTATATTTAAGATACATCTTATAAGATTAAACTCTGTTAAATTGAAAAAAAATGTATTAAATCGCATTTCACATAAATTTGATCCCCCTTAGAACTGGCTTGATGTGTTAGTCTCGCTCATCAGATCCATTTTTTTCTAATCAGACATAAATTTAATTACATCCATATATTATTGACTAAACTGACTAGGTTAAGATAAAATCAGAGAGCCAATAATAAAAACTTTTGCTCGGTTAAATTTTAACTACCCAAGCTGGACATCTGTGAACTCTCCAAGCTGAACATCTGCGAACTAATAGAGTTTGACGTCAACAAACTGGCCTTCTCTGAAATAACTGAACTGGATATCTACGAGCTGGCTGAGTTGGCCGAGCTGGACATCCGCGAGTTGGCCGAGCTGGACATCCACATCCGTGGCTTGCTTAAAACTTTTCTTAGTTTCTTTGTGTCTGATCTTATCCTAGACGGCTCAGTCATAATTAGAACCGGATTGATCGGGTGGTTGCTGATTTCTGGGATCACATCAATGTTTTTGACTATTTTATTGAACATATTTATTGATTTTATATGTGTGACTAATAATAATTTTCACATAATATTAATTATGTAATCACTTCATAAATTAATAATATAATAAATTTAATACTTAATATATTAAATTAAGATTCACAATATTTTATCACATAATATTAATTTTGTAATCACTTCATAAATTAATTATATAATAAATTTATATTTCGAACTGATATTACTGGATTTTGTTTCATTTATTCAAAATATTTTATTAAATTTAGATTCTTAAAAGTTAGTTTACAAAGTTTTAAAAGTAGGAGTTAGCTTCCAAATTATTAAAAATATTTAGAATATTAAATCAAATTTTCTTTGTTTTAGCTGAAATATAATATTGTGAACTCAGAGCTACTTTCATGGAGATCGAGCGTGTGAGAGCAGCATCATCATCTTCTTCATGTTTTCATCAAATAGATATATGTAACAATTACAAATTTGCTTATGGATCATGTTTGCAAAATACGTAAGTGAGTGTTGGGGTTGGAGATGTCTCCTTCCATTATGCGTTCTCTATACCCAATAAATAATAGTTGTCTGAAACGTCAGAACGAGGGAGGAATCAAGTTCTTGCAGTAGTCTAAAACTCAGTATGTCTTAAAATGTGTATGAATAAGGACAGGCGAAGAAGAGATGGTCTCGCGACTCATTTCGCTTTCTATAGAGTAAGCAAGACTGACACATCAATAACTTTCGTACTTCTACTTATTCTCAATAATCTTGTTCCCATATCACCCACAAGATTATGCCAAGGGCCTATGCTCACCAAATTGTCAAACCAGAATGAGATATCCTGTCTTTTTTTTTTTTGTCAACAAAAAGCTCATATATTAAATCAACATTAGCCGGTTTTCGGATACCTAAATGGAACCGTTATATCCGGCGGAACATGACTTACATGAGAGAATAAAAGCCCACGAGCACGCACCATTTTAGCAAGGGCATCGGCCCGGGTATTTAAAGACCTCGGGATTAAATCTAAACTAAAAACGTCAAAACCATCACGGAGATAACAGAAGAGGTTTAAATCGGAACTAAATAGAGGCCAATCAACTGGATCCGTTGTCATCTTAAGTAGATCCTAGCAATCTGTCTCAACACGCACCGAGGGGATCTTTCTCTCTCTAAGGACCGACATGGCCCAAATAAGGGCGTCAAGCTCTGCATGTAAAGCTGATAAGCTCCTACGACACCCTCGTGCTTCCAACAAATAGGTCCCCCTTCCGGCCCCCAGACACCATCCCAATCCACTGGCTATGTTATCTGCGACCCATGAAGCGTCAATCTGACAAGTCGGAATCGTATGGATCTCGGGGACAAGCCTCACGGTCATCCGCTGCTCAGGTTCCTCGGCATCACTCTCATCTTCTCTCTGGTTAGCAATTCTCCAACTTTCTGCTTCGAGAGAAGCTAATTGAAGGGTATCGGCCGGAGATTTCTCCACACCATTGAAGACTTTGTCGTTCCGTGCCTTCCAAATATACCATAGGATTCAAGGGTAGATGTCCCTTTGTGGTTCGGGGAGACCGACTCCCTTTGTCCTCCAGAAAAGGAAATCCATATTCTGGTATAAAGATGTACTCGGGAAGCAACCCGGAGGGGACGAAAAGTCCGAGAGAGCCCACACCTGTAGAGCCGGAGGGCATTCAAACAGTAGGTGATTGGTCGTCTCCTCAGGAGCTCCACATATGGGGCAGCTCGAATCCGTACTCAAATGGCGATAGTTAAGTTGTTGGCAAGTAGACACACACCCGGACAACGCTTGCCACATAAAGTGACGTAATTTGCCGGGGGCCTTAACTTTCCACACCTGTCCCTGAAGGGCTGTAATACTCGGTTCTAAAACCCGTTGTTCTGCTGCTAATACATTTCTCTTACGAAGGATCTCGTAGCCAGATTTCACTGTATATGCTCCCGATTTCGTATGATCCCAAGCGTAACCATCAAGAGTGAAGGTACGGGTGCTCCTTAATCCTAAAATGAGTGAAATATCTTCTGGATGGAAAACTTCATGTAGAAGGGGTTCATTCCAAGCTCCATTATCCTGCCGGATCAAATGCTGAACCAATAGGTTAGATCTCGCCGTTCGAGTGGGATTACTCCTCTCGGCAAACGCGCCGGACTATCTGGGATCCAACGCTCACACCAGACTTTAGTATTGCATCCCGAGCCAATGGTTTTCCGGAGCTCCTGGCGGAGGAAACCTTTCACCGCCATTATACTATGCCATCCAAACGATGGAGAGTATACCCTGCGGTCATCGAGAGGACTAGAATACCGGAAATATCGTCCTCGTAAAACCCTAGCTAAAAGTGTACTCGGGTATTGTATTAACCTCCATAATTGTTTAGCAAGCAAGGCTAAGTTAAAATCATGAAGATCCCGAAAACCCAAACCTCCCAATTCTTGGGGAATACAGATCTTATCCCAAGCAATCCAATGGAGTCCTCTACTATTCTGTTTGGAACTCCACCAAAATTTTGAGATAGCACTTCATAATTTTTCAATAATCCCCTGCGGAAGAAGAAAACACGACATAACATATGTCGGAATGGCTTGTGCCACAGATTTGATTTGAACTTCCTTTCCTCCTTTGGATAGAAGGCTTGCCGACCATGAACATACATGATTATTTAGTCTCTCATGTACAAAGGCAAATACTTTCTTCTTGGAGCCACATATTTTCGGGTAGCCCCAGATACATCCCCATACCACCTTCATTTCGGATCCCAATTATATTCTTAATTTCTCTCTGTAAACTCAGTTCTACTTTTCTTCCAAAGAGAACCGAGGATTTGGCCGGGTTTAAGAGTTGTCCCGATGCTGCTCCATAAATCTGAATAATCTGAATAATCTCTGCACTCTGCAGGACATCTGCTCTACAGAAGAAAAGACTATAATCTGCAAAAAGGAGATGGGAAACTGTGGGGCTCCCCCTTGCGATCCTCATCCCATTGATCCTCTTCTCCTCCTCTGCTCCGTTTAGGAGAGATATCAAAGCCTCTGAACATAAAATAAAGAGGAATGGAGATAGGGGGTCCCCTTGTCTTAGCCCCCGTGAAGGTGTTATCCTTCCTTTAGCTTCCCCGTTAATTAAAACCTGGTATGAGACCGAAGATATACAAAACATCAATAGATTTACCCATCGTTCTCCGAAACCCATTTTTAGGAGAAGGGCTCTAAGGAATTCCCATTCCACCCGGTCGTATGCTTTACTCATATCTGTTTTTATAGCCATAAAATTCGATTGACACATAGGGTTTGTACGGAGTGCATGAAAATTTTCTTGTGCCAGCAAAATATTATCTGTAATTAGGCATCTAGCCATAAAGGCTGATTGTGTCTCTGAAATCAGCGTATGTAGAGCCCTTTTTAGTCTTTTGCACATGAGTTTGGATATGACTTTGTAACTTACGTTACACAAACTGATTGGTCTAAATTCTGTCATCTCCCGTGGTCGCTCCTTTTTCGGGATAAGACAAATATTTGTCTGATTTAATCTCGGATCAAAACTTCCCGTCCTAAAAAAATCTCGCACCAACTTGACCAAATCTTGATGTGTGGTATTCTAAAATCTCTGATAGAATCGACTAGTCATTCCATCCGGTCCCGGAGCCTTATCGGGATTAATATCGAAAAGTGCTGACTTAATCTCCTCCAATGAGGGATCCGAGATCAGTATATGGTTAACATGTCCTGGAACTTTCTCGGTAATATACCGGAGATAATCCTCAAAGTCTGTAGGGTGAGAGGAGGTGAAAATCTCTTGGAAATAAGAAGTAGCCACCTTTTCAATTTTGTCTTCACACTCTGCCCATCGCCCATGCTTATCTTTTAGACATATAATCCGGTTTCTGGCTCTTCGGATCTTCGTGGTAGCATGATAGAATTTCGTATTTTTATCACCCTTTCGGTGCCATTCCGACTTTTTGTTTCCAGAATATCTCTTCTTCCCGGAATGCTGCACATAACCTCCTTCTGAAAGTATCAACCTCTTCCACCGTGGTATCATCATCAGCTTGTGCTAGGTCTATCTGGTTCTTTAGGTCTTCAATAAGTTTAGCTGTATTAGTAGGCAAGGTCGTCTTCCATGAGGAAATGTGTTTCCGACATGATGCTACCTTTTGACGGAAATCCCTATGTGGGATTCCTTCAAAAGGGCCCCAGCCCGATATAACAGCTTCACTTAAGCCGGGTTTCCCAATCCATCTCGCATCAAATTTAAAACTTCGTTTACGGTTCCGGGGAGCTGAAAGAATTTTTGCTAGGATGGGCCGGTGATCTGAACCCCATAATTTCAGGTACTCCACAGAAGTGTGAGAGAAAAGATGGTGCCACTCTTGATTTCCAACAGCTCTTTCCAGACGACATTTAACTTTTTCGGACCTACGTTTTCCCACCCAAGAAAGAGAATTCCCTTTATAAGGGAAGTCCATCATTCCGCAATTGTCCAACATAGTACGGAATAAAATAAAAGTGGATTCAGCCCGACGACACCCGCCACGTTTCTCGTGGTTCCCGGTAATTTCATTAAAATCGCCAATCATAAACCAGGCATTTTGTCGATTAAAACTCATCCTAGTAAGTCGTTCCCAAACTCGTTCTCGGTATTCAACTACCGGATCACCATAAATAAAGGTCATATAAATTTTATGTCCTTCAAAAGTGGTCATAATATCGATCATGCGGTTATCATAGTAGGAGATTGAAACTTTGGGATCATTCATATAAAAAAGGGCTAAACCTCCGCTACGCCCACATGGTTCCACAGTAAAGACTTGATCATAACCAAAAGATACTTGCAAATCTTGCAGAAAATAGCGATTGTTTTTTGTCTCTGATAAAAATAAAAAGCTAGGAAAGAAACATCATCGTAATTCTTTCAAGTGTTCCTTTGTCAAGCTAGCTCCCGCCCCCTGACAATTCCATGCTAACATATTCATATTCAAAATTCAGAGTTTTTTGGTACAGCTGATGGGCCTGGGTCCTGCAATCTGGCCTTCTCTTCTTTTAATGGGCCCTTCAGAACCAGGCTACCCTTGGTCTTCTTAATTGGGCTAATTTTAGCAGTAGGCCCATTCCATTTACCTTTATTTTTTCCCCTTGGCGATATCTTACTCATCACCAATCTTTTCTTCTTCGACGAGATCCCCACCATTGACGGACTACCCATCACCTTCCTTCTGATCATTCCATTCTTCTTTTTCAGGTTACGATTCTTCCCTAGACTAGGGACACTCAGAGCCGCCGTAATGCCCACAGGTTCTACAACTTCCGTCGGCAACCCGATCGTCTCCCTTGGTGGATCTTCCACCTCTTTCAACGCCTCTAGCGTCACCGGAATTAGATCCTCCGGCATCTCCAGCATGAGTTCTTCATCAATCAAATCCTCAGCAAAAGGAAATTCTTCATCGAGGAGATCATCATTTTCGAACCAATCTTCTCCATCATTTTCCACCGCCACCTCCGCCATTAAAGTATCTTCCCCCTCAGTCGGGTCCTCCTCCATTGGATCAGGTACACAGTCCTTTTCCCCCTTCCTTATTCCGGTCTCATCCTCCTTCTCACCCAATTCCTTTTCATTGATACGCAAAGCTTCTTCTTTTTCCTCTTCCTCCACAGTAATCTCGTACCAGCTCTTAATCGGAGATATTTTCCTCACCAAAATTTCAGCTGTTTTGGTGGAAAGCTTAGGGGCCTCTGCAGGAGCAGGATTTTCTTTACCAAACGTAAGACTCCTTTTCACTGAGCTCACAGTCTCTGACGACTCTCCCTTTTCATCAATCGTTCCTTCATCTCCTGCTGCGGCTCGTTTTTGCAGATTCAGACGGAACGAGCGGCGTCGGTGATGATCCGGGGATATACACGCCTGCTTAGCTGATTGAACTTTTCTAGGAAGGTCCGAAATGGTTTGTTGTGAGTCTGAGCTAAAATTGCCCGACGCTTTAGCCGGCTCCATAACAACTCGTGCATCTACCCCGTGTTTCTCAGAGACAGGTACTTTAAACTCCTTCACCTGGTTAGGCTTCCATTTTGATGAGGTATAAGAATCCTCATATATGCGTTTATGATGGGACTCTTCAGGGGGATCGGAAACTTTATCCCTCCACCTGATCTCTACCCAGGTTGATTCTGAGATGCTGTTCTTGTCTACGATCCGGTCTAGAATCCAGACGTCTCCATACGTTGTCTCTCTTGTTGTATTCTGCGCCACCGTGTTCCACCACGGCTGTCTCCTTCTGAACAGGTTTATATCTCCTTGATTCCAGAGCTTTTTCCTTTTGGTATCTATGTTCTTTACTTCCATCAGATGGATAGTCTTCAGGAAAGCGCCTTAAGGAGGAGGGACGGGCCAAGTCAAACTTGTTTCGGATCGGAGCCTCCCTAGACCGGAAGCGTTCCTCTCTCACTTCTCTGTTGTTTAAGGATAGATTCCTTTCTGCTTCTCGTAAAGCCATTTTTTCCCTGCGTTGTTCTTCCGTTAGGTGGGGACAGGAACTCTTATCATGTGAAATATACCCACAGGTAAAGCACCACCGAAAGAGTTTTTCATAGTTCAGCATTATCTGCACTATTTCTCCTGTTGGGAGTTGAACTTTCTTGGCAAATTTCAGGGGGCCATCAGCAATGAGTAGCACTTGTACCCGAGCTGCACTGGCATCAACAGCTTGGACCTGGCCCAAAGAGTTCCCGATTTCTGAGAAAATTTCTGGTATCCAAAAGTGTGTCGGAACTCCTTTTACCTTGAACCAGAAAATCATTGTGTTAGGGAAAGTGTCTCCAACATGTGGAGGCCAACGTTCCAAAGCAAAAGACCAGTTATTGAAATGACATGGTCTCTTATTCAGGACTTTTTGAAGATCTGCCTCAGATTGGAAATCAAACTGGAAGCGAGAGTTCCCCAGATCTATACCACGGACTCTTCCCTCCACATCCCAGATGTTTGCCCGTGGCATGAAAGCTATAAGGGCCTCCGTGCTTCTTCCTTCAGTGTTGAACATCCTTCCAACCAGACTTCTACTAAACCGAGCAATGAGTTTGGAGTTGTCAACTTGAGGTAAGATTAAGATTTCTTCATCTTCTAGAGTTCCCAGATGCATCTTGCTGTTAGTTTTCGTCATGTTTGGCTTGAGCAGATGCGGTTTATATCCTGTAGTATTTTAGTGTGCAGAAACGGTTTTGACTTCCTTAGCAGCGAGCTAGATATCGATCTTTGGTTCCTATGCCAGTGTTTAAGTCGAGGTTACTTGTATTTTCCCAATAAGGGAGAAAGTCTTGAAAAAACTAGTTATCTTGCAGGTCGTCGATGGTCGTTTGAAGAGCAAAAGGCTTCGCAGCTTTGGGTAAAGAGATAGTTGTTGCAGAAGTCTGAGATGAGGGGACTGTATGCATAATGGGGGACAGATCTATGGGGGATTCAAGAAGACAGGGGATCCACTAAAAGTCCGTACATAGCGGCGCTAAAGAGCATTTGGTCAGTACGGACATTAGGGCGAACTTGTAAACATTGTTTAAGATCCTGTCTATCATGCACCTCTGCTTTGATGAAGGAAGCCAGACATAATGGTCCGTAATTAGATAAATTTCTTGCACATACAAAAACCTTCCGCTCTGAGATATACAAGAGATAAGTATCGGCTCATCTACTTTTAGCTTTTTAACTAAATTATTAATGAAACACTCCCCAACCATTAATCGATTTATTAATGAAAAAATATAAATTGTATAACCCTCTCAAGGATTAATGGAAAAACACCTCTCAAAAAAAAATTCTTCTATATTCTTTAGAAAAGTCTTAAGATTTCAAATTTTATGTATTATTATCATTATTAATCATTTTTTTATCTAATTAACATACCCAAATCAACATACTAATCTTTCATTGTGACATATTTTTACTAATAAAAAATAATTAAAAATAGATAATAATTAAAACCTATAAAGTCATTATTTTATTAACTGATTGATTAAAGAATAAATTTTTCATCTTTTACTTGGTTTGATAGTTCGAAGAAAATTACTTTATATATACTCCGGAGAAAAGAATAAAAAGCCAATTTACCCCAAACAAATATCAAAGAGATTGATATATATGCAATATATTATAAATTTTGACTTAATTTATGTCCTCCTAAATTAAAATAATAGTATCGTTAAATTTAGCAGAAATTCTAATCTACTATATTTATTAACAAAAAATAATGAATGATATGATAGTAGTTATTTCTTTTTCAATTAAAAGTAATATTTTATTTGAATAGTAAAATGTAAAAATTCAGTATACTTGGAAAAGATAGCTTACGATAAAAAAATTTATGTGTTTGCGGATTAGAAATGCAAATTTAAATTTATACAATGATCACCAATTAAATTTTCAAACTCAAAATTCTGCATCTATATACATCAATTCAAAAATTTAGATTAATATCTTATGATAACTAGATGAATGTCTGCGCAACACGCCGATAATTTTTTTGTTTTTAAAATTTGTAAAAACTTGTATATAAATAGTTGGATAAAATTTGTAAACTTTGTAAAATATTATTTGATTTTCTCTTTTTTGTTTTTTTAACTTCCCTATATATAAAGCGGACCTTTGGTTATACTTAATCCATTTTGAACTTATTATCTTTATTTAAACTTTATTTTAAGAGATTATATATATACTTTTTTATATATTTCAAAATACTAATTTTTATAAAATATTAATTTTGATGATATATTAATTTTGATAATATATTAATATTTTTTATTTTGTTTTTTTTATAATTCAGAAGTAAATCTCAAGTTTATGGAAGTGTCTAGACTAATCTCCTGAGGAGAGGAAGATCCACAGATAGACGCCTCCCCCACTGTTTTTTCAAATTGATCAAAAATAAAGACTCATATATGTGTGGGTGTCCAAACATATATTACTTAATCTTGTACAGTAGAAGAATTGAACCCGAAATACGAAATATGTTAGCGTCTCGGACCGTCTCCAATTACCCGACAATAAAGACTTGGACTAATATTTTTTTTTTGAGAAATCCAAAAAAAATATCTCATTAACAATATAATATTTCATGACTTGAGATGCTCGTGGCTATGTAAAACGGTCAGTGACTAGTGACGAGAAGCACGTGCGTGTTGTCCCCAACACTCCCACAGTACATGCAACCCAAAATGGTCGTCAAGAATCATGCTAGAATTGAACTAACATTATACGTACATACTGCTTAATTTAGGATCGAATTCTTTCAAGTATATTTAAGTTGTAGATGTTACATTAGTCTAATGCACAATTTGCTTCTATAGTTCCCACCATGAGTTCGATGGATAACTATATTTTTCGTTTAAAAAAGTATAATTAAGTTCTTACATCAAAAATGTTATGCTTATACATAATGTTTTAAATGTAATTAACATCATATGATTTTATACATTGACGTATATATATATATATATATGTTTATTTAATTACTTTATTCTACATATCCAAATTTTAGTTACCCTAATTCTGATATTATATTTGGTTATATCACATTGTTTATCATATTACCAAAAATCCAAAACCCTTTTGAACATAACCAACGTATTACTTATAGTGGAACAATATTTGAATGATATATTTTGTGAATTGAGAGACTAGAGATCCAATCCCTCCACTATACTTTCAATTATTAACGTTTTTTTTATAACTAAATTATCAACCTTTTCCACTAGAAGCCGATCGAGAATAGCTTCACTTCTGTTCGAAATCTCAAAATAAAAAAAGAAACAAAAAAACTTTTCAAATACCAACGAGAACAAAGCTTGTCAAAGATATTGAAGTAAAACGTGTTAAGTAGTATAGTTCATTTTTTATTACTCAATTATATTTCAACATTTGATTGGATGTGTACGTGATAGATAATACATAATAAGAATCAAGGATCATTAGTAGTGGCTATGGATGAGGTGAAAGCCACCTAACACACCCCTTCAGAATCTACAGAGTTTTTTAAAAATATATTTTAGAAGTTATGCGGAAGTTTTGTCTTTGTTATTTTGTTGTACTTTAAGAAAATCTGTTGATTGATTTGCATTATTTATTCCGTGGCAGATAAAAACTTGTCATCTTTTTTGTTGTGGCACCAGCGGTTCCAAACAAATTGCCATTTTTGGGGATATTGAAATATTTCAGTGGCGGCCCAAATAACTAAGCATAATAAAATAATAATGCTCTTTATTGTGGATATTGAAATATTTCAGTGGCGGCCCAAATAACTAAGCATAATAAAATAATAATGCTCTTTATTGTGGATATTGAAATATTTCAGTGGCGGCCCAAATAACTATGACATCTAAAGCATAATAAAATAATAATGCTCTTTATTGTGGAGAAAGAGATGTTCAAACGTCTTACCCCTAAAACTCTAAACATAAGTTCTAACCACTGCACTAAAGTATTTAACTGAAAATTTTCCCTTTAAATATTTATTAAAATTGGTGCCTAAAGCCATCTCCAATATTGTATAAAAACTGTATATTTGGTGTAAAATAAACTCTAATGAAACTGCATAATTAACACCAAATATTTTGGTTTACTATTTTATAAATTATATTATTATACCATATTTAATGTATCACTTTTCACAACATCAAACACTAAAATATTATTACTTTTTCACAAAGTTTTTTTAATTACAATTACTTTTTCAATATTATTATTCACACCAAATTCAATTTTTAGTTAAACTTTGTAACTAAAAAAACATATATACCACATATATTTTTTTAGTTTATCATTTTTAATAATATAAAATATCATTTGTACTTAACATTATAATCTTCAGTAATATTCACTTTATCAATTGTAATCTTATATTTATTTATAGTTAATCATTTATGAATAATTAATATTTGTTAAAGTTATTATTAGAAAAATAAAAATAAAATTCTTAAAATTAATAATATAATAAGAAAGAATAATGTTTTAGTGTGAAATTTGGTGTTGCGGTTGGAGATGAAAAATAAAGTATGACACTAAAACACCAAATTTGGTGTAATTTTAACACCAAATTTAGTGTCATAGTTGAAATTCCCCTAAAACCCTTGCTTTATGGGATTAGTCGAGGGAAAGACTCCGACAAATATTTTGGGTCTCTACCTTCGAATCAACCACTCCCTCTTTACTACAATATCATGCTTGTCCTGAAAAAATATCCGAATCTTTCCAAAACTCCATCAATAAAACACCAACACTCCTTAAAAGTTCGTAAATCCGATTGCAGATTAGCTTCTACTCTTGGAGATTTATCCTCCATCAATTGTGCTTCTTCTCATAGCCATTTTTCTATTTCCGCATAAGTAGAATCTCCCGTGGATTCCGAGATTTTTATTATCGAATATTTTTTCATTTCGACTTTTCCAAAAATACGTTAGGATCCATGAAAAATAGCTATCTGAAATATTTTTATGAATTCAATAAAACAAATAGTCCATATTTTTATAACCGATGTCATCAGAAAAAGTCAAAATTTGATGGGATTTTTGACATAATCCAAAATCTGCACCATTGGAGGACATTAAGATAACATGATTAATTTAATTGATTCATCATCTGAACCATATCATAGATATTGTGTATCACATTACATTAATGGTATAATCTAGCCCCTATAATTTAACAAAAGTAGCCAAAATTGCATCAGTTCTAAATTAAAAAAAAAAAAATTAAGAGTTTTAAAGTGGATTTTGAATAAGTAAGCGATTTCAAGCAAGGTTAATATTTTAACCTGAAACTTTTTTTTTCTTTGAAAAAAACGTAATTTTATTCATCTTCGACCTGAAACTTTGAAAAACCTTTATAACCAAATATATTAGGATTTCTTATTTGTAAGTATATTTGAACTAGTCGTAATGCCATCGTTTTGATATTAAATTTTTCATGGGTTAACAATGTCAAATTTTATGATTAGGGTTTTGGTAATATATGGTCAATTCAGATGACAGGTTGAAGAAAAAGAAGATGTTTAATGATGTATATATATTTAACAAAATTTGTTCTCATCAGTTAGTTCCTCTTTTATAGAACTTAATGTTTTTAAAAAAAAAATTGTAATTTTTAATAATTTTTTTTTGCTAAATTGTAATTATCAATTAAAAAAAATAAAGTTTAAATGTTACAAAATGTAACTACAATATATTTAACCTAAGAAAATTGGTCATATGGTAAAAGAAAAAGATAAAAATGTGGAAGTAAAACACATCGGTATATCAATACTTCTGTTTGGTAGCAATGGAATCAAGAAATAGCAATACATTTTAATAACTTATAAACGGGTTTATATGGTTTGCAAAATATGTGGTTGATAGTTAACCATTTAATAAATGTATATTTTTTTGACCAATAATTGTATATCTATTGTGGGGTTAACTTGCATTTTTAATAAGTTGAGGGTAAACTTGCAAAAAAAAAAATCTTATTTGACGAGTTTTCTGCAAAATTAGAACACTAACTAATATACTACTATATCAAATTGCCTTATCGCCCAGGCGGCCATATCCCTCTCCTTACTATAAATACGCGTACGAGTCGCCTCGCAAGTCACAAAGAAGGAAAAATATCACTTTTAGTAACGATGCCTGGATTTCATTATCATCATCTCGCAGTCCAAGCCTTCCTTCCTCTTCTTCTCTTCTCTTCCATTGCTTCAGCAGCTGTCGTCGAACATGTTTTCCACGTACTTATATACTATTATGCCACTTTATCTTTTGCCTTAATTTTCATTCTCGCAAAGGACTATAAAAAATTATAAATTTACCAATTATTTTATCGTGCATGCATATCATATCATTTTTCATTTCATTTTTATATTACAGAGAGCCTGTTTTCCAAGATTTGGGGAGTGTATTGGTTTATGTATTTTAACAGATTTAAAAATTTATATAGAATTTATAAATCTAAGCAAAATATACTGATTTCCAAATCTAAGGGGGTGTTATTGGTTTACTTATTTTAACAGATTTAAAAATTCGTATAAAATTTATAAATTTAAGCAAGATATACTGATTTCCAAATCTAATATGTGAATTTTAATAAGTATTTACAAATCCGAGAGTTTTATTTTGGATTTTAGTATTTGTATTTTTAACAAAAATTTATATCCAAATCCACCCAAATTCATTATAAAATCAAATCCATTACTGAATCCGTATGATTGAATAACACCTGATTTGAATTAAGATTTATAAATCATATAACCAATAACACTTGATTTTAATATTGATTTTAAAATTATAGAATCATTACCACTAGATTTTGTTCAAATTTATAAATCTATTAACACTAGATTTTGTTTAGATTTATAAATCTATTAAAATACATAAACCAATAACTATACCGTACTTGGTGGACCTAATTAATTATCAATCTACTCCGACGATAATATTATCTTTATTCTGCGTTTGATTTCGGTGCTTATGTTTTTATAACTAAATCGACTTAAAATGCTTTGATCGTAGGTATTACACTTTTTGTTATAAAACAATATAACTTTGATGATTAACACCAAACGCAATAAACAAGTTTATTAATTATATGTATCAACAACAGGTAAAAAACGTCATGCTGAAACCGCTCTGCAAAGAGCAAATGATACCGAGTGTTAACGGAACTCTTCCCGGTCCAACGATAGACGTTAGAGAAGGCGACACTCTTGTGGTTCATGTCATCAACAACTCAACTTACAATATAACCATTCACTGGTAATTATACGATGATTCATTAATTAATTTTTTTTTTTTTGGGTGTGTTTAACAACAATTCTTTGTTTATGACAAACGACACAAATAATAGGCATGGAGTGTTTCAGCTAAAGAGCTCATGGATGGATGGTACGAATATGATAACTCAATGTCCGATTCAACCAAGTTATAATTTCACATATCGATTCGATATCACGGGACAAGAAGGTACATTGCTATGGCATGCGCATGTCATTAATCTACGTGCCACTCTTCATGGTGCACTAATCATCCGTCCCCGATCTGGCCATCCTTACCCATTTCCTAAACCTTACGAGGAAGTTCCTCTCATTTTTGGTAAGCATTCCAATAAAACAAAAATAAAAAGCTGAAATCAAGAGCCAATCCCGGATTTTCTCCCTGATAATTCAATGCGGTTTATTAAATCGATAAATTTCATGTTTGAATCATTTTTATAATTTTTTTTATGAAACAAATTTATTTATTTCAAATTATACTAAAACTTATCAAATAATGAGTCAGAAATGACAAATTGAGGGTAATTAAGTGGATAAAATTTATTACATACCAATATATATAAATCAATTTATCTATTTAAAATGTGTAAGATATCTTTTTATTTCTTAAACTGAAAATTTTGGGGACACTATATTATACTATTGAGTCAATGTTACAAGTATAATCAAGTGTCAGTCCACACAATTTGGTACGACTATATTACATGCTTAATGAAGAAAATAATATTTTTTTTTCTAGAAACATATGATTTTTGTTGGTTAACAAATATTTGTGTTAGTAGGATTAAATCCATCATAAATATCTTATGAATTTATTTAAATTGTTAATTTATTTGTTTGGGAAAAAAAATAATTATGCAAGGACAATGGTGGAACATGGATATAGGACGTCTCGAAAGACGGCCAGCTCCGATTTCCGATGGTTATCTCATCAATGGTCTTCCCGGAGATTCATATCAGTGCTCTAATAATAGTAATATACGATTTTATTTCATTTTTTCTTTAATCAAAAGTTAATGTTATTGCTATTTTTAATATAAATATATATATATATATATATATATATATATATATATTTATATATATATTATTTAACTTTCAAAAAGAAAAAGAGAGAAAAAAAATTGTTTTGATTTTTGACTTGTGTAGGGATGTTTGAACTCAAGGTAGTACAAGGAAAAACATATTTGCTTAGGATTATAAACGCAGCGCTCAACAGTCATCTCTTCTTCAAAATAGCGAATCACAAAGTGACAGTTGTGGCTTTAGATGCTGTCTACACAATGCCTTATGTTAGCGACGTAGTGATCTTGACACCGGGACAAACCGTCGATGCACTTTTTATGGCCGACCAATCCATTGGATTGTACTATATGGCAATAAGCCCTTACATAAGTGCGCATGGAGAACCGTTCCCTTCTCAAACCACTAGAGGTCTAATCATCTACGAGGGTGTCAATACCACATCATCATCCCCAGTGATGCCATCGATGCCTGAGCTAAATGACATACCCACCGCTCATAGATTCTCATCGAGCATCAGTGGCCTGGCAGGTGGACCCCACTGGACACCAGTTCCTCATCATGTGGACGAGAAGATGCTCATAACGGTCGGGTTTGGCTTAGAGGCATGCCCTCTGGCCAGTAAATGTCCTGGAAACTTTGGTCAATTGTATTCTGGCTCTCTCAACAACCGTAGCTTTATGTATCCGAATATAATCTCTCTTCAAGAGGCTTATTTCTACAACATCGATGGAATCTATACTGACGATTTTCCCAACCAACCACCGCTTATATTTGACTATACAAATTTCAGATTGAGTTCGACTTCCGATTACAAGATGATGTTTCCGGAGAAAAAGACTAGCGTCAAGACAATTAGGTTCAATTCTACAGTAGAGATTGTGGTACAAAACACAGGGATAATCACTGCAGAGAGCCATCCCATGCACCTTCACGGCTTCAATTTCTATGTATTGGCTTATGGATTTGGTAACTATGATCCAGTTCGTGATGCAAGTAAGCTAAATCTAGTTAACCCACAAATGCACAATACTATCGGCGTACCACCAGCTGGATGGGTTGTCCTAAGATTTATCGCCAACAATCCAGGTTAGAAACATTTTGACTTTTTCAACCAAAAAAAAATCAAATAATTTTCTATCAACACCGACTACTATATTCATGGATGAGTTTAATTTGAAATATTGAAACTATTTTGGTACAGGTGCATGGGTGTTTCATTGTCACATGGATACACATTTACAGTACGGAATGATGATGGCTTTCATAGTTCAAAATGGGCCAACTCCAGAAACGAACTTGCCACCTCCTCCATCCAATCTTCCACAATGCACTCATGATCCGGCGATCTATGAATCTCCCACCACTACCATTGAGTTGTCTTACTAAAGTAACCACTAGCAGGTTCTTTCTTTCTTTTCTTTCTTCTTTCCAGTTTTGCAATTTATGGAAAATTAATGTTCTACCCATTCACCTTTTTAAGCTTGTATCAATCGCTGTTATTGTTTCCACACACTTTCTGAAATCTTCGTTTCTTGAGTTTCAGTAATTTTCTTGTCACCACCAGCTTGCAATACAATGCTTAGATATGTACATGGTCTTTCATAAAAAAAAAAAAGGGTTGAGATATGTATGAACCCATATACGAAGGTGGTCAAAGCCTCAAAGGCTTACAACATTAGCTACTGAAAGAAATACTATGATATTATAGATTATTTTGTCAAAAGAACAAAGTCTATAAGATCTGTGACAAAAAAAATTAAAAGGATCCACAATTTCTAAAGTAACCTAAAAAACGGAGAGAAAAATCGGAAATAACCAATTAAATGCGTGAAAACAGCCATTGCGAACCAAAACTCTTAAGCTATGACGCCAAAAAAAAGACGGTGGTTCAGAGACTGCCTGTAAATTTCTTCGGGCAGTAAATATAAATATAATTTGATGTGAATTGAAAGAAATAATAATTGTCTTATGTATCTAATATGTTATTAGATATTTCTATGAAACTTACATAAATTTATGTATAAAAACATTTTATTTTGTTGTATTACATATAACAATGTCTAAAAATTAAAATTGTTTACACATTCTTCTCCATAATCTATGATTTTTCTCTGATTGCATACTAACTCGCTAGACCCTATTAATCGCACATATTATATTATGAATAACAAAATTCTAAACAAATATTTTATCTAGTCCAACAATATATTAAAATATTTTAATTATTTAAAAACCATAATTCTCTGGAGAGATTTGTTGTTTGAGAAACAGTTTGGACTTAAAATCAATTTTGGGTGGTTGATTATAAGGCAACTTTTAATTAATAATTCTGTTTCAATAAATAAAATATGGTTTTTCAATAAAATGCAATGATTTATAAATAAAAATAAAAATAAGAATAAAAAAATATTTAAGAAACAAAAATAAATATTTGAACATATAAAAGATTATAATAATCTGTGAATATATATTGTTTTCCTTCTTAAAGAAATAACATATTAGGTTATCTAAAAAATATCTAAATATTAGCCAAGGATTAATTCATATGTAACATATATTAAATTATATGAACTAAATTCCCGTATATCATGTATATATACGGCAATTCTCTTACAAAATGAAGAAATTTTGGTGAATTTTGAGACCTGTTTTTTTCTTTTTCAAGTTGGAGTTTTTGGACATGTTTTTCTTCGAAACTGTTTGCTGGATTTTTAATTCTAGATTCATAAAAGTAACACGTGAATTATAACTCCCTTAAAATTACTCTACATTAGGGGAGTGCCCGCATGTAAATGTATCCATTTTTTTTTGCTTTATTTATTGTTTTTTTTTTAATTTTGTTTTTGTTATTTTTTAATATTTTTGTTAAAAATTAGTATCCGTTTATGTTTCTCTTTGTTTTTTTTCATATACTACAATTAGTGTCCTCCTTTATATTATATTTTTTATTTCATATATATTCAATGTGGTAATAATAAAGTTTCATTTTTATTTGTTCATGACCTAATGAATTTTTTTTGAGTTAGTGGTAAGTACAACTGTACGGCGTGTAGTCAAGAATTAATACTTTACGAATTTAAAGATACGTTTGACAAGCGGAAAAGGTAAAGTTTACCTGCAATGGAAGATTAATAGGGGCGGTTGGATTTAGAAATATCATTAGATTGTCACAATGTGTAGATTGTGCTTTATTTGCTGCGGTCTGAGTTTGTGTTGTTTCTATTTATTGTATGGAGCTAGTGACGGTGAATACAAAATTCCACAACCTTTTTCTACGCATAAGTTTACATTTAGTCCATAGTTCCTGAAATGAAAATCCACAATATTTTTCTGGAATTGTAAATGACAGGCGCTAAACTTATGCATATTCCACACTATTGTAAGCGAATGATTTATTTATTATTATTATTTTTTCATATCAAGTAGAAATTATAGAAAACAGAACATTCCTTTTACCTTCTTTCTAACAACATAAAGATGTGTTAAGCCCTTGCGGGTTTTCAGATGTTTCTATTTTGGATGGCGACTTGTTGATTCAAAAGACAGCAATGCACATAGTAGTAATACCAATCACATTTAGTGCTCCCTGAAGTGCGACCAACACTTAAAAAATGCAGCAACCCCACTATTACAACATTAAGTGAGACTAAACAAGCAATAACTATATCACAGTTACAAAAAGTGATCAGCTTAATTTATCGTAACACTCGTCTCATTATCACTCGAAAATGGTATGCCACTAAACTTAATTTATATCTCAAATACTCTAATTAATAAAATCTCAACTTTATTTCCAGAAATCAATAATCTAATAATTACAATAACTCAAATAACTCGGATAAATCGTAAAATAAATATTTAAATCAAAATCTAGAAAATCGTAACATTCCTAAAACATAACATCCAATCCGATATGCATCTATCTACTCACTTATCTCACCTTAAAAGGGAAGAAAGAGGGATGAGTAACAGGAGAGTCGTTCAGTGAAATTGGAATGCTAAAACACAGAAAACGCAGTTCCGGTCATAGCACTACAAATACGGTAAAAAAGAAACTAAACATGAGCAAACACGGCACTTAAAACACCTAAAAAACAACCAAATCCCCTATGGACGGATCCAGTGACCGCCGACACCCTCCCACCAAGAGGTCAGCATGGAACAGTATCCGACGGTATTGCCGAATTTGACGATTTATCGATCTTAAGGCACTGGACAATAGATCGACTAGGCTGCACGCACCCCCTCTAATACAAGGCATAGATAGTACAGAAGTCCGTCTCTATACCCCTGCAATCTCTAATGTCTAATATGCTCGAGTACTGGTATAATTAATATATATATATATATATATATTTATTTAAATATCTATAACAAACAATTATCATTTTGATCTGATTACCAACAAAAAAAAAGAGAAAATAAAAGTTATAGCAAAGTGGGAGAAAAAGAAGTTTCATCACCTGAAAAGATTCATCAATGTAAAAGAAATGTCCTGGTAATGCAGAGAGAGTTGGAACAAACAAAGGTACCTAAATAAGAACACCAATCTTTTCAAAAGCTCCACACGATAATGTGTAAGAGCGAATGACATAGCTTGTAGATGCTATGCATATGAAATTCACCAAATCGAAACGAAAATGCTTTGGCTGTGACTTATTAATTAATTACCACAAGATTGCACTCCAATTGCTCACTACAACATTTCTTCTCATACTTCAGTCCCTGTTCAAGATTTTTCAAGGTTAAGAATTACGTATAAATAAATAAAAAAAACTGTTTCCAAAAGTATGCATTTTCAAGACATCGTGCCATATCTTAAGGCACAGTTGGTGGTAAATCTCAAACACTTTCAAAATATTTTTACCTAAAAATCCCAAATAATGAAAAAAAGAAAAGAAAAGAAATATATGACATAGTGATTAACATTCTCTCCCTTAATAATCAATAGATACAAAGAAAGTCAGAGAAGACGATTTTTTTTTTTTTCTTTCAAATTGTACGTGTGTAAATAATTGAGAAAATCAGTCAGAATTCTCAAGTTCCATTGTAAGTGAAGCCATTCCAAATTAAAACTCTACCTTCCTAACTTAATCATTCAGCATGAACAAAAACAAATTTGTCACCATTCAATAGTAAGAAGTTAGCGTAACAACAAATCATCAAGGAACGGAAAAGATGATTACTATTATAATTTAGAAGGAATACCAAGAAAAGCTTATTTCGTTCTCTAGGCTGAACATCACGAATCAAAGTCCACAATAGAGCTGCTTCTGATATTTCCTTTGAAGGCACCATTTTCTTCTCTACGACCCTTATGCTACATTCTGTAGATTAAGAAATCAGAAACCCACAGTTTGAAAGAAGCCCTAAACCTTTTATTCTTCAAACTTCATTCCATATATTTTTATCACTTCCGCCCAATTCAAAGAGCAAACAGATATAAAGTAAGATTCACCGGCTGAGATGCAGAGGAATTGGTGAGATGGAGGAATATGAGGAGAGAAAATTTATAATTTTTGCTTTCAATCAAATTTGAAGGAATGTTACAAAAAATATGAGGCGACGAATGCTATGGATGTTTTAAAACGCTGTTTATGACAATTTTGATGAAGAGATGCAATTTCCATTAAATGAGGAACATAAATAAATACACGTGTTGTTTTCTCGAGTGATGATGTGGCAAGCAGCTGGAGAAAGATATCTCTTTGTTATATACTTCTTTTGTTTCAATAGGTTTGATGTTTTATGTAAAATCACACAAATTAATTTTTTTTTTTTCAAAAGGTATTATTAAAAGTGAAAATTAAAACTAATTTAAATAATTAGAAATTAAAATAGTAAAATATAATTGATCATACAGTTTTTAATAAAATTAAAGTTAACCTAGAAATATAAAAACATCAAATATTTTGAAACAACAAAAATTCTCTACAACATCAAATATATTGCAACGGAAGAAGTAATTAATTATTTTGACACTTCAGAAAATTTGTTAATAACAAAATCTAACGTTTAAACTATTTTGGAATAAGAAAAATTAATTAAATTAATTGGAATGTGAAATAAAAATTAAAATAATTTGGATTGCATAAATTATTGGATTTTCTCTGACTTGATTATGTTTAAGTACTCTTGTAGTCGTGTTTTTGATTATGGTGATGAGTTATGTAATATTTTTAGACTAATATCAGCATGCTATTCTGATTTTAGTAGCTTTATTTGACAATATGTGGCAGTTGGGCACCCCACGTATGTATTCTGTATTTTTATTCTATTAGTGATTTTGTGGTTGATTAGTGTCATGGATCCTACTTCATTACCACCTTGTTACTAGTCAGTAACCTTATCAAATATATTATGTAAATACTCCATTAGTACTTGGTAGGATCCAACTAGATACCCGGTCGTTCTATTATACTGAATATTCTGCACTAAAAAATATTATATTATTATGATCTGTTAAGTTAAATTATGCTTATTTATATATATATTTGTTTATTTGTATCAATAAGTAAATATTAACAATATACAATTAGACTGTATTGGTACTTTTTGTCGGGGTTATAGTTTCAATGTGCAATTTTTTATTCACATAAATTCTCATTTTCGTGTAGATAAATGTAACACTCGTCTTAGCATTAGTCGAAAACAGCGTAGCACTTAGCGTAATTATTATAATTAATAAAACTTCAACTTTCTTCCGAAAATAAATAGAAAAAAATCCATAAATAAAATATTTTAAATAAATCGTAAAATAAATGTTTAAATAAATGCAAAAAACGTAAAAGTTTTAAAACGTAGCACCATGACCGTTATATCGTAAATCTACTCATCCATCTCACTTGAAAAGGAAAGAAAAAAGAGTGAGTAACAGGAGAGTCATTCAGTGAGGTTGAAATGCTAAAACACATAAATCATACTCGCGGTCACATCATACCACATATAGGAGTCTAGTCTAAACATGAACAATCACGACACTTAAAGCACCCAAACAATACATCAAATGGCCCTAGACGGGTGAAGTGACTGCCTCACCCTCCGAAGAGAATTAAAATGGATTATGTGACCAAACACACCACTCTGTGGATGCTTTATCGATCTTAGGATACAGACAGCAGATCAACCTAGACTGCCCACACCCTTGCACACAAGCGTCAGTAGTACAGAAATCCGTCTCTGTTCCCCGCATACTCATCACCTATTTATAATATATAACAATCAATAATCATGTCTAAACATGCACAAATAATAATGGTTGAATCATCTATATTCCTAAGTCCAATTTACAATCAATACTACCTAAACTCGATCAGAGAAACGAATCACATTTAGGTAATAATCTACCGAATAGCCCTCACCTTAGCAAACGGAAAACTGGGATTTCTAAACTCTGGATGCTGGTCAACCCAGTCAAACCAGACCTGACCCGAATCAAACCCAGACCCGATAACCCGATTAACTAAACCAACCCGTTTACCCAAACCAGACCCCAATTGAAGCAAACCGATCGGTTAACCGAGCCAACCGAGTCAATCTGGCGAATCACAGAGTCGACCTGGATAGTCATGGCGGCAGCGGCTTACCGGAAAAGGCACCGGCAGTGGCAGTGATGGAAATCTCTCAAGGATGATGCACTCTAAAGTGGTAAGGGGATAAGCTTTGCATCCAATAAACCGTGAAGTCTTAAAGATCAAAGGATGTGGAGTGAATTGTCAAACAAGAGCTGCGGAAGACTCTTGATATTCCAGTGATCCCTTGGATATGACGCATCAAGACGGATCAGTGGACCGTAGGGAGCGTCAAGGGTTGCGGAAGGCCCTTGGTATACTCATTCAATGCCCTAGAATATGACATACCTAGACGACAAAGAGGTTTTGATCAATGATGTAACCCACCAAGACCATAAAATAAGATTCCCTCTCAAAAGTTTCCAAAAATTAAAAAGACTTCTTATTATTCAAATGAGATTACATAAGTATTTATACAAGATACTTGTGGAAAAACTAGGCGAATAAATTGCTTTGAAAATAACATAAGACTAAAAACTAAATGACATCAAAAAAATAGTATGGAATAACTCTTGGTCTTTATTTGATTCTTACTTTTAAATTTTGGTCACTCCATTAGGCCAGCAGATAAAATAATTATTTTGGGCTCTCATTGGACTTGTAATAACAACAAAATGTGTTAGACTTGATACCTAACATCATGAATGGATTTTTGAATGTTCTTCTTGTCCAAAACTTCATAAATTCACTCAATATCACAATCTTTGAATGCGGAAGATATCACTTTGTCTTTGATTTAGTTGATTCTTGTCATGCCTCTTATTGATTGTATTTGTTGCTTTATGATTCTATCATTCCCTCCCTCTTGAAAAGATTTGTCCTTAAATCTTTCTCTCCAAAGAAAAAAAACTTGAACACAACTTTACATCACAATCAAGATGAAATTTAGAATAGGAAAATAACCACTTTTTTTTTTTTTTATATTCTCTTTTTTTCTCTGCTGACAAAAATTAAAATTAAAAATTAAAAAACATATCAGCAATAGAAGATGTAAAGAAGAGAAGATGAATGGTAGAAGATGGAAAGATGAGAAAATGATAGAAAGAAAAAAAACCAAACTTAGAGTGGTGCTCTGATACTAAATGATGGAAATCTCCTAATGATGATGCACTCTAAGGTGGTAAGGGGATAGACTTTGCATCCAAGAAACCGTGAAGTCTCAAAGATCAAAAGATGTGGAGCGAATGATTAACCAAGAGCTGCGAAAGACTCTTGATATTCCAGTGATCCCTTGGATATGATGCACCAAGACGGATCGGTGGATCGTATGGAGCGTCAAGGGTTGTGGAAGGCCCTTGGTATACCCATTCAATGCTCTAGGATATGACACACCTAGACGAAAAAAAGGTTTTGATCAATGATGTAACCGACCATGACCAGAAAATGAGATTCCCTTTCAAAAGGTTCCAAAATTTAAAAAGACTTCTTATTATTCAATTGATTTTACATAAGTATTTATACAAAATACTTGTGGAAAAAATAGGCGAATAAATTGCCTTGAAAATAATATAAGACTAAAAAATAAATGAAATCAGATAAATAATGTGGAATAACTTTTGCTCTTCAATTTTCGTCACTCCATTTGGCCAGCAAATAAAATGATTATTTTGGGCTCTCCTTGGACTTGTAATAACTCCAAAATGAACTGGACTTTATACCTAACATCATGGATGGAATGTTCTTCTTGTCCATAACTTCATAAATTCATCCAATATCACAATCTTTAAATGCTAAAGATGCCACTTTGTCTTTGCTCTAGTTGAATCTTGTCATGCATCTTATTGATTCTCTGTGCTGCTTCCCATTATTCTATCAGGCGGCTTACCGGAAAAGTCACCAGCGGCAGCGGTGCATGGACAACACGCGTGAACTTCCAGCAGCTAGTGCGGGCGCGTCTGATTTTTGGTGCTCTGGATTCGTCTCGACGTCCTGAATCCGATGGTGGCCTTGGATTCTCAAGAATCCAAATGGTTAGAAAGATATTGAGGTTTTACTGAACGACTTAGCGGAAAAAACTATCGGAATTGGTTTCCAAGATTATCATTGACTCAGATCTGGTAATACATTGAACGATCTTTAAGATGGCTACGACAATTTAACAATAACAATTCCCGACAGCTCTGTTTCTGCAGAGCTTTGCTACTGTGAAATTTTTTGTAAGAAAATAAAAGGGAATGAAGGGTAGTTATAGGGTAGACACCTAGGTTTTTGACCTAAAGAATTTGGGCTTTGCTGGGCCCGAACTTGGGTCGTTACTGTAAATTTCAGGAAAAAAATGTTTAAGAGATCAAATACCTTAGTTCGAAGATTTATAGTAAAATTGGCAATTTTTCCTTTATAAAATTCATAATTGTTTTCTAATTTTAATTATGAATATATTTTACAATTTTGTGTTATGAACTTTTGGATTAGTACTTACTTTTATTTTTAGTAATACTTTTGGGGCGTTGAAAATAGATAAATGTTACTCTATAAAATCAATGTCACTCTTTTTACAATAACTCTAACCTAGAAAAATCATCGGTTGAACAACACATGGTTAATTGGCTTGAATTGGATTAGATAGATTATAACTTTAAAATGCTAACGTTAATTCTAAACATCATTTAGTGAACATATCCAACTTACTTGTCATCACTTTTTTAGGATTTTATTACTTACAAAAATATGATTTATAATCAATATGATAAGTCAATTTTAGGTCATGAATATGGAATCATCAAATAAATATGTTTTAAATTCTAAGATTAAAATATCTATATTTCTTTTTAGTTGATGATGTCTGAATAATCTAATTGATTATATTAAAATAAAGTCCTCCAATAACAATAGTTTTCTTTAATTGGTTTAAATAAAAAATGGTTTAATCTCCTTATTTACAATCCAATTATATAGTTTAATTAACCATATGTCTTGAGAGAGATTTTATCTATTAAGTATTTTTGGCTAAAAATTAATTTTAGGTGGTTGATAATAAGATAATTTTTAGAGAATTGTTTTCATCTATGAGGTAAGTCAGGAGCAAAGCGAGTCATAACGTCAGAACCCAGAAAACAAGACGATGAGGTGATTTTGACAGCTGTCTGATGCTCAAGTTAGAAAATAGTTGAGAGAAAACCACGATGAGGTGAGTCGATAATCGGAAAGTGGATAAGGATTGATCCAAATGAGATTATCCAATCCAAATCCAAAAACTTCCGGATATGTGAATCCAGTGATTTTTTTCCAATGAGTTTCCAGTATAGTGTACATATGGAAAGCATATATATTAGTCCATCACATTACGTGATTCACTCATGATTCTCTCCATAATTGTCTTCTGTAATCTGTTTATATACTCTGTAATATCTCTACAAGGAATACAATTCATTCTCACTTCATACATGGTATCAGAGCAAATACATTCCTGCAAACCTAATACGAAATCTTGCTTTAAATGATATTCTATGTGTTCCCAACCTTCATAAGAACCTTATTTCCGTTGACCGTCTCTGTAATGCTAACCAACTGTCCGTCGAATTCTTTCCTGCCTCTTTTCAGGTGAAGGATCTCAGCACGGGGGCCCACTTGCTCCAAGGCGGAACTAAAGACGAGATTTACGAGTGGCCGGTACATCCACAACATCCTACCTCTCTCTACGCATCTCCACCTCCAAAAACCTCTCTCCCATTATGGCACTCAAGACTTGGTCACCCTGCTTCTTCTCTATTAAAAACACTTGTTTCTCAGTTTTCATTACCAGTCTCTTCTTCTAAGCATTCCGAATTTTCATGTTCTCATTGTCTTACCAATAAAAGCCATAAACTACCATTTTCAACAAACACGATTACCACCAACTCTCCCCTTGAATGTGTTTATTCAGATGTTTGGACCTCTCTTCTTGTTTCAGTAGATAACTACAAATATTACCTCGTCCTTGTTGACCATTATACCCGATATACATGGCTCTATCCCATAAAAACCAAGTCTCAGGTTCGCGAACACTTCATTGCTTTTAAGTCCTTAGTCGAAAATCACTTTCAAACCAAGATTCGAACCCTATATTCCGACAACGGTGGTGAATTTGTGGCTCTATGCTCTTTTCTCAGGATGCACGGAATATCTCATCTAACTTCTCCTCCACACACACCTGAGCATAACGGCATATCCGAACGTAAACACCGTCACATCGTTGAGAAGGGATTAGCCCTACTTCATCAAGCGGCTATCCCTCTGGCGTATTGGACATATGCATTTGCCGTTGCAGTCTATTTAATCAACCGCCACTCGACACCGGTTCTTCACAATCTTTCTCCTTACGCCAAGCTCTTTCAACGCCAACCAAACTATCTCAAGCTCCGAACCTTTGGGTGCGAATGTTATCCATGGCTTCGTCCGTATACTTCACACAAGAAGGAGAACCGATCAACGTCATGCATCTTCATTGGTTACTCACTTACCCAAAGTGCTTACTTGTGTCTCCATGTTCAAACCGGTCGAATTTACACTTCTCGGCATGTTCAGTTCGTTGAAACCCAGTTTCCATTCGCTGCAGTTTCTCGAATCTCTCTTGAAGTGCTGGAATCTGAATCTGCTACAAACCCACTACCGGATGAAATCAAAGTCACCACGCCACCACTCGTATCGTCTCCGTCATCGGCACCCCTGAGCTCTGACCTTCACCGTTCACCGACTACGTCGGCGTCACCACCGCAAGAAACAGAGCAATCTGTTTCTGCTCAACGTGACTTAGGCCCAGGTATGAATTCGACAACCCCATCCACTCAGCCACTAAACATAAACCTGGCCCAGCCCAATTTCTTTACCCAAGCCCAAAACCAAATAATAAATCCCACTACCAATCCTAGCCCAGACCCAAACCACACCAATAACCCAGAGCCAAATCCTTTGTCTTCTTCCTCGTCCCTACCGACTTCCACATCGCAGCCACAAACCACAAATATCTTAAACCCCATTACTTCTCCCCAACCTAATGCCCACCCTATGCGCGAACTCGATCCAAAAACAGCATAGCCAAACCCAAACAAAAATTTTCCCTCCTTGCTACAAAACCAAATACCACAAACCAAATTCCCAGAACAGCTAAACAAGCATTGCAAGATGAATATTGGAGGAAAGCGATGGGAGCTGAATTTAATGTGCAAGTTCGTAATAACACGTTCGATTTGGTTCCGCCTAACCCAAATCAAAATGTTATTGCAACAAAGTCGATATTTACTCTGAAATTTTTACCAAATGGTTTGCTTGATAGGTATAAGGCACGATGGGTCGCTCGCGGTTTTAATCAACAATACGGTGTTGACTATTCTGAAACGTTCAGTCCGGTTGTGAAGACTGTCACAATACGCATGGTCTTACAGCTTGCTGTCACGTCAAACTGGAGTATCAAACAGTTAGGCGTAAACAATGCGTTCCTCCATGGCACATTGTCTGAGGAGGTCTACGTCACACAACCACAAGGTTTCGAAGATAAAGACCGTCCTAATTATGTTTGTCGACTTAATAAGGCTCTCTATGGACTCAAACAAGCTCCTCGTGTGTGGTATCAGGAATTAAATAATTATCTTCTCCAACTGGGTTTCCGAAACTCTCTCGCGGATACGTCAGTTTTTACACTCATTCAGGGTTCTAATATTGTCTATGTTTTGGTGTATGTAGACGATATTATACTGACCGGTAGCGACAACTCTATCCTCGCCGCTATTATCCACTCTCTTTCGACCAAGTTCTCTTTTAAAGAGCCATCCCATCTCCACTACTTCCTTGGTGTTGAAGTCACACACGTCAACTGGTATACATTTGATGCAGCGGAAGTATATTCAAGATCTGCTCGAAAAGACACGCATGAGTGATGCAAAGCCGGTTCCTACACCAATGGCGTCTTCACCACGTCTCACCCTTACATCTGGGTCTGCCCTCTCTGATCCACGTGAGTACCGTCGCGTTCTGGGTAGCCTTCAATATATCTCCTTTACTAGACCGGACATCTCCTACGTGGTGAATCGTTTGTCTCAGTTTATGCATCAGCCGACTGATCTACATTGGAACGCGGTCAAACGTGTTCTCCGTTATTTGGTTGGAACATCATCACACGGCATTATCATACGCAAAACGTCACCTCTCACTCTCCATGCTTTTTCGGACGCAGATTGGGCATGTGACACTGACGATTTTGTGTCCACAAATGCGTACATCTTGTATCTTGGCACAACTCCGATAGCTTGGTCGTCAAAGAAACAGAGTGGAGTGGCCCGTTCGTCGATAGAGGCGGAATACCGTTCAGTAGCTAATACAGCCTCAGAGATATCGTGGGTATGTTCACTTTTGTCAGAACTTGGACTCAAACTTACACAAGCTCCGGTCGTGTATTGCGACAATGTGGGAGCAACATATCTTTCAGCGAATCCGGTCTTTCATTCACGAATGAAACACTTATGATTCTCTCCATAATTGTATCATGTAATCTTTTTATATACTCTGTAATATCTCTACAAGTAATACAATTCATTCTCACTTCATACATCCAGATCCAAAAAAAAATTATTCAAGAAAAATCAAATTTGTGTCATACAGAAAGATGAGATTATTTGAGTTTTTTTCTTTAGAAATATTTTATTATTTTAGTTGGATGAATAAGAAAATTAAGTTTTAATCTGCAAAAATTTTGTTCACTGAAAATTGTTTTGTCCTCGACGAAGAAGAAGAAAAAAGATTAGTGTGTTTTCAGCATGCATTTTTTAGTATGGGTACAAGTATCTTTTAGTCTTTTAAATGTTGTATTTTTTAAAATGACTATCATTTAAAAGTATTTTTAAAAAGTGAAAGTGAAAAAATTGTATTTTTGAGATTTTCTTTTTTTCTATTAGTTTTTAAGTCTTAATTTAAATTCTTATCGTGTATTTATTTTTATTTTTATATATAATTGCTACTCATTAAATATTTTCCAATTTCTTACATAATAATTCAAAAAATACATAGTGAATATAAATCTATTTATATTTAAATTTTTAAATACATATATACATTTAAAAATACTTAGTAAATATGTGAACAAAATGTAAATGCATAATATCTTATATATCATTTTTCTCTTTTTATATACATCTAACATCTATTCTACTTCTTTTATCCATTTCAGCATTTATAAATCTCATGTTTTATCAAAATCCCATAATGTTTTTTTTATCTCATGCCTCGAAAGTTTAGAAGCTAAACAGTTTATGCTTTCGAAAAATAAAGCTGACTTTAAAAATGATTTGACATTGGAATCTTCTCTCCCTCTGATGTCGTTTTCACCCACCATTGAAGCTCATATATCTGCACAAGGTGCGTATATGTATGGATCTCAATAACAATTCCTAAATTCAACCAATCACCTCTTAAATTGAGAATAATTATTTGGTTATATTAAGGATAAAGTGTAGATTATTGGAATATATTTTAGTGTTCGGAAATTAGTGATTAAACAAAAATTCATCAAGGATTCATCATTTATCAAGAACAAATTGATGAAATATTATCTTCTCATTTACTATATATATATATATATATATATCTTTTTAAAACTAATTATATATTTATTAAAAAAAACTGTATAACGATCTTTTTAATCCTTGGTTGCTTTTTAATTTTCTGATGATGATGTCTCACAATTTTGACTTCCTCCAATCTGGTTACCATCTTGTAACTCTTTATCCCATTATTATTCTTAATAGAAATGTTAATATCACTATGATACATTCAACAGGTCATAGAAGCTTGTATGACTTTATACATGACGAGTAAATTAGTAGGTTTGCAGTTGATCATGAGTTGGCACGTGAGGAAAGCACATGTGTGAGGTTGCAAGTTAATTAGCTTGGAGGCTATGCAAATATTGAAGTGGTTATGGCTTGAGAGTATAATTACGATGGTCAAATTTGTATCGAGTTTATGTGAATTGGATGGAAAGTTTCGGCTAAAAGTATAAAGTGATTTTGCTCTTAGAGAGATAGTTAGAGAGAAACAAATTATAAAAAAATGTTTAGTAACTCCAAGAGTTTAACTCTACGCAGTTGCAAAGATGTATCTTTATTAATTCGGTACTAATCATTAACATGACACTCAAATCATAAGTGAGACATTCTAACGCTCTATCAGAACAAATGCATGAACAATGTTGTAATCGTTAGTATAAAACTTAACAGAATATAAAATTAGCAAATACACGACAACATCACAAAATAACAAACATCAAGAAGAAGGGCTAGATTCTATTAACAATCTAAATCCCCATTTATGAGAAAAGAGAACCTCACTCCCATTTGTATATATTGTATTTACTAAGACTAGAAAAAAACTATAAATATTTGGCTAGAACTTAAAGAAAAAAAATTTCCTCTTGTCATCTAACTGGACAAAATAATATAACTCTAAATCATTACACAAATAACTACTCCTGTTCTAATTAATATATAAAATAAAAAAATTAAGACACTTTCGGTAAAAAATTTAAAGTTTTTCAATGATTCAAGTCTAAATTTGGTGTAAAATAATCCTCAACTCAATGCAATTTTAAAGTTTAAAATTACAGATTTACTTCCAAAAATATAACTAAGTTTACTATATATATATATCCTCATACGCATATGAATTCCGCAACTAGATTTTACTTGTTAGGAATTTTCTTTTCATGTTCTCAGCAGGCAAGATACATCCGATAAAGGGATATGTGAGCAAGAAGACAACACAGAACCAATAGGTTACTACTGGTGACTTAGGATCAATATACAGACCGGTGAATCCCCAAGCATATCTGTATATAGCTATCACCGGAACATAGTGAGCCCCAAAATCAGCGTAAACCAACTGAACCAATGATATTGCAGCGATAAAGACATTTGACGTAAGAACAAATATATCCCATGTTTTCCATATAAAACCGATAAAAAATATAGTTTCTGCCACCACGAATGGGACCATGGAGTTGAAGAAGATTTTTTGGGCTATGGAAGCTGACTTTGGTCGATCTGAAGAGTAAACACAATAAGCCAGTCTGAAAAGGTAAAGGTATATTAGAAAAAAATCCAACATATCTGAGTAGAACATAAGTGCAACTCATTTCATCTTTGTATTCAATCACATTGTCCCATCCTCTGGCCACGCCACATATCGATATGGTTGCCCATGTAAGCAATATTGCTCGTGTGACCGCATCATTTACTCCTACAATTTTAATTTTTTTTTCTGGATTAGTCCATACGATATTATGTGAGGCATTCGACATAATTTGCTTTTTTTTTTTTTCTTAGGAAAGATTAGAAAATTAAGATGAAGCGCACACTGCAATTTTATGGCTTTCTGTTTTTTTTTTTATGCTAAAATTTATTTATTTATATACATGGGAAAAAATGGAAGAAATTTTGTCATTTGGGTAATCTCTAAACACTAAAAAATAGGATATCTTGAAAAAGGGATCTCTGTAAATGGAATAAATCAGGTACATGTAACAAAATAAACAAAAATTGATAAGTATTATTTTCTAGTTTTTACACATGTTTTATAAAAAATAAATACTTATGAATAAAATAGAGACAAATTATCTTATTATTGAACTTGTGTATCATATGATCATTACATGGTATGTAGTCAATATAATAAGATTTTAAATTTAAAAATGTGTTCCATACCCTATATCTTTATATTAATTGGAGAGAAAATTAAATAAAAATCATATGCGTCAATGATGAAAGACGAAATTTAAATCAATTAATTGAATTAAACAATTAAAACATTCCAATTAATGATATGCCATGATTATACAAAATCTCCATTCTTATTAATTCTTAAACATACGAAGAATATATATCTTACAAAAATTTGATATCAATCCCCTATATATTTATATTAATCCAGAAAGCATTTTAAAATAAAATTTTTTATTTTGTTTGTTTATTACATCGATATCATATAAATTTATATGTCATCATTGGAGAGCTTTTCAAAAGAAAAAAAAAATTGTTATCTAAAGATATTATGTTATATGTCATTGTCATATTATTTATAATAAGGACTCTTATTTACCTGGGCTACAAATTATGTAATATGACGGAAACCATCCAAAACTTTTTTTTATTACTGTCATATTTCACCCATATTTTTCATACCCAGCGTACCCTGTTACATGTTATAAGAAAAAACATAATTACAAAGAATGCCATTACTTTTCAGAAAAACGCGCTGCCACGTCAGATACCGCTGACGTGTATTAATGAACTCAGCCTCAACATCAAATGACGGCAGAGTTAAGTTATGTTACGGCTGGTTTAAATAAAATGGCTGAGTTGTTAGTAAACGGCTGACTTACACGTATAACCCATCCAGTGGTTTCGGCTGACTTATTAAAATCTGTCTGAGTTATAGGACATCGGCTGACTTACGACCATAACCCAGCTATACATCATGGCTGATTTATATCCAGATAGTTGAGTTGTCAACATTTCGCTGAGTCATTGTCTGGTTACGGCTGGGTTAACTTTGGCTGGTTGGCTGAGTTTTCTCTTCCTCACGGCTGACTTACTTTATTAATGAAAACTCGGCCAGTTTACGACTGACTTATTAGTGAAAGATTAATTACTACCATAGTATGCTTTGACGGCTAACTTACTTACGTCACGGCTGTTTTAAAGTTTTTTGGTCTGAGTTACGACATGAAACGGCTAGATTTGGCAGCAGATTTTTCCTTTATTAATTACTGAAATAGCATTCATGTTACGGCTGATTTAATATTTATTTGATGGCTGTTTTAAGACAATTTATTTACTTGTTCGTTTGGTGGCTGACTTGCACATGACATCAGTGACGTGGATGCATATTTCCACGTCATCATCATCAAGATAAATACGAAACGTCGTCTTCTTACAATCTCATATATGTTGTTCCTTCACTCTGTTCTTTACATCGACAGAGATCCAGTTCGTCATCCTCTTCCTCTTTCTTCTTGATTTTCGTTCACCCTTTTCCGATATATGATGGATTCGGTTCCGGTAATGGTAGTCTCGGATAATTGGGTAAAGAAACACAAATTTGTATTTAACGCCGATCATCGAGGGTCTAGATTTATGCAGCTACATGCAACAACAAAGCTAGGCGAGGTTGAAAATTTGGTTCTCGATGACTACGAACTCAATGTGTTGAGCCATCGGGTAAAGCTGAGCTACATGTTATCGAACAAGGCTATGAAAAATATGTCTCCTGGTACTCCACCAATTTATTTATCCAACCACCCGGCAGCTGGAATCTTTTATAAGCCTAGTCAAAGTCGAGAGACTACAACTCTGTGCGGAGTTTACGGATCTGTACGAAATTAGTCGGACGGATGGATCGAGAAGGGAGATGAAACGACAAATCAGTCCTGACTCAACATCAGACGGATCGAGAGGGAAGATGAAACGACAAATCAGTCCCGACTCAACATTAGACTCAAGCTTTCATGGTGTATGCATTGATTATAGTGAAAATATCGAAGCAGCAGATGAAGCTGCCGAAAAAGTGAATGTAGCTGACAGAGAAGCAGACGACGAAGAAGAAGATGATGAATTTTCAAGCCGATTTGATGTTTTCGACGATTCCGATGGTGAGTCATCGGATGACGGAAATTTCACTGTATACGGCAAGCCGCTGGAAAAAAACGAGGATTCACCAAATCTGACTCCAAAGAAGAGTCCTCACAACAGTGAGACGACCGGATCAATAGGGAATTCGGCAGCTGTAACGACCGGCGCAAAAGGAACTTCGGAAGCTTTAAGTTTGCAGATGTCTTCCCTACACCTAGCTGTAGGACAACGATACAGGAGCAAAGACGCGTTGGAGCTTGTAGTAAAACTTCTTGCAGTAAGGGATGGATTTGATTTTAGGGTACCAAAATCAAATAAGAATGTAGTGGTTATCAAGTGCTGGTTGGATGATTGTTTTTTGAAAGTTCGTGCATCTACAAAGGATGTTGATGAGCCAGATTTTTATGTTCGTATATACGATTCGGAACACACATGTTCTGTGATGGAACGTTCTCGTCGATCGCGACAATCAACATATAAAATTATGGGAGATCTTTACAGAGACTATCTTGGTGACGTTGGTCCGTCCGTTAAACCTAAAAGCGTCGGAGTACTCATAAATAAGATATTTTGTATAAAGGTAAGAGATTGTATGCGGCCGACTTATATAGTGTTTTATGGTTGACTTATTGCTGTATTATAGTTACATTATGGCGGATTTATTATATATACATATGGCTGACTTATAGTTACTTTATGGTGGAGTTAGGTATATATTTCGGCTGATTTATTACTATGCTGGTTTCAGTAGATGGATTACTGGGCTGCTAAGGCACACAAGGCTGCTCGATCAGGGGACTCCTGAGAGTAGTTTCCAAGAATTGCCTTCTTATATATACATGATAAAACGGGCAAATCTGAGTACAGTCGCAAAACTCCAAATTGATGAGTGTGCAAGATTCAGATGTGTTCATTTCTTTTGGTGCGAGTGTTGCTGGGTTTGAATTCATGCGCAAAGTTATTGTTGTCGACGGTACATTTCTACATGGTAGTTACAAAGGGACGCTCCTAACAGCGCTAGCTCAGGATGGTAATTTTCAGATTTTCCCGATAGCTTTCGGTGTTGTTGACACCGAAAATGATGAGTCTTGGCGGTGGTTTTTTACGCAACTCAAAGTTGTTATTCCTGACGATCGGAATCTTGTTATATTATCGGACAGACATAAGTCAATAGGGAAAGCAATTGGCGAGGTGTATCCGTCAGCTTCTCGTGGAATTTGCACTTACCATCTGTATAAGAATATTGTTGTGAAATTCAAAGGAAAACATATGTTCCGTCTGGTGAAACAGGCGGCAAGGTGTTTTAGGACTGCTGATTTCAGTGCTGCGTTCAATGAAATTGCAGAGAAACATCTTGAACTGCATGGATACCTCCAAAAAGTTGATGTCAAACTGTGGGTGCGTGTTCATTTTCAGGGTAACAGATACAATTTAATGACTTCGAATATAGCGGAATCAATGAACAATGCACTGTCAGGTGCTAGAAGTCTTCCCATAGTTCGACTGTTAGAAGCGATTCGGCTTATGATGACTAGATGGTTTGCTGAACGCAGAGAGGATGCAAACTCGCAGCACACAACGCTCTCACGCGGTGTTGAAAAACTGTTACAGGTAACTCAGTTGTAATCGTTTACATAAGTCAGACATTATTTTCATAAATCAGCCTTAACGTCATTTGTTTATTTTTTCTCAACTAGCGCCGTGTCTCCGCAGCAAGACTTTTGGATGTACAACCGATTGATGCTTCACGTGTAGAGGTCACAAATGGAACTCATACTTTGGTGGAGGTTGTAAATGTACATACAAATAGCTGCACTTACCGTCGTTTCAACCACGAAAAAATACCATACATCCATGCAATCGCAGCTGCAGAGCATATGGGTGTGTCTCGTATAGGCCTGTGAAGTCCTCACTACACGACCGGCCATTTGGTTAGAGCATACGCTGATCCAATCATGTCTTCAGATACGGCGATACCTTTTCCTCAACCTATAATTAACCAACCGTGTCTACCTCCGATTGTTGTAAACCCGCCAGGAAGGCCCAAGAAAATTAGGATTAAATCATCGTTGAAAGTTGCTATTGGAAATAAACACCCTAGGAAGCAACACGCATGTTCAAGATGTAATCAAGTTGGACATAATTCAACGACTTGTCCAGCGTAGTATTGTTGGGATGTTCATGTTGCAATCGTGACATATCATGTCAAAATGTTTTTAATTGTTTTACAAATCAGTCTTCCATAAATCAACCTTCCATAAATCAGCCGTGATGTGTGTTATAACTAATTCAGAATATATAATGATCGGTTTATTTGGTTGAGTTATTATAATGACCTGACCGACTTAACATATTTGTAATTTTCCATTAGATAACGGAAATTCATTTGTGGTTTGGCTGAGTTATTTATCGATTTGGCTGAGTTAACGCATTTACCGGCTGAGTTATTTGTTAAATTACAGCCACGAAACCATTGCAAAAGTAATAAGAAATAACTTAGAAATAACTTATGAAGACAACATCAGAATACATAAACTACTAGGAAATTCAAAAACATTAAACTACGTAATAGCGTTCTTTATTCATCATCTGAGCTCGTATCCTCCGAGACCCCAAATTCATCGCAATCGAACTCTGTCACCTTGCATGCGCCCATCGCCATACCCACCATATTGTACTCCTCCTCCACCATACGGATCTCTTCGTCGATGTTAAATCCAGGCTTCTTCACTCTCTCTAACATATTTCGTTCCGCTAGCTTCTGGATGAATTTTTTATCCAACTCGTGTGCTTCTTCTTCTCTCTCTAATTATGTCCTTTATGATATCAATTACCTTTTTCAACATTTGTGCTCCGCTCATCACCTTCACACGATAATCATCTGCAACAGACTTGCTCTTCTTTGAACCAGAACCGGAACCGGATGCGTCCATTTACCACAGTTGATGTATTGCCTGAAATGAAAATGGGTTTGTAAAAGGTTTAGGTGCACGAAAGAGAGAAAAAATCAGAAGTAATTATGTAGAGTGCGAAAAAGTCGCTTCTAGAACGACACGACGTTTCGGATGCTTCGCTTGGGAAGAGAAAAAATTAAGAACTTTGGAAGTGTATATATTACCTTTTCGTGAATCGTATTTCCAATTTAGTCAATATTCTCATTATTATTTACTGTAATAATCAATTTTTATTTAATCAGGTTATTATTTTGACAATAATGAAGTTTTACAAATATATCTTTCTAATATGATTTTAATTTTCTCATATACATCATCGTCAAATGAATTAGTTATATTTTATTCGGATGCGACGTTTTTATTTTAACATAATTATTAAATATATTTATTTTCATAACTCATCATGTACATTACTTCAATAAACAGCCGTCAAGGTCTTATAACTCAGCCGGAAGAATTATAACTCATCCATAATATATACTTTTGACATAAAACAGTCCATAAAACTTCAATATATGAACAAATAACATATAAAGCAAAATAGCCTATAGAAATCCATTGGTGTTTTTTATGTTTAAAAAAGAAAATTGAAGTAAGAGATATGGTTAAGCAGTGTGATATGAAAGGCTGTATGCAACTCATTTATTTACCACGAAAAGGTGTATATGGGTACAGATATATGTAACTTCCATCATGAGTCTATAAGTCTATTCGCTATAATTACTGAGGATTTGCATCGATTTGGAAAAAAGAGAAAATCAATAGCTTTAACCGCCTATAATGCTTTCCGTATATTGTGTATATAACACTTTGTCTCTATTCTCATTAAAATATTTTCAATATTATAATCAATTTTTATTTAATCGGGTTATTATTTTGTTCACGATAGGTCAGACCGGAAATTATTATAACGAAAGGCTGAGTTAAATCATAATAATTTGTGGTATTATTGATTTACTCTGCTCCGTTTTATGGTTGCTGAGTTACTCTGTTTTCACGGTTGAGTACTCTGTTTTACGGCCGAGATATTTTTTTAAATTACAACCCATTTTGTTAAGAAACAACATAGACATAAGAAAGATTGACCTAAAACAAACCCTAAACATAAACATAAACTGCAACTGATGTAAACAAGTTTAACAAACATTGAAACACTAATAGCCAAGGAACAACATTGAATTTGTTTCCTTTGCTTTACCAGCTAGTAGGTAAGCAATGCCAATCGTCAGAAAACAAAGCCAGACAAAGCACACTTTCAACCACACTTTGCACTTGCCGATTTCACGTTTACTCAACTTTACATCATATCGCAGTTCTTGTAAAACAGCACTTACCTCTGACTTAACGTTTGTGATATCATTTACCAAAATTTCCAGTTTTGGTAATGCATCTTCAACCTCTTCATACACCCCATCCTCAACCCACTTAAATAAGTGACCCTATTTCATAACAAATAAAGGAGATTGAATAAAGCAACAATAACACACATAAACATCAAGAACCAAAATAATCTACTTACATCTTTTTTATTTGTCCACGAGTTTGCATCTTTCTTACTTTCGCAACGGAAGAACGGTCTGCCAGGATTGTCTTGAGTTTTCGCTGTAAAAATCGTAACACCTAATCCACACACACACTTCGACGGCAATCCACGGTCTCTGAGTACGACTGATGACTCGGAACAAGAACTCATTTTTTAGTTGAGACGAATAGAGAAATCAAAAAAATTAATCGACGAAATTGAGAGTACTTTTTCTTAGGTTTTGAATTGGGACTTTTTTTTTTTTGAGTTGGTAGTGAATATTTGTTTGGGGATGTGTTGAATTATTTTTGTCGTTTCTTTGCAGTAAAAGCGTGTATATTGGGAAACGCAATTCATCATTACGTGTCTATCCGCATAGTCAATTCAGTAATTATCACGTTTGAACAGTGGTCTGACTGAGTTATTATCTTAAGTCGGCTGAGTTATTATTCCAAAATAATAATCAATTAAGTTTTATTTTAAATTTTTAAATACAATTCTTATATTCATGTTCATTATACTATTGACAATAGATGTACAATCATTCACTACCAAGGAAATATCATGAAGGAAAGTATAATTCGTGAAACTGTCCAAGTAAAGCACAAAAGGGTTTGACAATGTAAGGGTTTATGGTTTAGGGTTAGGATATGTGTTATATCGTTTTGGTGGATAGGTTTGAAAATGCACAAACATGAGGTAACTTAGTGATATTTATCAGGTAAACTTCATAGAAATGGCAATTCTAACTTAGTTTGTACATGAAAGTGTAAAATACTCACATTTACTGAATTCGTGGTTTGCCTGAGTTATCGTAACGAGACGGCTGAGTTAACCTTTATCGAAGGAATCGACTAACATGCGTTATATTGAGAGAATCTGTTGCTCGATATTGTTCAGAGAACAAAAGTTCCTATTGGGATTTGTGAAGCGGATCGAGTTTTCGTTTGGGGAATAGGGAAATTTTTTGAATTTTTATTTTCTTTGCAGGAAAAGCGTGTTTATGGGGAACAACAACACCAAGATCATTAAGGCCATGTTCGTTTTTTAATCTGGATGTTGCATCTATATCTAGCATCTAGCTGCAACATTCAGATGCAACATCTAGATATTGTTCGTTTTTTTAACTAACATTTACATCTGGATGCAGCATTGGGATGCAATATTGTTTGTTTTTGAATTTATCAAAAAATCTGAATGCAAATTATTATTTATGACAAAAAAATGTTTCAATTAATTTTTTATTTATTTATAGTTATACTAGTACAAAATATATAAAAATAATAATTAAATATCAAGTTTAGATTTAAAATTTTAATAAAAATATAAATTTTAATAATTGTAATATCAAAATTTTGGCGAAAAATATGGATTTACAGATTTAAAGGAAAAATGTGGAATTATAGTTTGGCGGAAAAATACAGATTTGTAGTTTTCGCAGGAAAACATAGATTTGCGGTTTTAGTGGGAAAATGCGGATTTGCAGTTTTGGCGGGAAAATATAGATTTACGGTTTTGGCGGGAAAACACGGATTTGTGATTTTGGCGGGAAAATGCAGATTGCGGTTTTGGCAGGAAAATTACGGATTTACAGTTTTGGTGACAAAAACATGGATATATGTTTTTGAAAGAAAAATACATATTTGCGGTTTTGGCATAAAATGTGAATCTGCGGTTTTGCAAAAAAATAGGAATTTATGATTTTTGCGGGAAATGCGAATTTGCAATTTAGATTGAAAAACGTGGATTTACGGTTTTGGCGGAAAAATGTGGAGATTTTGGCGGAAAAATGTGGAGATTTTGGCGGAAATCCCCGAATTTACAGTTTTTGCGGGAAAATGCAGATTTGCAGTTTTGACGGGAAATTATTATTATTTGGAATTTATTATTACGACTGAGTTACGGAGTTGTTACTGTAAATCAGCAAAAAAAAAAAGTTGAATATTAACTAAAAGCATCGTAACTCAACCTTAATATGTAGTTTTGACTTCAAACATTATAGAAAATCGTCTTACTACTGCATCACCGGGAGAACGAGAAAATACTACATTTCCTATGTGGTGTTTCCAATATTTTCAATATTCTCATTAATATATTCTCAATGTTAAAGTCATTTTTTATTTAATCGCGTTATTATTCCGACACTAATAAAGTTTTACGACTACTTCAATAAATTATAACTCAGCCACAATACTTAAATAAAACAGTCACAAATGGGTGTAATATAAGTCAGCCAAAACTATCATAACTCAGCCGTACTACTACTGTTACGGTACCAAAATACAACAATCGAATTAAAAAGCAATAAAAACTCGATATGGGTTAACACAGTAGTAATCCGCAGATCAGTACCCCAATTTCTCCCAATTCATCTCTGTCACCTTGAAAGCTTCCTTCTCCCTACCCGCCAACTTCACCTCCTCACGCGACGGATCTCTTCCTTCAGGTTTAATCCACGTTTATCCAACGTCTCTAACAGATCAAGTTCCGCTATCTTCTCATGGTATATGATATCTAACCGGTGTGCTTCTTCTGTCTCCCTCATTGTTGATTTCACCATATTGATTATCGCTTTGAACCTTGTTTCTCGTTCAAACATCGCCACCCTCGCATCATGTTCACCATACTTTCTTTTCTTCGAACCAGAACCGGAACCGGATGCGTCCATTTACCACAGTTGATGTATTGCCTGAAACAAAAATGGGTTTGTAAAAGGGTTAGGTGCACGAAAGAGAGAAAATCAGAAGTACTTATGTAGAGTGCGAAAACGTCGCTTCTAGAACGACACGACGTTTCGGATGCTTCGCTTGGGAAGAGAAAAAATTAAGAACTTTGGAAGTGCATATATTAGCTTTTCCTGAATCGTGTTTCCAATTTAGTCAATATTCTCATTATTATTTACTGTAATAATCAATTTTTATTTAATCGGGTTATTATTTTGACACTAATGAAGTTTTACAAATATATCTTTCTAATATAAGTCTATTCGCTATAAATACTAAGGATTTGCATCGCTTAGGGAAAAGAGTTATTACGTGGCTGAGTTATTATCTTAAGTCGGCTGAGTTATTATTTCAAAATAATAATCAATTAAGTTTTATTTTAAATTTTTAAATACAATTCTTATATTCATGTTCATTATACTATTCACAATAGATGTACAGTCATTCACTACCAAGGAAATATCATGAAAGAAAGTATAATTCGTGAAACTGTCCAAGTAAAGCACAAAAGAGTTTGACAATGTAAGGGTTTATGGTTTAGGGTTAGGATATGTGTTATATCGTTTTGCTGGATAAGTTTGAAAATGCACAAACATGAGGTACCTTAGTGATATTTATCAGGTAATCTTCATAGAAATGGCAATTCTAACTTAGTTTGTACATGAAAGTGTAAAATACTCACATTTACTGAATTCGTGGTTTGCCTGAGTTATCGTAACGAGACAGCTGAGTTAACCTTTGTCGAAGGAATCGACTAACATGTGTTATATTGAGAGAATCAGTTGGTCGATATTGTTCACAGAACAAAAGTTCTTATTGGGATTTGTGAAGCGGATCGAGTTTTCGTTTGGGGAATAGGGGAATTTTTTGAATTTTTATTTTCTTTGCAGGAAAAACGTGTTTATGGGGAACAACAATCCCAAGATGATTAAGCGTCCACACGCATAATAAACTCACTGCACTGGAGTAATTAGTACATCATTGTAGAATAAAATAAAATAAAAAGTTTAATTCAGAATAATAAAAAAAAAATTTCAAAATTTATTGAATTCATGGTCTGGCTGAGTTATTATCTTAACTCGAAGGAATCGAGTAACATATGTTATATTGAGAGAATCTGTTGGTGTGGTTGAGTTATCACAACTATACGGTTGCGGTCTAATTTGGTAATTCCACAATGAACCTTCACCTTATCGATGATGTGGCATCCGTCTACAACGTTTGAAAACGTAATCGTTGCCTGCATTATGATATTGATGAATTCGTGTTATGGCTGAGCTATCATAATGAATTCGCTGTTTGGCTGAGTTATCATACCGAACTCGCTGATTATACGTAGACACGCAAGAATCGTGTTTCGACCCTATCGTTTTAACGGCTGAGATATAATTAATTTAATAAACCAATATTGTTTAATGACTTAATTATCAAAGCATTACGGCTGAGTGAACTACCACAAATGTTAATTTAATAAACCAATAGTCATTTGTGAAAAGACATGGGTGAACTAACACATATGTTTATTTTCAGATACATTCCCTTAAATTGTCAAAAATAAAAATAACCTAATTCACTAAACATGTCTGACAAATCTTTCCACACTATCATATTCATCCATTCGGGCTTATCGCCCAAACTACGTAATTTGTACTTGATATCTTGAATTTCTATTACGTATACTTGTCGAGCCGTCAAGTTAAACTGCCTCCAAACCGTTAATGTATGTCTCGGATCCCACGTGTATTTACACTACACATAAAAAAAAAATATTGATTCATAAGAGTCAAAATAAGTTTTTAGTTTGCTTACTATCAAGGGAAATATCGGTGCTTACCGCGAGTGTGAAAAACCATTTTTTCTTATAATGGAATGGAATGTTACGATAAGTCGGCCACGCATGCACCCAATTGTTTTTCAGGATCTCCTTGAAGGCGACAGATAATGTGACCTCAAACTCTTCATACGTGTTAGAAGTCTTGTCAACATTGAAATTAAACCCACTACCAGGGTTTAGAACGGGAAGATTCTCACGACCAGCAGCGTTTAGGATCGCTTCAACCTCTTTCTCAAACTGATTGTCGATGGAAGGAACAACGTCCATGTCGAGAAGAAGTTGTAACACAGATAAAAATAGAGAAAATGAGATACAATATGAGACAGGGAGAATAAGATCCGAATATGAGATGAAAAGTTAGGGTAATCTAATATAAATAGAGAACTAACAGAGAGGAAGGCGAAAGGTTACGTTTGTAAATTATGTTTACGAGGCAAATTTCCTTTTCACAGAATAGGAAAGGTTGCGTATATATCACATGGTGATTATTTTCATGTCTGATTTCTCATAATCATTTGAGAAAGTACATGGGTGAACTAACACATATGATTATTTTCAGATCATTACAATAAAATTTCATTTTCAATAACCTAAATCCAAAAAAAGGTACAAGAAATCTTTCCACACTTTTTTATCCATCCAGTCGGGCTTATCGACAAAGAAGTATCTTCTACGCCTCCAAATGAGGCTTCTAATCTCTTCTCTGTATACTTCTCGAGCTACCAAGTTAAACTGCTGTTTGGCTGCGTCTACACATCAAATAATTAAATAAACAATTTATAAATAAATAAAAATATACTATTATTCATAAGAGATAAAATAAGTTTTTAGTTTTCTTAATATGAAGGGAAATCTCCGTGCTTACCGCGAGTGTTAAAAACCATTGTTTCCTATAATGAAATGGAATGAAGCGATAAGTCGGCCACACATGCACCCAATTGTCTTTCAGGATATTTGGGATGGCGCAATATAGTTTGAAATTGAACTCTTTAAACGTGGCAGAGGTTTTGTCAACATTGATACCAAAACCACCACCAGGGTTTAGAAGGGGGAGATTCTCACAATCAGCAGCGTATAGGATCGCTTTAACATCTCCGTGAAACTGACTTCTGATTTGAGGAACAACTTTCATGTCAATAAGAAGATGTAACAGAAAGAAATAGTGAAAATGACAAACAATATGAGGGTAATCTGATATAAATAGAGAAAATACGGAGAGGAATGCGAAAGGTTGCGTGTGTTAACCGATGGTTTCGTGCTAAAGTTTGTTAACCTTTGTTTTGGCAGCAAATATCTGAGTTATATTGTTAACTAATGTACTACTAATGCTTCATGGCTAATTTATCGATTCATTGTGGCTGAGCTATATTGTTAACTAATGTTCATTCATTTATTAATAATACTTAATGGTTGATTCATAAATGCATTACTGCTGATTTATATTGTTAATTGAAGTACTAATAATGCGTACTGGCTGAGTTAAATATAAGGGACTCTTAATAAACATTCCTAGAAATAAAACATAAAATTACATATTGTTTGCCTCCTTAATTAATAAATCCCTCGTATAATTTAGGTTCCTCCGCCAGTATATCTGCTCCCATCTTAACCCGTAAACCCTGAATGTTCCCATCACAGAGGTCATCGAATGTAACACCAAGCGCGAGACATTCAATGTATTTTAGCGCATACACACCGCAGTCTCCGGGACACTCGTTTTGAGGCACATTCTTTGGACTCACCATCTGAGAGTAAACTACTTGCAGCTACTATAAGATCGTACGGGGAGAGGAAATACATCGTTCAGCATGACGGAATCATTTTCCTAAACGGCCTACAAGCTTCACGAATTTGTGATTCCTTCTCCGGATCCACAATGCTATCGTAGCAATCAATGTGGCCACGAATCAGGTCCACGTCCAGCGCCAACCAATGATTACCTCCGGTTTGTACAACGAAATACACATGCCAAACATCAGTCAGCCACATCTTACGAGACTGTTGATCTTCCGGATACAAACCTCTGGCTAAAGCTTCATAGTTGGTCCCGTTAAACTTGAAGTGCTTAGGTCTCATTTTGAACTGAGGGTAATCATGGATCATGGCAGCTGTGAAGTACTGATCTATAAACGCAATACCGTTGGTATGATATGGGCAGGGTTCTGTAATCAACCTACGTCTGAGTACTCTCAGGTACGCACTGATATGCTGGAATAAAAAAGCATAACTCTAGTCATAATGTATAATACGTCTATCTCAGCCCTAACGTATAAAAATTATTAGTATAACACAGCCGAAATAAATCACAAGTCTTATATTACTTCGAAAAATTATAACTCAGCCATAATGTATAATAAGTCATATAATAACTCAGCCATAAAACTTACAGATTCATCCAGCCATCCATACGTTGGCTCTGACCACGCCTTTCGCGGCGAAATGATGACCCTATAGAACTCACGAGGGTCTTTAGTCTTTCCCAATTTGATGCCCTTGACAGACAAACACAAGTCAATATGTTAAAACATTGTTAACAAGAAGCTGTAATTAACCAATTAATGAACAAGATCATACTTCATTGGTGCTAGGTGTTCTGTCAGTTTCAGTAATCTATCCGGATCAACAGGTGCCATAGGATCATATATTGCGGATGAAGGTTCACAGTTCTTCCTCATGCATTTCAGTTCGTCGTCTCTAATATGAGGAAAAACACTTGTTGGCTTATCTTTTAGTTTACTCGTATCTTTCCCCTTAATGGACAGCTTAACACTCTGATTCCTGAGATCACTTATCAATTTAAGCCTTAGCTGTTCATCCTCATCATCCTCAGACTCAGGTATCATGTGCATGTCGTCCTCCATAACATCAAGTGTGGTATCTCCTACTTCTTCATCATTATTGTCTTTTCCATCATCATCACCAGCTTTTTCATCAAGTATCTTCAGCGGTTCATCATCACCAGCTTTTACATCAGTTATCTCAGCCACACCATCATCTTTAGTAGAAACGGTTTCACCAGCTATTTTAGAAACTGATTCAGAAACTGCTTCAGCAGCTAAACTATGCAGTGCATCATCAGCTGATGTAAACTCTTCTTCATTCCGCTCTGTAATGACAGTTAATTTGTTCACATTTTCAGTCTTTCTAGGTCTTCCCCTAACCTTTTTTTCGGTTTCCCCTCCAATGCTTGCTTATCCTTTAAAGCTTTATTGGCATCTGCTTTTGCTTTTTTTCCTGTGATGCTGTCTTTGTCTTCTTATTTCTCAAATTTACAGGAGACCGCACAAAACCATCATGCTTCTTACCATCATCTTTCGCAACAGCTACCTCAATGAGATTATCAGTATCAGCCACTTCCATATTCGTAGTCAGGTTCTTATGAACATTCTTAATAGTTTTGGCATCCTTCCTCTGTATAACATTTACAAATAAAATAAGATAACTCAGTCATAATGACTTTTTAATTCAGCCGATATAATGATAAATCAGTCGTAGGTATGGCACTGTCAGCTTACCAGAGGATGACTACTTGCAGATTTCATAGGTGGCGCTGGAAAGGTAGACGGGGATGGGTCGACGGGATCTTTTCCCTGAGTGGATGTGTCGACGGGTACGGCTGATTTTTTAACCACAGTGGATGGGTCGACGGGTGTGGATGAATTAACAGCCAACAGATCCTGGAGACAGAAAATGTTTGAATCTTTCCACTTGTTCAACTCTTTCAATTCACTCTCCACCTTCTCTAGCTGTGAAGACATGTCGTTTATGCTTGTAGCAAGATTATCAATTCTTGAGCTGAAATTAGCCTCCATATCCATAACGAGTTTTCTAAGCGACACATTATCTGCCTCCTCATTAAAATCCTGCAACACATGATACACAAAAAAACTCATAACCAAGCTAACCAAACTAACCAAACATTAAATATCAACATGATATACCATATCAATTACCTTTGCTTCATCATTCTTATTCCCGACAGATTCATCAAAATCAACATCCTTCTCCTTCAAGCCATTATGTTTCTTTGCGATATGATGAGAATCATCCAAATCAGCTGGTTTTTTCTTCTTCTTCTTATTATTCTCAATCATCTTTTCAGGCATCTTCTGATCGCAGAAGCCTGGGAAAAACCTCTCATCATATATGTCTTGGATCAGATTATCAAGTTCTTGGTCTTCTGGTTGATCAGGCCACTCATGATATAGATCTCTATCATTTCTAATAATCATATGCATCACACGCACCTACAACATAAGATATAATAAACAATAATCATCGTAAACCATAACTCAGCCATCAATTGTGATACAACTCAGTCATTTATGGTCCATAACTCAGTCACATTTAATTATAACTCAGCTATCAATTAACAATAACTCAACCGTCAATGACTCATAATAATATATAACTCAGTTTAAATCTTACATTTTCATTTTTTTCGATTTCTTCATCAATGACAGGACCCAAATCTCTTCGTGTGTGGTTTCCCTTCCATCGCAATAGAGGACTCATATCCCCGTCGGATGGGTTACCAAAAAGTGCTCCAAAGCATGTGATAGATTCATAAGTCCATGCTTGTAACGCGTACACCAGACCGTTGACGGTGTACGTCCTTCCGGTAGGACTAATGGTCTTGATAGACCAAACAAGAGACTGAAATGCTACCCGACCCCATGGATAATTATTCAAGGCTTCATCATCAAAAACTCTTTTAGCAGATTCCAACGGTATTCTAGAGTTGTGATGAAGTCCATGGATACCAATTGCTAACAGGAACAACCGCCCCATCCATTTACGCCTAATGTCTTGTGGTGGCCATGTCCGGCATTTACCTAATCCATTAATAAGCTCATCTAAAGTGGGACCTTCTCCAGCAGGCACATTCAACTCTATGAAAAACGCTCTGTAAGCAGCTTCAGGTTCAAATGGCTCTGTAGGCAACGGATGTATGTTCAAACCCGTGACATGCTCAAACTCATTCAACCCAAATCTGATAAGTTGACCACCAATGAGAAACCAAACCTCATTCTTTCTTACTCTTAACTGTCTGCATAGAAGGTAGTGGACAGTTTTACCAGACCATATAATGGTTCTCTCAAAGATTTTGGCTGCTATTCCAGTTGGGTGCTCCTTAATTTCATTCCACACAGTTTCACCTACGGACTCTCTGATTGTATCTATATATTTGAGTAGAACACTGTGGTTAATAACTTAATATCTTTATTATCCAGATTAGACTGCCCTTCCGCATACAGTCTTCGTGGGTAATTCCTTGGTTCATCCATCTGATAAGAAGATTACATAAAACAGAGTATAGTTATATCAAACAGAGTAATCACAACCGAAACATTGAGATAGTATAACTCAACCGTATACTAAATATTAACTCAGCCGAAACATAAACAAATTCAGCCACAGATGCATCATCGATAAAATCAGGACATATAAAGAAACTCATCGACATATACTAATATAAACCATAAATTAGCCCTAACACAACCCGTAACTCAGTCGTAATAAACCAGACACTAAATCCAGTAGATCTATCAAATCAGCCACAACGACGGCGGAAATCAGCCGTAATAATCACCGATAAAAAGCCACATATTGGTATATCAACCATAAATTATCCCTAACACAACTCGTAACAGTCGTAATAAACCAGACACCAAATCTAGTAGATCTATCAAATCAGCCACAATGACGGCGGAAAACAGCCGTAATAATCACCGATTTCAACTCTTAGTATCACCGCTAGATGTTTCATATGACGGTTTAAACTCAAAGAGAGATATTCAAACTTACCGAGTGATGAAAGCAGAGATTTTTACGCAAGTTTAGGAAGATGAATAAACCCCGTTGAAACTGAGACGAAATGCGACGGAGATACGGCCGGAAAAGATGAAATTTCGGTCGACTTAGGGTTTAAGGTTCGTCACCGGAAAGAAAAGGAGAGAAATTTTTTCGCCTCCGTCGAGTGAACAGTTGCTAAAAATGATGGACGCTTCAGTTTCCCCTTGAATTGCGACGAATTAGTGACGTGGATATTAATTTCTACTTAATTTTACTTTGTAGTTCAAACAAAAAAAAATTAAACAAGGGTGTTAATAGTAATTTTACAGGGACGGAAAACATACGAGTTATTTTCAAAAAATGTATCCCACGATAGCAATAAACGAACCTTTGTAGCACATCTAAATCAATCTTTCTTTCTAATATTCATTCCATAACTACATTTATATATTCATATGATATAATATAAATTAATTTTTTTACCAAATATAATATAAATTAATCTATTAAACCAATATTATACATCCAGTCTTTCTATCAATTATTCTATATTTTTATTATTAAAAATCAATGAATTATAAAAAAAATTCTAATTCAATATTTTTTTAAATTTATGTAAAGAGGGATGGTAATATTAATAGTGTAAGAGTAGACCGTAATTAATATTACTGTATTTAAATGTTACTATCTTAAAAGATTAATCATTTTCTTTAACTTGTAAAAGGTAATAAACCAAATTCAACAAAAAAAAAAGATTTTATTTTTCCTCCCAAGAGTAATTTTAATGTGATAGTTTTTTTTTTTTTTTTTGCTGTGTGGTAAAAGTAAGAAGTAAGAATATACGAGAGGACCATATTTAAAATTTTATTTTCCAAAATTTTTAATTTCTTTCTTCAAATTTAAAAAACTATTAGACCGAATTCAACATAATTTTTTTTAAAAAAAAATTTCACTAATTTTGGTGTGTTAATTTTCTCTTTGTTATCTTGGTAATAGTAAAAGTCTAGGAGAGGACCATATTTAAGATGCTATTATCCTATAAGATTAACTTCTTTCTTAAAATTGAAGAAAAAATATTAGACCATATTTATTTTCTTTTACTTGGAAATGAAAAGATTTTAGTTTTTTTTCGGTAAGTGTAATTTTGACTTGCGTATTAGTTTCTCTAAGGATATCTTGGTAATAGTATGAATCTATGAGAAGACCATATTAAGATGTTATTATGTTTAATATTAATATCTTTCTTTAAATCGAGTAATATTATATTGCATTTAACACAAAAATGAAAAGATTTTAGTTTTTCCCCTAAGTGTAATTATGACTTGACGCAGTTTTTTTAAGGATATTTTGGTAATAGTAAGAATCTATGAGAAAAAACATATTTAAATATTATTATGCTAAATATTCATCTCTTTACTTAAAACAAATAAAAATATTAGATAAAATTCAATACAATAACGAAAATATTTTAAGTTTTTTCTAAGTGTAATTTTTATGTGTTAATTTCCTTTGGTTTTTTTAGTAATAGTAAAAATATACGAAAGGATTATTAAGATATTATTATCTTATAAGATTAATCTTTTTTAAAAATGGAAGAAAATGTATTATACTGGATTTAACACAAAAATGAAAAGATTGTTTTTTCTCTTAGGGTAAGTTTGACGTGTTACTTTCTTAGGGCTCTTTTGGTAATAGTAACAATCTACGAAGATTGTATTTAAAATATTAACATCTTAAAAGAGTAATCTCTGTTAAATTGAAGAAAAATGTATTAAACCGCATTTTACATAAAAAAAAAAAAAAAAATTCCCTTAAAAGTGGCTTGGATGTGTGAGTCTCGCCCATGGGATCCATTTTTTTCTATCCAGACATTAATTTAATCACATCCATATATTATTGACTAAACTGATTGGGTTTAGATAAAATCAGAGAGCCAATAATAAAAGATTTTGCCCGGTTAATGGGTTTTATCCCATGTTTGAAATTGTGGGTGCATAAGCCATCTGGTGGCTGCAAAATCGTGATGCAGTGGTGCGCCGTGACAAATTGGACAAAATCGGAAGCATTATACGGCTGACCAATTTTTGACAATTGTGACCAAGATTTAATGAATATTGTCGTGTTTTAAGGTTAAAGTGTATCTAAAAACATATCTAAAAAGTAACATGATATTTTAAAAACTGATATTTAATTCATTGTCAACTCACCATCATCAAAATTAAGGAAAACTTACATATTCTTTTGCAAATTTATCTGATCTCTCCCAAGCAAGCTCGCTATGAAAAGATTTTTAGTTTTATCATTTTCAATGTTGTATGTCGTCGACGATCTGAGTGGAAGTGGCTATGATGCTGATCTAAACGAAACTCGGTTGTGTTATGTAGAAGACGACAATGGAAGATAGAGAAACACTTTGCATTCCTTTGACCAAGATTTTGCTTCTCTTCAATGATGTTAATCTCTAAGCTGATTTAACAACAATAGCGATCCAAATGAGAATTCATTTGACATAGAGTGTCATCACGATTGCAACCAAAATAAGCGAAATCGACTTCGAAACTTAGGAGAATGAGCTCGGCTAAGAGAGGTAACAAGAACGCTGCAAAAACAATCTCCATGGAGGAATAGGATGAATTTAGAGTTGGCAGAAGAGAAGAAGAAGTGGCTGATGTGGATAAATGTTTAAAAAAAAATAAACTAATATTTTAATTAATTAGTAAATAAAAATCTAATTTGATGCAAATTAGAAGAAAATAATAATTATCTTTTGTATCTAATATGTTATTAGATATTTCTATGAAACTTAAATAAATTTATGTATAAAAACTTTTTATTTTGCTGTATTACATATGACAATGTTTAAAATTAAAATTGTTTACACATTCTTCTCCATCTGGCGGCTGCAAAAGCAGTGATGCACTTTGACAAATTGGACCAAATCAGAAGCATTATACGGCTAACCAATTTTTGACAATTGTGGTCGAGGTTTAACGAATATCGCTGCGTTTTAAGGTTAAATTGTAACCAAAAACATATATGAAAAGTAACATGAGTTTTCAAAACTGACCTTTAATTCATCATCAACTCACCATCATCAAAATTAAGAAAACCCACATATTCTCTTGCAAATTTCTCTGATCTCTCCCAAGCAAGCTCATTATAAAAAGATTTTTAGTTTTGTCATTTTCCAGTGGTATGTCGTAAATGATCTGAGCGGAAGTGGCTATGTTGATTCAAACAAAACTCGATTCGGCTATGGCAAAGATGATGATGAAAGATAGAGAATCACTTTCCATTATTTTGAACAAGCTTTGCTTCTCTTCAATGTTGTTAATCTCTTAGCTGATTTAACAACAATCGCGATCCAAACAAAAACTCAATTGACATACTGTCATCACGATTGCAACTAAGATAAGCAAAATCAACTTTGGAACTTAGGAGGATGAACTCGACTAAGTGATATAACAAAAACGCTGCAAAAAAAAAAAAAAAAAAAAAAAAAAAAAAAAAAAAAAAATCCCAAATATGTAGGAATTGGAGGAATTTAGAGTTGGTGGAAGAGGAAAAGAAGTGGCTGATGCGGATAATTTAAAAAATAAAAATAAAAAAAAATATTTTAATTAATTAAAAGTAAATATAAAAATAATTTGATGTGAGTTGGAAGAAATAATAATTATATTGTGTTTTACCTAATATGTTATTAGATATTTATATTTCTATGAAAATTAAACAAATGTATGCATAAAAAACTTTAATTTTGTTGTATAACACATAAAAATGTTTAAAAGTTAAAATTGTTTACATTCTTCCTCATACTCTCTTATTTTTCTCCGATTGCATGTTAACTCACTAGAACCAGATTAATCGAACACGTTATGAATAACAAAATTCTGAACATGTGTTTTATCTAATCCAACAATGTATTAAAATATTTTAATTATTTAAAAACCATATTTCTCAAGAGAGATTTTATTGTTAGAGAAAAATTTTGGACTTAAAATCAATTTTAGGTGGTTAATTATAAGGCAACTTTTAATTAATTGTTCTGTTTCAATAAATAAAATAGGTTTTTAAGAAAATACAATGATTTATAAGTAAAAGTAAATTTTAAAAGATTAGAATAAAAATAAAAAATATTTGAAAAAAAAAATATATATTTGAACATATAAAAGATTATAATAACCTGTGAGAATATATTGTTTTCCTTCTTAAAGAAGTAACAGACTACGTTATTTAAAAAATATCTAAATATTTTATAAGGATTGATTAATATGAAACATATTTTAAATTATATGAACTAAATTGCCTTATATCGTGTTTATATACACCAACTCTCTTACAAATTGAGGAATTCTTTTTTTTAGGTGCAAAATTGCAAATGCAATATTCAAACTCTATTTCTTTTAGCATTTCAAATATTTAGATTTTTAAGATACAATTAATTTTACATATAGACGCAGCATCTAAATGCAAATTCTAAAATGTCCAAACGAACAGCATGGGATTTGAGCTAACCTTCGATAACATTTTCATTTTTGCTATGGGAGAAATTGTAAGTCGAAGTTGGATATTAACATACCAAACGAGGTTTTTTTTTTGGGTCAATTAGGCTCCATAGATTAAATCAACAGTTGGCTGGTTTCCAAGATTCCATGTGGAGCTATGGAATCCAGCAGCTTGTGTAAGATAGGAAAACAAGTAACCCCGTGCACGTGCCCTTTTAGCAAGGGTATCGGCTCGGACATTTAACGACCGCGGAATTTATTCTAGACTAAAAGCATCAAAACCCTCACGGAGTGTACAGAAAAGGTCTAAATCAGATTTAAATAAAGGTCAATCAATAGGATCTGCAGTCATCTTAAGTAAGTCCGAGCAGTCCGTCTCGAAGCGCACCAAAGAAATCATGTTCTCACTAAGGACAGACATGGCCCAAAGGAGACCGTCAAGCTCTGCATATAGTGCTAACAGGCTTTTACGACTCCCTCATTCACTCACCAAGACGCTACCCATATTGTCCTTGAGATACCACCCCAATCCGCTAATTGGGTCAGTCGCAACCCACGAGGTGTCAACCTGGCAAGTCGGGATTGTGAAGGTCTCAGGGAGGTGTCTTGTGGTTACTTTCATGGAGGTGTCCTCCACTTCTTCCCCTTCTTCTTCGTCCTCTCTCTGGTTGGCAGTTCTCCAACTTTCTGCTTCAAGAGTAGCTAGTTGGAGTGTGTCCACCGGGGATTTCTCTACTCCATTGAAAACTTTGTCATTTCTTACTTTCCATATAATACCATATAATCCAAGGGTAAATATATCTTTGTGGTTCAGGGAGGCCCACTCCTTTTGTCTTCCAAAATAAAAAGTTCATACTTTGGTATAAAGATGTACTGGGGAAGCAACCCAGAAGGAACAGAAAATCCAAAAGAGCCCACACCTATAAAGCAGGGGGCATTCAAAGAGTAGATGATTGATCATTTCCTTTAGAGCTCCGCATCTGGGAAAACTTTTTTCCGTGCTTAAATGTCTATAGGCAAGCCGTTGGCAAGTAGCTACACATCCAGTTAGAGCTTATCACATGAAGTGACATAATTTTTCAGGGGCTTTAACTTTCCACACCTGTCTCTGGAGTGGGGTGATATTCGGTTCTAAAACCCGTTGCTCCGCTTGTAGGAGATATGCCCCGGACTTCATGTGTTCCCAAACATAACCATCGAATGTGAAAGTACGAGTACTCCTCAATCCCAAAATAAGGAGAATATCTTTAGAGAGAAAGAGTTCATGTAGAAAGGGTTCATTTCATTCTCCATTGTCATACCTGATACGATGGTGGACTAGCAAATTAGAATCCTTTTATCCGATTGGGATCACACCTCTCGGCATACGAACCAGAGTATCCGAGATCCAACGCTCATTTCACACTTTTGTGTTGCATCCCAAACCAATGGTCCTTCTTAATTCTCGGCTAAAAACCTCTCTTGCCGCTATTATACTATGCCATTTTTTTCCATGCTTTCTATCTATAAATGCTTGGGATCTTTTTTGTCTGTCCTCTTTGTTAAGGTGACATTTCATCATTCAGTTTGTGAATTCGGATTTAAAAAACAAACATTTCAAACGACGTAGAGTCATTTAAAGTCAAGCTAGTCATTTACAAAACGTCAGAAGCAAATGTTATAAACTTATAGCATTTTCACATGTTTCTTAACTCGGCCAGAAATTCTTGGAGGTCCTCAAGCTTTCCATCTGAGAAGTGAGAATCGCAGAAAAAGGAGGAAGATAATTAGACATGGAACACTAACTATTCTAACTCATAAATATTACAATAATGTCAAATTTTGTTACCATAAGGTGTTGCCGAAAACTCTTTTCCATTGTTCTTTAGCCTCTCTACCTTAGCGCTTTCAACAGCATTCATTCTTCTTGTTTTCAGCCTATCAATCCCTGCACGAAGTTCTGATGCCACTTTTGTCATCTCTGCAGAAAAACCGAAGTTTTAGATTCAAGTCGTCTCTAGACAATTCTATGAACAAGCAAACAACAAAGTTCAAATAATAAATTCTAAACTGAAATCAGGAAAATCCCATCAAAACCAATAAGCAGTATATCTCCCGAAGACGGTAAGGAGATTTCATAACTATATTCTAAGTGAGATGAGGACATTAATCAAACTATAGCTAGCAACAAGAAAATGTGGATATGGTCATGTTCAGGAACTAATTGTCTAAAACATAAGCCAACCCGTGCAACGATGTAATCTGGAAACTCATATCCAAATCATCCTCTTGGAGTGAATCCTAAAGATCTCACAATATCAAAGTCTCAATCTTGATTACCTTTGAACATATCATTCACTGATGATTCATAATAAAGCTTTAAAGTTTCATTAATGAACTGTTCATTAGAAACAGAGTTTCTTTCTAAACCCTGGAGCTCCGAGTTAAGCTATACGCTAGCAGCAAGAAATGTGGATATGGTCATGTTCAGGAACTAATTGCTAAAACATAAGCCAACCCGTGCAACGATGTAATCTGGAAACTCATATCTAAATCATATCCTTGGAGTGAATCCTAAAGATTTCAATATATCAAAAGGCTCAATCTTGATTACCTTGGAACATATCATTCACTGATGATTCATCATAAAGCTTCAAAGCTTCATTAACGAGTCTCACAGACTGTTCATTAGAAACAGAGTTTCTTTCTAAAGCCTGGAGCTCCGAGTTAAGCTCAACAGACCTCTTTCCTACCTGAAAAAAAAAATAAAGTCGCCTCATTTAACAAACCAAATCGCAAGAGAACAAAGTATCACAAGACAGAACCTTTTTGTCTCACCAAACTAAGCTTAACCCTTAGAGAATCCAATTCTGCATCCAACTCTTGGTCATTCAACACATGTTGCTCCTCGTCGACATCCTAATGAACAAGAAAGGAGCTTTGAGCAATGAGAGTCATAAAAGTAAAGACAATGGAGAAGAAGAACATAAAAGACTCACATTCTCTGGTAACACAAAGTCTTGAGGAAGTGCAAAAGTGTGTCTAACACAATAAGCTTCCCACATTCCCAAACGGTTGTCCAAAACCGATTGAATCAAACCACGAAGACTATCTATACTCTAAAAGAGATAAAGAGAGTTAAGAAGGAGAAGAAACCGTTTTTGTGATATTAATCAAAATCATTTTTTTTTTAAACTCACTTTTGATAACTCATGTGAGCTTTTGAGAGATTTTGATGCTTCACTGCAAATGTAAGCGTCACAGTTAGAAAGAAAAAAAGAAGAAAGCTTTAAGTTTATTTTAAAGATGAGATTGAGAGAGAGGTTACTTACAGGGAGTAGAAATCGAAAGCTTCGGCAAGAAGGTCGTCGACGGTGTTGAGTGTTGCGTTGATGAAGAGCTGAGGATTCATATTCATTGAATTGAACACTGCTTCGCCTTTACTGCCTTCCATCGTTCTTCTCCAACCCACAAACCCTAATTGCCAACGGTTTGGGGACAATTTGAGGAACAATCCTTCTTGGATTGGATTTGGATTGAATTTTGAATTTTGGAATTTTGGAATTTTTTTTGTAAGTCAAATGACTCAAATCTAATGTTGAATGTCTTCGTCTGAAGCGATGGTGAAGTGATGTCTGTAAGCCTAAATCTATAAGTCACCCCCTCTACTGTACACTCATGTGTCCACATTTCGAAAAACAAAAATCGAACCCAAATTTCAATTTTTGTTAGCTAAATGTTTTAATCCTAAATTTTTTTCCATCAAGTCAATTTAATATCTGAATTAGTTAATAATAATTTTTGATTAATTTTGATATTAAAATGGTTTATTCAACAAAAATTGCAGTTTTTTCTTACTTGAAAAATGTGGATTTTTTTTTAAGCAAAACATTTCAAAATAAATAAATTTTGACTAGTTGAATGATTTTACTTATTTTATTTTAATATCAATATAATTAAAAAAAATTATATAAACTTTTTATTTGATAAAAAGGTAAAAAAATAGCTAATATAAGTCTTTAGAAAAAATTAATATTTTATATTTTAAAATCATTTAAATAGATCAATATTTTGAATTAATAAAATTATATCTAATAATAAATGTTGGCTAATTATTCAATTTTATGTTTTAATTATTGAGTTATTAATTTTTAATATTGGATAAGAAAAAAGTATGATTAAGAATCTTATTTTTTACTAAAAATATACCATGTTAGACATATATTTATATTCTTAAATTTTATATAAAAAATTATAAATCAAATTTCGACAAATTATAATAATAAATAATAATCATATTTATGTTATCTTTTGTATTCATTAATGTTATTACGGAGGATTTACAAATTTTTGTGATTTTTTTTAATTAAAAAACTTTTTGAAAATAGAATTTAAGTGAAAATTAAAAATATGATTTCATCTTTTTGGATAACCCATAAATTTGTACTATCTTTAAATTAATTTGTAATTTTGTATCTTCTTTTTTTCTTAATTTTTTTCGCTCCATCTCATTTTGTTTGATATGTGTTTTTTAGAAAATATTGTTTCAAACTGGGTTTTCAATTTAAAAAATAAACAAAGATTTTATTCTAGATATACCAGAATTTAAAATTTTGAAAATAAAAAAAAAATTTCTATAATCAATAAATAATTTTTAGTGTATAAATATTTTACTTCTATACTAAACACATGCATTCTATTTTATATATATATATATATATATATATATATATTTTTTTTTCTATATATAATTCTGAATTCTTTGTATTATTTTTGTAGTTCACTTATAAATGTATTCTGTATTTAAGATTATATTTTTTTATTTAGAGTTTAGTTTGTTTTGCATTTACCGTTGGATTATTTAAGATTATGTGAAATAGTATATAATGATATTCTATAATATGTATGACTAAATAAAATATTATGTTTTTAATGATCATACTATTAACTTCTTCAATATATCACACAAGTCATGCGCCCACATTTCATAGAATGGAAAACTATTTCTATAATTCAGTATTTGTAGTATAACCATCCACAACAAAATCCGTTACTCAACACCAGAAAATTTTGGTAAAAACATTTCATAACACCCACATCCATAAAAGAATGAAAAACCATTTATACAAATTCAGTATTTATAGTAAAATCATCCAAAACAAAGTCCATTACTTGTACTTAGAATGTTTACGAACATAAATTCGATATCTCATAACTGACACATAAGGTTGAAAATTATATAGTATAAACAATACACTAAATATTTTAACTCTTTCTCTCATTATAGCATTTCATTATAAATAAAAATTCATACTATTCCATATAATGAGATAAATTATGTATGATCAACCGACTATCCAAAATTAAACACCCTCAAGAACACAATAATATACGAAATCAAATCAACAATCTATTCTTCATAACACCACCAAAAACTAATTTAGTAAATAGAAAACTTGTACTATATCGTCCTATACTATTACTTAGAAAAATAGAATAAGAATAATATGTGCTCTCTTACCCGTCGGAGTTCTAAGGTATATGACATCACCCAAATATCTTTCTCTTTAATTTTCCACCTAAATAAAAAAAGTCAGTTTCAATATTGCACAGTAAACCATAGTTATAAGTTTTATTATTCAAACACTATGACTATATTCTTTATTTTGATACTCAATGTGGTTATTCATAAATTAGCTCATAAATTAAAAGCTAATATTAGATTTTTTTAAAATAGTTTATATAATTATTTATATATATATATATATATATATATATATATATATATATATATATATTACTAGTTGAGAAAAAAATATTGCAAAAATTTTGTTTAAATTTTTTATAAGTATGACATTGTAATTATGAAGAACTTTTTTTGTTGGAGATTTTGCAAGACTTGGTGCCAACATCTTCTCAGAGAACTATGACCCCTTCAGGGCCTCTTAAATCAACTCAAAGAGTTCAAGACATTAGAATGGATCTCGCGGCCGTGGTGGAACTTCGGTTAGCCTCCATTTCCGCAACTGAAGTTCCGTATTTGGTTCTTTCTCTATCATGTTCTCAAATGTTTATTCTTCAAATGTATTTTTCCCAATTGTAAGATTTGGCCACAACCCGTCGATGATGTTTAAGGATTCCAAACTCTTAGTTCAAAGTGATTGTGATTTTGTACTAAGCAGCTTGCTATTACTTCTCGAGATAAACATTGTGGTAGCGAGAAGTGAAACTAAAAGCAAAACCGCTTCTATAGAAAAGGTAAACTACAAAGTTCATTCACTTTAAACCTTTTAGAAATCATGTAAGAGGAACAAACCACGTTAAACAAAGAAAGAAGAAAAAAAAAATCATGATTCTGACATGCATTAGGAAAAAAAACATTATTTTATATGTACCATCATGTTTCAGTAGTAGATTTTGGCTCATCATGTTCATGTTGCGGCGGAAGCTGCTCCTCTATCGGCTGCATCTCTGTTTTCTTCTTCTCCTCTTTCTGAATCACTTGCCGTGGCATTACCTCTAGTAAAAAGCTCCCTCCGTTCCACACCGCCGCCGAAATCTTTAGGATCTGAAAGATCACGTGAAGTCTATACGACAAGAAGATGGGTACAGTCAATGCCATGGTCGCCACCGTGAAGATGGCCTGGAAGAGGATGTACATCCACATACGGTTCTGATCCCCTAGCAGACCACTTAGCTGCCACAACTTATTGTTTGCCTTTTGAGCTTTCTTCGACAGCTCTCTACAAAGACCAGAGTTCTTCATCAGTTCATGTTCAGTCTATGGTAAGACAACAAGAGATAGATGCAACAGATGATGATACCTGTATGAAGTCATGACTTCAGGATCACGCAGGAGTCTCTGCCTACGCAGGACATTGACGATTAGGAAATAGAGCACTTGCCAAAGAGTATAAACCACCAAGGGGATGAGAAACAGCCATGTGAAAAGGTAAGCTTTGTCCTCCACGTAAGGCCATGAGACTCTACGATCAGTGCCTACAGGGTGCATAGCTGCAAAAGTCGCTGGATTCCACCACCTAATGGTGAAGAACACAAGCCCTGCAACCAAAGTCATTGCAAGATGAGACAGAACATATGCTTAAACAAACACAACCAATTAAGATTTAACAATACGAATCTCTGGAAAAAAGATTATATAACTCACCAGGCAAGAGATGTATAAGAACACTAACAATCTTATCGGGCGAACTAAAAACCAGGCTGCAACGCCAGACAATAAGTGCCCAAGCCAATGGTCCCTGCAGATAAAACAGCAGTACAAGACACAACCAAGTTGATAAATCAACTTACACAGACAGACACAAGACTCATATACATGTGTCCATGTAGTTACTAGTTACAAAAAGCATACCTCTGCAAAGGAAAAGCAAACCATGAAAAGCTTTTCATTTTTAGGATACAGAAGAAGATCAACCAAGAAGATTGTGTTGGCGTAGTAACAAAAGTCCTATCATTACACAAATGTTTTCTTTAGAATAATCACAAACTCTTTGTTGATTACCAAAAACCACAAAAGGGTGTGAGAGACATTACCAGAAGATAATAATGCCATTTCTTAAACCGATAATATATCCATCGGAGAGGAACAAAGATCACGTAGAATAAACAGTAAACGAGAGGAATATCTTGTGGCCCTGAGAACATAACATGAAGACATTAACAACATTCATATGTTATCACAGATCTCTCTTGTATTGACGTATATATCACACATGTCTTAAACTCACTTGCACCAAGTAAGAAACAAAATCCTCCAAATCCAAGCACTCCAACAAGATGTGTCACCTTAACACCAAAAAAACATCATAACATTGCAGAACAAGTGAGGACAAACATTTTCAAACGAAAAGAGCAAAAAAATCAAACAAAAGCAACCCAGAAAAAGAAAAAAATTAAACGTCATTAATTAATCTACTTAATCTAATCTTTAGCGTTATTAGATCATTTGATTATTCTCTTATTCCACTAACTATCTTACATACCATTCAAGAACTGTATAAGTTAAATAAGATACCTTATTGATGAATCTCTCGTGTTCTTCGGCTTGTTTAGCGATCTTAACGGCCTGTTTGGACAAGATCTCGCGCGTCTGCACCGCTTGTTTAGACAACAAGTCTCTCGTCTGAACAACTTTCTGTGATAAAAAAAGATGAAAATCCAATTAAAAAAAAAAAAAAGAAATCTCAAAATCAAATTTGCTGAAATCGAATCTTATAAGACGGTACCTTTGATCGATCCTTGAAACGTTTTTTTACAGCGTCAAATGAGTCTCCACCATTGGAGTTCGAATCTTCCGAGTGTTCTTCGTTATTCGCCATTATTGTGGTGTAGGAAAGTCAGAGATTTCAGAGAAACCGTAAAACACCAGACAAAAAGGTTAAAGGAAAATGAACTTTAAAATCCCCCATTTTTTTATAAAAATATTAAATATCTTAATTAAACTTAAATAAATTGTATATTGTATTGTTCATTTTTTTAAAAAAAAATATTAGAAAATTTATTAGTTAATTTAGAAAACTTATATCATTTTTAAATTGTGATAAAATTTATTGGGTTTTAAATATAATAAACAGATTTTGAATAGTATTTATAAGTTTGTAAACTTTTTTGTATACTTTTGTATTTTTAACATATAATTATTTAAAAATATTAAAATTTACTACAAAATTAAATATATAAATAAATTTTTATGATTAAATAATATTGCATTTTAACTAATATTTAAAAATTATTAAATAAATAACATGCAATTTTGATTAAAAAATATCACTGATCTAATAATATCAAAATTTAATAACCAATAATGTCTACTAAATATCATAATTAGATTAAACTTAAATAAATTGTATTTTGTGTTGTCTATTTTTTTTTTTCTAAATTTTACAACTTTGGCGATTTCTAGATTGGACACATGTTTTCTCTTGGGAACTGGATGGAACATTATTCTCTTAAGCATTTAAGAGAACTATATAATTAAATGCTTACGAAGATTGAATAAAAAAAAAAAAGTTTCCACGGTTTCAAGTAGAGAGACTCATAAGGAGCCACGTGTCATGGTTGAAAGATCTAGGCTCTTTTGCGAGCTTTGAGGAATCTTCTAGCGTACACGTATAGATTTGGTATGAACGCATAAATAATAATTTTGTATAAATAAAGAAAAAGAAAAGAGAAAATGGAACTTATTGCATATTAAATGGATTTTTTATATGCTGCGGTAAGCGGTATCACTTCCAATCGAGGTTATATGAGTTTTAAAGCTAGAGTTTTCTGACAGATTTTAAAAAGAGATCATTACTAATTCAAAATTATTGCTTTCAGACGAAGTTTAAAATATTCAGGTAGTGATTGGTAATCAAGCTGTAGAGGCTTTAGACTATTTAACAGTTTCTAAAACCAAAAATTACTCAATCGTATCTTTTAGGTTTTAGAGTATTTAACAGTCATGAAAGCCACTTTTTCAAAAAAAAAAAAAAATTCTTCATGTTTTTTTAAAGTTAAGTTTTCAGGCTTTTAAAGTTTTTATCTCTTTTTTTTTTCAATCCAAATGTGACTCATCTTTTTATTTGACTTTTTTTTTCTTTTATCAAAATAAATAAAAAAGAAATAAATATCTAAAATTAGTAGATTTGTCTGATAATATATTGAACTCTCAAATTGATAGTATAAGAAGTTATAAATTACATTTTCAGAATATAATAAAAACATAAATAATCTAATACTATTTTTATAAATTTATATTACGTTTTTAAATTTTATTAATAAGAAAAAGTCATAAATTTCTATTTTTAGTTTTAATACTTTAGAATAAAAAATCATGGTATGAATTAGATAATTGAAATTATTGAAGAATTATTGTTTGCAATTTCAGTTATTGAAAAATTATGGTATTAATAAATTGTAGTTTTAAGTTAAATTTTAATAACAAATAAATTATTGTTTACAATTTTAGTTATTTTTAGATAATAAATAAATGTAATATTTTTTTTTTTTTTGTAAAAATTTATTAACAGCCACAATCTCAACAGTTTTTGATACTAATCAGATTCTAAAGTCAAAATCTGTACAACCAAAAAGTCTTTAAAGCCAAAATCTCTACAACCAAAAATCAAAAGTAAAAGCCTAAAGCAACAATCATTACCAATAAGAGCCAGTCCATTTTTTTGCTTTTCACGACATTTATACAACTTTTGTTTTTTTAACTAGAACATACCATACTTACTTTCTTAAATTGGTTCTACTTCTGAATGAACTTCGTGATACTCATTTGAAATTATATCTATTTATTCGTCGTATCTATATATTTTTTTGGAAGATAAAAAAAAATATTATAAATATTATATTGAACCGAATCAAATAATCATAAATATTATATAATTTTATGTTTTTATATCCAAAATTTGATCAAAACTAAATAAAAAACTAAATGGGTATATAACTATCCAAAATACGATTTATAAACTTTAAAATATGAGTTGTATTTAGATTTGGAATAACCAAATTTCTAGAAATATAATTATAAATCCAAAAATAAGTATATAAACTAGATTATGGCCCGTCCTAAAGACGGGATTTGTTATTATATATTTTTTAATTTTTTAATAATTTGTATTTGTAAATTTAGAAGATCAAAATTAAATCATTAATTTATTACAATATATTTATATTAATTGATAACTAATTTTAATTACATTTTTTTTAAATGCATAATCGAAAATATCATTAAAAAAATTTTTATTTAATTTTTGAAAATTATTTAAGACTTGTTTAAATGTATTAATTGTAGTTACAATTTTTTTGTTAAGATTTTTAGTTTTATTATATATTTTAAGATTTGAAATCAAGAGAATATCTTTATTGAAAGTTTTGATCGTATATATGGTTAGTATTTAGATTATGAAAATTAAATTTAAGAATATGTTTTTAGTTTTTGAAATTACGTACATTTATTGATAGATTTTTTTTAATATCACTTGTATTTTTCAATATCTTGCATATTTCTTCACATTTGCAAATGACAATTTTACCCTTAATGAGAGTCTTAAAATATCAAATAGGATCAATGGCAAAAATAGTAATATAATACGGTACAAAAGGTTTTTTCTATAATGTTTCCTGTTTTAATAGTATAGATTATATTTAGATCAAAATAATGATATAACCAAAATTAATGGAATATTATCAAAAAATACATTACCTGAAATCAGTTGAATATTTTTTTTATCTAAAATATTTAAAATTAATCCAAATTATTTGATAGTTTTACCTGAATTCCCGAATTACCCGATAATTATACTTGCTTACCCAAAAGAAAGAACCAAACCATAGTTGAATCAAACCCAATTTTTTCGAGTATTAGTCAGTTTACAGTTTAAATTTACAAAACTGAACATAAACTAAAATAAACTTTCCATAATAAAAAATTGATAAATACAAAAAAGCAAATCACAAAAGCATATATCGTTACGACTTAGTTTGTAAAGTTAAAATCTGAAACCAAACATATCACTGAAATCTGATTTGAGTCTCTTACGATTTGGGTTTGATGGAGATAAAGAAGAAGCAGAAGAACATGCAAGAGACATGGAGACTTGATGATACATAAAAAAGAAAAAGAAGAAGAAGCAGCAATGAAAACTAAGGATCCAAAAAGTTGTCACTGAAATAGATTTGGATCTCTTCCAATCTAAATTAATAAATAAGAATGAGGGTGAAGACAAAATTGAAATAAAAAACAATAAAACAAACACAAAAGACGACTCATTAAGTAACTCTTACATTTTCCAAATAGTTAACAATTAAAGTAAAAAGCTAAAGAGAAATGGAGAAATTGAAGTTTTTGATGGATGGTAAGAGAGAAATCAAACTTTAAGGTTTAAGTTATTTTGGAGTTTTCCATAAAATTTAAGAGTAATTTTGTAGTTTAATTGTTTAATAATAAATTAAAACGCTAAAAGTCTGGTGAATAAAAATTTAGATTGTTGTCGCTAACGATCTATCGCTGGATTTAATTTTTGATGCTAAAGAGAAATGGAGAAATTGAAGTTTTTGATGGATGGTAAGAGAGAAATCAAACTTTAAGGTTTAAGTTATTTTGGAGTTTTCCATAAAATTTAAGAGTAATTTTGTAGTTTAATTGTTTAATAATAAATTAAAACGCTAAAAGTCTGGTGAATAAAAATTTAGATTGTTGTCGATAACGATCTATGGCTGGATTTAATTTTTTATGCTAGCGATCGTTAAACGAATAGTAGATAATCGCTATCGCTAGCGACTATAAACATAAGCCTTGTTTGGTTCATTAATGTATCAACAAATAACAACAACCAAAAAAATAAAAAACTGTAGAGAAAAAGTTTGACGTTGTTTTACTATATAGTTGTCACAAATGATTATCGCTGGTGAGTTTTTAATTATTTTAATTGTCGTTGTAATTTGCATCGACTCCCACACCTAGGGTCTGAATGGAGGTGTAGAACTAATACAGATTATGTAAAAAATAGTCAATCTTTTTGTGCATAACTAATAAAATGTAGAATAAACACTTATTAATCTGCATGCGGATTTACATGTCTGAAGATATTCAATTCTGCAAAAGTGGGTCTCAAAGACTTGTCCACTGATGCATGTGCAGATCAATCAGGTTTTTCTTTTTTTTTTTCGTTTTTTTTTAAAATTTTTATTATCTCTTTTCCTCAACAAAACTCATAATTTATTTCCTACACTATGTACTTTCACACAAAACTTCTACAAATCCTCTCAAACTTTTAAGGTATGATCTATTTTTTTTTCTTTCAAAGTGTAACAATTTTAATTTTCTTATTTGGTGAACTATTTAACACATATAATTTTGTATTGTTTCTCTTTTATAAATATCAATGAGCATAACAATATTCATATCTAGAGGAAATTATATATAGTTATTTTACATTTTTCATAATATATATCAAATGTGTTTGCACATCTATAGCTATGCATGTTGATTTTCTTGAATGTTTTTAAAATATATAGTTTCATTAAAAACATATATATTATGTAAATCAATAGAGAACCATACATTTAAAAATATAATGAATTCACTTGTATGTTACTTTATAATATATATTTCAACTGTAAATATTTATAATATAATTATTTTAATATCTATTTGATATTTACACAATTTAATATCTAGTACATAAGTTTCATTTGTTTTATACACATACATGCATTGTGATTTTGATATTTTGTTTAATTTTAATTATTTTTAAGTTGTTTTATATATCTTCCAGTTCATATATATTTTAATTATAATAGTTCACAACTATATCCACCAGAAAGTATCTAAAACTCAAGATATGTTTTTTTTTCTAGTGAGATAGTTGTGGAAAAAGTTTTAAATTATTTTTTAATGAGTTAAATATTATATATATATATATATATATATATATATATATATTCTAAATTATTTTTTTTTATTTTAATATCTATGTATTCTAAATTAGTTATGTTTAAAAAGATATAAAATATTTAATATCCTAAAATATATGCATTTGAGGTTTATGTAGTAGAACTTACTTTATAGCATTTTAATTTTTAAGTGGTTTTAATTTTAATTGTAGTATATAATAGTTTTATAAAATAAAATAATAATATCTTAATATTTTCTTTATTAAAACTAAAATAGAAAGTATAATAGATTTCACATTTAGAATTCACTTTAAACATTTCATTTGATATAAGTTTTTCCCCAGATTTTAAAAATTAAGGTCAACTTAATTAGTTTTACAACCACTAAATTAGAAAATAGTCAATTTCAAAAAAGTGATTATCACTTGAAATTTTTTAAAATTTTATTATTTAAAAATTATTTTAAACATTAATACATTAAAATAATTAAATAACTAAACTATTTAAATAAAAATTAATTTTCTTTTCACTAAAACTACGTCAGAGGGAGTATTCTCCGAAATTTGCTAAGGTGCATATATTTTTTTTGATAAATATGGAAAATAAAAATTCATTAACTAACATTTTTCAATACAATTAAATTTAATATAATGGTGATATATGATATAAATATGTTATTCACATATGTTTGGAATGGAGCACCAGTTTCATATAGTGATTCTGATTTTTCTTTACCTCCATCAGGCAAGTATTATTATCTAGTCGAATCTGGCTACCCAAATAAACAAGGTTTTTTTTTTGCTCCCTTTAGATCTTCACGAAACGTGGTTGTAAGGTATCATCTATCACAGTTCGAGAATGGTCATCCTCCTAGAAATAAGCAAGAGTTGTTTAATCGATACCATGCATCTTTACATTCTGTTATTGAAAGGACATTTGGAGTGTGGAAGAAGAAATAGATGATTCTTTGTGAATTCCCAAGATATGTTATGCAAGTTAAAAAAAGAGTATTAATGGCGACAATGGGGCTACATAATTTTATAAGGATTTCTAATTTTTCAGATGTAGACTTTGCTGATGTAATGACTGGTACAGAGACTGACAACACTAGTTATGTGGTAGAACCAAATGATATACTAGAACTGAAAATAGGAGATTGAGATCTTATGGCTAATATCAGAAAACATATTGCAAATACATTATGAGCAGACAAAAATAACATATATTAAGTTTTAGTTTTAAATTTTGTTGTAATCAAATTTAAATTTCTGATGATATATTAATTTTGATATTTATTGTTATTTTTACATTTAAAACTTATGTTTTTTTTTTTCGTTATTCATTTAAATATGGTATCGATGCTTTTAAATCTGTTTGATATATATTTGTTATGCATATTTTTTTGATCTGCGTTCCATTCGAAGTCCTAAGTTGAGGTATCGCTAGGGCCAGATTTTAGTGTCTTCAAATTCTCAATTTTAACGTATTGCTAACATGTCCTTTTATATTTTTAGTCGCTCGTCTTTAGCACTGCGTTAGGAAACATTTAGGTTTTGAGGAACTAAAGTAGATTCAACAAATTGAAGTTTTCACTGTAACTTCGAATTTTCTCTAGTTTCATGATTAAATAGTTTACTCACTGTGATTTGATTTGTTCATTGGTATTTTCTAAAAAAAATATTTGTTAAATCTACTTTAGTTCCTTAAAATAATAGAGCTATTTTTGCTTTATAAACCTAAGATTTATATGCCGATTGAGAATATGTCAATGTACAATAGGTTTTAGCTTTTGGGTTTGGATAGATTAGCTTAAGGAATAATTACTCGTGTAAGTGATGATTATCCCAATCGTATGAGTGATTATTATTACAAAAGATGGTAATGTGGCTGATGAACTGAGAAGTGTTAATGCTTAATTCAGTTTGTTTTTATGTTAATGTTTAATCTAAATGATGCTTAATTCATCTGATAAGTAATCTGGTTATTGATTCATCTAGAATTGTTTTGCTTGCATTACTAATCATGAAGAAGATAAAACTCACGTCTTTAGGTTTATATTTTTTTGTGCTCTCTTTCAGCTAATCATTATATATAGGTTGATGTTTAATTCAGCTTGTAATTTATCTAATATGTAGGTTTCTACCAAAATTTATAGTTATATAAACAAGAAAGATGGCTAATGATGTAAGTCTTTTTATGGGTGATACTTTTCTTGATGTTGTGATTTTATGGCTTATAAGAATTTTTCTTTACAATTGGATCGATGAGCAATGCTGTTATTTTTTTCAACTACTTTGGAATGAAAAAAAACGAGGAAAACAAAATGAGAAATGAGTTGAAGTCTACTGAAAAATAGTTTATCATAAAAAAAAATTTGAAGAATGATATGGGGAGAATCATATATGAAATAACAACATTGATACTTCTAGAAAAACATACTATAAATTAAGAAATTAACTCATAACCAAACTGTAGTTGACTATGATGCTATGAGAAGATTTGAAATGTCTAATAATTGGTGGGATCAATGTATAAATATACTTAATATTTATTTTTTCTTTGTCATTTCATAATTATTTACTATTAAAATATTTCTAAATGAATTGTTTGTTTTCTTTATAAGAGTGGCATGGTGTTAAAAAAAAACTTGATCCCTAATATAAACTAATTTTAGGAAGAATTTGATTTTGTTTATGTAAATAGAGAAGAAGTTTGGAGTGTTCAATAAGGAGCAATCAATTTAGATTCTAGAGTTGGTGAAACCAGTGATAGTGATTCTGATTTTGATTCAGTTGATGTAGATATGCCACAACAAATGATAAAACACAAAAAATCTGGAAATTCAAGATTAAAAAGAATGTGCAAGATTATGGCTTCCCATAGTGTGATTCTTGAGTAGAAATATAAACTATTAGAATATATATTGGAACGTGATTACACATATAGTGTAAAACGTGTATTAAATATACTAAATGAGTTGCCTAAAGTGAGAATTGTGGTTACTTTATCATAGTGCATTGGTTGATTTCGTTTTAGTTGATATCGCGAACCGACATGGTTTTTTTTTGTGTTTTCTAAGATGCATGATAAAATTCACTATTTGGTGTATAAGACTCGAAAAAATCTTGATGATTGACATTATTTATGAATTTTTTATGATTTTTAGATGACTTTTATTTGGATTAATTCGATTTTTTTCTTAGTTTATGTTATATTTTATGACAAACCAGATGTTTATGATAAAACTTATGTTTTATTATGATTTTGCTTCACATTTTTACTATACATTACAACGGTTTTCTTATGTCAATTTTTGTCTGATTTATTTTGGTTTGCAGATGATTAGATTGATTTTAGAAAATGATGACGACGATGATGATGATGATGATAATGATGATGACGAATGATTTGATAATTACGTTTAATGTTGAGAGGTTGACCCGAAGACAGATGAAAGTACATGATTGACGCATTATTCAACAATTTATGTATGGACCTAAACAGCATTGTAATAATATTTTCTGGATGAACCAAAAAACATTTAGAGATTTATGTAGGATGTTAATGGACAATATTTATTACAAATGACTAACTGTGAGTAACAATGTTTATATTGTGGAAACTGTTGTATTGTTTGTTGAAGTGGTTGGACAAGATAAAACTATGCAGATTATTGCTAAAAGATATCAACAATCATTAGATATAGTAAACAGTAGTTTGATGAAGTTTTGAGTGTTATTCTCAGATTTGTAGTAGAAACAATAAAATCGGATATGTAATTCATATATGCATATGTTGATGTACTTAGTAGAGAATATGATACAAATGTATTGATTTATTGTGCAAAGAATGAATTGTTTTTTTCTATATCCGCCAAATAAAAAAATATTACTTGGTTGATTATGAATTCCCACTAGGACTAGGTATATTGGTCTACATCGTAAGGTTTGATATCATTTTGCAGTTTGTTAGAAGACTGCCAACAAACACACGTGAATTGTTTAACGGAAAGCATGCTACCTTGCAATTAGTGATTGAGTGGACGTTTGGAGAATGAAAAGCAAAATGGAGAATTCTAAATCGTAAGCATCCAAAATATGGTTTGACTAGATTGATAAAGATTGTACCAACGACAATGGCACTACACAACTTCATACATGATTCACATCAATAGGAGTATGATTTTGAACATTGCATGGAACTGAAGAATATCATGCTCATGGTGATGATGAAACCGGAAAAGAAGATGATGACAATAGTAGTGGTAAAGAACATGGAAAACATGAAACCTATGGGGTAGGACCCGTAACCGGTCAGAATACTTGAATGTCCAGGCCTATGCTCCATATGAGCCGAGAGATGCTAGACTTATAGAAGATTTAGGTGACACTATTATAGCTGACAACTTACGAATATCTCAAATTGCAGAACTTTGAAATTTTTAACTTATCTGCAGTAATCTACATAAATCATATCATTTGGTAATCGAACCCCAAACCTCTGAGTATAACACATTAACTAACTTTTTAGTCAATCAGTGGACTAAAGACGTTTTCAAAAAAAAAAAAAAAACAGTTTAATATTTTGAATTATGTTTTTGATCAAAAAATATCTTTAAAATTTTTGGATTCAATTTTGTAACTATTTTTATAAATTAATTATTAATATTTATGAAATTTGTTAGTCAAATTTAATCAAATTTTACTTGATAATCATGAATATTTATGATATTTACTACATTAATAGCTAATGTAGTGACTAAATGCAGCGATATCAATAATTATAATAATAACTAAACAAACAATGCAACGATAAGTCTGGCATAAATCAATCAAAGCAATAGCTAAACAAATATTCTAAATATAATGATAAATCGTTGTTGCTAACACATGTCAAACAAACAAATCTATATAGGTGTTAGAATATGTGCGATGGAGGTGTTGAATAATTTATTCAACTTTTGGATCCTTACAATAAGGATGTGGATTAAACCTTTCGATATGTTGAAAGAAGAAAATCTGGACCCACTAATGATATGTGTTATATTTCTAATAACTATTGAAAATATTTTATACATTTTTTAACACTCTAATTATTTAAGATCAATTATTTATAGCAAGTTATTTTTTAATTATAATTTTATACCAAAATCCATCATTTTCATATTTTATAAATAGAGATTTATTTTATTTAATTTGAACACAAAAACATTAAAAAGTAATGAGGTAGAATATTGAATTTAATTAAACATAACTATTGTACAAAATACAAAAAAAGTTAAATTAAATTATTATGTGGAAAAAAGAGAAAATGACCTGTGTTATAAAATATTAATGTTTATCCATTTTGAGTGATCCGACTTAAACCAACCGACTTGAATATTTTAAGATTTTTCTCTTACTATATATATATATATATGTGATGTGCTGTGCAAATTAATGAGACAGTAGAAGTGAAACTTCTTTTAGCTCATACACTATCTCTCTTCCTTACCATAACAAAGAAAGTAAGTATATTATATAATAGTTTTTCAACACATTATCAGTATGATTGACTCCAAATCTGCTCTTATACCGAAAAAGTCAGATTTTGAGATTCATGATGAAGATATGTGTCTGGCAGACAGTGCTACAACGCATACAATTATTAACATTAAAAGTATTTCTCTTGTCTTAAAATAAATGACCCCACCATAACTGATGTATCATCAGAGACTGAGGTTACCAGTGGTCGGTGAGTGGGTCGAAAGACTGGCTGTATGGCTCTTTCCTTTAGGCCCGGGTCGGTAATGGTCGGTGAAAACGTTGGGGCTGAGTGGATCCGAGGCTGCTGATTGGATGAGTTGATGAGGGAACGAGGTCGCCACAAGATCGAGTGGAAATGATCTTTATAAGACAAGAAATTCTTGGCCAGAATCTCACTACTAAGAATTCGGAAAGAAAGAAATAATTCTTTCAAGAAAATTCGTTTATTTATTGATAAAAAGTTGAAAGATACAAGGCTGTAAAGGGACCTTATATACTGGTCCAAGCAGCTGGTGCTCTTCATGAGGTCTTTGAAAACAGATTACACATTGAATGGGAAATCGCATGAAATAAGAAATGGGGCTAAACATATGTCATTTACTCTAATAAAAAGGAAATGAGAATAAAATCAATAAGAACAGAAATGGTTAGTCAACATTCGAATTCAAAGTAATTTTGACTTACCTTGGATGGTGTTATGGCCGGTTTGGGTCGATGGTGGGTGGACCGATTGGATGTTGACCGAGAATTGGACCCGTTTGGTTTCATGCGACTGAGATGCCAAAGTTAGAAAGTATATTTGTCCTAGGTTCTTTATATGCATTTTGTGGACCGACCTTTATGTCATGAGTTTCTGGTTCGGTGTATGCTTCTTCCGGGTCCTAGCCTTGCTCTTGATTGGGGCCGGTTTGATCATTTATCCTTGCTGGCCCAGGTTGGTCTCTCTTCTTGGTGAGGCTCATTTGGTTCATTTGATTGGTCAAGTTGTCGGCCTCATGTTCAGCTACCAGGGTCTTTACGGCCTGGTCGAACTTCTTTTGCAAGGTCCTAGCTCCGGACCGGGTCATGGGCCTTGATCGCATTGTCGGTATAGCCGGTACAGGCTTGGGTTAAGCTACGAGTTCTGGGTTGGTTCTGAGGGATACATCAAGATGCGTGAGTACAATATCTGGTAATGCAAAAAATTATTATGGGTTCCGGAAGAGTCAGTTTTTCAATGCCAAGGGGAACAAAATTTGAAAAAAAAATGATGTGTTATACTCTCCAAAGTCTCAGATAAATTTGTTGAGTTTTAAAAATATCCGCAGAAATTGATATCATATTGAGACTGAGTAAAAATAGCATTGAATATCTTTGCATTATATCAGAGAGGAAACAAATATTGTAAGAATTAAAAACGTTATCCTCTAGATTATATTACACAAAAATAAATACGACTGAATCATATGTTACAGTAAATCTGAAGTTTACTAGTACGTTTAAAGTTTGACATGAAAGGCTAGGGCATCCTGGTTCAGTCATGATGAAAATAATTGTGCAAAATTTGAATGACTATCCGTTAAAAAATGAGAAAATTTTACAATCGGACGAGTTTTTATGTAATGCATGTTCTCAAGGAAAACTCAGAACTCGGCCATCACCAGCTAAAGTTGGGAATGAATCTCATGTATTTCTAGAAAAATACATAGATATATATGTGGGCCGATCCATCCACCGTGCGGTCATCTCAATATTTTATGGTATTAATTGACGTATCGAGTAGATGGTCACATGTGTGTCTTTTGACCACACGAAATATGACTTTTGCAAAAATCACGTGGAAAGCACAATTTCCTGAATATGCCATTAAGAAAGTAAGGCTTGATAACGCTGGTGAATTCACTTCATTGACATTTAATGACTATTGTATGTCAATGGGGATTGATGTTGAATACAGTCTCCCATGTTCATACACAAAATGGTATGATTGAGTCTTTAATTAAACGGTTGCAATTGATTGCAAGACCGTTAATATTGAGAACAAGGCTTCCAATTTCAATATGGGGTCATGCTATCTTACATGCAACGACACTACTCCAAATAAGACCAAGTGCCTATCATACATATTCCCCAATACAATTAGCATATGGCCAAGAGTTAGATATATCTCATCTCCGTATTTTTGGATGTGTGGCTTTTGTGTCGGTAGCACCACTGCAAAGAACAAAAATGGGGCCACAAAGGAGATTGAGAATATATATCGGGTATATGTCACCAAGTATAATTCAATATCTTGAACCGATAACTGGTTATATGTTTATGGAACGGTTTTCCGATTGCCAATTTAATGAAGATGAATTTCCAGCGTTAAAGGGGAAGAATTAGACATGTTCCAAAAGATGTTACATGGTGTACACCATCATTTTTGCACCTTGATCCCCATACGAGTCAAAGTGAACGTGAAGTTTAAAAAATTGTACATTCGCAAAATTTGGCAAATCAGTTACCAGATGCGTTCATAGATACAAAAAGAGTGACAAAATCATATATACCTGCTGCTAATGTTCCATCAAAAATTATTATTCTCGAAGAACAGACCGATGGGAACATAGCAAATGAAGCTAGGGTTCAGTTGAAGAGGGCGATACCAGTGGGCTCTAAAGATAAAAAAAAAAATCCCTGAAAGAAAAAGAAATTGGGAGAACAAAGTAAAATGGTTCTAGAAGAACGAGTTGAACAAAAATGTCCAGAAGACATTAATGAAAAGGTTTCAGAAGAACCGCAGAAGGATGAAATCCAGATGATGAAAATGAAATTGAAAAATATGGATTTCCATCAACTACGCCCAGAATGGAAAGTTATTGATCAAAAATAAAATAAAAGATACTGATGGAATATTCTCTTTTTCTGTATCTGAATAAATTGATCATGAAAGTGGGAATCCAGATCCGAGGTCCATATTAGAATGTCAGAAAAGACATGATTGGAAGAAAAGGAAGATGGTCATACAAATTGAATTATTCTCACTTAATAAAAGAAGTGTTTCCGGACCTATTGTCGCAACACCTAAAAACGTAAAACCAGTTGGGTATAAGTGGGTGTTTGTACGAAAGAGAAATGAGAAAAATGAGATAACAAGATATAAAGCCCGACTTGTTGCTCAAGGCTTTTCTCTAATGCCAGGAATTGATTATGAAGAAACATAATCTCCGTTTATGGATGCAATTACATTCAGATACTTAGTGAGCCTAGCGGCATCTAGAAAGCTAGATGTGTACTTTATGAATGTTGTGACAACATATCTATATGGATCACTGGATAACGATATATAAATGAAATTCCTGGAAGGATTGAAAATGTCTGAAGCATTAAGATCAAAGTCTAAAGAGATATGTTTGGTCAAATTACATCGATCACTTTACAGATTAAAACAATCTGGACGCATGTGGTATAATCGTTTAAGTGAATTTTTACTAAGCAAAGACTATGTAAGCAATGTGATATGCCCTTGTGTATTTATTAAGAAATCATTGTCTGATTTTGTGATCATTGATGTATATGTTGATGACCTAAATATAACTGAAACTCAAAAGAAAACTGATGATGCAAGAGCTCATATGAAAGAAGAGTATGAAATGAAAGGTCTTGGACAAACAAAATTTTGTCTTGGGTTCCAGATTGAGCATCTTCAAGATGAAGTATTTGTGCATCAGTAAAATCATACCAAAATGATTTTGAAACGATTTTATATGGACAAAAGCAAATCTTTTGAGTACCCCAATGGTTAATAGATCGCTTAATGTTGACAAATATCCATTTAGACCTTGTGAAAATAGTGAAAAATTATTAGGTCCTGAAGTACCTTATTTGAGTGCTATCGATGGGCTTATGTATCTTGCAAATTGTACATGACCAGATATAGCTTTTGCTACTAATATGTTTGCAAGACACAACTCATCTCCTACTCGTAGACATTGGAACAAAATAAAACATATATTATGTTATCTCCAAGGTACAGTTGATTTAGGATTATTTTATCAGAAAAACTCCGAGTTTGATTTAGTTGGTTTTGCAGATGTAGGATAGTTATTAGATTCTCATAAAGCTCGATCGCAAACCGGATATGTTTTTACAATTGGTGGAACTGCAATCTCATGGCGTTCCCAAAAGCAGACTTTAGTTGCAACTTCCTCAAATTATGCAGAAACTATTACGCTCCATGAAACATGTAGAGAATGTGTATGGCTCAGATCAATGACTCATCGTATACAAGAATCAAGCGGAATAGTCACAAAGAGAGAGCCAACAAAAATGTTTGAAGATAATTATGTGTGTGTCACTCAACTCAAAGAAGACTACATCAAGAGCGACAGAACGAAACATTTTCCCCCAAGATTTTTCTCTTACATACGAGAACTTGAGAAGAATTAAAAAGTGGACATCAAGTATATTCGTTCAAGTGATAATGCCGCAGATTTATTCACAAAAGTGTTTCCGACTACAACATTCATTATCAGAATGCGTAATCTACATGATTTATGAAAAAAAAGAATATATATTTTTCAGAGGAAGCGGTACTGAACTCTTTTTCCCTTATTATGGTTTTTTTTTTTATCCCAAATTGGTTTTTCCATAATAAGATTTTTAACGAGACAGTACGTAATACAAAATGGATAATCAAGGGGAGTGTTATAGAATATTAATGTTTATCCATTTTGAGTGAGCCGACTTAAACCAACCGATTTGGGTATTTTAATATTTTTCTCTTACTATATATAGTGGCGGAGTTAGAATGTTTTTGACTGAAATCAATAATATTTATTAAATATTAAATTTAAATAACATTGTAAAATTTAATATATTATAAATAATTTTGAGTATTTAAATTGTTATATATATTCTAAATAGCTAAAAACATTATAATTTTTATATGGAGTATTTTAAAACTGTAAAAAAAATTCTAATAGTGAATAAATTTAAAAATTATTTGTCTTTAAATATCATAATTAATTTCATCTAAATAGCATATAGTGATTTCTATAAAAATTATGGTCTCGGCCATCTTTTACTTAGTAGAAGATAAAATTAGTTGATATTTATTTATTATATGTGGAAAATGTTAGAAAAGTATAATAATTTATCCAAAATTATGTAATAAATGAAGAAAGATAACTAGAGTAAAGAAGATAAAATTAATTGATATTTATTTTATTATATGTGAGAAACGTTGAAAATTATAATAATTTATCCAAAATTATGTAATAAATTAAAAAAGATAACTACATGATTTTAAGTTTGATGATAAAAAAATCAGCAACTTTTCAAATTATCGAGTATTGTGGGCAATTTGTATATATGATTTGTAATAATAATAAAAAACTTTTTATACAAAATATATACATAAATATATAGTTTTTTACTTTAATTATAAACTCTTTTTATTATATAAATTATTAATATGGAATTTGGATTATATTTGAAACGATTAAGTACATATTTTCAGTTAAATGTAACGTTGGGTTTGGAAAATATTAGGGTCAGTAAAAATTTTAGATTTAGATAAATATTAAAAATGGTTAGAAAACATTATAGATAATTAAAATTTACTGGGGTCAGATGACCCCCTTACTCTTCACGTATCTCCTTTCCTGCATGATAAGCTGTGCAAAAATTAATGAGATAGTAAAAATGAAATTTCTTTTACCTTGGACACTATCTCTCTTTCTTACCAAAACAAAAATAATTATATTATATTATAGTTTTTTAACAACTTGCAGTGTTAAGTTGAAAGAAAGATGTTGAATCAATAAACCTTTTCCCGGTAGACTGCATAAACCCAATCTTTCAAACTGAGATTAAGATTCCCTATGGCTGTGAAAATCGATGACTGTCCGTAATAAGAAACAAAAGAAAACTAATCGCATCTTCTTATCAGGTCGATTATTTTTCCATGAACAATTCACACTATCATTTTCACCAGCGCCTATTGCAAACGGTAGATAAATTATTTAAAAGTTAGCATTTTACAAGCAAAGAAAAATAGGGACAGCGTAGCTCGCCTTAATGTCTATACTAACCAAATGCTCTCTAGCGCCGCTATGTACGGACAGATAGTGGATCTCCTTTCTTCTTGAATCCCCCATAGATCTGTTCCCCATTATGCATACAGTCCCTTTATCTCAGACATCTGCAACAACTATCTCTTTATTCAAAGCTGTGAAGCCTTTTGCTCTTCAAACGACCATCAACGACCCTCAAGATAACTAGTGTTTTCAAGACTTTCTCCCTTATTGGGAAGATACAAGTAACTTCGACTTTAACACTGGCATAGGAAACGAAGATCTATATCTAGCTCGCTGCTAAGGAAGTCAAAACCGTTTCTGTCCACTAAAATACTACAGGATATAAACCGCCTCTTCTCAAGCTAAGCATGACGAAAACTAACAGCAAGATGCATCTGGGAACTCTGGAAGATGAAGAAATCTTAATCTTACCTCAAGTTGACAACTCCAAACTCATTGCTCGGTTTAGTAGAAGCCTGGTTGGAAGGATGTTCAACACTGAAGGAAGAAGCACAGAGGCCCTTATTGCTTTCATGCCACGGGCAAACATCTGGGATGTGGAGGGAAGAGTCCGTGGTATAGATCTGGGGAACTCTCGCTTCCAGTTTGATTTCCAATCTGAGGCAGATCTTCAAAAAGTCCTGAATAAGAGACCATGCCATTTCAATAACTGGTCATTTGCCTTGGAACGTTGGGCTCCACATGTTGGAGACACTTTCCCTAACACAATGATTTTCTGGGTCAAGGTAAAAGGAGTTCCGACACACTTTTGGATGCCAGAAATTTTCTCAGAAATTGGGAACTCTTTGGGCCAGGTCCAAGCTGTTGATGCCAGTGCAGCTTGGGTACAAGTGCTACTCATTGCTGATGGCCCCCTGAAATTTGTCAAAAAAGTTCAACTCCCAATAGGAGAAATAGTGCAGATAATGCTAAAATATGAAAAACTCTTTCGTTGGTGCTTTACCTGTGGGTATATTTCACATGATGAGAGTTCCTGTCGCCACCTAACGGAAGAACAACGTAGGGAAAAAATGGCCCTACGAGAAGTAGAAAGGAATCTCTCCTTAAACAACAGAGAAGTGAGGGAGGAACGCTTCCGGTCTACGGAGGCTCCGGTCCAAAACAAGTTTGACTTGGCCCGTCCCTCCACCTCAAGGCTTTTTCTTGAAGACTTTCCATCTGATGGAAGTAAGGAACATAGATACCAAAAGGAAAAAGCTCTGGAATCAAGGAGATATAAACCTGTTCAGAAGGAGACGACCGTGGTGGAACACGTTGGTGCAGAACACAACAAGAGAGACAGCGTATGGAGACGTCTGGATTCTAGACCGGATCGTAGACAAGATCAGCATCTCGGAATCAACCTTGGTAGGGATCAGGTGGAGGGAGAAAGTTCCCGAGCCCCTGAAGAGTCCCATCGTAAACGCAGACATGAGGATTCTTATACCTCATCAAAATGGAAGTCTAACCAGGTGAAGGAGTTTAAAGTACCTGACTTTGAAAAACACGGGGTAGATGCACGAGTTTTTACGGAGCAGTCTAAAGCGCCAGAAATTTTAGCTCAGACTTACAACAGCCATTTCAGACCTTCCTGGAAAAGTTCAATCAGCGAAGCAGGCGTGTATATCCCCAGATCATCACCGACGCCGCCCGTTCCGTCTGAATCTGCAAAAAAGATCTGTAGCAGGGGATGAAGGAACGATTGATGAAAAGGGAGAGTCGTAAGAGACTGTGAGCTCAGTGAAAAGGAGTCTTACGTTTGGAAAAGAAAATCCTGCTCTTGCAGAGGCCCCTAAGTTTTCCATCAAAACAGCTGAAATTTGGGTGAGGAAACTATCTCCGATTAAGAGCTGGTACGAGATTACTGTGGAGGAAGAGGAAAAAGAAGAAACTTTGCGTATTCATGAAGAGGAATTGGGTGAGAAGGAGGATGATACCGGAATAAGGAAGGGGGAAAAGGACTGTGTACCTGATCCAATGGAGGAGGACCCGACTGAGGGGGAAGATACTCTAATGGCGGAGGTGGCGGTGGAAAAAGATGGAGAGGATTGGTTCGAAAATGATGATCTCCTCGATGAAGAGTTCCCTTTTGCTGAGGATTTGATTGATGAAGAACTCATGCTGGAGATGCCGGAGGATCTAATTCCGGAGACGCTAGAGGCGTTGAAAGAGGTGGAGGATCCACCAAAGGAGATGATCGGGCTGCCGACAGAAGTTGCAGAACCTGTGTGCATTACGGCGGCTCTGAGTGTCCCTAGTCCAGAGAAGAATCGAAACCTGAAAAGGAAAACTGGAATGACCAGAAGGAAGGTGATGGGTAGTCTGTCAATGGTGGGTATCTCGTCGAAGAGGAAAAGATTGGTGATGAGTAAGATATCGCCAAGGGAAAAAAATAAAGGTAAATGGAATGAGCCTACTGCTGGAATTAGCCCAATTAAGAAGACCAAGGGTGGCCTGGTTCTGAAGGGCCCATTAAAAGAGGAGAAGGCCAGATCGCAGGGCTCAGGCCCATCAGCTGTACTAAAAAATCCTGAACTTTGAATATGAATGTGTTAGCATGGAATTGTCAGGGGGCGGGAGCCAGCTTGACAGGAACATTTGAAAGAATTACAACGATATTTTTTTCCTAGCTTTTTATTTTTATCAGAGACAAAAAACAATCGCTATTTTCTGCAAGATTTGCAAGTATCTTTTGTTTATGATCAAGTCTTTCCTGTAGAACCGTGTGGGCGTACCGGAGGTTTAGCCTTTTTTTATATGAATGATCCCAAAGTTTCAATCTCCTACTATGATAACCGCATAATCGATATTACGACCACTTTTGAAGGACATAAAATTTATATGACCTTTATTTATGGCGATCCGGTAGTTGAAAACCGAGAACGAGTTTGGGAACGACTTAATAGGATGAGTTTTAATCGACAAAATGCCTGGTTTATGATTGGCGATTTTAATGAAATTACCGGTAACCATGAGAAACGTGGCGGGCGTCGTCGGGCTGAATCCACTTTTATTCCATTTCGTACTATGTTGGACAATTGCGGAATGATTGACTTCCCTTATAAAGGAAATTCCATTTCTTGGGTGGGAAAACATAGGTCCGGAAAAGTTAAATGTCGTCTTGACAGAGCTGTTGGAAATCAAGAGTGGCACCACCTTTTCTCCCACACTTCTGTGGAGTATCTGAAATTATGGGGTTCAGATCACCGGCCCATCCTAGCAAAGATTCTTTCGGCTCCCCGGAACCGTAAACGAAGTTTTAAATTTGATGCGAGATGGATTGGGAAACCCGGCTTAAGTGAAGCCGTTACATCGGGCTGGGGCCCTTTTCAAGGAATCCCACATAGGGATTTCCATCAAAAGGTAGCATCATGTCGGAAACACATTTCCTCATGGAAGAAGACCTTGCCTACTAATACATCTAAGCTTATTGAAGACCTAAAGAACCAGATAGACCTAACACAAGCTGATGATGATACCACGGTGGAAGAGGTTGATTCTTTGAGAAGGAGATTATGTGCAACATTCCGGGAAGAAGAGATCTTCTGGAAACAAAAAAGTCGGAACCTTTGGCACCAAAAGGGTGATAAGAACACGAAATTCTATCATGCTACAACGAAGATCCGAAGAGCCAGAAACCGGATTATATGTCTAAAAGATAAGCATGGGCGATGGGCAGAGAGTGAAGACAAAATTGAAAAGGTGGCTACTTCTTATTTCTAAGAGATTTTCACCTCCTCCCACCCTACATACTTTGAAGATTCTCTCCGGTATATTACCGAGAAAGTCCCGGGACATGTTAACCATACACTGATCTCGGATTCCTCATTGGAGGAGATTAAATCAGCACTTTTCGATATTAATCCCGATAAGGCCCCGGGACCGGATGGAATGACTAGTCGGTTCTATCAGAGATTTTGGAATACCACACATCAAGATTTGGTCAAGTTGGTGCGAGATTTTTTTAGGACGGGGAGTTTTGATCCGAGATTAAATCAGACATATATTTGTCTTTATCCCAAAAAAGGAGCGACCACAGGAGATGACGGAATTTAGACCAATCAGTTTGTGTAATGTAAGTTACAAAGTCATATCCAAACTCATGTGCAAAAGACTAAAAAGGGCTCTCCCAACGCTGATATCAGAGACACAATCAGCCTTTATGGCTAGACGCCTAATTACATATAATATTTTGCTGGCACAAGAAAATTTTCATGCACTCCGTACAAACCCTATGTGTCAATCTGATTTTATGGCTATGAAAACATATATGAGTAAAGCATATGATCGGATGGAATGAGAATTCCTTAGAGCCATTCTCCTAAAAATGGGTTTCGGAGAACGATGGGTAAATCTATTGATGTTTTGTATATCTTCGGTCTCATACCAGGTTTTAATTAACGGGGAAGGTAAAGGAAGGATAACACCTTCACGGGGGCTAAGACAAGGGGACCCCCTATCTCCATTCCTCTTTATTTTATGCTCAGAGGCTTTGATATCTCTCCTAAATGGAGCAGAGGAAGAGAAGAGGATCAATGGGATGAGGATCGCAAGGGGGAGTCCCACAGTTTCCCATCTCCTTTTTGCAGATGATAGTCTTTTCTTCTGCAGAGCAGATGTCCTGCAGAGTGCAGAGATTATGAAGATTATTCAGAGTTATGGAGCAGCATCGGGACAACTCTTAAACCCGGCCAAATCTTCGGTTCTCTTTGGAAGAAAAGTAGAACTGAGTTTACAGAGAGAAATTAAGAATATAATTGGGATCCGAAATGAAGGTGGTATGGGGATGTATCTGGGGCTACCCGAACAAATCTGTGGTTCCAAGAAGAAAGTATTTGCTTTTGTACATGAGAGACTAAACAATCACGTATGTTCATGGTCGGCAAGCCTTCTATCCAAAGGAGGAAAGGAAGTGCAAATCAAATCCGTGGCACAAGCCATTCCGACATATGTTATATCGTGTTTTCTTCTTCCTTAGAGGATTATTGAAAAATTGAGAAGTGCTATCTCGAAATTTTGGTGGTGTTCCAAACAGAATAGTAGAGGACTCCATTGGATTGCTTGGGATAAGATTTGTATTCCCCAAGAATTGGGAGGTTTGGGTTTTCGGGACCTTCATGATTTTAACTTAGCTTTTCTTGCTAAAAAATTATGGAGGTTAATACAGTACCCGAGTACACTTTTATCTAGGGTTTTACGAGGACGATATTTCCGGTATTCTAGTCCTCTCGATGACCGCAGGGTATACTCTCCATCGTTTGGATGGCATAGTATAATGGCGGCGAAAGGTTTCCTCCGCCAGGAGCTCCGGAAAACCATTGGCTCGGGATGCAATACCAAAGTCTGGTGTGAGCGTTGGATCCCAGATAGTCCGGCCCGTATGCCGAGAGGAGTAATCCCAGTCGAACGGCGAGACCCTAACCTCTTGGTTCATCATTTGATCCGGCAGGATAATGGTGCTTGGAATGTACCCCTTCTACAGGAACTCTTCCACCCAGAAGATATTTCACTCATTTTAGGATTAAGGAGGACTCGTACCTTCACTCTTGATGGTTACGCTTGGGATCATACGAAATCGGAGGCATATACAGTGAAATCTGGCTACGAGATCCTTCGGAAGAGAAATTTATTAGCAGCAGAACAACGGGTTTTAGAACCGAGTATTACAGCCCTTCAGGGTCAGGTGTGGAAAGTTAAGGCCCCCAGCAAATTACGACACTTTATGTGGGAAGCGTTGTCCGGGTGTGTGTCTACTTGCCAACGACTTACTATCACCATTTGAGTACGGACTCGAGCTGCCCCAGATGTGGAGCTCCTGAGGAGACGACTGATCACTTACTGTTTGAATGCCCACCGGCTCTACAGGTGTGGGCTCTCTCGGACTTTCCGTCCCCTCCGGGTTGCTTCCCGAGTACATCTTTATACCAGAATATGGATTTCCTATTCTGGAGGACAAAGGGAGTCAGTCTCCCCAAACCACAAAGGGACATCTACCCTTGGATCCTATGGTACATTTGGAAAGCACAAAATGACAAAGTCTTCAACGGTGGGGAGAAATCTCTGGTCGATACCCTTCAATCAGCTTCTCTTGAAGCAGAAAGCTGGAGAATTTCCAACCAAAGAGAAGATGAGAGTGAAGCCGAGGAACCTGAGCAGCGGATGACCGTGAGGCTTCCCCCCGAGATCCATACGATTCCGACTTGTCAGATTGACGCTTCATGGGTCGCAGATGACATAGCCAGTGGATTGGGATGGTGTCTGGGGGACGGAAGGGGGACCTATTTGTTGGGAGCACGAGGGTGTCGTAGGAGCTTATCAGCCTTACATGCAGAGCTTGACGGCCTTATTTGGGCCATGTCGGTCCTTAGAGAGAGAAGGATCCCCTCGGTGCGTGTTGAGACAGATTGCTCGGATCTACTCAAGATGACAGCGTAATGGATCCCTCGGTAGGATAGGGCTCTTTGAAGGTAGGTTGAATATGATTGAGACCGCAGCTACTAGCTTTTACGGTTCAAGCTGATGGATCGAAGGAGACCGTCAAGAGATGCGAAAGTCTCTTGGTATTCTCCACTCCTAAGATTCAAGGAAGTAACCCTTACAATGAATCCGCGGAGGTTGTTGATTGGAAGTATCCCTTGCCAAACCAACGATATGTTCTTGAAGAACAATGAGATTTCCTCTCAAGAAAAGAAGTTTATTAAAATTCTCAATATCGTACGAAAATGGTGTTTCTGACAACTTATAGAATTCGCATGTAGAAGATAGAAGATAGAGAATAGAAACGAAGAGTTTTCGTGGTGTCCAAGACTTAAAATAAATGAAAAAGACTAAGTTCCTGATCGAGTCAAGGTCGCCTTCATTCCACGCGGTTTGGTGAAGTTGACCCTTGAGCTTCTGGCGAAGTTGACCCTTGAGCTTCTGGCGAAGTTTAGCTCGGTGTTTCTCGGGCACGGATGGAGCAAATAAGATCTTCATGGGGCAAGACTGGTTCGGTTCGTGCCAACTGGAAACTTCCACGTTCGATCATCTCCTTTAGTCCCATAACACGCTGCCTCAAGTATTGTTCGGTGGAAAAATCCATTAGGTCATGGAAACTCGTTTCTTCCCGTGTTGGCCCGATATCCGGACGGCCGTACCGGACTAAAACTGGAGTGTCACGTTCGGTCTCTGAATTGGCTCGGGCTAGTTGGATTCTGTCTTGTCCGTTGGCTTCCTCAAGACTTTTGGTTCGAGATTGGGATCGAGTGTGCCGAGTGATTCGGTCTTTAGCTCGGCCGTCCATTCGTAGCTTGCTTCCGTATCCAGCCGGGTCGATGCGGAACACGGCCGTAGGGTCCGGATGTCCTGTTCCTTGAGCATAACTGGTTTCCTGTCGATGAACCTCGGTTTCCTTACGAGAAATGCTCCTTCTGGCTTCTTCCGAACGTTCCTCAGCATGATTGTCCGGTCCATCCTGCTCTGGTACGTGCTGTTCCTCATCTTCCGAGCAGTCCGTGGACGTTTGGCTTGGTACGGTACCTCGGTGTCTATCATTCTCCCCCTCTTGAAAAGGACTTGTCCACAAGTCTGGTTCATCTGAAACAAAGAAGATAAGTCAGATACGTTAAAACTTGAAGAAATATCATACTTACCTTGAAGATCTAGTTGATAGGCGTTGTCATGAAATTTCTTGACCACCGTGAATGGTCCATCCTTTCTTGGCATCAGCTTGGACTTTCTCTCCTCTGGGAATCTTTCCTTCCTCAAATGTACCCAAACAAGGTCGCCTAGTTGAAACACCACCTTTCGTCTACGCTTGTTAGCATACTTTTCATATTGTCTTGTCTTTGCTTCTATGTTTGCTCGGAATTTTTCATGAATCTGTTTAACAAGTTTGACCTTCTTTCTGCCATCTAAACTTATCCTTTCATCAACAGGCAAAGGAATTAGCTCAAGAGGAGACAATGGATTAAAGCCGTAGACGATTTCAAAAGGTGAATGCTTAGTAGCTGAATGCACTGAGTGGTTATATGCAAACTCTATGTGTGGCAAGTGTTCCTCCCATGATCTAAGGTTCTTTTTAACCAACGTCCTAAGCAAAGCGGATAAGGTTCTGTTAATTACTTCTGTTTGGCCATCGGTCTGAGGGTGACAAGTGGTTGAAAACAACAGCTTAGTTCCTAGTTTGGTCCACAAGGTTTTCCAGAAATAACTTAAGAACTTAGCATCTCGATCTGAAACTATGGTTCTAGGCATACCATGAAGTCTAACAACTTCTCTAAAGAATAAAGAATAAGTCGGCAATGTGGGAGGCATCATTCGTTTTTAAACAGGATACGAAGTGTGCCATTTTGGAAAATCTATCTACCACAACAAAGATGGAATCTTTACCTAATCTAGACTTAGGCAAACCCAAAACAAAATCCATAGAAAGATCAGTCCAGGGATGGTAGGGAATTAGTAAAGGAGAATACAGACCTTGGTTTGTGTTTTTGGACTTAGCTTCCTTGCAAGTCACACATCGGCTGCAAATCCTCTCTACGTCCTTCTTTAGCCCTGGCCAGTAGAAGTGATCCTGGAGAACTTTAAGGGTCTTAGCTGGACCAAAATGTCCCATTAATCCCCTTCCATGAGCTTCCCTGGTAAACACTTCTCTCAAAGAGCAATGAGGTACACACAATCGATTATCAAAGAAGAGAAACCCTTCGGAAAGGTAATACTTGCCATGAGCGTGTCTAGAACAAGCAAGATATGGTTCCCTAAAGTCAGTGTCAGCCTCGTACAGTTCCTTTATAAACTCAAATCCTAACAACTTGGTTCCAAGAGAAGAAAGAAGTGCATACCTCCGAGATAGAGTGTCGGCTACTATGTTTTCTTTACCTTGTTTGCATTTGATGACGTACGGGAAGGTTTCAATGAATTCTACCCACCGTGCGTGCCTCTTGTTGAGCTTTTGTTGGCCCTTGAGATGCCTTAGGGACTGATGGTCGGTGTGTATGACGATTTCCTTAGGCCACAGATAGTGTTGCCAGGTTTGAAGGGCACAGACCAAAGCATACAATTCCTTGTCGTAGGTCGGATAATTCAAAGTTGCTCCACCTAGTTTCTCACTGAAGTACGCCAATGGCTTTCCTTTTTGCGTCAGGACAGCACCTATACCAACACCAGATGCATCACATTCTACTTCAAAGGTTTTTATGAAATCGGGAAGAACAAGTAAAGGGGCTTGAGTTAACTTCCCTTTCAAGGCCTGGAAGGCTTCCTCTTGAGCTTGTTCCCATTTGAATCCCACGTTCTTTTTAATGACCTCAGTAAGAGGGGCCGCAATGGTGCTGAAGTTTGGGAAAAATCTCCTATAGAAACCAGCTAATCCATGGAAGCTCAGAACTTCACTCACGGTCTTTGGACTGGGCCAGTCTTTGATTGCTTTGACTTTTTCTTCATCTACACGGATGCCATCAGCTCCTATAACAAAGCCCAAGAAAACTAGGTGATCTGCTCCAAGGACACATTTCTTTTCATTAGCAAACAATCGTTCTTTCCTAAGCACTTCCAAGACTTGTTCTAAATGTCTAACATGCTCACTCATGCTCTTACTATAGATCAGGATATCATCAAAGTAAACGACAACAAATTCACCTATATATGATCTAAGAACATGATTCATCAAACACATAAAGGTGCTAGGAGCATTTGTCAATCCAAACGGCATAACAAGCCATTCATAAAGTCCATGCTTAGTTTTAAAAGCTGTTTTCCATTCATCCCCTTCCTTCATTCTAATCTGATGGTATCCACTTCTAAGATCTATTTTAGAAAAAACTTTTGAACCATGCAATTCATCCAACATATCATCTAAACGGGGAATGGGATGGCGATACTTAACCGTAATGTTGTTGATGGCTCTGCAGTCCACACACATTCTCCAAGTTCCATCCTTCTTGGGTACGGGCAAGACTGGGACCGCGCAAGGGCTTAAACTTTCCCTGATGTAGCCTTTGTCCATTAGGTCGTCAACTTGCCTTTGCAACTCCTTGGTTTCAGTCGGGTTGGTGCGATAAGCTGGACGGTTTGGTAAGGAGGCTCCCGGTACTAGATCGATTTGGTGTTCTATTCCACGGATGGGAGGTAGTCCACTGGGAGATTCTTCTGGAAACACGTCCTGAAACCTGTGCATAATAGGTTTAAGTTCACTCGGCAGTTCCGGTGGGGCGTTAGTAGCTGTCAGTGTTTCTTTATAAACAAGCAAGATAAAAGATGGACGAGAAAACAAAGTTTTCTTTACCTGACTTGGCTTGATATAAAAATTGGACTTCCTGACCTGTTCTGGCTGCTTTTCTAGTTCCCGGCTCTTCCGAAGCTGTACTTGGTCCTGGTGTACTTCGGTTGGAGATAGAGGCATAAGAGTGATCTTCTTTCCTTGGTGCTCAAACATGTGCCGGTTAGTGTATCCATCATGTACTGCCTTCCTATCAAATTGCCAAGGCCGGCCTAAGAGAATATGGCTTGCGTCCATAGGCAGGACATTGCACACGACCTCGTCGTGATATCGGCCTATGGTAATAGGGACGGACCTGCTCTTTGACGTGCTGAACTCCTTCTTCATTTAGCCATTCTAGCTTAAATGGTCTCGGATGTGGTCTGGTTTCCAGCCCCAGTTTCCTGACAAGGACGTCACTAGCCACGTTAGTACAACTTCCACCATCAATGATCAAAGAACAAACCTTATTATTGATTAAACAACAAGAGTGGAAGAGATTCTCTCTCTATTCTTTGTCACTGGTCTTGGGTTTAACAGTTAGTGATCTCATGGTCACAAGTAGATTGCCTTGGGCCGGATAGTCAAATGCTTCTTCCTCGTCAAAGATTGGCCCAATGTCTTCTCCTTCCTCATCCTCGGATTCCACTTCCCCATTGTCAAGCAAGATCATGACCTTTTAGTTCGGGCACTTGTTGGCATAGTGTCCTTATCCATGACACTTGAAACACCTGATATCTCTGGCTCTACTCGTGGATTCCACGGTTTTGCCTTTGTTAAAACGAGAAGGTTGGTTAGGTTTATACTCTGTATTTGCTGGAAGAGGAGACTTACCTTTGTCTTGGTAGTTTGGCTTAGGTGCGTAGGCCGGTTTTGGTGCGTAGGCCGGTTTTGGTGCGTAGGCCGGTTTTGGTGCGTAGGCAGGCTTAGAGGAACCTCTCCTTTTAACCTGTTGTTCAATAAGGATCGCTTTGTGGAGCATGTCTTCCACACTTTCAAACTCCTGGAGCTCCAACTGGTCTTGTATTTCTCGGTTTAATCCTGCCAGGAAACAAGTCAAGGTTGCATCTAAATCCTCCTCAACATCAGCCTTAAGCATAAGTGTTTCCATTTCCTGAAAGTAGTCCTCAACGTTCTTTGTCCCCTGTGTCAAACGCCTTAGTCTCTGATGAAGATCCCTGTTATAGTGACTAGGAACAAATCTTTTTCTCATTAGCTCAGTTAGTTCTTGCCAAGTAGTTATTGGACTTTCCCCCAGCCTTCTTCTAAGAGAAACTACTTGATCATACCAGTTAATGACATAACCGCTAAATTCAGAAGCAGCTAGTCTTACTTTCTTAAGTTCAGAAAAGTTTTGACAATCAAAAACAAGCTCAGTTTTTCTTTCCCATTCTAGATAGGCGTCCGGATCATTCTTACCATCACAGGTAGGAATTCTCAGCTTAAGTCCACCAAGCCTATCGTCCGTTCTTCTGGCAAATGGGTTTTCTTCATCTCGGTTCCTTTGGCCTCTCCTGGCCCTGAGGGAACGATTGTCTTCAAAACGATCTTCCATATCCTGGCCATCAAAAGATCGGCTGTTCCTCCTGCCACGAGGTCTCCTTTGGCCTGGCCTCACCTGGCCTTGTTGATCTTCCTGAATTTTTTCCAGCCGGATGTTCACTTCTTCAAGACCTAGGTTCACAGTTCTCATCAAATGGTCAGTCAAAGCTTTCATTTGTAAGCTAGATAAACCGCTTCTCGAGTTGTTGTTCCTTTCTTCCTCACTATCAGATATGGTTTCCTGAAAAGAAACTTAAGCAGATAATGTTATAAGCAAAATACCCTCGCACTCAAGTGTTTATCCTCACCACTCAAACGTTTTATCTCACGGGTTTTGTTTAAGGGGCACTCAGAGTTGTTTCCCAAGGTTCTAAACAAACAAGTCAAGCCAAATCCAGCAAGTAACTTCCAAACAACAAAGGAGAAGATCGGACAGAAATTTCTGAAGGAAAATCCGCTTTAACCACCTCAAGGCTGGGTTTTCTCTTCAGCCAGCAGGATTACTCTTCCACCACCCTCCTAAACTGGCTTTCTCTTCAGTTTGTGCGTAAGTTTTTTTCTTTTTTTTTTCTTTTTACGAATGGTTTTTTTTTTTCAACTTATAAAAGTTTGGAAAAGAAAAATATGGAGGGTAAGAGAGTGGCCCGGATTGCAATGGAAAAGAATAAGAAAAGATCAGAATTTGTTACTCAATAGATGGAGAAGATGAACAGCTTTACCAACAAAGAGTGGCTCTGATACCACGTAATGGATCCCTCGGTAGGATAGGACTCTTTGAAGGTAGGTTGAATATGATTGAGACCGCAGCTACTAGCTTTTACGGTTCAAGCTGATGGATCGAAGGAGACCGTCAAGAGATGCGAAAGTCTCTTGGTATTCTCCACTCCTAAGATTCAAGGAAGTAACCCTTACAATGAATCAGCGGAGGTTGTTGATTGGAAGTATCCCTTGCCAAACCAACGATATGTTCTTGAAGAACAATGAGATTTCCTCTCAAGAAAAGAAGTTTATTAAAATTCTCAATATCGTACGAAAATGGTGTTTCTGACAACTTATAGAATTCGCATGTAGAAGATAGAAGATAGAGAATAGAAACGAAGAGTTTTCGTGGTGTCCAAGACTTAAAATAAATGAAGAAGACTAAGTTCCTGATCGAGTCAAGGTCGCCTTCATTCCACGCGGTTTGGTGAAGTTGACCCTTGAGCTTCTGGCGAAGTTTAGCTCGGTGTTTCTCGGGCACGGATGGAGCAAATAAGATCTTCATGGGGTAAGACTGGTTCGGTTCGTGCCAACTGGAACTTCCACGTTCGATCATCTCCTTTAGTCCCATAACATGCTGCCTCAAGTTTTGCTCGGTGGAAAAATCCATTAGGTCATGGAAACTCGTTTCTTCCCATGTTGGCCCGATATCCGGACGGCCGTACCGGACTAAAACTGGAGTGTCACGTTCGGTCTCTGAATTGGCTCGGGCTAGTTGGATTCTGTCTTGTCCGTTGGCTTCCTCAAGACTTTTTGGTTCGAGATTGGGATCGAGTGTGCCGAGTGATTCGGTCTTTAGCTCGGCCGTCCATTTGTAGCTTGCTTTCGTGTCCAGCCGGGTCGATGCGGAACACGGCCGTAGCGTCCGGATGTCCTGTTCCTTGAGCATAACTGGTTTCCTGTCGATGAACCTTGGTTTCCTTACGAGAAATGCTCCTTTTGGCTTCTTCCGAACGTTCCTCAGCATGATTGCCCGGTCCATCCTGCTCTGGTACGTGATGTTCCTCATCTTCCGAGCAGTCCGTGGACGTTTGGCTTGGTACAGTACCTCGGTGTCTATCACCGCGGATCCAATTGATTGGTCTCTATTTAGTTTCGATTTAAACCTCTTCTGTTATCTCTGTGATGGTTTTGATGTTTTTAGTTTAGATTTAATCTCGAGGGATTTAAATACCTGGACCGATGCCTATCTAAAATGGTGCGTGCTCGTGGACTCTTATTCTCTCATGTAAGTCACAATCCACCGGATATAACGGTTCCAATTAGGTACCCAAAAACCGACTAATGTTGATTTAATATATGAGTTCTTTGTTGACAAAAAAAAAGAAAAAAGTTAGCATTTTACAAGCCAGTTGTTATCAAGAATCCCTTGTACTTCCCACTCATGTTGCAAAGTTGTGGAACAAAGGGAACTCCAAAAAAGTGTTCAGTATAACGAAGGAAAACCTTAAAAAGAAATAATGATTTTTAAAAGGGTCTGCTCTGAAACAAATTATAAAAACCTGTGTTTAGTTCTCCCAAGTCTATGTTGTCCATAAACAAGAAATCAATGAACCCTCGACGACCCAAATCTAAGTCAAGAATGCAAACATCATCTCACGGCACCAATACAAGAAGTAAAAAGAAAAAATTATTTCTCTGATATTTATAGAAGGAACTAATCTCTAAAGCTTGGTTTTTCAAGAACAGAGTACAAACCCTTTACGACGCTCTCACTTCCAATCTCCCTGGGACAAAGCTCACACGGGTACACTGTTTTAACCGAGCAATGGCATCTTGTGACCTACCCAACATGAGATCGATGTATACCGCTGTAACCGTGGCTTGTACATTGTTCGGTAAGACAGTTAACGCGTGTGTTATGAAAGGTTTGGCCTGGTCATAATGTCCCTGTGTTGCAAACAGAGCGGCAAGGTTTGCGAAAAGTGCACCACGAGCTTCTTCTGGCTTGAGTGAATCTCGGGCGTTTCCTGTGGAAGAGTCCGATGTCTCCTCACAGTCGGAGCTCATGTTCATCCGCCACGGGTCAAAGTCTTCTTGCGCAAATGGCAGTTTAAAATCTTCCTGTCCAAGAAGATAGGCAGATAAATGCGCACCAGCTTCAACGGGTCTGTTGAGTAAGCAGAGAGCCTCCGCTGCGTAGATATGGCCTAAGAAAACATAAATCTTTGAACAATCTGGAAGTTGCAAGAGTGAATTAGCAGCTGACAAGGCTTTGATAGGATTCTCCAACTCCAATTCTACGTACGCCATATTGGCGAGAAGAGCCTGTTTGATCAAATGATTCTCTCTTGTACGTATATCCTTGTAAGCGGAGAGGGAGTTTTGAATTATGTCCTGGTTCATTCCTCCTTTTGCCTCTTTCAATTCTGAGTTCGTGTTAGCTTCCCCATGATCAGAGGATGAAGCTTCTTTGGTCTCGTTTATCTTCGGGGATAATGTCGATTCAAGTTCTGATTTAGAGTCATTCAAGAGAGACCCGTTAAGCAAATACATACCATTCGAGAGACAGACTCGTGCTAGTGGTAATGAAAGCTTTGGCCATTGGGCACTGCCACCAAGTTCCACGAATCCATTCTCTTCCATCATAAGTTGTCTCCACTTCCCTTTCCCAATTACATGGACTCTGATTTCTGATCTATCCGAAGAAGCGTTTCCCTCTTCCAAAAGACCCTTTTGTAAAGCCAGTATACAGCATTCAGCTAAACGGAGCCAAAGGAGGGGTTGTCTGCAGAAAACTAGGCTTGCCTTCTGCAAGCATTGAGCAGCAAGCAGGGGCTTCCCACAAGCTAAATAAAGCACACCGCAGTTGTATGTGATCAACAGAGACTTATCCTGCGAGAGAGAAAACAACTTCACCGGATTCTCCTTTCTTAGTGATGAACAACTCCTTAGAGCTTTTGAAAATAACACAGAGGCGGCTTGATACTTCCCAAGCTGATAGTATATGCAACCAAGGTTGTTGTTGAAGATTCCTGAAGTCCTTGATTCTTTTTGTATGCCGGAGACCAACAAAAGCTTTATAGCCTTCCGATGATTCCCATGAGCATACTCAAGCTGAGATTTCAAGAGGAGAGCCATAGAGGAGTCTCTTTTCTGAGCAATGTTCATCGCATGTTTAACTTCACGCTTCGCCAGTTTTAAGTTTCTTGTAAGAAGTAAGAACCGGACCTTGTAAAGCTGCAACTCAAGCTTCAGATCAACAGTCAGGATCGACCTTTCTCCTATTGTCTTGAGAAGATTGTTTGCTGGAATATGGCCAACTGGCTTCATTCGTTTCTCGGCCTCAATTTCCGCTAGAACATTGTCATATTCTTCCTCACACAAACCACTTTCAGCAGATGTTAAATCAGACTTCAAAGCATCTGAGGCCGCCGAGCTGCTCAGGAGAGAAGATGTTTTTGATACCTGATTTGAAGAAAGTTGCATCGTGCTTCCAATTTCCTCATGACTTCCAAAACCAACACCAAAAGATTTGTCCAGATGGCCAAAAACCTCCTGTACATAACTACTTGTGAGATACAGAAAGAAACCGAAACATCTACAGAGAAAATCCATGCGATGAGAATACAAACTGATCAGTGCAAAACTTCTTTCAAGGATGCCACAGTAAATCATTCAAGTGAAAATCGAGTTCCTAGCATCGAACTAAAAGTCCAACCTTCCACATCCGAATATAGATATGTAGAATATTGCTTCACCGATTAACTTGTATTCTAGTATACAAATTGGTTAACCGACTGATTACCCATCTGTCATGGCATTTCATTATAGGCAGGTTATAGATATAGCATATTTGTTCTACTTGACAGGTAATACGCAAAACAGAGATTCTTACTAAGAGGAAATCATCGATATTCCACTGAAAATTACGGAAGACACAATTTGAAGAACGATGTTCCAACATATAACACTTGGAACAAGGATTTCAACAAGACGAAACATAGGCAAACAACAAATTCTGTCTTGGAACATGTTTAAGATCAACAATGGCAAACAGAATAAAGAACGATGGATATTGGTTGAATTTTCCACTAGCAAAAGAGATCAGCTGGACTATATTTCAAGACTTTGAGATCAGTACATACGATACTTACCAAAAACTTCACAGCATCATGACAAGCCAGCGCACAATCCAGCATCAAGAAGCAGATTTGAAGTGCAATTGTCTGCAAACAAGTAGCAACAAAGTTGGCTACTTAGAGGCAGTAGGAAGGAATAAACAAAATTCGACAGAGGAGATTGAAAAAATACCTCGTCTAGCGGTTCAATATTTTGAAATAGAGGATCTAGAATAGCTAAACATTTTTTATACTGATGCAGATGAAACCAGGTAACCGCCTGCAGGAGACCAATGAACATCAATACTTAACCTTGACAAATGCGAATGGCATAGCTAATCCTAGAAAAAAACATGGGAATACAGCAGAGAACATACAATGTTGAGAGTTGTTACTGTACTGTCAAATTGATCCTTTGACACAGAGACGTTAGATCCAGGGTTTACAGCTTCCACTTGTTCTTTTGCAGCAGAAGCAAGTTCTTCACTCTGTTTCTGAAATAAATGGAAGAGAAGAAGAAACCATCTCGTAGATATCAACATAAAGACTACTAGTAAGACTAATAAAAAAAATTCCCCTCTACAATGTTCCAGAGATCACAACGAAGAAGATAAAAGATAGATACCTTGACAGAGTTAAGCTCTTCAAGTAGTTTCTTGGAATTGGAGCAAGCATTTCTGAAGTACTCTGCAATTGCCATGTTGTGAAGAACCTGCTTCATCAATTAGAAACAACTCAAATGATATAAAGATTCAAACTTAGAGAAGTCAAGTAATCAGACTTTGCTCTGTAAATCTGATGAAAACAAAGCTAAAAAGACTTATCTCTACTTAACAATTGAGTAAACTACGAAAGCAAAATTACCATCACAAACTTAAAAGACCTAAGTCGAGGTTTAACCAAGGAAAGGCTCTGTAAATCTGATGAAATCAAAGCTAAAAAGACTTAAACAATTGAGTAAATTATCATCATCACAAAAGTCAGATCTAAACTAGTGAAATGTGAATAAAATTAAAACTAAACTCATTTGTTGAGAATCGATCTAAAACCAGAGAGGATTCATATCAAACAATAATACCAAATTCACAGGCAAATCCGGAGAAAAAAAAAGAGATAACAGACCTTGGGATCGTTATGTTTCTTCTGCTTGAGTTGAATGAGAATGTCGATACACTCAAGGAATTTGTAAGATTGGTAGTAGGAGAGTGCGTCTTTAGCGAGTGCAGAAGTGACAGAGAGAACGATGGCGTCGTCGCAGATTGAGCCATCTCTAGCGGCGTCGGAAGATGCAGCTGATAACGAATCTCGAGAATCCATGGAAGGATAAACCCAATTTCGTTGCCCAGATTTTGAATTGAATACAAATCCGAAAACCCTAGAAAAGTTTATTGTAGAGATGAAGAAGCAGAGCGAAAGCACTTTGCAGAAAGTTATCGAGAGGAGAGAGAGAGATGGGTAGAGACAGAAATTAAATGGGCCGAGTTGGGCTCAAAATATGTGCTTTACACTTATCTAATAAAACATTACGGTTATTTTAAATCCATGTCGACGTGGCGAACCCTTCCAATGATTCGGGGTGATTTGGATTATTAGGTATTGTATTGAATACATGGTTTCCCAGTGATTTGTATTAAAAGTTTATTTGAACATAAATTTTAAATATATTTTAAAATTTAGTGATATCGAATTTATAATTTTAAAATCTATTTTAAAATTTATTGTTATTGGAATATTTTAACTAATTGATTTTATGAGATTTATTGTGACTAGTTGAGAACCTACGCATAAATTCGGATATATTTTCCTTTTTTAAAAAAAAAAAAATTTATGTTTTTTTTTTGCAGCTAAAAACTTTATTAATAATCATTATCATTCTTTACAAGCATACGTAGAAATTTTGGACATGAATTAAAAATACACCAAGGTAAATTAGAGGTTACAATAGTTTTTGCTAATTTATCTGCACATTGATTATGAAATCTCCTTTTATGAACGAAACAAACTCTCTCAAATAAGGAAGCCCATTCATGTATGGTGGCCAAGTAGTGATCCAGTTTCAAATTGTGGACACCCTTATTGAGGAGCTTATTTATCTACAGGTTGTCTCTCTCAAATTCCACTGATCGATATCCCAGTGACCAACAGGATTGAAGCGCCCAAATCAATGAAGAGCATTCTACTTCAACTGTCGAGTGTCATCCTTCAGATTTGCCATCCCACAGACCTGAAAATTCCCCATATAGTTTCGTATTATCCAACCGAGACCCGATTCTGAATCACGATATTGATGGGAGGCATCGTAATTACATTTAATCCAAGTAGAAGTTGGTCTTATCAAAGGCGAAGATGAGCTATGACGTATTATCTGCAAATTCAAAATGGCTGTTGGGTTAGCATTACTCCACTCCTGAAAATCACTCTTAGCTTGCTGAACAACGACGTCTTCGAGATGGTGAGTGTGGCGAAATTTGAATTCATTTCTGCTTTTCCACAAACATCATATTATCCAAAAAGGAAGTAAACGTGTATCCAAGCTTTCAGATGGGTTGTTGGCAAAGACGAAAAACGCATGTATTTTTTCTTCAAAGGAAAGTGAAGCATCCGAAATCGCAGTGCAGGTTATCCCAGAGAGACGCCAAACCTTTATAGCGTAGTCACATGAGAAGAACATATGTTCACTCGATTCCTCCAATATCAAACATCGTGAACAAAGCGGATTGATGTTAAATTTCCTTCTACATAAATTTTCTTTCACAGCTATACTCTTGGATACAGCTCGCCAAAAAAAATGTTTAAGCTTAGGTGGTAACACAGAAGCCCACAGGGTTTTCGTAAAGCCAGGGTTGGACGCTAGAGGAGGATGAAGATCTAACAGTTGTCTTGCCTTAGCAAAAGTATAACCCGATTTAACTGAGTAGCAACTATTAGTAATATATGGCGAAACAGCAATGTCCCGTCTGGGTATTTAAATTTATGTTTTGTATTGTTGTTTTATTGTTTGTTTTAATTTCTTGTCACTATATTGTTTATTTTTTTGTTTGACTTTAAATCCACCGTAATGTATTTGCTGCATATGAGAATAACTTGTTTTTTTTAAAAAAAATATCCTCTTATTGTATTCGTTTTATTGTTTTATTATATTTGTTTTAATGAAACACATTGATAATATATATTGTCGTAATATTATGGTAGAAGTTGAGGAGGAGTCGCCGGGTAGGAAGGTGGGCAGACAATCAATGAAGGTAAATACAGGAAATAACTATTTAAATATCCCGTGTTTTTTAGTAAAAAAGCGAATCATAAGTATTAAAATATAACTGTTTTTTTGTTTGTTCCATACTGAAACACATTTAATGTGATAAGCATTTTCGATTAGTGGCATAATCCGAAATTGACCTATAGTCGTACGCCAAATAGTACAGATGGCTTTGTACGGTGTTGTATGTATTCACTATACATAAAAGGCCAAACAAACAAAAGTCCCAAAAAATCAATTAGGCCATTTTAGATCAATTCTCGAAAGAAATCATCTCTAACACATTTCTCTTATGCTTGAGCTACGCCTCCGTCGCCAGCTTTGGGTCGTCATCATAGGCGTCTCTCTCATACTCAACCTCACGCTATTAACCACCCTGCGTTCCCTCACACCCTCCATGCCTTTTTCATCAACATGTGCGTCCGTCTCTCTGTATTCTTTCATCACCGAAGCGCACATCACCACCGTACCTTCCTCTTCTCTGTCACGCACGATCAGTTTCTCCAGCTTCGTCTGCTCCTTTGCCAAATCTCTCATCAGGTATCCTTATAATCATTTATTTATTTCACCTGTTTAAGTAATTGTCGTGTCGATCCAGGTATGTGTAGTTCAATTTCCGGCTATTTACACTGTCCCCATCTTCATTCTCATTCAACATCTTTCCTTATTTTTCTAAATCATCACAATAGGTCTGTAATTTTTAAATTTTTGATGGTTTCTTCTATTATCTCACCTATGACGCTTACCTGCTGATGGCCGATTAATTGGTTAGCACATGACAATTTGTTCATTTGTTGCTGTTTCCTGTATCCACTACATGTTTATCCGATGTGACAGTTTCAATTAATGGTTATCCTAAACGCGTAAAGATCTCATTTGGCGTAAAATTGTCTGCCACATAAAATTAATTGAGGAATCAATGTTTTTTTGTTCTGAGATTTGAATATATACACCTAAGATCTTTTGGTTGTTTATTTCTAATTCTATTTTATGTGTTTTTGTTGAATAAACAAGCATATGGATTCATATGTGTTTGTTGATTACAGTGAACTTTTGAAGAAATCATTTGGCAAAGATTACACTTAAGATATTTGTTCCATGTTATGCACTTCCTATTGGTTTGTTTGTAAGATGTAGTTTTCATTCTATTTTTATATGTGGTTTGCAAATGTTATGGGAGATTTCCACTTCCGAATGAATTGATTTATAATTGCTGTCTTGATATTTACTTTATTAGTTTTTCATCTTCTCTCAACTTTTACTGATATTTTGGATCTTTGTAAAATTTCGTTTCAGTCCTTGTTTGACGTTGGAGAAGTTTCAGACGCAGTAGTCCGTTGTTATATCTTTTTACAAGTTTGTATTTGATCATTTGCTCCATTTAATATTGACTCTATTTCTCTCAAATGACGCCATTTCGAGTTCGTCATCTTCCTTTGCTAATCGTTTACAATATTTCCTTCCACTAAGTTTTGCCATCTCCTCTTTATATTTGAAAGCAATTGTCGGAAAGCAGTTTTAAGGAATATTTTGATTTTGAGTTTACTGATTACATGTAATTTAGTTTGTAGTACATAGAGTTCTTGAATTAGTGATTGAGGGTGGTTAATCATTACTATCTTATGTCTTGTGCTCCCGTCTTGAAGCCTTCTCTCTCATTTCATTGTTTCTGCCCCTATGTTTTCCTGTTTATGTTAGAATATTTGTGTTTTGCAGCATTGCATAGTCCAATCATTGGTTTAACATTTATTCATACCTGTGGTTCCTGCTCTATTGTGATCGTTTGAAAATTAGTTTCGCTCCTCCATTTCACCAGTGTCATTGTCATGGTATTCTACAGACATTGTGAACACGGTTTGTTCAGTGAAGCATATGTTTTCTTGTTAGATGTTATGTTAATTCTATACCTCTGCAATTTACAAGATTGTTGAAAATCTCTTTGTAGACAATGTTTGTCACACCCTGACCTGTTGCGTCGTACGCTTTCTTCCTCATTTTTAGCTCTTTTTTTTATGTAACTCTTGAAAGAGCTACATATAGTTGGCCGTGGGTGAAAACAGGTTTGGATAAATATAGTCCCACTTTCTCCAAACTCTGACCTTGATTCTTGTTTATTGTCATAGCATAGAAGACGCGGCCTGGGAATTGACGCCTCCTCGTTTTGTAAGGACATTTAGTATCTGCAGTTGTCATGATGATTCTAGGGATAATGACCTTTTTTCCTATGTTTTTCCCTGTCAGGATCTCCGCTTCCAAAACTGTTTTGCCTAATCTTATCACCGACATTCTTGTTCCATTGCATAGATCTTCTTTTTGGTTTATGTTTCTCATTAGGATAATTGGGGCCTTCTTTTTTAGTAGCAGCTGATGATTTGGTAATCCTGAACATTTGAGACTGTTCAAGTACTCCACAGTATACAACGAATTTGGTTCTTCAAATTTAGTGTCCTCTGTAGATATACTGTTTGAGCTCAGATATTCTTCAACATCATATATGGAATCGTAATCCTCATATATATATATTTGAATATGTTTCACAAAAGCTCTGTTTTTGTAGGCAGAAGGAGGTCTTTATCCACCTCTATGTATGTCTCTTCTTCATATTTCATATTCATTGAAGGCACTGTTCTTGCTTCGCCGTTTACCACACCAAAATCCATTGGGAGAACTCCAATTCTTCATCGTTTAGGCGCATATTTTTTTCAAGCGTCAAAATTTCACATTTCTTCCAAAGGTACAACCGATTTATTGATGCCGAAACCGTATATTGTCTACTCCCATGTGGGATGATGGGTAGTATTTGTCTGAAATCTCCTCCTAGGAGGACCGTGATTCCTCCAAATAATTTTTCAGCAGCTTTTGGGTCTTTCCTGCTTTTGATATCTCGTAGCATACGGTCTAAAGCTTTGAATGTCAGTCGATGCGTCATTGGTGCTTCATCCCATATAATTAGGGAAGTTTTGTGAATTAGGTCCGCGGGCATTGTGTTTGGTGTTATATCACACATTGATTGGTCATGCAGCTCTAGTGGTATTTTGAATCGTGAATGTGCTGTTCTTCCACCTGGTAAGAGCGTTGTTGCTACAAGTAATATAATGCATCTCTTTGACCGTAGTTTAGAGATGATAGTTCTATAAACATATGTCTTCCCAGTTCCGCCAGGACGTAGAGAAAGAACAGTTTTCCTTTTGAATTGGTGATTGAATCCATAACTGCTGTATACATTTTATGTTGATCAGAATTTAACGCGCCAAACAACTTGAGATGCTCTTCTTTCTCTTTCCTCTTGTTGTAGTTTAATTCTTCTTGGACCATTGTTGTAGTCATTTCCCCAATATATTTTTATCTGGTACGGGCATGTCTGGGTAATCTGTGAGTGGCTTATCGTTCTGAATGAGAAGATTCCGCAGTTCGATCAATGTGTAGTGTTTAAATTCTTTCTCTGAAAGGTTCATCTCTTGGAAATTGAACTTCTTCCTCCTCATATATGCAATATCCTCTCCGAGTACTTCCCAGAATTGATTACATAGGACCTCGGGGTTGCTCACTTCACAGTAGATCAACGGTGTAATAAATAGTTCTCGTAGCTGGAATGTTGTTGCCCAATCTGATGCCTCTTCTATTACATCATGCCATTCCTTATCTCCATCTAGCAAACCCCTAGCGTAACACGCTTCCTTGAAATTCTTAGGTTCTACATCATTAACCGTTTTGATATCTGCATAACATGTTGGACCCTTTACATGGTTTAACAGAATCCTCATATAGAATAAGTCTCCTGATGATGGATGTATGTTTACAATCCGACCGATGCTTATTCTTTTTTGACGTGGTGTCCACGTCTTGTTTGAAGAGTTCCAGAAAAATCTTGAAGGGAATTGTGCATATGTCAACTGTCTTACTTCCGAATAAATCCAGTTTGCTTCAAACCATGCTAAAAACTTTGTCATCTCAATTCCGGGTTTCCTGACAACCGAATCTGGTGATAGATCCTCGTGGAACACTACATTGTGTTTTCCCTCGAGATGGATGATAAGTTTATGAACCGATGGCTTCTGATGGTGTATATCAAATCCATAAATTCGCCATGCAGCTTCACATGCCGACAAATAACGACAATCTTGATAGTTTTTTATCTCATCTATCTCCACCTTCTGAACTCTACCATTATACTCTTTTCCAGCTGTATCCATTTTCTTTTCAATCACAAATGTGGCCTTGTCAACTCCTTTAGTGATGTATTTGAAAATATATTTGATTGCCTTGGAAGTACTGCACCATGCTGTAAACTAATCTTAAGAATCTAGATTTGAATTTAGCTCAACCTTAAGTATTTCTTAGAGAAGAAGAAAGTAATACTAACCTTGATCCATACTTTGATGATTTGTCATAAATCAGAATTCAATTGATCTTCTTCTTCCTTTTGCCTTCTTCTCCTTATGATTCCTTTGATGGACAAAGAATCAAAGTCCTTCTTCTCTCTCAATTAAGATCACTCCAGAACAGTTTCAGTTTGTATATCCTTTTATTTTCTTGTTATATTTTAAACACAACTGTTGTTATGTTTATATATTAATAGAACATACCCTTTCGTTAATGGCAAGTGATCATCACATCTTTTCATTAAGTAATTGTACTGTCACTTAATTAATATAGCATCATTACATGTAATTATAATTCAATATAATTACATTTGCTATATATACAAGTAATAGAGAAATATATAATGTATAAAGTAAGGGAAGAGGGTTATCAATACAACCAAATTCTAATGACATTAATCAAAACCGATCCATCACCGGTATCGTCTTTTATATTAGAATTCTTAACTTTAATATGAACTTGATCTTTATATTAAACCGAAAAACACATAGGTCACATATAAGAATATAAATATTCTTACATTCTCCCACTTGACCTTTGTGTTGACTTGAGGGTTTAATAACTATAATATACGCTTTAATATCAAGATCATCAAACTTTTAACTAAACTAGAATTAGTTGAATCATGGCGGTCACACATCATCAAACGACATGATTCATTCCATGTATCACAAACCAATTCCAATTTATAGAATCTCCTTATATTGATAAACACTTTAATTCTCAAACTAACCATATGTTATCTACAAACCATAAGTGTACACACATACTTTAATGATAACATACTTAATAAAATAGAAACATAACTTTAAGTGAATTCATAGTGTCACAAATACATAATGAGCATTCTACAATCAAAACAGCAAGGCTTTATCTATAATACCCATACGCTCTACATGGCCAATGAACGCCTTGGGTGGTAGTCCTTTAGTTAACGGATCCGCTACCATCATATCCGTCCTTATATGCTCAAAGGACACTATGTTTCTTAACTTCTTCTTTGACAGACAAGAACTTCATCTCCATGTGCTTGGCACCCCTCGAGTACTTGTCATTCTTTGAAAAGAAGACAGCTGCGGCATTATCACAATAAATTCTCAGCGGCTTCTCTATAGAGTCGACAATCCGAAGTCCTGAGATAAAATTCCGCAGCCACAATGCATGAATTGTGGTCTCATAGCATGCCACAAATTCTGCCTCCATAGTGGAAGTAGCAATGACAGACTGCTTTCCACTTTTCCATGATACTGCTCCCCCCGCTAATAGGAACAAATATCCAAACGTCGATTTTCTGCTATCGACGCATCCACCATAATCTGAATCTGAATATCCAATGACCTCAAGATGGTCGGATCTCCTGTATGTAAGCATGTGCTCTTTGGTGCCTTGCAAGTACCTGAGAATCTTCTTTGCAGCTTTCCAGTGGTCCATTCCAGGATTACTTTGATATCGACCCAACATACCAACAACAAAGCTGATATCTGGTTGAGTACATGTCTGAACATAGTTCAAACTCCCAACCACTGATGCATATGAAATTGTTTCCATTTCTTTACGCTCCAATTCATTTTTAGGACATTGTTTTTCACTAAACTTATCCCCCTTCTGAATTGGAGCTATCCCTGCAGAGCATTTTTCCATGTTATATCTCTCTAAAATCTTATTGATATATCCTTTCTGAGACAAATTTAACAATCCTTGTGATCTATCACGGTATATTTCTATATCGATCACATAAGATGCCTCACCCATATCCTTCATTTCAAAGTTCTTGGAGAGATACCTCTTTATATCATGTAACATGCCTAAGTCATTTGCAGCAAGTAAAATATCATCAACATATAAGACCAAAATCACAAATTTGCTCCCACTAACTTTCATGTAGATACATCGATCAACAATGATCTCTACAAAACCATATGACGTGATGGTATCATTAAATTTTAAATACCATTGTCTGGAAGCTTGTTTCAGTCCATATATCGATTTTCTCAGCTTACATACCAGATGTTCTTTTCCTGTGGCCACAAACCCTTCAGGTTGGTCTATATATACTTCTTCCTCAAGTTCTCCATTCAGAAAGGCGGTTTTCACATCCATTTGGTGAAGCTCAAGATCATATTGAGCTACCAAACTCAAAACAATCCTTAAAGAATCCTTCTTTGAAACTGGAGAGAGGTCTCTTTGTAGTCAATGCCGTCCTTTTGGGTGAAACCTTTAGCAACAAGGCGAGCCTTGTACCTTTCAATATTACCTTTCGAGTCGCGTTTAGTCTTAAAGACCCATTTAGAACCAACGGTATTGAAACCATCAGACAACTCTACTAAGTCATATACTTTGTTATCATCCATAGACTTTATTTCCATTTTTAAGGCATCAAACCACTTATCAAAATTGTCACTTTTCATGGCTTTCTAGAATGATCTTGGGTCTTCATCAATGCTTAGGTCACATTCACTTTCAATAGCGTAAACCATGTAATCATTTGAAATGGCAGATCTTCTTTCCCTTACAGATTGCCTTAATGGTTCTTGTGGTAAACTATTCTCTTCTTAAATTGTAACAGATTCATCGAGTGGATCTTTAACTAATGGGATTTGCACATCATTATGTTGTTCTATTGAGCCATTAGATTGTGATGCATCAATAGGAACAACTATTTTAGGTGCAACAATAGGTGAAGGGACTTCAACTTGGATTTCTTGAATGTCCACTTTTCGTGGTTCACCACTCCCACTAGTTTCGCCATTCTCAATGAACCTAGCATTACCCGTCTCAACTATTCTCGTACTATGCTTAGGACAGTAAAAAGTATACCCCTTTGACTTTTCAGGATAGCCAATGAAAAATCCACTGACAGTCCTTGAGTCAAGTTTCTTTTCATGTGGGTTATATAGCCTTACTTCTGCTGGACAGCCCCAAACACGTAGATGCCTTAAGCTAGGTTTCCTTCCTGTCCACAGTTCATAAGGGGTCTTAGGAACTGCCTTACTAGGAACCCGGTTCAGCACATACATTGCAGTCTTTACTGCATATATCCACAACGAAAGGGGTAAAGTAAAATTATTCAGCATGCTCCTAACCATATCTATTAGAGTATGATTCCGCCTCTCAGCAACACCATTCTGCTGAGGAGTACCAGGCATTGTATATTGTGCACAAATGCCTTTACTTTCAAGTAAGTTTGCAAATGGACCTGGGCATTTTCCATTTTCATCGAATTTTCCATAGAATTCACCACCTCTATCAGATCTCACAACTTTGACTTTTCTATCTAATTGCCTTTCCACCTCATCAATGAACACCTCTATGACATTCACTGATTTGGACTTTTCATGCAGTAGATATGTATATCCATAACGTGGATAAAAATAAATAACATAGAAGATTATTACAAGATACGCAATCTAGAAACTGAGTGTACATTTCCCTTCATTCGGTGAGTGAATTATATCATGTAGATAAACTTAAACATCTGCTTGTAGTAAAAACATTCTGCGCATGTAATGTCTATGCCGTTAAGGTGGCAGTTTGGTTTCATCTTCTGAAGTGATTCCAAATAACACTTTTGTAACATCCCGATTTCTGGTATATGTGGATAGGTTAAAAGAATTGATTTGGCTACCTATGTCACCAAAGTGCACTTACCTTTTCGGTCACACATTCAGAGAAAACTCCAGAGTTAAGCGTGCTTAAGCTGGAGTAGTCAAAGGATGTGTGACCTACCGGGAAGTCATTCGCGGTACCGTGTGAGTGAGGCCAAAACACGGGGAACGGTCACGTGGTGATTGTAGGGTCAGTATATCATGACTTTGAAACCTCCCGGTTAAAGCACCGACAGTCGGACAGGTGTGGGCTGGCCCATGAACCTAGTGAGAGGACATGAGGGCTCACTGGTAGGGGCGGTTGGGGTGTTATAAATGGTATTAGAGCTGGTTAGCTGTCCCAATTCTCACATGGGAGGCGGTTTGGGACCTGTCGTGGTGCGCAACGAGGACGTTGCACTCTGTGAGTGGGGGTGAATTGTAACATCCCGATTTCTAGTATATGTGGAGAGGTTAAAAGAATTGATTTGGCTACCTATGTCACCAAAGTGCACTTACCTTTTCGGTCACACATCCAGAGAAAACTCCAGAGTTAAGCGTGCTTAAGCTGGAGTAGTCAAAGGATGGGTGACCTACCGGGAAGTCATTCGTGGTACCGTGTGAGTGAGGTCAAAACACGGGGAACGGTCACGTGGTGATTGCAGGGTCAGTATATCATGACTTTCAAATATTTCGGTTAATGCACCGACCGTCGGACAGGGGTGGGCCGGCCCATGGGCCTAGTGAGAGGACATGGGCCCCACTGGTAGGGGCGGTTGGGGCGTTATAAGTGGTATCAGAGCTGGTTAGCCGTCTCAGTTCTGACCTGAGAGGCGTCTTAGGACCTGTCGTGGTGCGCAACGAGGACGTTGCGCTCTGTGAGTGGGGGTGAATTGTAACATCCCGATTTCTGGTATATGTGGAGAGGTTAAAAGAATTGATTTGGCTACCTATGTCACCAAAGTGCACTTACCTTTTCGGTTGCACATCCAGAGAGAACTCCAGGGTTAAGCGTGCTTGAGCTAGAGTAGTCAAAGGATGGGTGACCTACCGGGAAGTCATTCGCGGTACCGTGTGAGTGAGGCCAAAATACGGGGAACGGTCACGTGGTGATTGTAGGGTCAGTATATCATGACTTTCAAACCTCTCGGTTAATGCACCGACTGTCGGACAGAGGTGGGCCGGCCCATGGGCCTAGTGAGAGGACATGGGGGCCCACTGGTAGGGGCGGTTGGGGAGTTATAACTTTTTCCTAACTATTTTGATTCCGTTGAATGAGGTTTTGATGTTTTCCCAGCACATATCCACTGTACCTATATTTTCAGCCCATTTGAACTGTTTGAAATATATCTTCCCGTTCTCTATCTTGCGTCGGCATAATAGGAATTGGGCATACACATAGATGGCTTCTTTGTGTTCAGCTTTCGCTGCTACAGAGAAATGATGGAGGCCTATGTACATTTTGTTGAGATGGAAATATTCTATGATACCTTTGATGTAGTGTGCATGTGGATTGGAATGTTTGAGCCACCTCTCCATTAACTCAGAGTACTTCTTTGCTGTCAAAGGCTTCTTCACAAATGGCGCTATGTTTAGGTGTTTACACACTCTTTCATCCTCAGCTGTCACACCTAGTTCCTTGCATGAAAGAATACAGTTGTAGTAATCACTTGGGGATTGTGCAGCTACAATTGTAACAATTTCCCCAAGTAAATCTTGAGGTAAGGCTTCTAGGTGGCTGACATTTGTCTTGTTTGGGTCCATTGCCTTTCTAATTTTTATGTATTTTGTGGTGGAAAGTGTTTAGGGTAATCTGATTTATATAGTGATTTAATAGTAGGGTATGGACTTTTCTGCTTCTTAAACTTCGAGGTTGTTTGGTATTCTATGTTGCATTAGTTATTACATTTAGTATTCAGTGACATAAATGGCGTTGTGATTTATGGTTAAGGGTTAATTTAATAATAATATAAATTGCCATGCACTAATAATACATATTATTGATGGAATGTTACGTACTCTGTTGTATATGTTCGTAATAACTTTATTGGATCAGGAATTTATAGTTGTATGTATTTATGATTTTAGGAATAAATTTTGGTAACGTTTTAGTTATTAATTTTACTTGATCATATTGGTATGTATGACGATCTATATGACATTTTTAAACAATTTAGAATAGCATGGGTCTCCAATTTTGAAGGATATTGCATATAGTACGTATGTGTTCTTAATTTTTTTATTTGCTCAAATGTGTGGGGCAAAATATTCGGTTGATAATTGACTCATATTATATCTTTATTGGTCATATTATTTGCATATATTGATTGACGAATCACGATTTGGGATGAAATTGATCCCTTAATCGAGTTACAACCTTCTATTATCCATTAAAAATTTTTTTTATCAGGCTGGCCAAGTGATTTATGGTTTAAGGTTAATTTAATAATATTGTAAATCGCCATGCACTAATGGTACGTATATTATGGGATGGACCGTTATGTACTCTGTTGTATATGTTCATAATGAGTTTATTGGATTGGGAGTTTATAGCTGTATGAATTTATAATTTTAGGAATTAAGTTTGATAACGTTTAGTTATTATTTTTACTTGTTCATATTGGTATATATGACGATTTATATGAAATTTTAAAACAACTTAGAATAGCATGGCTCTCCAATTTTGAAGGATATTGCATATTGTAAGTAAGTGTTATTAACTTCTTTATTTGCTAAAGTACGTGCGGCAAAATATTCGGTTGATAATTGACTTATATTATTACTTTATTTGGTCATATTGTTTCCATATATTGATTGACGAATCACGTTTTGGGATGAAATTGTTCCCTTAATCGATTTAGAAATATATTATGTTAATCGATACATATATAAAGTTATGTTGTTTTTTATGTTAATTTGAGCGAGGAACAAATCATATGGTTTAGTATGGTGAAAACATGAGGCTATATTGTTTGTTATAGTTTATTTGTAGGAAAATATTTTATTGCTACTAAACGAAAATCATCATACAGTGAGATTTAAAAATAAATAAATAAATAAAACATAAATAAAACCAGAAATCATAAGATGAGTATGAGATGGTGTTGTCATAAAACACTACTCATTTGGGCGTGTGTTGTCCATAAAACACTACTCATTTGGGTGTTTCGTGATCTTGGTAGTAATCCCATAGCTTGAACTTGTTCCTAGTTGCATATTTAGCACCTTTTCACGATGTGCATAAATCATGTTCTTAGTGATGGATGAGACCCAGAAGGTCCTGTTTTCTGAGGGTACTTTAGTGGAGTAATCTTTATTTGGAAAAGATAGTGTTTTCCAACGAGAGGAAGCAGACATTTTGGTAATGCATGTCCGTTCACACCATAACCCTACAAAAGTAGTGAATGAAAAGAATGTTTGTGCAATTGATTAGATTAGAATATATGTGGTTTTGACATTATAGTTATACTTACAATTTTTTTTTGTGTGAGCGTATCTGCAGTTATTTTTGTAAGTTTAGCTATGTCTGTATCTTTGACCACGAAGATTGCACCATCATTTCCATCATGCACTGCTAGCTCCAGTCGGTACCTATGACATTCTTGTTGTTATTCCTTATGGGTAACGGGAGTTGATCTTTAAAGTTAACTCCTCTGAATTGTCTTACCTTACAATTCCTGGTTCTTTTGGTTTTCCGCATTTATGGCAGATATAGGTTGCTCCGGTTTTTGCTAACTTTCTATTGCAATGTGTGCATGAAAGGTAGGCCCATCCATTTTTGTTTGATATGCCTACAATATGTGCTTTGCAGAGGAATCCTGCTTCCTGAGTCTTTACAGTATGTGTGAAATAAGACGTGAGTATAGTTATTAGTATATGAAATATGTTCGACTTACTATAGGTTATGGTTTCTAACACCTGCTCATGAGATTGTGATATGAAACTGTGCAACTCCCCAATCGAAAAAACTTCTTTCTTTGGTATGGCTACAATGGTGTCTGGGTGGGGGAATGAATCTCCTTCAGCAATCCCTAAGCTGCAGGCAGAGTATCGTTTTGAACAAGACTTTCAAAAGCATTTTTTAAGTCAATCAAGTATCAGAGATTGAAGTTTTGGACTTCCGCAGTGAAATGTTATATTCAGATAGTTACCTTTTAGTAAATTGTTTGATGAGGTGAATTGTTGGGTCGATAATCAATTGAGATGGTGGTGTCGTGTCGAGATAGAGAATACCTGTTTAGTTGACAAGATGTATTAAACAGTTATGGGAATGACTTACCATGATGCAGTTTAAAATATAAAGAGAGTGTACCACAATATACCATCAAACAGCTTAGGATTCACCATTGTGACCACTATCACCGAGGAAGGATTATCTCTTGAATTCAGATACGCCCGGAAGGTTGCAGCTGCTTCATCCCATAAGGATAAGTAGACAATCGAAGAACTGTATGGAAAAATGAATTAAGAATCATTTATGATTCCTTTTAAAAATGATGTAGAGTTTAAACTGGTGAGAGACAGAGTACTTACAGGTCGACACGAAAACGGACAAGCAAACGTTCTGTGCAACTTTCGTCCTTCAGGTTTGATCCTTGCACAAAGCATATCTGGCCTACGGCATATGTAAGTTGGTTATTGAGGTGACAGTCGTCTCATTAACACGCTTTGTTTCCTTCAGTGATGGGGATGGGAAAGGGTTACTTTACCAGGGAGTTCAGTGTTGGAATTAACTATGAGCTGTAGGTGTTCGAGTTTCTGGATGTTGTATTTGTGGGGCTTTATTGTCACTGCATCTTCAACTACTTCCACTATAGAGGACGACGAAAGAATGCGAATAAAGGCTATTTGTACGGTTTTTTTTTTTTTTTGAAACGTATATAAATCCAATTGAAGGTAGATAATATTAGTTTTTGGTAGACGAAAGTAGTAAAGCTGTAACATTTGCTTTAATATGTTAGCTGGAGGGGTTGCGGTTATTGGTAATCGAAGAGAAGAATTATTGATATCATTCATTGACACTTCGACTGTTATGGATGAACCATGGATTAAAGAGAGTAACAGCGGAGAAAGAGGGTAAAGAGAAATTAGGTCGTCGAAAACTTACATGGACGAAAACCCATATGTTAATGTTTCTGGGCCCTCACGAACAAAACACATTAAGTGGAAAACATTAAATGGGCTTAACATGTGAAGTATTGCAAAGTGAAAACGCAGAACAAATCTCAACAAAACGTTGCAGAAAGTGAAGTATGACACGTGTCATTTTGACATTTGCTTACGTGTCAAACAGAAGGAGAAGTTTTCTCCTTTCATATGGTAGATTTCGAGGTGTTTTAGTGGAACTTCTTACTTAAAAATATAAAAACTCAAATCATATTGTTTTAAATGAGATTCTATAGTTTTTTTAATTGAAATCATAGCAATTTTTCTAATTCTGCCCACATTATTTTTGAGAAGATTTGAGATGATTTAATTTTTAATGAGTTTTGAGATGATTTTATGTGAATTAGGATAGTTGCAATGATTGTAATTAAAACACTCTACAATATTTCTCATCTAAAACCATGAAATTTGGATTTTAATATTTTTAATTAAGAAATTCTACCAAAACACTTTCAAATCACAACAAATTTCCTAAAATTCATTACTTTAAATATTTTCAATAACAGTGGATTTGAAAGTACATTTTAAAATCACAAGTTCAATAACACTGGATTTTAAATCCATGTTTGAATAACAGCGGATTTATCATTTTAAAAAAAATCACCTCAAATCCTTAATTGAATACACCCCATATATTCAATACACCCCTTAGTTTATATTTTTTATAATTATAATTACAATTTTATGAAAATTAAAATATGATAATCTGTCTATTAAATTAATCTGTTATTAGTTATTTTCTTGTTTTTTTTAATCGAAATGTGTTAATTAATTTTTAATCCATTTTGCAATTGTCTAAATATTTTACATATTCTGATGGAACAAACTGTAAAAATTTGTAATTGTAAAAGCATTAAACTGTGTTACTCTATATATATGCATTGACTAATTTTTAATATTTAAATTTTATTGGGTTAAAAATATATCAGCGTATTTTACAAATTTAAAAATTTACATTTTATAAATTAGAAATTATTAATATTAAGTTTGATTTTTGTATTGATTTATTTTATTTTATTGTTAGTTGAAATATGCCCAAAAATATATTTACTCATGTTATTTTATATGTATGTTTATCAAATTTGATTTTATAATTGGTAAAAATAATTAATGTACTAAATTATTTAATTATATTTATCATTTGATTTTTTAATTTAATATATATGTTTTTGTTTTTATTTTCGCTTTTCATTAATTAGAAAAGTAAAATCTATTATCTTTAGATTATTTGGATACATATTTAATTATTTTATTGTTTGGAAATATATTAAGTAGAGATAATGTTATTTCTATAATTGTTTAGAGAAATTTAATGGTTGTTTAAAAAAGATATTTTGTGATGTAAAAAGATATGATATGATTTTGTTTCGATTTTGTTTTGATTTAAATTTTAATCATAATTGGAATATATCATTTGATTAAATACCCTTAATGAATATTTGAAAATTTCACTAAAAGACAGTGGCATTACATGTAATATAACACATGACTAAAGATTTTTTCCATAATGTTTCATATTTTAATAGTATAGATTACAAATTTGGAAAAGTGTGTCAAAAAGTTTGATCTCTTGTCTACGTACTCTTTTTTATTTTTTTTTATTTTATTTTTATCAAAAGTTGACTATATTACTTCTTAAATAAATATAATAAATTCAAAAAAAAATCAAAACATTGAAAAGACACTTATGAGATTATATTAACATTTTTTATTTTGAAAACTGATGTTTAAAATAGAAGATAATTTTCTATTCTACCATGTTTGGAATTCATATTCTATTGTCTACATGCTAGTTGAAGATATTTTATACTACTTGCTCTACATTCTACGGATCATATAACATAGTTTCTACTAATTGCTCTATAATCTACCACACGTAGAATATACATTCTGTTATTTACTCTATGTTCTACGATTCAATAAGATTTGGTAGAATACATTTTCTAAAGTTTTTTATATATTATGCGGAGTTTGGAATATATGTTATACGACCACCACTATATTCTACTATCTATAGAATTGAACTTCCACCATTCTTTCTATTTTCTCGGTTGCTAGAATACATATTCTGCGAGAATCTTAGAACATCTGTGAGATATGATTACAAAATATTCTCCATATTTTTCAAATATTTCTATTCTCTAGCCAAAAAATATGTTTATATATAAGGGTTTTAATTAATTGTTTTTCCAACTTCAAAAGTTAAAATTATAACAAAAATAAATGACTTTAATTTTAGTTGTTCTTTTAAAATTATTTATCTCACAATTATTTTTATTAGGTAAAAAAATTATAAAATATAAATAATATAATTTTTTATTTTCTTAATAACCAATTAAGACTTTCTGTGTCTCTTTTTAACAAGAGAGTTTTTTTAGACAAACATTATTTTTATATTTAAACTCCAAATTTTTTAATTCAATTTTTTAATTTATATAAAGATGGATATAATGCGATTTTGAAAAATTAAAGGTGTAGAGGAACAAATATAGTTTGAAAAAGTGTAAAGGGACAAATGCTTCCTTTTCTTGATCTATTTTGTCAAATCTTTCAAGTTATAAATTATATGTTCTTGTTTATAATGTTATATAAAGTTTAATACAATTTTATATGGAAATTTTTGAAATCTTACAAAACCATACATAACTTATTTTATGCTAGTTTATGTCAATGGTTATAAAAATTTATACAGTTTTATAAGTTATTTAGAACTAGATTATGATCCGCGGATGAAAATGAAATATTTGAAATCTTAAATTGATAACCCGCATAACATGATTTATATATTTAGATATTCGATTAAAATTTGCGTTAAATTATCCTAAAACTATGTTTTATAAAACGCATTTGAGAAACTCGGGAAACCTAGAAAAACGAATTTTCTAAATAAACAAAAGAATTCTAAAAAATCTATTTTAAATGTTAAATTATTTAATAAATATTTTAATGAATTAAATTATTAAAAATTCAAATTTGTAAACTTGAAAAACGAAAAACAGTTTTACATTAAAACATAAATTTACTCATATATCATCACACACAATAATACTGTTATTAAGTAATTATTTTATATTTGTTTATCTAAAAATAACTTCGTACATATGCCAAAATCTGATAGATAGATTTGACATATGTTACAATTATATTAATTAATACTTTTCAATATCAAATTTTATATAAGATAAGATATATGATTTTTCTTTTTCTTTTATGAATTAGGAAAACTATATTATTCTTTTTTATTTGTTATCTAAGAAAAACTAATCTTTTTAACTTTTTATTTAATTAAGAAAAGAGATTTATAGGTGTCAAAATTTAATTGACTAATTTAATATATGTGGTGATTATGTTGATTACTAATTTTAAGAAACTAAACTTTATATAATAAAGTTTCATTTTTTGTAACTTAGTAAAACTCAAATATTATTTTTTATCAATGAAAATGGATTATATTTTTCTTTTATTCAATTACAACAAAAAAATTTACACATTGAAATCTGATGAACTCACTTAACATATATCATGATCATGTTAACCAGTAAATTTTAATATTTCTTTTTCTTTTATGTATTAGGAAATCTCAATTATTAATTTTTTCCTTTTTATATTTCTTAGTTTTTTATTTAAATAATTTTATTTTTTAGAATAAAATTTATAATATTGTTTTTAGAGTAAAAAAAAAATATTTGGCGGACAAAAATAATTTATTTACCTTCTCATCAAGAAAGAGAAAATTTATTCCTATGAGCTCGTTATTTTTCTTTAAATTTTTTGCTTTCCACTTTCTAGCTTATTTAACTGATCTAGTGTCATTTAGATAATTTTCAGAATTCAACGTTGTTTTATGATATAAGAATGTAAATCTATTAAAAAAAACAGATGTATTCTTTTTGATTATATTGAATATTTGGTGAAAATTATGAAAGAGTTTAATTCTTTATATTAACATGAATATATGAATAAAAATAAATAACAATTTTCAGAATTTATCGTTTCTTTGATGACATAAGAATGTAAATCTATACAAAAAAGGCACACATTCTTTTTTTATTGTATTGAATATTTGGTGAAAATTACGAAAGAGTTTAGTTTTTTTATATAGACATGAATATATGAATTAAAAAAGTAACAATCATTTTTTCCTTTTTTTAGGATTAGTTTATCTTTTTTATTGATTCTACATCCTTTTTAATTAAAAGCTATAATCCTTTCTTTTAGAAATAATATGATTTTCTTAATCTTTTAAATATATCAGTTTTCTAAATTTAATAAGACTCTATTTCTTTTTATATAAGGAACAAAATATCTTATTTCCTTTTTAATTATATAATAACATTTTTAATATTTTTTCTAAGCTTTATTATATGTTATATTGTTTGAAACATGTCCAAAGTTAAAAAGATTTTATTGTCACATGGCACAATCTTGTTAATTACTAACTTTGAAAACCATACTTTATATATTAAGATCATATAAAATAAAGAATAATCCATTTCTGTTACTTTATATCAATGTTTATATTTCTATAAAAATTAATATGATTTTATAAGTATAATTTTAAAATCTTATAGAACTACATGTAATTCATTTCTGCTCGCTTATATTCATATTTATAAGGTTTTACAAAATATTATGAAAATGTTTACGTGGAGAATTTTTATTAACTTGTTTACAAAATTTTACAAGCATTCTTGTAAATTTGTAAAGTTTTATAAATATACATAATGATGCTTACATAATTGATAGTAATTTACTGTATATGGATTTATAAAGGTATTTGTATTAAAAACTAATAAAATATTATAAACAGTATATTTTGGTCGGATTATACTACAATTTTTATTTTATAAAATCTTTTAAAAAACATATAATTTTTTTATAAAACTTTATAAAATCGCATTTGGTTAAAGAGACGCTCTCATCGTTAAAACATAATCAAATTGTATAAAACCATTTAAAGTTATAAATTCTTTTTTAAAATTTGTGTAAAACCTTTCCAAAATCTTATAAAAATATTAAAAGAGCCACCATCATTTTTTATAAACCTTATAAAATCGTAGTAATTTGGGTCAGGAGACACTGTCACAGTTAAAACCTTATATATCATATAAACCTGTATAAAACCATTTAAAATGTTATAAAATATTTTTAATTCGTATACAATCTGTTAAATTCGTATAAACTATTTAAAAAGGCACCCTCATCGTTAAAACCTTATAAAATCGTACAAAATCATTTAATCTATACTGATAAAAGTTGCTGCTTGAGGTTCCAGAAGTCAGCCACGTCATCATTTTACCAGTTTGGTGTTTATAGGACACGTGGCGCAGAAATTTTTGTACTATCTTTTTTTCTTTCCCTCGAAAATTTTACATTGCAGTTCTTTTACATTGAGCCTGCAAAAACAAACCCCAAAACTTGGGTACAGCACTAAAACCCACATAATCATCTTCTACTTTTGTTGGGCCTTACAACATTTACTTTACTCTGACCATAAAGAAAAGATCCTACCACACATATCTATTATTTATGGAATCGAATACAAATTGGGTCTGAACAAGTTTGTAAAATAAAAAAAAACATATAAACCTTCAAAACAGGCCTATCTCTGTTCATCTTCTTCTCTTCTTCGCCTCAAGCCACCACCGATACGAATCTTCTGCCCTCCCTACCGTTCAAACTTCTTCAGCTCTCTAAAACTCTCTACTACAGCCACGTCAGCAAACTCTATGTTATAATCATGTGGCACTCTTCACAAACTTTTTGATTGACAACTCTAAAACTCCCTTCCAATTGCTTATTCTTAGAAGTTACAAGTAACAATAATCTAACGCAATTTCTCCCGCATAATCTCGCCTCAAAACCGGGCATTCCCCCCCCCCCCATTTCGTCGCAAACAAACATATTTGATATTACTTACTTATAACGCTCACCTCTTTCTGATGCAGGTAAGGAAATCAGGAGACCCGCAAACGAAATCCCATACATCACCATAAGGGGCCCAACGTTCCAGTTTCAAGAGGTAAGGCTCTCACCATATGATTTGCACAAGTTTAAGTCGCCCAAATGTTAGGTTGTCAACGCCAACATAAAATCCCTAAAAGATATTAGCTTCAGCGTAGGGAAAAAGAGAGGTTGCAAATTTGGTAATTAAAAGCATCATATACGATTAATGATCATTTCGATTTACGAGTTTTTGGAATCGCAGGCCAATTACAACAGTAATTCCCATCTTCAGCAAGTCCTTTTCTGTTTCCACAGTGTTGTTTGTCTCTGTCCGTGTTTTATTTTTGGATAGTTGGACGCTGCCGCAGCGATTTCACCCCGAACAGGGCCATAGCATATACTCCAAGGTTTCCAAGGTTGAGGATAACATATACTCCATGATAATTTTCATACAAATCCCAATGCAAAAGTATCTCAAAGCTTTAGATAAGTAAACTCTGTATCTTGAGCATTCTCTTCTTAAGTATTTTAGCTAGCTAAGTGATTTGTGTCTCACTGTTTTTTTTTTCTTTTGGAATAGGTAGGCGTGATTGCTCAAAAGCAGTGGACATTTTGATGATTCATCCGAAGGTGTTTGCAGGTTTTAAGGCAGATATCTTCAAGGAAATTACCCTACTTATGACATTGGATGACTTTAGGTATTCAAAACTTTGACCTACAACATTTTTTTGCCATAGATTCTTGCATATTAACGAGATATTTATCATTCACTGCCAAATCAATTTTCAGAGCCAATGATAAGCTCTCCAATTGCAGGCATACAAAGTCGGAAATGAGCATGTTTGGTGGATTAAAGAAGCTGATATAGGTCAATTCATTTTTCCGTGACAAACTTCAGTTTCCTGCTTTGAAGAGTTTAAGGTTGTGGACTCTAATATACCAAAGGTGTTAGATAATTTTTTGTTGTCTTTTTTTTTTTTAATTCTAAACACATTTTCTCAAATGATTAAAACTTAGAATGTACTGGAGTTTCTCATAGTTTAGAATGACAGCATCAACTATGTAAAAAACTTACGCCAAGTCCTGACATTAACTCTCTAAGACCACACTTGCAACCAACCGAATATCCTAGGCCCCTGCTAATATTCTCTCCCGAAGGTATGTTCTATATATATTTAAGCAAACAAATATGAATATGTATATATGATATATATATATATATATATATATATATATATATATATATATATATATTGGGTACCAATGTTAAAATTTCACACCAATGATAAATCAACAGACTTTGGTTCTGTTGCTAAATCTGGTCCTTGAGGAGATTCATTGCCGTAAAAGTAAGGTGATTCATGAACAGACATGATTCAACAGATCCTTCTCTATGATTGGGTATAAATTCTTAACTTATTCCTTGTGTTGAACAGATGAGGGAAGAGTTGCTGCGGAAGATGCAAACCCAGAGCAAAAACCGCAACCGTAAAGTACATGAAGGATTTTTTTGGGGGGTGTACATTAGTAAGTAGCTGGAATTATGATTTGGTTTAAAAGCTGAAGTAAAAGAAAGTTGAGGATGAGTAGAAGAAGCTAA